>CM053028.1:170612081-171228375 GCA_028564925.1 Lithobates sylvaticus
AATTTATCTGGTGTTATTGACTCTGGAAGCCCTCTGACTCTGATGTTATTGCGTCTGGTTCTGTTTTCCAATTCGTCATTTGAGTTAAACATTTGTACTAAAAACCTGTCAGTCTCTCGGTTTCTCTCTTCTAGGTCATAGATTTTTTGGTTCATATCTTCCATTTTCGTGTTTATATTTTCTACCCTTTTTTGTGTCTCCATTACTGCTGTTTTTATTGTTTGTATCTCACTTTTATAGGAGGTCTCTAGCCTGTGCACATATCTGTCCATGTCCTCTCTTGTGGGTATGGATTTTATATAAGATTGTATATCACAGCTCTGTCTATCCATAGTTTCTTCTGTATGTGATATATTATAATGTTCACCATTCTCCATAGTGGTACTGATTGCTACTTCTGAGTCTCCGCAGGAGGTCCTAGAGTCTGTTTCAGATGTCTCAGAGTTTTCAGATGTTACCTGTATATTTGGGTTTTTGAAAAACCCAGTTATGTCTGTTTTGGGGTTCGGGCTTGATTTCACTGTCGTTAGTGGGTTTTTAGGTGTCCCTCCAGCAGACCCTCTTTTGATTTTTTGTGCGTGTGTACTTTTGGGGGGCATTCCCCAGGAAAGAGAGAGGATAATTTTAAGGGTTGAGATGTGAGTTCTTAGTTTGGTATGTTTTTCCTCCTTATTCCTTTCCCACCTCTTACCACTTGCCAGATAAGTCTCGTAGAGCCACGGGCCACTGTTCAGGGACTAAAAATTTGTTGCGTATGAAAGTTGCTTGGATTATATTAAATTACATTGAATTTATGTGCGCTCTTAAGGGTTCCAACAGGATATATCTTATTCCGGCAATTGTTTAGTACAGAAAATATGGGACCCTGTATTGAGTCTGTACAAGGTGCCTATTTTATGTTCTGAGAGATACTGTGCTCTCTCGCGGGTATGGTATAGAGTGCGTTATGAGATAATGGGGAATATTGGGGAGGTCAAGAGGTATAGCCGGAGAAAAAAGTCCAGTTTTCCTTATTAGCTATGTATATTTCTTTTTTTTTTTTTTTTCTTTAAAGGTTTTAAGTTTTGTATTGATTTATCCCTAGGGTGAGACCTTTCAGGTTTTCCAGCCTATAGTACCAGAAGATATGCAGAAGATATACAGCCACAGTCTCTTGGGATTTTCCAACTTGCACCCTTAGTTTATGTTTGTGTAAGTAACATCCAGAAAATGTCTATAGCAGTGTGGATATATGTTATATATCAAAAAGGGTCTTACCTCCAGCGTGTGTTGCTTCACTCTGATTCGTTTTTTTTTTTTTTTTTTTACCTTATGTTGTTTTCATGTGGCTCAGTAAGAATTGCGTGCCGTGTTCGCGGCTTCGGTACCCGCCGACAATACCCGATCTTTTCCGGATGCGTCTCTGTGCTGACGCTTCTCCACTGGGATTCTGTCGGCTCACTATGCAGGGTTACACTGTCTTTTATTCCGATAGGCGGTGAAGCGGTGAAGCGATGTCTTTCAGTCCAGTATGGTAGGTCCTTCTTTCCCCCGGTTGCAGGCTCTCTCTTTTTTTTTTTTTCTTTTTTAGAATATAGAATACCTGGCAGATGAACACTCCGAGCGCTGGCTTCTCTCCTCTGGAACTCAGGCTAACTCCGCCCGGCTGTTGGGCTGTATGTGGCCGACAAGGTGGAAGGCTGTAGGAGGAGGTAGACCGGTATTTCTTCCCCTGCTCTTCTTAGGGTCTGTGTTGGCTCCGCTTTGACTCTCCAAAATTCTCCGTGTTTAGTGGCAAGAATTGCGGCAGGATTAGCTGGTATTTTCAGTCCGATATGGCTGCAACAGGTGCGAGCGTTCTTGCTGAGGCTCTCAGGCTGACCGCAAAAATTGTATCTGGTAAATGCTCATTAAGGAACACCCGCTCTACATGGCTGTTCCCATTATCTTGTCAGTAACTGCAGCTGGTTGACTGGGGAGGGGAAGAGCCGTGCTCAACCCACGTCTGCTCAGGTCAGCGTCATCCCCCCCGACTCCTAAATAAAGGTTTTAACCCCCTGATTGCGCCTTTCAGTTGCAGCGCGGATTTATTTATCTTGACAGCAACAGTGTTTGCTCCCACGATACATAAAGACGCGACTCCAACACTGTAGGAGGTGATTTCACCACCACAGTTAACAAAAAAGAGCATATATGCCGAAGCATGGGGGCAGCAGCGGGGGGGCAGGAGCGATTGGCTCCTAATGCTGCGTACATACGGTCGAAATTCCGACGGAGCCTTGCCCCGTGGAAAAGTGCAACCGTGTGTACATGGCATAACTTTTTTGTGGGAGGATGCCCCCATGCTTCGGCATATATAAATGGTGCATGTATGCCCATCATTAGAAGTGGGTGGATGAAGGGAGGTATTCTAATGGTGGGCATACCCACCAATCAATCTCATTTTTTCGTTCAGCCAAGAGGCTGCATGAAAAATAAAGATTACAATATATGTCCAGTATGTTGCTGGACTTTGAATGGTTATACCAGAATGATGCCTGCAGGTTTAGGTATCATCTTGGTATCATTCTTTTCAGCCAGTGATCGGCTTTCATGTAAAAGCAATTCTAGCGGGTAATTAGCCTCTAGACTGCTTTTACAAGCAGTGGGAGGGAATGTCCCCCCTCCCGGATATAAACCGCGCCATTGGGAAATTGGGAAAGCGTTTTATCACACCGATCTTGGTGTGGTCAGATGCTTTGAGGGCAGAGGAAAGATCTAGGGTCTAACAGACCCCAATTTTTTCAAAAAAAGAGTACCTGTCACTGCCTATTGCTATCATAGGGGATATTTACATTCCGTGAGATAACAATAAAAATGATAACAAAAGAAAAAAATGGAGGGAACAGTTTTAAAATAAAATAAAAAAGCTAAATAAAAAAAAAAAATAAAAAAAAAAAAAAAAGCACCCCTGCCCCCCCTTCTCTTGCGCAAAGGCGAACACAATCGTTGGTCTGGCGTCATACGTAAACAGCAATTGCACCATGCATGTGAGGTATCACCGCGAAGGTCAGATCGAGGGCAGTAATTTTAGCAGTAGACCTCCTCCGTGAATCTAATGTGGTATCATGTAAAGGCTTTTAAAGGCTTTTAAAAATGTATGTAGTTTGTCGCCACTGCGTGTTTGTGCGCAATTTCAAAGCATGTCCTGTTTGGTATCCATGTACTCGGCCTAAGATCATATTTTTTATTTCATCAAAAATTTGAGCAATGTAGTGTGTTTTAGTGCATTAAAATAAAAAAAAGTGTATTTTTTCCACAAAAAATGCGTTTGAAAAATCGCTGCGCAAATACTGTGTGGAAAAAAAAAAATGCAACACCCACCATTTTAATCTGTAGGGCCTTTGCTTTAACAATATATATAGTGTTTGGGGGTTCAACGTAATTTTCTTGCAAAAAAAAAATATGTTTTCATGTAAACAAAAAGTGTCAGAAAAGGCTTTGTCTACAAGTGGTTAGAAGAGTGGGTGACGTGTGACATAGGCTTCTAAATGTTGTGCATAAAATGCCAGGACAGTTCAAACCCCCCCCAAATGACCCCATTTTGGAAAGTAGACACCCCAAGCTATTTGCTGAGAGCAATGCTGAGCCCATTAATTTATTTTTTTTTTTTGTCCCAAGAGATTGAATAATGAAAAAAAAAAATATATATATTTTTTTTACAAAAAGTTGTCACTAAATGATATATTGCTCAAACATGCCATGGGCATATGTGGAAATACACCCCAAAATACATTCTGTTGCTTCTCCTGAGTACGGGGATACCACATGTGTGGGACTTTTTGGGAGCCTAGCCGCGTACGTCACCCCAAAAACCAAGCACCGCCTTCAGGCTTTCTAAGGGTGTAATTTTTTTATTTCACTTCTCACTGCCAATCACAGTTTCGGAGGCCATGGAATGCCCAGATGGCATAAAACCCCCCAAAATGACCCCATTTTGGAAAGTAGACACCCCAAGCTATTTGCTGAGAGGTATGGTGAGTATTTTGCAGATCTCGCTTTTTGTCACAAAGTTTTGAAAATTGAAAAAAGAAAAAAAATATTTTTTTTTCTTTACTTTCTTCATTTTCAAAACAAATGAGAGCTGTAAAATACTCACCATGCCTCTCAGCAAATAGCTTGGGGTGTCTACTTTCCAAAATGGGGTCATTTGGGGGGGTTTTGTGCTATTTTGGCATTTTATGGCCTTCCAAACTGTGATAGGTAGTGAGGAGTGAAATCAAAAATTTGCACCCTTAGAAATCCTGAAGACGGTGCTTGGGTTTCGGGGCCCCGTACGCGGCTAGGCTCCCAAAAAGTCCCACATATGTGGTATCCCCATACTCAGGAGAAGCAGCAAAATGTATTTTGGGGTGCAATTCCACATATAACTATGGCATGTGTGAGCAATATATCATTTAGTGACAACTTTTTTTTATTTTTTTTTTATTTTTTATTTTTTGTCTTTATTCAATCACTTGGGACTAAAAAAAAAAAATATTCAATGGGCTCAACATGCCTCTCAGCAAATAGCTTGGGGTGTCTACTTTCCAAAATGGGGTCATTTGGGGGGGTTTTGTGCTATTTTGGCATTTTATGGCCTTCGAAACTGTGATAGGTAGTGAGGAGTGAAATCAAAAATTTGCACCCTTAGAAATCCTGAAGGCGGTGCTTGGGTTTCGGGGCCCCGTACGCGGCTAGGCTCCCAAAAAGTCCCACACATGTGGTATCCCCATACTCAGGAGAAGCAGCTAAATGTATTTTGGGGTGCAATTCCACATATAACCATGGCATGTGTGAGCAATATATCATTTAGTGACAACTTTTTGAAAACATTTTTTTTTTTTTTTTTTTTTTTTTTGTCTTTATTCAATCACTTGGGACTAAAAAAAAAAATATTCAATGGGCTCAACATGCCTCTCAGCAAATAGCTTGGGGTGTCTACTTTCCAAAATGGGGTCATTTGGGGGGGGTTTGTACTTCCCTGCCATTTTAGCACCTCAAGAAATGAGATAGGCAGTCATAAATTAAAAGCGGTGTAAATTCCAGAAAATGTACTCTAGTTTGTAGACGCTATAACTTTTGCGCAAACCAATAAATATACGCTTATTGGCATTTTTTTTACTAAAGACATGTGGCTAAATACATTTTGGCCCAAATGTTTGATTAAAATTGAGTTTATTAGATTTTTCTTATAACAAAAATTAGAAAATATCTTTTTTTTTCAAAATTTGCAGTCTTTTTCCGTTTATAGCGCAAAAAAATAAAAATCACAGAGGCAATCAAATACCATCAAAATAAAGCTCTATTTGTGGGAAGAAAAGGACGCCAATTTCGTTTGGGTACAACATTGCATGACCGCGCAATTACCAGTTAAAGCAGTGCAGTGCGAAATTGAAAAAAGACCTCTGGTCCTTTGGCTGCCAAATGGTCCGGGGCTGAAGTGGTTAATAGATGAGATAGAAAGTGCAAGTAAAAATATATTAGCGATAGCTGCAAAGGCAGATGCAAATGTTTGTGATCAGTTCAAAACAATTGGTGACTGAGAAGTGTGTATTTGAACAGAAAATGGATGAATTGGAAGAAACGTGTAAACTAAGAGAAAGTTGCAATGCTTCTTTAAAACAAAGAGGGATTTACAGAAGGCCCAGGCTGCCATAATGGAGTTATCCTCCAAACATGCAAAGGTTGAGCAGTCTCAGTGTTCAGCACAGATAGAGGCTCTAGAACAGGGATATGCAATTAGCGGACCTCCAGCTGTTGCAAAACTACAAGTCCCATTGTGCCTCTGCCACTGGGTGTCATGCCTGTGGCTGTCAGTCTTGCTATGCCTCATGGGACTTGTAGTTCTGCAACAGCTGGAGTTCCGCTAATTGCATATACCTGCTTTAGAACAACAGTAAGGCTGGATTCGCACCTATGCATTTTTAGTGCTTTTTGCGCATTAGCACTACTGTCCATTTAACATGCTTTCCTATGGAACATGTTCTGTAGTGAAAATCTGCAAAATGCAAAAAGCACAAAAAATGCATAGGTGTGAATCCAGCCTTAAAGAAGCCTAATGCTCTTGTTGCTGCAAGTGATGTTGCTTTGGTTGCAATCAATGTTGGTGATATGGATGAGGAGTATTCAAAGTGTTGTAACTGCTCTTGAAATTGATTCAGGAGTTGAAATGGAAAATGCGCCTGATCTTTTGGAGAACAGAAAACACTAACAGTGGAGACTTCTGATGAGTCCATTGCTAGTGACTACTCCTCAGACAGTGAAAGTGTAAAGTCTGTTGTTTCCAATCATAGTAATGTTATGCAGCAATGCAAGTCTCCATCACCATATGCTCAGAGTCAGGCCTATGCAGGGAGACCAGCTCTCAAATGTTTTGCCTGTAAAAAGTGGGGTCACATTGCATATTATAAGCCACCCAAATACCTTGCAAAGAAAAATCGCAGTACCCCAAAACTACACCGAGGCATTATGAAGTTTATTCTGCGAGATGGGGTAGCAATCCAAAGTATAGAGGCCATAGAAGTCAAACCCCGATCCCTTTTAAGGCCCAAATGCGGAGACTACAAAAACTGAAAATTGTCAGTTAAGACAGGAAAGGCATCAGTATATGGAACAACTGAATAAACTCAAATGCTCAAAGAAGCAAAAAAGTCTGGTTTATTTTTCAAAGAAAGTAAAAAAAAAAAAAAAAGAAGAAGAAAATAAAAAATAAATTACATAAAACACTAAAAGAATAATACAGAGCATATAAAAACAGAAAGAGCAGGGGGTGATATAATACCATAAGTCCTTTCGGGTTCTGTTTGCTGGCTGGGCTCCAAGAAAAAGAAGAAGCCTCATCATTTGCCCTTTTTTAAAGTGCTCTCAGACACAACTTAAAAACACACCTTCTGCCCACCTGTGTAGTCCCCTACCCAATGAAACACCATGAGAAGCCGTCCTTCCTAATCACAAGGAAGTACAGTTAGGTCCATATATATTTGGACACAGGCACAATTTTCATACGTTTGGCTTTGTATGCCACCAAAATAAAATTTAAACAAAACAATCCAAATTAATTTGAAGTGCAGACTTTCAGCTTTAATTCAAGGGGTTGAACATAAATAAAAATAAGTACAAATTTTAGGAAGTGCAAACATTTTTATACACAGTCCCACCATTTTAAGGGGCTCAAATGTAAATTGGACAAATTAATATAATCATAAATAACATTTTAATATTTTGTTGAGAATCCTTTACTGGCAATGACTGCCTGAAGTCTGGAACCCATGGACATTACCAAAGACTGGGTTTCCTCCTTTCTGATGCTTTGCCAGGCTCTAACTGCAGCTGTCTTCAGTTGTTCCTTGTTTGTGGGTCTTTCTGCCTTTAGTATTGCCTTCAGCAAGTGAAATGCATGCTCAATTAGGTTGAGATCGGGTGATTGACTCAGCCATTGCAGAATATTCCACTTCTTATCCGTGCGTTTTGGATCATTGTCCACCTGTACTGTGAAGCGCTGTCCAATCAACTTTGCTGCATTTGGCTGAATCTGGGCTGACAGTATCTCTCTAAACACTGCAGAATTCACCCGGCTGTTTCTGTCACATCATCAATAAACACCAATGAGCCAGTGCCACTGTCACAAGCCTTCTCCATGCTTTTTTCTTCCCGTCATTCTGGTACAGATTATTCTTAGTTTCATCCGTCCAAAGAATGCTTTTGTAGAACTGGTCTGGCTTTTTTTAGGTTGTTTTTTTGGCAAAGTCTAATCTTGATGTAATTTCCGGTTCCTGAGCTCTTCTGACGTCACTTCCAATTATCAGTGGAACACATGCCATGAGCAGCGTTTTTGTACTCTTTTTATGCTCGTTTTTTTATCTTGTATTCATCTTTTTATGCGCAATAAATCCATTGCCAAAACGGTACTTCACTATAGTCCCTTCCTTTCATTTAGTTTTTGGGTACTAATACCTTGGCTGAGTATCTATAACAAGTGGAACCTGCCTGATGATTTGATGCTTAAGCTGCCATTCCTGGCCACCATTATTGAGCCCGAAGTGACCCTTAGACTGAAAAGCTAGGGGTCCATTACATCCGGTGAGTGGGGACACGAGGGGGTGCTTGGCCTTGAAAACTCTGGAGCACTTTGCACTTTTTTGGATTGGAGCACATCAGTCACTTTATATGGACCTTCACTTTTTATTGTTTTTCATTTTTTTTTTCCCCATTATATTGATGCCATATATATATATATATATATATATATATATATATATATATATATATATATATATATATATATATATATATATAAAAATAAATAAATCTGGCTTTTCTTTTCTTCAGGCTTATGAATGGCTTGTACCTTGTGGTGAACCCTCTGCATTTGCTCTCGTGAAGTCTTTTCTTGATTGTAGACTTTAAAAATTATACATCCACCTCCTGGAGAGTGTCCTTCACTTGTCTGGATGTTGTGAATGTTTTTTTCTTTACCATAGAGGATCCTGCGATCATCCACCACTGGTGTCTTCCATGGACATCCAGGCCTTTTTATGTTGCTGAGCTCACCAGCATGTTCTTTCCTCAGAATGTACCAAACTGTTGATTTGGCGACTCCTAATATTGCTGCTCTCTCTCTGGTGGATTGATTCTCTTTTTGAAGCCTTACAATGGCATGTTTCACTTGCATGGACAGCTCCTTTAAAAGTATGATGTAGGTTCACAGCAATAGATTCCAAATGCAAATACCACACTTAGAAACAACTCCAGACCTTTTACCCACTTGATGAAGAAATAACGAAGCTCACACCTGTCCATGAAACAGCTTTTGATTCAACTGTCTAATTACTTTTGGGTCCCTTGAAAAAGGGGGATGGCTATTCTTAACCACTTGTCGACCGACTCACAATGATATACGTCAGCAGAATGGCTCTTCTGCACAAACTGACGTACCTGTACGTCAGTTAATAAAAGCAGGATAGCGGACACGCGTGCGCCGTGGGAGCATGCCTGCCGGTTCCGAGGACACAAGGTCCGCTGGCAGCCTGCGATTGTGGCAAGGAGAGGCAGAACGTGGAACTGCCTATGTAAACGAGGCATTTCCCTGTTCTGCCCAGTGACATGACAGGGATCTACTGCTCCCAGTGATCTGTCATTTTCCAGTAAGCCCACCCCCCCTACAGTTAGAACAGGCTGAGGGAACACACTTAACCCCTTGATCGCCCCCTAGTGTTAACCCCAGTCCCTGCCAGTGTCCTTTTTACAGCACTGATCATTGTAATAATGTCCCTGGTCCCCAAAAAGGGTAATTTGGGGTCAGAAATGTCTGCTGCAATGTCGCAGTCCCACTTAAAATCGCAGATCGCTGCCATTACCAGTAAAAACAATAAGAGAATAAAAGTCCCTAAAACTATCCCGTAGTTTGTAGACACAATAACTTTTGCGCAAACCAATCAATATACGTATATTGCAATTCTTTTTTTACCAAAAATATGTAGAAGAATATATATCGACCTAAACTGATGAATAAATTCATTTTTTTTATATATTTATTTTGTATATGTATTATAGCAGAAAGTAAATTTTATTTAAATTGTCGCTCTTTGTTTATAGCGCAAAGAATAAAAACCGCAGAGGTGATCAAATACCACCAAAAGAAAGCTCTATTTGTGGGAAAAAAAGAACATCAATTTTGTTTGGGTACAACGTCGCACAACCGCGCAATTGTCAGTTAAAGCAAAGCAGTGCCGTATCTTCAAAAATGAGCTGGTCATTAAGGGGGGTAAAATCTTCCGGGGCTGAAGTGGTTAAGAGCTGCGATTCCTAAACCCTTCCTCTGATTTGTATGTACATACCCTCAAATTAAACCTGAGTGTGCGCACTTTCAGCCTATATCCATTATTTGACTATAGCTTGAATATGTTTTGGTAAATACCTAAACAAACTCAAATTGTGCCTGCTTTGACCCAGGTCACCTTCCAGTAACAAATGCCCTTTGATGCTGCTGTGAAACAGGAAATCAGTCATTTTAATTCGCACCTCCCCAGGAGGTCTTAGCTGATGCTCTTCTACCCCCATATATCACATCAGGAGGCCTATGTGAGAGCATCCTTTTGGAGATGAATTCCCATTTGTGACTCCTTCTTACAAACACCCTGCTGAGCAAACTTGCTGTACTGGCATTCCAAGATGGTTTCCAACAGCCTTATTCCAAAATGGATTCAATACATTATTTTCCTCAAAATTCTACAAACAATATCCCATAATGACAACGTGAAAGAAGTTTGTTTGAATGCTTTGCAAATTTATAAAAATTGAAAAAAATCCTATGTACATAAGTATTCACAGCCTTTGCTCAATACCTCCTTGAAGCACCTTTGGCACCAATTACAGCCTCAAGTCTTTTTGAGTATGATGCTACAAGCTTTGCACACCTATGTTGGGCATTTTCTCCCATTCTTTGCAGTAGCTCTCAAGCTCCATCAGGTTGGATGGGGAGCGTCGGTGCACAGCCATTTTCAGATCGCTCCAGAGATGTTCAATTGGGTTTGGCTTGGCCACTCAAGGACATTCACAGAGTTGTCCTGTAGCCACTCCTTTTGTTATCTGGGCTTAGTGTCATTGTTCTGTTGGAAGATGAACCTTCGCCTCAGTCTGAGGTCCAGAGCACTGACTAGTCTCCCAGTCCCTGCTTCTAAAAAACATGCCCACAGCATGATGCTGCCACCACCATGCTTCACTGTAGGGATGGTATTGGCCAGGTGATGAGCAGTGCCTGGATTTCTCCAGACAGGTCGCTTGCCATTTAGGCCAAAGAGTTCAATCTTTGTTTCATCAGACCAGAGAATTTTGTTTCTCATGGTCTGAGAGTACTTCAGATGCCTTTTGGCAAAATCCAGGCAGGCTGTCATGTGTCTTTTTTACTTAGGAGTGGCTTCCGTCTGGCCACTCTACCATACAGGCCCGATTGGTGGAATGCTGCAGAGATGGTTGTTCTTCTGGAAGGTTCTCCTCTGTCCAAAGAGAAATGCTGGAACTCTGTCAGAGTTCTTGGTCACCTCCCTCACTAAGGCCCTTCTCCCCCGATCACTCAATTTGGCCAGGAAGAGTCCTGGTTGTTTCAAACTACTTCCATTTACAGATGATGGAGGCCACTGTGCTCATTTGGGACCTTCAATGCTGCAGACATTTTTCTGTGCCCTTACCCAGATCTGTGCCTTGATACAATCCTGTCTCAGAAGTCTACAGACAATTCCTTGGACTTCATGGCTTGGTTTGTGCTCTGACTGTGCACTGTTAACTGTGGGACCTTATATAGACAGATGTGTGTCTTTCTAAATCATTGCAAATCAACTAATCAAGTTGTAAAAACATCTCAAGGATGATCAGTGGAAACAGGATGCACCCAAGCTCAAAGGTTGTGAATACTTATGTACATGTGATTTTTGTTTTGTTTTTTATTTTTAATAAATTTGCAAAGATTTCAAAACAAACTTCTTTCACATTGCCATTATAGGGTACTGTTTGTAGAATTTTGAGGAAAATAATGAATTTATTCCATTTTGGAATAAGGCTGTAAAATAACAAAAATGTAGACAAAGTGAAGCACTTTCTGGATGCACTGTACCTGGTCAGTTTAAAACTTGACTATAACATTTTACCAGCTGAAAGACAGCTGGAAAAAGTGTATTTATATATCTTCTGAATGTAAAGGGAAAGGAAACATATCTAAGTCAAGACATCATGAAAATAATACAAATGCTAACTTTTAAAATATGGGGACACTTTACATGTAGGAATTAGAAATATTAGCAGGTTTATATGTGTGCAACCTCTATAGTTCATCATATGCTAAAATAGAACTACGGACAACAGAGCAGTTTATTCAAGTGTTGATTAAAATATATCAATAGAAACCTCACTGTTTCCTTATACATGGGAGTATATGATAGTATGACCGTGACCTAAAATATCATATTGCCTAAAAAGAGTTCACTAACAATCTTACCGTCTACTGTTGTAGTGATAATTCCATTATAAACTGAGAATGTTGATTAATTATCAGAAATCGTGTATGTGTATCAGTTCAAGTATGCCAACTATCATGTTTATCCATATATCTAGTTATTTTCTTTCGTCTATATGTATAAATGATAGTGATAGCCACAGCAGATAAGAAATGCATCTCTTTATAATTAAGGTCATTATATTTAAAATATTGCTGCACCAGAAATGTGTGCTCATACGTTGGCAGTTACCAGATCCCCTAACCATTATATATTAGAAACATCACATGGCCATACTTGTTATAGTGAGAAATGAAAACGTTCCTATAACAGATTATTTTATAAGAGCAAATTAGAACAGACATTCCTTGTCCTAGGATGATACCTGATGGTAAAAGATGGCAATGCCTAAACAAACACTGTTTAACCATAAACTACATAGAGGGTTCCTTACTGTAAAAGCAGCAAGGATGTGGAATTCCCTTTCACAGGCGGTGGTCTCAGTGGGGGGCATCGATAGTTTCAAAAAAACTATTAGATAAGCACCTGAACGACCGCAACATACAGGGATATACAATGTAATACTGACATATAATCACACACATAGGTTGGACTTGATGGACTTGTGTCTTTTTTTTTTCAACCTCACCTACTATGTAACTTGGATGGTTAACCAAATTAACCAATGAAAAAGTAGACTCCAACTTCTGGCCTAGGCTTAGCAACATTTTTATGAGCTTATTGTTGAGTACTGAATATAGGACAAGTTGAAACATCTATCGAGACAGACATCCTTCCATCCATCCAGAGAGACATGGATCACGACGCTTCATCTGACACCAGGACACAGCTCCAACATAGTGAGATACCATTTTGGAAAGGTAGACATCTTAAGTGACTCTGGTAGCGGCCATTTAAAAAAAGGTAACTATAATACATTTACATTTTGTTGAATTGTTTCTTAAAGCGGAGTTCCAGGCTTTTTACGTTTATTAAAAAACAGCAGCTACAAAAAGTTTAGCTGCTGACTTTTAGTAAACAGACACTTACCTGTTTCACGGTCCAGCGATGTGGCCGAACGGAGCATCGCTCCTCTCCCCCTCCTCTCCGCCGGCGCCTCCATTGCCACTCTGGGCACCCGGCCGTGACCGCTTTTGGCTTCACGGCCGGGCGCGTGCGCGAGTCATGCTCCCAGAGTGGACATGCAATCTCCTGGGATCTGTCACGTGACCCAGGAGATCGCCTAGAGGAAGGGGGCCGCCTAAGGCGAAAGGAGGAGTCGTTTTGGCGGTCCCTGGGCGGAAGGAGGAAGTGGGACATGAAGTCCCACTCCTAACGAAGCCCCCCCCCCCCCCCAAAAAATTAACATGCCATGTAAGGGGGCGAGGAGTGCTTAAAGCGGAAGTTCCACTTTTGGGTGGAACTCCGCTTTGATTTGATTGCCTATTGATATATTTCTTCTGATACCTAAATTGCTTTCCCTGATATTATAACCATTTCAATTTTTCTTTCATTTTATTTTTTGTTTTTCCATTTCTAATTATTTTTCTGTTTTTGGGCCATAATGGCATACCATTTTACATAGTTTAACACCTATTCCTTCTGCAGGTGAATAACCGTTGGATTCCGTAAAACGCAGACTATTGTCTGATAAATGTTTATTTTGTGAACAAGGAGAATTTAATTATTGAGTTTAATAAATATATCATCGAGTATTAGAGACGACTTTTGTTATTTTTATGTAAAATTGCAGTGTCTATGTCCATCTACCAATCAAACTATTTATTGTTAATATTTGAATTTTGAATAAATATTAATTTATATCAATAGCCAGTCTGTAGTCACATCGACTTGGTTGTGTTATTTCTAAGAAATTCTACATTGGCTGAAAATTACCCAAATTAATCGTTCAGACAATTCCTGACACAAACGCATAACACTATGTAGAAGCTGGCCAACAAGGAGGGAGTTGCTCTAGTCAAGGCGAGATATAAAACATTTGTGAATTAGTAGTTTGGTGTCAGAGGTGGTAAAGGGGTGTAATTTGCAGATGTTACGAACGTGAAGGCAATACAACTTGGATAGGGATTGGATAAGGGACCAGAAAGAGCTATTCAGAGTCCAGGATTATATCCAGCACCCTGGCATGAGGGGAGGGAGGTAATATTATGAGCTCAGTTTTGGAAAGAATGAGTCTTAGAAAGTGGTGTGACATCTGTATTGATGTCAG
This sequence comes from Lithobates sylvaticus, assembly GCA_028564925.1. Taxonomy (NCBI): domain Eukaryota; kingdom Metazoa; phylum Chordata; class Amphibia; order Anura; family Ranidae; genus Lithobates; species Lithobates sylvaticus. The sequence continues at coordinate 170,626,299 of CM053028.1, forward strand.
TTAGTACATTAGTGATGCGCAAGGAGACTGAAGGTGAGCTGAATTTTAGAGAGGAATTTGGGTGTTGCCAGCATAGAGGTGGTTTTGAAAGCCACTGGAGGCTATTAACTGACTAAGGGAGGAGGAGTAGATAGATAGATAGATAGATAGATATGGTTTTAGATAGAGCTTTGGAGGAGAACAAGAAGAAGAGAAGAGGAGAAGAGGAGATGGAGTTGCAAGTGACTCTGAAGCAGCACTAAGATAGGTCGGAGGAGAACCAGGAAAGAACAGTCTTTAATGCCAAGGGAATGAAGCTTTTTGAGAAGGAGCATGTGGCCAATTGTATCAAGGGAACAGGAAAGTGTTAAAGTATGGGTACAGAGTAGCAGCCATTGGTTTAGGCAGTTAGCAAGCAGTGAGTGAGTTTTAGAAGAACATTTTCAGTGGAGTGTTGAGGGCAGAAGCCAGACTTTAAGGGGTCAGGAGAATGGTTTTCATTGAGATAACAGCTCAGATGGTTGTAGACCAAGCTTCCTAAAAGTTTGGAGGTAATATCAGTAAAAGGATCTTTTTGCTAAAATACAAGCAATGGCTCTCCTCTTCAACTCTTCAGAACTTGTTGCTCTGCCTGGCACTACCTAGCCATAACATGTCTGAAAACACTTCCCACCTGGCCGAAGGGTCAGTAGGCTTGCGATGCATCCAAGGTCAGTGTTGGCATGCAAGGCAGAAATTAGTGTAGGGGAACACATATAATGTTATTAGAAAAAATAGTGATCTTGTACTTTATACAAACTGCTATACAGCCACCTATTTAAATTTATATAACAAGGTCATTTATCTTGGCCTAAAACATGCATTATTTTCAGTTAAAACAAATCCTAAAGATTTGTAACCGTCATGTTACAGTACTTACTCAATAGCAGCATCCAGATCTGGAGCTTGAAGATCCCGCAATAGAGCTTTTACCCGTGCTTGGTTCTCAGTGGTCATGTGAAGAGTCTGTAGAGAAGTGGTGACTACTGTGCTACCACGGGCTCGAGAGCTGTGCCTCTGGTCCTGGCTAAAAAAATTATACAAACATAAAGAAAGCAATAAGCTCTATAGTACTTAGCTTTACATATTATATCATATTTTTGCCAAATATGACCCCCACATGCAGTGTCAATTAGCTCTTTCACCAAATGCATAGCACCCTCATGGGTGAGTGGTACCATGTGTCACATTTGAATCACAATTGCTTGGTCATGCAACACTGTACACATCTGAAATTGTCATCATTTTGTTCACACAAATAGTGCTTTCTTTTGGTGGTATTTAATCACCACTGGGTTTTACTTAAAAAAAAAAAAAAAAATCTTTAATAGCCCTGGAAATTCTTGTGCTGACGTCATGCGGCTGCGCAGTCCCGGTCTGCAGCAGCTTTACATGTGAGTTTCCCGGATTTACTGCTCTTATGTTATTTTATCTATATGGTGAATAAATTCCCCCACACACTATGAGATACCCCTTTGGGCTCCTGGTGAGCTATCAATCCCTAGCTGGAATATACTAGGAGGTACTACAGGGAGTGAGTTGCCACACTGAACGCCATTGGATTTCATACATACTCAGGCATTTATTCTGCTGTAATGGTAGTCATTAACTCTGGGGAGTTTTATATTCACTTGATGTTGGTGATTGGTCACTTGAGCACCGTTTGATTTCATGTATATACAGGCGAATATGCTGCTGTAATGGTAGCCTTTTGTTCTGGTGAGTTTTTAATCCACTTGATGTTTGGTCATTTGAACACTGCTTGCGATATACATCCGTGATCATTGGTGCTGCTGGAACAAGTTCTTCTCGCCTTTATTTTTTCACCTAAACACGCTGTGGGACTTTATTTTTTGTCACTTCTGAACTTTCAATTCTTTTATTTTGCATTTTTGTACCAGTTATTTCATATGTCACTATATTTTATATAATCTATATTTATTGGTTTACTTTGCATATTGGTGCTGCACTACTGTTTAATTTTAATGTTTTGAGGTTAGTTATACTACCTTTTGTGCTAGCAGCCCCTCTGCTACTTTAAAAAGATTATTTTTTCTTCACAGCGCAGATTCCACCGCATAAAATGTAAAATTATGCACTTGGGGACTAAAAATAGGAAAGCAAGTTACATGCTAGGGGGAGGACCTCTGGGATTACAGGATGGAAACAGATCTGGGGGCCCTAGTGGACCACAGGCTTAGAAATAGCAAGCAACAGCAAAAAAAGGCTAGCAGACTTTTAGCATGCATTAAAAAGAGTATGTACTCAAGAGTAGAGTTGGGCGAACAGTTTAGGCCAAGCAAGGGCCCCACAATGCACAGTGAATTCTAAGCTGTGACTGGGCAAAGCTTTGCCCAATTAGGGCACAGTGAGTAGCTGTTTTTTAAGGAGCGGACCAGGAAGCCGGCTGCGGCGTCCTCAACAATGAATGAGTCATCAGCTGTCAACGGGCTTCCCCGCTGACAGCTGAATGAAAAATAAATAAACAATTGATGGCAATAGAGAAATGTTGAAAAAAAAAAAAAAGCAAAAAATAAATAAAAATAAACGCGTGGGGTCCCGCTAAAAATCCATACCAGACCCTTAAGTCTGGTATGGATTTTAAAGGGAAAAAAAAATGTAAACATCCCTTGCAATAGAAAAAAGCATGACAGGACCTCTTAAAAATGAGAGCTGGGGTCAAAAAGACATCAGATCTCATATATACACTAAGATGCAATTACATTTTTATATATATATGGAATAAAATTCTCCTTTAAGAGCGTTTGACATTGCTTCCGCCCACCCATGCCATGGAGCCGAGCAGGGGGCATCTTCCCCTCAGTCGGCAGCCAGGCATCCACGGGAGAGGTCCCGATAGTCTCCGTCGCTACCGGCGGATCCCGTAAGTGTCAAAAATTACCGGAGCACGGCGGGGGGCACCTCTCCCATCGCCGATAAAAGTGATCTTGCGGCAAATCCAAACGTGGAGACCACTTTTATCTTAAATATAAACGCACTGCGTTCCCGAAAATACCGGGGTTATGGCAGCTGCTGTCATAACCCCGATACTTAGCGTCAAAGCAGCGACGTAAGGGTACGTTGTTTTGCGTAGTGGTTAAAAACAATCTTTTTTTTCCTTGCATCAATAAATGTCCCCCAAGGCAGTACCCAGGCCCCCATACCCTTTTTTGGCCAATAACTTGCATATAAGCCTTCGGTCCCATAGACTTCAATGGTGTTCAGAGTTCAGGTCCGAACTTTTGCAAAGTTCGAGAGTTCTGTCGCAAACCGAACCAGGGCGTGTTCGGCCCAACTCTACTTAAAGAGAAAGGACTACAATTCTACCATTTTACAAAATGCTGGTCTGGCTACATCTTGAGTATGCCGTCCAGTTCTGGTCTCATGTCCTTAGGAAGGATGTGCTGAAATGTAGAGAGTCCAGAGGAGGGCAATAAGGTTGATAAGGGGACTAGAGGACATCAGTTATGAGCAACATCTGCAAACATTAAACTTATTCTCCCTGGAGAAGGGACACCTAAGAGGTGACATGATTGCAATTTTACAAATATCTAAACAGTGATTCTAGTATAGGGAGAACGTCTAAAGGCCCGTACACACGATCTGACTTTTTGACAACAAACATGCAAATTAGCTGTTTTGGACCAACATCCGACCGTGTGTACGCTCCATCGGACCAACTTTTTCAGTTTTCATCAGACTTTTGTTGGCTGTGCGAACGGACCAACTTTCTGCCAACAAAAGTCCGATGGAGCAAAGTCCGACCGTGTGTACACAAAACCATCGGACTTTTGTACAAAGTACAAACACGCATGCTCAGAACCAATGCAAAAGATCAGACAACAATACAGAAGTTGACCAAAGGTGGCGCAGGAGTATTCGAACGTCCTCTTTTGAAGTGTCGTCAGTACATTGAAACGTCACTACGTTCATGTTTGTTGCCTAAAAAGTCAAATTGTGTGTATGCAATACCAACTTGGGGCCAACGCCCTTTGTACAAAAATCCATGAGAAAGTTGGTACAAGGTCCGATCGTGTGTATGAGGCTTAAGGGTCACTTCAGAAGACACGCAGCCTTCTCAACGAAGTTGGATGAGAAGCGGTTTAACCTTAAACTGCGTATTGGGTTTATTTACGGTTAGAGCAGTAAGGATATGGCACTCACTTCCACAATTGGGTGTATCAGTTGGGAGTGTCAATACTTAAAAAAAAATCTCTTAGATGGGCATCCTAGTGAGTGCAATATGGAATGATAGTAAAAAAACACACACACACACACACACACACACACACGAAAAACACACACACACACACACACGTTTAAGTGGATGAACTGGTGACTTTATTCAACCTACCTGGGGTTGATTTACTAAAATTGGAGAGTGCAAAATCTGGTGCAGCTGTGCATGGTAGCCAACCAGCTTCAGCTTGCTCAATTATGCTTTGACAAAAAACCTGGAGGCCGATTGGTTTCTACGCAGAGATGCACCCGATTTTGCACTTTCTAGTTTTAGTAAATCAGTATGTATGCAACGATCTGCACTCCTGTGATCCATTGGAGAAGTAGAGCCAAAAAAGCTTTGGCCATACTTCTCCTTTAAGTCAAGTATAATTCTTATAAATCTGTGCCCTATTTGGGCAGTCATATTAATAAGGGCCAAATAAATAAAAGGTCATTTAATAAAAAACCTTATGTTAACGATCAATTTGCTCACTCTACCCTGCAAATTATGTCACTCTTCCAGGCAATTAAAAAACAGCCTAGAAATTTGTAATTTAATCAAACAAACAATACAAGCAAAAACTCACTGTAAGGCATTAATAAAAGACAATTAAAAGAATGATTACCTCTTTATCACTGGTCTGCTTGTGAAACAAATATCATCACCATCATCCCAGGCTCTACTAGAGCTTTTTTTGCCACCAGCACCGGCGCCGCCGCCGCCGCCGCCGCCTCCTCCTCCTCCTCCTCCTCCTCCTCCTCCTCCTCCTCCTCCAGGTTCATATCTTGAATTTTCTTGTCTGCCACCACCTCTTCTGCCTCCTCGTCCACCTCCTCGCCCGCCACCTCGCCCACCTCTTCCACCACTGCGATGTCCTTTGCCACCTCCTTTGTTAGGCTTTCCTTTCCTTCGAATTGGACAATCCATCTGTAGGTATATGATACATAGAGTAAAGAGCAAAAATATGGGTGGTTCATAAAATAGCATGCAGTTAAACATGGGGTAGCCTTTCAGAATCTCATGTTTTTTTAAGAAAGTATGTGTGGAGAGAAATATTTTGGCTGCTCCTCCTGATCTCGGATTCTAAAAAATGCTATTTGCCAGTCTACACTATAACTAATCAGGTTACGTGACAAACAAAAATTACAAAAGGCCCTCAATGTAAACTGAGAAGAGAGTACAGGCAGTCCCCGGGTTACAAACAATATAGGGACTGTAGGTTTGTTCTTAAGTTGAATCTGTTTGTAAGTCGGAACAGGTACATTTTTTAAGTGTAGCTCCAGCCAAAAAATCTATTTTTAAGCTTTTTGGATAGCATAGAGAAGGGTTATCACCCCTGTAACATTTGTTTGCTGTCTGTGCCCCTGTTCAGAAGATTTCACCTCACTTTCTATCCCAATGACAATTGAATTTTGAAAATTTTGGGTTGTTAGGGAAACGTGGACTGGTGATAAAGCATCAGTGGAGACACATTTTTCCCATATTAACTCTTACAGGAGAGAATTTCCCTTCCTAGGGGTAGATTTCCTCTCACTTCCTGTTGTCTCCCTCCGTTTGTAAGTAGGAGTCGTTTGTAAGTAGGGGACTGCCTGTAATGTGTGGATAATAGATTGCCTTTGGGGCAAGCAAAACCATAAGTGTCTTGTTCCTGCATATACATTTTTTTAAATGTATGTAAAATGCAGTGGTAATTTGCAGGACTTTAGGTCTTAAAATGTATTTAAATTCAATAAACTAGATTACTAGTCCTTAGATGTTGTAGGTGCATTATTTTATTTCCAGTCTTTTTCCCCACTTTATTTCATGTGGTAATGCTGCAAATAACATGCTTCTTGTCCCTTTTTGTCTGCACTCACTCCTCTCTGAGATCTATGGAAGAAGCCATGGTTGTCACAGAGGCTGGACTTCAAATAGGTCTGCCTTTGTTAATCTCCATTACATGGTGAGTTAATGGGACTATTATGCCGCGTACACATGATCGGACTTTCCGGCAGACAATACGCCGGACTTTGCAGCTGAGGTCCGCCGGACTTTCAAGCAAACGGACTTGGCCACACACGATCACTCCAAAAGTCCGCCGGATTTGAACGTAATGATGTAGAATAAGGAAGTTCATAGCCAGTAGCCAATAGCTGCCCTAGCGTCGGTTTAGGCGGACAATTTTGAAACCCGCCGGACTTTTGGGAATAAAAAGTCCGCTGGCGCCCACACACGATCGAATTGTCTGACGGACTCTGGTCCGCCAGACTAAGTCTGCCAGAAAGTCCGATCAAGTGTACGCAGCATTAGTTTACAAAAGAAGCGATTACATTGTTTATACTGTCTTTTCAGGGCACAGGAAGAGACAAGGACACTGCATTTTTGGCAAGATCAAAGCATTTGTTTGGTCCAATCTTATAGCAGGTTCAGACTGAACCCAGATGCAAGCTCTTTCTCCCACCAAACCAGCACCCAATCATCATTAGACTGGGCATTCCCTGCTCCACAGCCACTAGTTACATGGCTGGTAATGTTGAATAAAAATACCAGTCCATCCAGCTAAACCCACGAGAGTGTTTTTGTTTACGGCAATAGGATTTTCAATATCCTGGCCTGTACATTGTGTTCACTAAGGAACACATCTAAACGTTTTTTTAATTTACCTACACTTCCCACTCTGCCACCAAATGTGGAAGGGCATTCCACATCCTTAGTGCTTTACCTGTAAAGAACCCATTATACAGTTTAGGATTTAACTGCTTCTCATCCAGCATTATTGCGTGGCTGTGTGTCTTCTTTAGAGACTTTATCAGCTCTGGCCAGGCATTCCTCACTCCAATGCAGCATGTAACAAAGGGGATGCTTGAGACCAGTACTGGGATATGCATCATCCAGCGGCCAGGGCAAAGCTGCCAAACTGCGCCCCCCCCCCCTCTCTTCATTATTAGTAACAGCAGCATTGCTATTCTTGTCAGCCCAGTGCTAGAAGCGGCCAAGAGAAAGCAGGGAAGAAGTGGGTTGTGTTCTCTCTCTCTCTTCTTTCTTTTTCATGCTAGAGCAGTGCTCCTGTATTCCTATACACACAGCTGCCAGCTTCTTAATACAGGAGCACTGCTCTAGCAGGAAGAAAAAGGGGGAGAGCGAGAACACCACCCTCACGTCCTCCCTGCTCTCTCCTGGCCGCTTCCAACACTGGGCTGATAGGTGTAGTAATGCTGCTATCACTACTCCTGCCAGCCTTTTATCAGAATGAGCTTGCCGCACAGTGGCCATTCCTACCCTGAGGCTGTTGCCCCTCCTACCTGTGACATCATTGACCTAAAATCTCCACATGACCATAATTGAACAGTCATTGATCAAACACTGCCATGTGGCCATATTAGGTCCATACATTCAGGAGCATCCCTTCCCCTTTATTACATGCTGCTGCAGGGCAGGGAATATCCTGGCCACAGCTGGCTGGGCACTTATATGGCAGGTGTGACAGCTTTCGAGTTTGTTCCAAACCTAAGTCTAAACCAAACACACGTTCATCCACCATCAACAAGTTTTTCTGTTTTTGTAAATTAAAAACTATTGCTCCTGTACATTCAGTGGGCAGTACATCCAGCGAATATAACCCATTCAAGCATATAGGGATGCGTTGCAGGGTGGATTAAAAGCAATGATTTTTATTTAAATCTGATTTATTTAAATCGCTTTTGTTTGATTTTTATCTAAATTTATTTTAATGTATGGAGCTTAGTTATGTAGTTTAGAAGCATTTTTTGGAAAGCAAAAAAATGCGTTCAGGACGGATGTTCAGAGGCATTTGAAACGCCTGTAACAGCTTGTAAATGCGGTAACTCGCGTTTAGCCGCATTTCGTTTACAGGTGTTTTTAAGTGAACGTGGCAAAACTGAAGTTTTTTTAACGTCGGTTACTGTCAAGTAGAATCGTTCAGGAGAGGTTGTAAAATGTCCCTTGTACATTAAGCCTTACCATGACATAAGACAAAGTTCAGGAAATTTCCTTTATCCCATTGCTTTGCAAATCTATGTACACTACAAACTGTATGATTGAATCGGTTCTGATATCGCTGTTTTACTAACCTGACTGCCTATTATTCTAAATAGAAAACCTTCATTTTGTTTGCAAATATTACATATTCTAACTACCAGCAAAAATAAGAGCTTACATTTAAAGATCATCTGTCATTTCAAATCCATCATGGCAGCGCCTGTTAGCAGGCATCAACTCACCTGCTGCTGCCACGTCCCTCACCTTGTTGTGTCACTGCTGCATCACCAGCCATCCCATTAAAGTGAATAGGAGTAAGGATGGCCTCAAGCGTGTTCGCACACTCCACTCCAGGAAGTCGGCATGGCGCTGCGCTAATCACAGACAGTGAGACATTTCCCGATGTCTGCAGCCGCAGATTGGGACAATACCTCACTGCCTGTGATTAGCGCAGCGCCGACTTCCTGGCGGGCTCTGCGCGTGGAGTGTGCGAACACGCCTGAGGCCATCCTTAAATAGGAGTGTCGGTGAGTCAACAGTGGGTCAGAAGGCGAGGCGCTGTGGGACCGAGATAATAGGTGCTCTTTAAAAATTATGATTTAAAGGGGTTGTAAAGGTTCGTTTTTTTTTTTTAATTAACAAACATGTCATACCTACCTCCTCTGTGCAAGGGTTTTGCACAGAGTGGCCCTGATCCTCCTCTTCTGGGGTCCCTTAATGGTGCTCCTGGCTGCTCCTCCTCCTTTTCATGAGTGCCCCCACGGAGAGCCGATTTTCATGGGGGCACTTGTGCGTGCGTGCTCCCGAGTCCTGCTGCTGCGTCCATTGAGACAGACAGCAGGAATCAGCCCCGCCCCCTGTGTCACTGGATTTGCCATTGGCTCCCGCTGCTCTCAATCAATCTAATGGAGGACACAAGACAGTGGCTGGAGCTGCTGTGCTCGTCCCCGTCGATTGGAACAATCGGCTCAGGTAAGTAAAAGGGGGGGGGGGGCTGCACTACAGAGGGTTTTTCCCTTTAATGAATTGAAAAACCTTGAGGGTTTACAACCCATTTATATCAACTTGATTTAAATCAAAGTCACCTGTTTGACGTGTTGTGAATGCACACGGTTACAGCAAATTGGTGCAACATTTACAGGGTTAAAATGGGTGGTGAGGAAGCCTCATATTGCCTCTTCACTGCCTGTGAAATGCCTCTTGGTCACTTTTCAAAGGTGCAGCATTTCAGAAGTCCAAACTTCTCAAAAAACTGTTTTGCTTTTAGTTTTACTTTAGATTTCGGTTATGACATTCTATTACTAATAACAAATCTGAGGCTCCTGGTATTGGCAGCTCTGTGAACTCTGTACAATGTGGACCATCGGAAGCAGATGTCCTGTATTCCTAAGAAACATATTATACTGCAAGCAAAATTTCCCATATTCGTCTGAAAGCCACATATGAATCAGTCCTTTATTTCCTACAAAGCCCTATGAGCACAGCGATCTACACACCATTGTAGCGAATATGCCGCACTAAATACAAAGATACAACAATACATCTACTCACTGCCTTCCCTCCGCCGTGCCACCGCTTCCTGTCTGATCACGTGACTGCACACAGAACACGCTCAGAGCCCAACCCATCGGATTATCATTGGTTGGTTCCATATTCCCTGTAGTGATGGTCTGTCTCTATGGGAACGCAGGACGCTCGTCCGACAGTGCAGTGCCTGGGCACCAGAAGATGGAGGCAGCAGGATGGAACTCTGGTGAGAGTTTTAGATTCATCCGCACTAATGGTCACATGTTGCTATGTAGCTGATCTTTGATCCACTATTCCTGTATGGTTGTCATTGCTCAGAGAGTGTTGGGTGTACGTTACTGTTTTGCATGATGTTGTGCATCAGGGAAGTAATCCAGTAATTTACTTAAAGCGTCATTAAAGTTTTTGGGGGGAGGAGCGGGTACCCAGTTTTTACAGGCACCCAGCTCCCACTTCTTCCCCTGGCTCCACGGTGCCGGAAGGAAGTTAACCTCTCCACCCTCCCTCCCTGCAATCTTCTGGGACGCATCACAGGTCCCAGAAGATTACCTGGCCATGCACAGCGAGGCTCGCGTATGCGCAGTGCGTGCCTGGCTGTGAAGCTGCACAGCTGGGCGCACACAGTTAGAATGCTGGCAATGTGCAGCGGAGGGGGAGACGAGTGGGGCTTCGTTCGCCCGCATAGCTGGACCGTGGGACAGGTAACCCATACACACTATTCGATTTTCTGCAGTATTTTGTCTTCAGATTTACCAAAACCATATAATATGAGGTCAAACCTTAAGAGTTTAAATTTGTATGCAATCAGGCAGGCTCTTGCACTACATGGTTTTGGTAAATCTTAAGACAAAAATCTGCAGAAAATCTAATAGTGTGTATGGGGTCTAAGTGTCCGATTATTAAAAGTCAGCAACTACACTTTTTGTAGCTGCTGACTTTTAAATGGGTGGAACTCATTGGAACCAAAAATGTAAAATATTACCAATCATTAGCTGTGGTAGTTGCATTAATTTTTTTATGCTTTCGCAGTAGAATAAATGTTGGGTTTATGGTTGAATACTGCTTTAAATTGGAACTTCAGCTTGATTTCCAGTGCCTGGGGTCCTTCACTATCTTCCTGCAGCCAGTTCTTCTTACCGCTGTGGGTCACTGGCATTATAATCCCAGATATGGACTTCTTACTGAGCATGCGCAAATTCACGCAGTGCTTTGGGAATGAACCTGCAGCCTCCAGGGATGGGTCCTAGGAGGCTACAGAAAGGTAAGGGATGGAGCAGAGGACCCCACTCTTGCCTAGGCGAGAATTGTGGAAGTGGAAGCGGGTACCAATAAAAATCAGTACTCGCTATCCCCCCCCCCCCCCCAAAAAAAAACTGTAATTAATTTACACACTGTGGAGGAGGAAGTGAACTAGCAGGACTTCACTTTTTTAAGTTTTTTTTAAAGTGATACAAAACCCAAAAACAAAATCTTAATATACTGCAGCTTACCCAATCTTATATGGGATGACTGTGTTAGTTTTCTTTTTAGGCTTTTTTTCCTTTATGTTCACATGGTCACACACTTTTTGTACTAGACTAGATTCACACTAGCCAAAGCTCTGAAAAGTGATCTGTGGTTTATCACTTTTCAGAGCATGGCTATGCAGCCACTGTCAGTTGTTCAGAAGGGGATCCTGATGCCTCTTAAATGTCTATTTAGAATGGAGCTAATGTGCCACAACTGCGAGCCAAGTAGTTTCAAATTGCCCAGTTTTCAGATGCCATGACTGATTTGAAAATTTACTTTAAAAGAGAAGTATGGGTTTCCTTTTTTTTTCCTTACATCTATTCTATGTGAGCTGCTGATATCTATAAATCTTTCCAGTCCTCTCAGAAGTGCCCCCATTTTGTTAAAATCAAGCTAAATACCTGTGGGAGGGTCTACAGACTTTCATACAACGTAATACCGACAATGGTCTGGCTCTGGAGTCTGGATCCACCCACTTTCCTGTCATTTTGCTTGATTGATGTAGGTGTTCCCTGAGATTAGGCGACCCGTCAGAATCAGTAACAGAAGTGACGTTGCGTCACTGTGATCTTGCTACACCCTGCACTCCTCCACAGTAAGGATACAGTGAGAAGGGGGCAAGCGAGCATCTTGTTACACCCACCGGAGTTTTGCATTTCACAGCTATTTTACACAGTAATCGGAGCATATATTGTGAAATACAGTATTTGGAAATCCATCAGACTATTTACATGTTGAATTTTAAAAGCAGCGGTAAACCTGCTGATCTCACAGGTTTGCTAATCTGACAGAACACCGCTGCTTTTATAATTCAACATGTAAAAAGTCAGATGGATGTCCAAATACTGTATTTTACTATATATGCTCCGTTTACTGTTAAAAATAACTGTGAAATGCAAACCTCCGGTGGGTGTAACAAGATGTCCACTTGTCACCTTCTCTGTGTATTCTTACTGTGGAGGAGTGCGGGGTGTAGCAAGAAGGCGGCGACGGAACCTCACTTCCATTACCAATTCTGACGGGTCGCCTAATCCATACCTATTGCTTTCACTATGCCCGTAAATCTATAGTACTCAGATGGACAATGCTCCTGTGGCAGCCGCTCCCGCCCCCCTGCCACACCCCCTTAAAGGAGAATTAACCCCAAAAAAAGGTTAATTAAATGCTGGGACTATTGCTTTACTATGCCCGTAAATCTATAGTACTCAGATGGAAAGCCTCAGCCGCTCCCACCATAAATTTCTGGAAGAGGTTAGTAAATACGGCTCTACCACTATACAAAGCTACTTACCTGTCACGTGGGTGTGAGAAAAATTTCACAAAATATGGGATATCTGGACCGAATCCCAGTCCACTAATGCCGATTCAAATGAGGATTAGTAACACTCTAGTGAGTATCGGGAACAGCATAGGTGACATTTCTGATCTCCTAAACGTTCCTAGGCTCCTGAGTCAATGTTCTGTGGGGAGGAGGGGGAGCGGGAGTGAGACTAAGTAGACGGTGAATGACTATTATGCACTTCATCCTATGAGTATCTACCGAAAGCTTTGTAGGGTATAGATGAAAGTACAAGATGGTTCTGCATATCCTGCATAGGTGGTTGAGCGTACAATGGCTTTAGTATGATGTTTTTGATTTTTTTTTTTTTTTTCTAGTTTTAGTTCTATAGTTGTGATTTGAGCCTGGGTATGCCCAATAGGTTGTTTTGTTCTGTGTTATTTAAAATTCAATAAAAACAATTTACAAAAAAATAAAATCACTGTGAAATGCAAACCTCCGGTGGGTGTAACAAGATGTCCACTTGCCACCTTCTCTGTGTATCCTTACTGTGGAGGAGTGCAGGGTGTAGCAAGATGGCGGCGACGGAACCTCACTTCCATTACCAATTCTGAGATGGGAATGAGGGACACCTACTAGCAAATGTATGTAGACATAAGACACGCCCCTGCCACACCCCCTTAAAGGAGAATTAACCCCCAAAAAAAGGTTAATTAAATCCACAAGTGCTTTTTTTTACCATGACTGTTCCGTTATATTGGCTTTTAAAATGTACAAATACAGCAATTTAGAAATTGGATGAAAGGTTTAGCACTAGGAAATACTTTTTGAAAGATAAAAAGTGCATTTCATGTACAACTATATAGAACAGACCAAAATGAGGGACAAATGAGGAGGAATGAGGGACATTGCTCCAAACAGGGTCGATCCCAGGCGGGTGCGCAGGGTGCAGTGCACCTGGGCGCCAGTGAGGTGAGGGCGCTGAAGGGCCAGAGTGCTCCCCTCCCTCCTCCTCCTCTCCTTGTCCAGAGGCGGATCTCTCCACCCATCACCGCTTCTGTGTTTCTTGCTGAAGCCTATCCCTCCTCCTGACAGAGAAGGGGAGCAGCAGGAGATCGAAGCTGTTGTCTCTGTGTGGACAGAGTGACGTCGCTGGGGGGGGCATTCCGTGCCTGACACATGTTCTCCTCCTCCTCCTCCTCCTCCTCCTCTCTGTGTCTAACTCCTGCCTGCTGTTATCTGTTCTCCACCCAGGCGGCGTGGCTGCACATTGTCCTCTCCTCTCCAGCTGCCGCCGGGTGTTTTTATGTACCCTAATGGGGCTGTTTTGTCCTGGTGGGGGGGTCTGTAATAATGGAGGGGGGGGTTTGTCCTGGTGGGGGGGTCTGTAATAATGGAGGGGGGCTTGTCCTGGTGGGGGGGTTCTGTAATAATGGAGGGGGGGTTTGTCCAGGGGGGTCTGTAATAATGGAGGGGGGTTTGTCCTGGGGGGTCTGTAATAATGGAGGGGGGGTTTGTCCTGGGGGGGGTCTGTAATAATGGAGGGGGGGTTGTCCTGGTGGGGGGGGGTCTGTAATAATGGAGGGGGGTTTGTCCAGGGGGGTCTGTAATAATCGAGGGGGGTTTGTCCTGGGGGCTCTGTAATAATGGAGGGGGGGGTGTCCTGGGGGGGGTCTGTAATAATGGAGGGGGGTTTGTCCTGGGGGGTCTGTAATAATGGAGGGGGGGGTTTGTCCTGTGGGGGGGTCTGTAATAATGGAGGGGGGTTTGTCCTGGTGGGGGGGGTCTGTAATAATGGAGGGGGGGGTTTGTCCTGGGGGGGTCTGTAATAATGGAGGGGGGGGTTTGTCCTGGTGGAGGGGTCTGTAATAATGGGGGGGGGAGGGGTTTTGTCCTGGGGGGTCTGTAATAATGGAGGGGGGTTTGTCCTGGTGGGGGGTCTGTAATAATGGAGGGGGGGTGGGGGGTCTGTAATAATGGAGGGGGGTTTGTCTGGGGGGGTCTGTAATAATGGAGGGGGGTTGTCCGGGTGGGGGGTCTGTAATAATGGAGGGGGGGGGTTTGTCCTGGTGGGGGGTCTGTAATAATGGAGGGGGTCTGTAATAATGGAGGGGGTTTGTACTGGGGGGGTATGTAATAATGGAGAGGGGTTGTCCTGGTGGCGGGGTCTGTAATAATGGAGGGAGAGTTTGTACTGGTGAGGGGGTCTGTAATAATGGAGGGGGGTTTGTCCTGGTGGGGGGTCTGTAATAATGGAGGGGGGTTTGTCCTGGTGGGGGGGGGGTCAGTAATAATGGAGGGGGTGGCGAGAAGGGAAGTGGAAGCGGGTACCAATAAAAATCAGTACTCGCTATCCCCCCCCCCCAAAAAAAAAACTGTGTGGAACTAGCAGGACTTCACTTTTTTAAGTTTTTTTTAAAGTGATACAAAACCCAAAAACAAAATGGTAATATACTGCAGCTTACCCAATCTTATATGGGATGACTGTGTTAGTTTTCTTTTTAGGCTTTTTTTCCTTTATGTTCACATGGTCACACACTTTTTTTTTGTACTAGACTGTTTATCACTTTTCAGAGCATGGCTATGTACTGTGGTGGGGGGGTCTGTAATAATGGGAGGGGAGCGTATAATACCGACAATGGTCTGGTTCTGGAGTCTGGATCCACCCACTTTCCTGTCATTTTGCTTGATTGATGTAGGGACGTTGCGTCACTGTGATCTTGCTACACCCTGCACTCCTCCACAGTAAGGCCCCTTTCACACTGGGGCGGGTGCGGGGCGGCGACGGTAAAGCAGCGCTATATTTAGCGCTGTTTGAAAGCCCGCCGGCTTTCACACTTAAAAGCAGCGGTAAACCTGCTGATCTCACAGGTTTGCTAATCTGACAGAACACCGCTGCTTTTATAATTCAACATGTAAAAAGTCAGATGGATGTCCAAATACTTTTTTCCTATTTTATAGCGGCTCTATTATCCCATGCCCACAACTGGCTGGCCTCGGATGAGTCCAATGCGGCGGTGGTCCTGGAAGCAGCCCGATTGGGGTCTTATGAGGCGCTACGGAATCTACTCTACCGGGGTCCCAGGGCTCCCTTCCCTCTTACTCCGGCAATGAAAGCGGTCTTACGGGCATGGTCAGTGGCAAATTTATTGCGCCCCATACCCTCTGGACACATTTCCCCACACAACCCTCTTTGGTTCAATCCAAAATTACCAGAATTCGGATCCATTCCCGACCCCGGGGTGTGGGCTAGCAGGGGCATCAAATATATAAATCAGATCTGTCTTGAGGGGAAATTACAGACGTTTGACAAGTTAAAACAACAATTTAATCTACCTAACTCACACCTGTTTAGATTCCTACAGCTTAGACACGCTTTTAATACCCAATTTGACAATGCTCCTGTGGCCTTCTACACCTCGACTATAGAAACTCTACTCAGAGATGAAGTTCTATCTAAGCCCTTATCCACCATATACAAAGCGTTACTCCCTAATGTCCACACGGGGCTGGAAAACCTTAGAGCAAGGTGGGAGGTAGATTTCCCTACACTAGACACAGAGGATTGGGAAGAAATGTGGGAGTATCCTTTTTCACAGCTAGTATCAGCTAGGGATAGGTTAGTGCAATTTAAAATACTACATAAAGTATACTACACGCCTGTACGTCTACATAGAATTTACCCATCTGTGTCCGACTCCTGCTGGAGATGCAGTTCGCCCTTAGCGGACTTCATTCATATTTTCTGGAGTTGTCCTAAGATTGAAGTTTTTTGGGTTGAGATAACCAGTTTTATTTTGACTATCACCACCATTCCTGTGCCATTGTCCGTAGAGATATGTCTGCTGGGACTGGTCGAACCAATGGCCCCAAGCCGGGCGATTAGAACCCTGCTGGGACTATTGCTTTACTATGCCCGTAAATCTATAGTACTCAGATGGAAAGCCTCAGCCGCTCCCACCATAAATTTCTGGAAGAGGTTAGTAAATACGGCTCTACCACTATACAAAGCTACTTACCTGTCACGTGGGTGTGAGAAAAATTTCACAAAATATGGGATATCTGGACCGAATCCCAGTCCACTAATGCCGATTCAAATGAGGATTAGTAACACTCTAGTGAGTATCGGGAACAGCATAGGTGACATTTCTGATCTCCTAAACGTTCCTAGGCTCCTGAGTCAATGTTCTGTGGGGAGGAGGGGGAGCGGGAGTGAGACTAAGTAGACGGTGAATGACTATTATGCACTTCATCCTATGAGTATCTACCGAAAGCTTTGTAGGGTATAGATGAAAGTACAAGATGGTTCTGCATATCCTGCATAGGTGGTTGAGCGTACAATGGCTTTAGTATGATGTTTTTGATTTTTTTTTTTTTTTTTCTAGTTTTAGTTCTATAGTTGTGATTTGAGCCTGGGTATGCCCAATAGGTTGTTTTGTTCTGTGTTATTTAAAATTCAATAAAAACAATTTACAAAAAAATAAAATCACTGTGAAATGCAAACCTCCGGTGGGTGTAACAAGATGTCCACTTGCCACCTTCTCTGTGTATCCTTACTGTGGAGGAGTGCAGGGTGTAGAAAGATGGCGGCGACGGAACCTCACTTCCATTACCAATTCTGACAGGTCGCCTAATCCATACCTCCCAACAATTTGAGATGGGAATGAGGGACACCTACTAGCAAATGTATGTAGACATAAGACACGTCCCTGCCACACCCCCTTAAAGGAGAATTAACCCCCAAAAAAAGGTTAATTAAATCCACAAGTGCTTTTTTTTACCATGACTGTTCCGTTATATTGGCTTTTAAAATGTACAAATACAGCAATTTAGAAATTGGATGAAAGGTTTAGCACTAGGAAATACTTTTTGAAAGATAAAAAGTGCATTTCATGTACAACTATATAGAACAGACCAAAATGAGGGACAAATGAGGAGGAATGAGGGACATTGCTCCAAACAGGGTCGATCCCAGGCGGGTGCGCGGGGTGCAGTGCACCCGGGCGCCAGTGAGGTGAGGGCGCTGAAGGGCCAGAGTGCTCCCCTCCCTCCTCCTCCTCTCCTTGTCCAGAGGCGGATCTCTCCACCCGTCACCGCTGCCGCTTCTGTGTTTCTTGCTGAAGCCTATCCCTCCTCCTGACAGAGAAGGGGAGCAGCAGGAGATCGAAGCTGTTGTCTCTGTGTGGACAGAGTGACGTCGCTGGGGGGGCATTCCGTGCCTGACACATGTTCTCCTCCTCCTCCTCCTCCTCCTCCTCCTCCTCCTCTCTGTGTCTAACTCCTGCCTGCTGTGATCTGTTCTCCACCCAGGCGGCGTGGCTGCACATTGTCCTCTCCTCTCCAGCTGCCGCCGGGTGTTTTTATGTACCCTAATGGGGGGGTTTTGTCTTGGTGGGGGGGTCTGTAATAATGGAGGGGGGGTTTGTCCTGGTGGGGGGGTATGTAATAATGGGGGGGGGTGGGGGGGTTGTAATGGGGGGGGGGTTTGTAATAATGGAGGGGGGGTTTGTCCAGGGGGGTCTGTAATAATGGAGGGGGGGCTGTCCTGGGGGGGTCTGTAATAATGGGGGGGGGGGGGGTTTTTCTGGGGGGTCTGTAATAATGGAGGGGGGGGGGGTTTGTCTGGGGGGGTCTGTAATAATTTAGGGGGGGGGGGTCTGTAATAATGGAGGGGGGTTTGTCCTGGTGGGGTCTGTAATAATGGAGGGGGGTTTGTCCTGGTGGGGGGTCTGTAATAATGGAGGGGGGGTTTGTAATGGTGGGGGGGTCTGTAATAATGGAGGGGGGTTTGTCCTGGGGGGTCTGTAATAATGGAGGGGGGTTTGTCCTGGGGGGTCTGTAATAATGGAGGGGGGTTTGTCCTGGTGGGGGGTCTGTAATAATGGAGGGGGGTTTGTCCTGGTGGGGGGTCTGTAATAATGGAGGGGGGTTTGTCCTGGTGGGGGGTCTGTAATAATGGAGGGGGGTTTGTCCTGGGGGGGGTCTGTAATAATGGAGGGGGGTTTGGGGGGGGGGTCTGTAATAATGGAGGGGGGTTTGTACTGGTGGGGGGTCTGTAATAATGGAGGGTTTTTTTTCCTGGTGGGGGGTCTGTAATAATGGAGGGGGGTTTGTACTGGTGGGGGGGTCTGTAATAATGGGGGGGGTTTGTCCTGGGGGTCTGTAATAATGGAGGGGGGTTTGTCCTGGTGGGGGGGGGTCTGTAATATTGGAGGGGGGTTTGTACTGGTGGGGGGGGTCTGTAATAATGGAGGGGGGGTTTTGTCCTGGTGGGGGGTGGTGGGGGGTCTGTAATAATGGAGGGGGGGGGGGGTTTGTCCTGGGGGGGTCTGTAATAATGGAGGGGGGTTTGTCCTGGGGGTCTGTAATAATGAAGGAGGGTTTGTCCTGGTGGGGGGGGTTTGTCCTGGTGGGGGGGTTTGTAATGGGGGGGTCTGTAATAATGGAGGGGGGTTTGTCCTGGTTGATGGATCTGTAATAATGGAGGGGGGTTTGTCCTGGGTGGTCTGTAAAAATGGGGGTTTGTCCTTGTCTGTAATAATGGAGGGGGATTTTTCCTGGTAGGGGGGTCTGTAATAATGGAGGGGGGTTTTATCATGGGGGGGCCTGTAATAATGGAGGGGGGTTTGTCCTGGTGCGGGGTCTGTAATAATGGATGGGGGTTTGTCCTGGTGGGGGGGGGTCTGTAATAATGGAGGGGTGTTTGTCTTGGTGGGGGGGGTCTGTAATAATGGAGGGGGGTTTGTCCTGGTGGGGGGGTCTGTAATAATGGAGGTGGGGGTCTGTAATAATGGAGGGGGTTTGTCCTGGTGGGGGGGGTCTGTAATAATGGAGGGGGGTCTAACTAATGGAGGGGGGTGGTTTGTCCTGGGGGGGTCTATATGGATGGAGGAGGGTCTGTACTGAGGAAGGTCTGTACTTAGTGAGGGGTCTGCATGGACGGAGGGGGGGTCTGTACTGAGGGGCAACTATAGTTGGTGGAGGGGGGGGTGACACCATGTTTTACCGCACCTGGTGACACCAACTCTAGTGACGCCACTGCAGCTGCGGGCTCTTCTTTCCCCTTTCCCTCTCCTCCTCACACGCGCTGCTGTACTAGTGAGCGGCGCTTGCCAGCACAGCCGCCCACTATGTTTCTTCCCCCACCTTCATATCAGCCAGGGAAGAAATAGAATAGAAAAAAGAGCAGAGAAGAGGATTGTGGGGCATGTAGTCCAGAGGACTGGCAGTCCCACTGTAACATGGAAACGGCAGCCCACACAGCATGCTTAGCTGAATGGGAGAGAGAGAGCCAGAAGCCTGGGGAAGCTTTCAGGGAAGTACACCCAGGACTCCAGAGGGAGAGTACAGTGCTGAGAGAACACCATCAGAGAGAGAACTCTGCTGCCCTGCACCACCAGATGGAAAGCCACACAGCCTAGCGCCATCCCCGGCGGAGAAAGGAATGGAGTCATTACCAGAATACAGATCTGGGTGCTACCCAGCGGCGTTGCCACGGGCAATTCAGAGTGAGCTGACTCCTGATCAGAGGAACCGTTGCTGTATCGCTGGTAAAGGTAAAGGTTTAGTAACACTTTAATCATATGCCCATGTGAGGGCTGTGTTTGTCCACACAGATATGTGCCCATGCTATCACAAGGGATGCTATTTATCTTTTGTGATAGCAATAAAGTTGATAAAAAAAATGTAAAGAGACTGTAAAAATAAAAAAATGTCATTTAAATACATAATAATTTAAAAAATGCCCCATCTCCCCGTACTTGTGCACAAAAGCAAAGGCACATGTCGGTCCCGCAGGCAAACATAAACAGCGATCCCACCACACGTGAGGTATCACTACAAACATCAGAGCGAGAGCAATAATTCTGGCACCTGACCTCCTGTGCAAATCTAAAGTGGTAACCTGTAAAGGCTCTTAGGCTGGGTTCACACTATTGCGAATTGGATGCGGGTTCAATGTACAAATCTTGTACTGGTGACCCCACAATAGGGATAAAACTTTTCTGTGAAAGGGCATTTAAAAAGACTTGCGGACATTCACTAAGATTAGAGGAAAAGTGATTTAACCGGAAACTGCATAGAGGGTTATTTTACAGTAAGAGCGGTAACCACAAGCAGTGGTTTCAACAGGGAGCATAGATAATTTCAAAAAACTATTAGATAGGCACCTAAACGACCATAACATACAGGAATATACAATGTAATATTGACATAAAAGCACACAGACACAGGTTGGACTTGATGGATTTCTGTCTTTTTTCAACCTTACCAACTATGTAACTATGTAACTAATAGCAGGAGATTTTGACCGTCTCTCTATGGAGCGAATTTGCACAGAAGACCTGTGTATCTTTTGGTCCATTTCAGGTCCAAATTCAGGCTGAAATCAGACCTGAACCATTGAACCAGGACGCATCAGACCCCTGCCGGATGCCAAATGCAGCGATAGTGTGAACCCAGCCTTAAAGCTTTGCCTATAGATAATTTAATGTGCTGTAGTTTGTCACCATTCCCACGAGTGTATGCGTTTTAAAGCGTGACATGTTTGGTATCTATTTACTTGACATAACATCACTTTTATATTTTATCAAATTTTGTATTATACTGTGTTTGTGTGCACTAAAATTCATCATTTACGTGGATTTTTCGAAATAATTTGCATTGGAAAAACTGATGCGCAAATACTGTGTGACATAAAAAAATTATTCTCTAGGGCCCCTGCTTTAAAAAATGTATAATGTTTGGGGGAGGGGGGGTTCTAAGTAATTTTCTATCAACAAAAATTTAGATTCTTACATACAGTATATATGAGAAATGTCAGAACTGGCCAGGGGCTGAAGTGATTAATTTGCATGTTAGAAATGGAAGAGTAGGCTTAGTGATATTGATTGCATATGGTGAATAGACCTATGAAAGGGAAGGAATAACAGTCACATATTATGCATAACAGTTATTTTTGAATGATTTGCTGATATCGTTTGGCTTACCTAAATGTTACTACAAAGTGAAAGATCTGCATTTTATTTACTCAAAATAAATTATTTACTATGGATTATCTTTTATAGAAATAGCTCCGGAAGTCTGTCACATTTCATTTGTGTTTCCAAACGGAGATACTTATGGTAAGAAAATTATTATGGATTTCTTTTTTTATCTGCTAATGTATAATGTGCAAAGTTTTGGGAACCTGGCTTTCTCTGAATGTGGAGAAATTAACAGAGAAACAAAATTTCAAAAATTTGGCAGACTTTTTTTTAGGTGAATATGGTGAAGTGGGGATGATCACTGTCTGAAAGCCACTCACTACATAGCACTAAGTCATGTGATTTGACAGTTCAAAATCGCATTACAAGTCGCAACCTATTTGCCACAATGGAACCGTTCAAATCGTTGCGACTCATGTCGCAGTGAATTTGAAGAGGGTTCCTGCACTACTTTTTAGATTTCATTGCAACTTGCACTGACTTCTGTTAAATGAAGTCGCAAGCCGCAATGAAATTGCACATCCAAATCTCAATGATCTGTAGCTTTGAAATCTCACTGAAGTAGCGTGATTCAAAGCCACACTGCTGTGAACCAGGGCTAAAAGGAGAAAAAATAGGATTGAGCATGTTATTTTATATAATATATTACATCAACGCCTAAAATGAAGCATTTATTTAGAATAGAGCTTTCCTAAACTAGTCACGACAAAATTCAAAATGCATAAAATTATCAAACATGGCAGATATGTGTGATCCACTAGCAACCTGAACATAAAATTGTATATGCAGTATTTATAAAAGGGCAAAGAATAACTAAAATATTTCTCTGTATAAAACCGCCACCCAGCAGTCTTACCCACAAAGTCTCATTAAGCTTTAAGGCCACATGCACACTGGACGTTAAAATAACATTATAAAAACGTCAGTAGCTTTTCAGTGAGTTTTTCGACTTTTTTCAATGTTTTTGCAATAGCGTTTTTTAGCGTTTATTAGCGTTTTTTTATATACAATGGCTCAAAAACGTTAAACGCTGGTGAGTGACGTTTTTGAGCGTTTATCTACGTTTATCAGCGTTAGAGCGTTTTTACAGCTGAAAACGTCTCTCAGAACCCACTAGTTTTTTGTTTTTTTTTACTGCTCAAAAACGTTACTGCCCAAAACTGCTGATTACAGCCTATCTGTGCATGGACACATGGGATAACATGATGGAGAGTTTAATGACTGTATAAAAAAACATCTACTGCCAAAAACAGCTGCTGTAAAAACGTCCAGTGTGCATAAGGCCTTAAAGTCCAGATAAATACTTATATAGGGCAGCAGTAATTAAGCTAGTAAAAAAAGAAGGCCTCATATGCAGGCCATGAAATATCCAGAGGATGTCACAAATATCTTGTAAATGTGCTATGATTCCTTATTAGGATAGTATTTTTTTCTGTTACATATTATATATGTTTCTTTTTTTCTAGTTTTAATTTGGTAGAAATAGGGGGAAAAAGCAATTGCGTTTGTCTGCAATTTTTTTTTATCAACGCAACTTTATGTAATTTCGTTTTTTTCCAATTCTGTATCTGATGGACATAGAGACAGTAGTAGATTACAAACAGAATGCTGATTGTCTCTATAAGGAGAACATGTCACCACATTAAAAAAAAATATATATTTTAAAACATAATTAAAAACAAGTATTCAAACACTTTCTCTCCTTTCCCTGCAATGTATTACATCATCTCATTGTGTATATTGTCATAGCTTTCTCTCCCAGCCACCGCTCTCAAACATTTAACCTGCTATACTAACCTATAGAAACTGTTCCTGCATATGCTTGCCATTGTTATACCCTCCACAATCTTCTCCTACATATACTGCCCACTGTCAAACCCTATGCAATCCCCTCCTGCACATACAGACTACTGTCACACCTTTTATACCTCCCCTGCCCATACAAGATCCTGTCAAATCCTTCCCAATCCTAGTAACTAGTACGTACAGCTCCCTCTCACACCCAATTCTCTTCTGATTCATACCCTCTTTAATTCTCTCCTGCACATACTGCCTGCTTTTACTGTATATTCTCCATAATTCTCTCCTACTACTGAAAGAGTATCTTTGCATTCCTCTTCGGCACATATTAGCTGCAGTCATGTTTTCTGGACTTCTTTCTTGCAAATATGCCCGCTTCCATACCTTCTGACATTCCACCCCACATACTACCACTGTTATAACTTTCAGTACTTCTATCCAGCAAATCCTAGATGCTTTTTATGCTGAGCTCACTCCAGTCCTGCACATAATGACCAATTGCATATCTTTCAGTAATCCTCTTACATATTCCTCTCTCTTATATGCTCCAACACCCTTTCCTTCATTTAATGCCTTCTGCCATACCTTCGGTTATGTCTCCAGTATATACTTCCTGCTGTTACACTTTCCAGTACTCCTGTCCTGCTCATTCCATCAATTGCCTGCTGCCATTCCCTGTAGTACTCCTGAAGATACTGTCCATTGTCCTTCCCTTCACCACTTTTCTCCCACACAGAAAATTTTAATTTCTTAGTCATACGTGAAGGGACACAGGATGACGTAATTCAGCTACATTGGGTTATGTTGCTGCCTTCAGGAAATTAATTGGCAAACAAAGCTATAAGGACAGCCTAGTATAACTCACCCCACTACCATCATGCCTTGGTTATTTGGCTAGTGTTCTAGGTAAAAGGATGTATCTTCTCCCCTGAGAGAAGCAAAACCTATTATTCACTTGTTATTAAATTTGTTTTTATTCTAGCAGTTTCTGCAGAGCCAGAAGGGGCTCAATTGCAGCTTTCTGAATCAGCCGATTCTTGGCATTGCCATGGAAGCCATACCCAGACCCTGCTATGGTGAAGAAGTGGGCCAGTCTGTAATGTGTCCATGATTACTGGGCTTTGCTAAAGGCACCCTCTTGGAGGTGTGTAATGTGTGAATCAGTCTCAGAGCCCTTTATAGGACCAGGGCAGTGGTGCACCCACTGGTGGAGCCCTGTCTCCAAAGGCTAATTAGGAAGTGTGTATATAGAAAGGGTGAAGACTATTGGGAGCAGTATGTTGTCTGCACCCTGCCCCTCTATCCCCAATGTGCCTGTGTGAGAACCACAAGACTTCTCCTTGGCTTTTGGTCCTAAGAGGTTAACTTACAGGGCTCCACTTGCAACACTATTGGCTCATGTGGCAGGAATGTGAGTTGTGCCATATTTCAATTTGGTGCTTTTGTGGCCCTATACTGCAGCTGCATGGACTCATTGGCCCTGCTTCTCCTGCATGAGTCTTTTCCCTGGGTTCACACTGCACATGCGTGTGCCATTTTGCTGTGCATATGCAGATCCTATTGCTTTCCTGCCATCTTCTTTGCCTACCTGCCTATGCACCACCTCCACAATCCTCTGGATGTTCTCCTGCCGTAGAGTAACCTGGTCACAGACAGCATTAACCCTTCCTGCTTTAACATTGGTTTGTGAGTAGCCATATCTAGAGAGGAAGTCTCTGCTACTATGTCAGAGTTTATGGTGATAACTACAGACATGTTGGCTGAATTAATGAATGAATGAATAACTTGTATATCGCTACAATGCGAACTGAATCGCCTCAAGGCGCTGTATTGGCGTTTGGTTGTCGAGCTTCTAGAAGAGGTAGGTCTTGAGTTTCTTCCTGAAGGCCTGATGGTTTTCTTCCATGCGGATGTCGGTTGGTAGAGCGTTCCATAGCCGTGGTCCCTGGACAGCGAATCTCCGTTCCCCCTTTGATTTGTAGCGGGATTTAGGAATGAGGAGGAGATTTTGATTAGCCGATCGAAGACTGCGATTCGGTGTGTAGTGTTTTATTTTCTCGAGAAGGTATTGCGGAGCGTTTCCATGTGTGCATTTGTGGGTGAGGCAGAGGGTCTTGAATGTGACCCCATTCCTTACGGTTAGCCAATGTAGGTTCCTCAGGGAAGGGGAGATGGATTCCCAGGGTTTTTTCCCTGTTATCAGTCTTGCCGCCGTGTTTTGGATAAGTTGTAAGCGCGCAAGTTGATATCGGGGTAATCCTATGTAGAGGGAGTTAGCGTAGTCCAGTCGAGAATTGATGACTGTTCCAACTACCACTGCTTTGTCCTCCTTTGGAATGAAGGGGATGAGTCTGCGTAGCAGGCGGAGCAGATGGTGAGATCCACTGACTACTGCTCCTATTTGGGCATCCATTGACATTTCTGAGTCAAAAATGACTCTGAGACTCTTGGCCTTGGTCCTAGGGGCGATGGTCTCTCCAAAGATGGTAGGAGGTGTCCAAGGGATCTTGGTTCGGGGGTTTTGATTTGCATGTAGAATAAGAAGTTCTGTTTTCGATTCATTAAGTTTGAGGGAGCTAGTAGTCATCCAGTCGTCTATCATAGTGAGGCATTTTCCTAATTGCTGATGATGGTCTTTTTGTCCGGTGATACGAAAATATAATTGAGTGTCGTCAGCGTATGAGTGGAAGCAGAGGTCTGATCTTCTGATGGTGTTGAGGAGTGGGCGGATGTAGATGTTGAAGAGCACTGGCGACAAGGGTGATCCTTGAGGGACTCCACAGGATATTGCCCGGGTTTCAGAGGTGAAAGCTCCTAGTTTCACTGTCTGAGAGCGATTTCCTAAGAAGGATGCGAACCATTGTAGATCTGAGTCTGTGACTCCTGCTACTTCTGTAAGGCAGATGAGTAGAGTATTGTGGTCCACAGTATCAACCGCTGCACTGAGGTCTAACAGTACCAGGAGACATGATTCTCCGTCATCTGCTGCTTCGAGGGCATCGTCCCATATCTTCAGGAGTGCGGTTTCTGTCCCATGGCCTGGGCGGAATCCTGATTGTAGCGGGTCCAGGAGTGTGTGTGTGTGTCCAGGTGGCATTGTATCTGTTGTACTACCGCTTTCTCCATAATCTTGGAGATGTTGTTCAAGCTTGTTATCGGTCTGCAGTGGTTAGGGGGTCGAGGTTGGGTTTCTTTAGCAGGGGTTTGATGCCTTGTTTGAGGGCGCCTGGAACAATCCCTTCTTTGAACGATTGATTTATGAGGTGCGTTATGGTGGGAGCCAGGATGTCGGAGCATTCTTTCAGGAGTTTTGTGGGGATGATGTCAATAGAGGATGTGCTGTCTCTGAGATTTTTGATGATGTTTTTAGTGGTATCCGTGGTAATTGGGATCAGAGAAAACTTTGGTGGTTGTGGGATGTTTGTGTCGATATCGACTTTTTGCTCTGGTTGACTGCCGTCGGATGTTTTTTTCTGATCAATTATTTTCCGGATGTTGTCGATTTTATTGATGAAAAAATCTGATAATTCATTGCAGAAATCTTGGGTTTCATTAGCGGGGGGCTCTAAGCATGCCGGGTTCATCGACTGAGCGACTATTTTAAAAAGTTCCCGGGGGCGGTTTAAGGCCGCTGAGATGGTATTTGAGAAATAATCTTTTTTTGCTTTGAAGATTGCCTTCTGATAATTCTCTGTCAGTCCTTTGTATTTTGTGTGATTTCCCTTGGTAGGATTTCTTCTCCATGCTCTTTCAGCTCTTCTGCGTTCTTGCTTGAGTAGCGTGAGCGAGCTATTAAACCATCCTGCGTTTTTCCTCCTGATGAGTGTTCTGCGTTTTGGAGCCACTGAGTCTGCTGATTGTAGTAATACATTGTTTAGGGAGCTGAGAGTTTGCTCCGATGAGTGGGTTAAATTCAGAGTTGCTATTTTGTTTGATAAGGTGGTTTTGAAGGTATCGGAGTGCATTTTTTTCTGCGATCTGGTCCAATGAGTTGTTGTTGCAGGTTTCTGTTTTTGGTGGGTGGTGTTGGTGGAGATTTTGAATTTGATGGCGTGGTGGTCCGTCCATGGTAGTGGTATGTTGTCTACTGTGTGGATGTCCAGATTTTGTTTGAAGATGAGGTCCAGAGTGTGTACTGACCCGTGTGTGGGGGTCTTTATCAGTTGCTGGAGACCCAGTTCTTCCAGTTGGCTGATGCAGGCGGTCGCGATAGGGTCTTGGGTAGAGTTTGCCCAGAGGTTGAAGTCTCCAAGTACCAGGAGGTTTTTGGATTTCAGTGTGTGTATTGAGATGAATTCCGTGAGGGGTGTAAGCAGATTGGTCTTTGGTCCTGGTGGTCTGTAGCAAAGTAGAATGTGAGTGGTGTCATGGGGTGTTGATTGAAGATGCAGCGTCAATGTCTTCATAAAAGGCACTGGGTTCTGTAAGATTGGTTTGGTGAGCGCCAGGTGCGATTTAAAAATCACTGCTAGGCCTCCTCCTTTTTTTCCTATCCGATGTTTAGTTAGGATCCTGTAGTTCTCCGGCACCAATTCGGTGAGGATGGTGTTGCAGTCGGGTGTTAGCCAGCTTTCCGTGATGAAGAGGCAGTCCATATTGTTTTGGGTGATGAAGTCGTGTACTTCTAGTCTGTGTTTGGCTTCAGATCTGGTGTTGATCATGGCGCATGCTAATTGTTGTGGTGGATGGGTTGGTATCTTCCTGTTTTTGCAGGTTGATCGTAGGTCGGTCTTTAGTAGACGTTCTTTTCGTAGAATTTTTTGAATGGGAGCTGGCAATGTTGCGGTGGTATTGCTTAGTCTGTGGAGGACTTCTGCTGAATATTTAAAGTAGCACATGGCCAGAGGATGAAGTTGATGGTCCTAGGATGACTGAGCTGATGATCCTGATCCGGATCCGGGTTTGTCCTGTTGTCAGTCTAGGTATCAGACTTGCCGCCACGTAGAGGCTATGAGTAAGCCAGCAAGTTGATCATGTAGTGCCCTATGTGTGAGGAATTGGTTTGGTTGGGTAGCAGGTTCCTGGCTGTTCCAGCTGCCTCTGCTTGTCGCGAAAGATCCCGGACCAGAAGAATGCTGCTGATGACAGCTGCGGTGTGTTGCTGAGTTGGAGCGAATAGTTCCTGTAGGGGTGATGGGGGCCTGTTGAACCTACCGCCCTCTCGTTGATCCAGAGGAAGGCGAAAAAAAAACCCTAGCTGTGCTAGCCAATTGCTCAGTAGGGGAAAAAAAATTCCTTCCTGACCCCCGGAGGCGGACGGACCGCAGTGCCCTGGATCAACTGCTAGTAGGGGGGGGGGATCCCGAGAGCTTACCTGCTTGGAGATAATCCCTGAAGCGCTTGCTGTGTGGCCTGGTGCTTCTGCGGTGAAGTCCGGTTGCTGGGCAGGGGTGTACTGAGAGGGGTGGGCACGCCGGCCTGCAGAAAGGAGGAAAGGATAAGCTGGGGGGTGGGATGAGGTGGGTTGGGTCTCATCCGCAGCCGCTTTCTTCCTTGTCTAGCAAGCTAGAGCCGAGGCGACGACGGCTGTGGATGTTGCCCCACCTGGGAGACTGACCTGTGGTGGAAGAAGTACCCGTTGGTATCTGCTGGGGGGTCCTGGAGGTCCTGGGGATGTCCTGGTAGTAGCTGGGTGGAGTGGGTGTACCAAGATGGCCGCCGGACTAGGCCGGAGCCACGGGCTTGCCTGGTCTCGGCTCCCCGGTGTGATGGATGCAGGTGCTGATGCGGGGGGGGGGGGTAGGGGGGGTCCGGTGTGTGGGTATCCGGGCCGCGTGGGTGCCTGGATGGGGGCGAGCTGCTGCCGATGGGGGCGGTGATCCGGCGCCGGCCGGACTAGGCCGGAGCCACGGAGTTCCCTGAACCGCCTGCCCAGAGAGGCGGGTGGGAGGCGGCTAGTGACGGCGGCGGTGGGGGATGACTGGCTAGGTCGTTGGGGGCGGGGGGGGGGACTCGTACCCGGTCCCCGAACCTAGGAGGGGGGGGAGGGGGAACTTAAGTGCCCGTTAAGGCTGCTGGCTGCTGGGATCCGGGAGGCAGGGGGCCTGCAGAAGCCGGAGCTTCTGACGGAGCTTCTGACAGCACGTCAGTACGTCAGCACATCAGCACTGACACTGTGTTGTGTGGGGAAATGCAGGGGGAATCAAGCATACTTCCATGCCCTCTCCTCCAGAGCCTATCTCTGATTTCTTTGGGGCTGCATCTTTTTCTGCACTGTCAGCTGAGGATGAGGAGGAGTCTTTCGGCAGCCATAATTCCAAAACTTATATATATATATATATATATATATATATATATATATATATATATATATATATAGAATTACTTAATATATAACTACAGGCAAAACTTTTTTTACGTTTTGGACATAGTGGAGGGGGTTAAAACACCTGCAGGTATTTATCTTAGAGGTATAGTATATCAATACCGAAACAATGAATAAATATAAAGTGCTTCAAGAGAGTGAGTAATAGTGCATAGAGTGCAGTGAGCCGTTCAACAACTCAAATAAAATCGCATATGTAGAAAATAGCTTGTTAGTGGTAAAAAAATATAAAGTATAAAGTGACTCGTGTGTTGTTAGGGTAAAATTCCTAAAAATACATAGTATAAGAATCAGTGCAAGAAATTCGTATAAATTCCATAAAGTGACCAGTGTGCTAGGGTGATTCAACATATGCAGATAAATACGGATAAAATCACATATAATCGCATAAAATCATATATAGTCGCATATGATCGCATAAGGTTTCAGAGATCGCATAGAATTCCAATAAAGTGCATATAGTCACATAAATGTGTAAAATCGCATAGAATCATATAAAATTGCATAAAAGTGCACAATAAAAACGTTAACGTAAAAGAAGGTGAGAAGTGATGAAAAATATATAAAAGCACAGAGTTGTAGGTCCGTGAGATCAGTCCTAGCTCAGCTTGACCTATGGTGCAATATATAGTGACTTCAGTGTCAAAGAAACACGTTTATTAGTGGATCAAAGGTGTTATCGCCGGTGTTTTATTCTCCAAGGTGGTGGTGCATACGGTGATCTAGTGGTTTTCCTCCTGGTTATAGTATGGGTGGGCCCTTACCTTACCGCTGTAAGGTAACAGCGTTAAACAATGGATGGGCTCCAGGCGGGCCTCTGCTTCTCCCTGGTGGCGTTCTCCTATTGGGGTCCCGGTCCTAAGGGGTCCTGGTCCTAGTGGGGGTTCTCTCTGGGAAAGGTCCCTCTGCTGCCTGATTGCTCATAAATGTACCTCACAGGGTAGGGTGGGGTAGAGAGAGAGCGCTCGATAGTGTAGTAGTTTGTAGTAAAAGGTTTTATTTCACAATAGTATATAGACAGGAAACTCACATTTAATCTAGGTTGCTGTGCATATAAAAACGAGCGCAGAGCTCATACCTCGCTTCCGGTATCTCAAGTGTCTGTGACGTCCCGACGCGTGTTCGTCACGGTAACGTGACTTCATCAGGGGATAGTTTGAGATACCATAAGTGTCATTATATGTGTGTATGATAACTAATTGATGGCGGACATTTTCTTGGAGCCGCGAGAACCGAAAGTGTTCCGGCGGCTATTTTTTGATATATACTGACGCCGGATATCAGTCGGCGGCCATTTATTTGGTGGTTCTGCATTAATGGGATGTAAACATCCGCTCGGCGGCCATATCTATTCTGAATTTGTCGCCGGAAGTAGTGCGATGACCATCTTTTAGGAGAGAGACAATAGGCATCGGCTATTCGTTATTATTATGTCATAAAATGACAATATCCCCAGTCTCATTATATTAGCAGGGGGATGGGCATCCGAGATATGTTCGTAAGTAACTCTCACTATAGAGAGACAGCACATAGATAGGAATAAAAACAGGTTATAAAAACGGGTTATAATGACTGCTTATCTTTAAAAGGGGAAATTAGTAAAAATATTAAAAACATTAGAGTGGAGGTTATTCTTCTTTTTGGCGTCATGGGAGATCTTTTTTATTATTTTAAAAAAGGGGGGATGAGTGTATCATATAAAGAAAGGAAGGAGTATATATATAAAACCAGATGTATATATATATATATGTATATAAAATATTCTTTAAAATAGAAATTTAAAATACCTTGATACCGGAAATGACGTACTGACTCGTATGTACATAATAGATAGTATAAGACCATACATGGGCCTGTTTCAGAAATGAAGTATCAGATATCGTACAGCCATAAAAACACCATATGTCGATAAGAGATGGTGGAACAGATAAAATGAATAAAACTAGTGGTGAAGAGGGTGCAGGTGAGACTTATAGTGTACCAAAAGGATTAGAAATTACTGATAAAACAATTCAAATCAAAGTCTATATTGAGTCCTCGAGGTGCAAAAGTATCTAGTGTGTGTATCCACTTGGATTCTAATTGGCTCAGGGTTCTGACTTTGTGCCCACCCCGACAGTGTCTTTTATATGCCTCTATTCCCCAAAACTTAATTTTTGAGGGGTCTTTGTTGTTGTGCGTCGCAAAGTGCCTGGAAACACTGTGCTTATCGAATCCCTTTTTAATATTTTGCACATGCTCTTTGATTCTGATTCTCAATAATCGCTTGGTGCGGCCTATATATTGTAGGCCGCAATCACATTCTAGGGCATAGACTGCCCCCTCTGTGTTGCAGCATATAAAGTCCTTGATCTCATAAGTCTGTCCTGTACGGGTTGCAGTAAAAGTCTTCTTTTTTTCTTTCTGTTTTGTTTTGGTACAGGCAAAGCACCGTTTGCATGGGAAAAACCCTTTGCCTGTGAAGAAGGAAAAGCCTCTCTTATCTGGGGGTTCCGGAATGCTCTTCACAATCTTATCCCATAATGTCGGTGCTCTCTTATAAATAAATTTTGGGAAGGAAGGAAGAATGTCTTGTAGCTGTTTGTCGGCCAATAGGATGTGCCAGTTCCGCTTAATAATTCGTTCCATTTGTCTGTGTTGTATGTTGTAGTCGAGAACTAACGGTACTGCATCTTTGGACATTTCACGTTTCGGTTTGTCTTGAATAAGGGTTTTGCGGTCCATGTCTGCTACTTCTGCGATTTTTTTGGCTGATGTATTTATTCTCATAGCCCTTTTCTATCAATCTCAATTTCATGTTGTTGGCTTGGTGCTCGTAAGTTTCTTTATGGGTACAGTTTCTTCTGAGGCGCATGAGTTGGGCCTTAGGTATATTGAAGAGCCAGTTCTTGGGGTGGCAACTTTCAAGAGGCAAGTAACTATTTCTGTCAATGTTTTTGAAATGAGTTCTAGATATAAGCATATTATTTTCTTGTAGTATTTCCAAATCTAGGAAAGTTATTTTCTCTTGACTGATCTCCCATGACAGTTTAATGTTTCTATCGTTTATGTTTAGTTCTTCTAGAAACGTTGTCAGTTTTTCTCTCTCCCCTTTCCATATTATAATTACATCGTCTATATATCTTCTGTACGTATGTAATTCTTCTGGGGTATCAGAGAAGACCTGTTCATCTTCCCATCTCGCCCTGAAGAGTCCTGCCACGCTAGGTGCCAATTTCGCTCCCATAGCGACTCCTGTCTTCTGGAAGTAATATTTGCGGTTGTACCAAAAGAAGCTATTTTTTAGGCAGAAGTCCAGACATTTTACTAAATATTTTCTTTGGCTACAAGGTACAAAAAACAAAAGCGTATTTAAGAGATACTAAACAAATGCTGCAAATCCTGGACAACATACCTAAAGGTAAACAACCGTGGTGGATAGCCACAGCAGACGTATCCTCGTTATACACCATAATCATGCACCATCAAGCATGCAAGGCCGTCAAATGGGGTCTTAGAAATTTTTCAACACTACCTTGTAGCCAAAGAAAATATTTAGTAAAATGTCTGGACTTCTGCCTAAAAAATAGCTTCTTTTGGTACAACCGCAAATATTACTTCCAGAAGACAGGAGTCGCTATGGGAGCGAAATTCGCACCTAGCGTGGCAGGACTCTTCATGGGGAGATGGGAAGATGAACAGGTCTTCTCTGATACCCCAGAAGAATTACATACGTATAGAAGATATATAGACGATGTAATTATAATATGGAAAGGGGAGAAAGAAACACTGACAACGTTTCTAGAAGAACTAAACATAAACAATAGAAACATTAAACTGTCATGGGAGATCAGTCAAGAGAAAATAACTTTCCTAGATTTGGAAATACTACAAGAAAATAATATGCTCTTATCTAGAACCCATTTCAAAAACGTTGACAGAAATAGTTACTTGCCTCTTGAAAGTTGCCACCACAAGAACTGGCTCTTCAATATACCTAAGGGCCAACTCATGCGCCTCAGAAGAAACTGTACCCATAAAGAAACTTACGAGCACCAAGCCAACAACATGAAATTGAGATTCATAGAAAAGGGCTATGAGAATAAATACATCAGCCAAAAAATCGCAGAAGTAGCAGACATGGACCGCAAAACCCTTATTCAAGACAAACCGAAACGTGAAATGTCCAAAGATGCAGTACCGTTAGTTCTCGACTACAAGATACAACACAGACAAATGGAACGAATTATTAAGCGGAACTGGCACATCCTATTGGCCGACAAACAGCTACAAGACATTCTTCCTTCCTTCCCAAAATGTATTTATAAGAGAGCACCGACATTACGGGATAAGATTGAATGGCAGGAAGAGCCCATTAGCGACCCCTGCCTATGGGACCAGGGACTGAGACATGTAATTTTAAGATTTAAAATAAAGATGACAGTTTACAATAAACTTTACTAAATAAAAGGACAGTAACAGGCAAAAGGTCATGTGACCTTACCTATAAAAGGAAGAGTCACCAACGTTTTTTTAATTGCAGCGCCGTCACTTGAAGAAGACGCATCCCTCCCTCCCTCCCTATGTCGTGGTTCTTGTTATGTGGCTGTATTACACCTATGTATGGGGGTAATTTTTGGTATATTTGGTTAGTATAGTTTGAGCTTTAATGGCTGAACTATTTCATATTCTGTTTATATATAGTTCGAGCTCTAATAGCTGAACTATCTGTATATATGTTGGTAATGTAAAGTGTTATTGTATTATTATAAAAATTGTATTATTAGTATGCCAATAATAAAGGACCACGGCCATTGTAATCCACTTTTGTAGTCTGTGTTTATTTATTGTATTGTTGTCTTTTGGAATGTATGTCTTCAGCCTCTGGTCCCATGTGAAGAGCATTCCGGAACCCCCAGATAAGAGAGGCTTTTCCTTCTTCACAGGCAAAGGGTTTTTCCCATGCAAACGGTGCTTTGCCTGTACCAAAACAAAAAACAGAAAGAAAAAAAGAAGGCTTTTACTGCAACCAGCACAGGACAGACTTATGAGATCAATGACTTTATATGCTGCAACACAGAGGGGGCAGTCTATGCCCTAGAATGTGATTGCGGCCTACAATATATAGGCCGCACCAAGCGATTATTGAGAATCAGAATCAAAGAGCATGTGCAAAATATTAAAAAGGGATTCGATAAGCACAGTGTTTCCAGGCACTTTGCGACGCACCACAACAAAGACCCCTCAAAAATGAAGTTTTGGGGAATAGAGGCATATAAAAGACACTGGCGGGGTGGGCACAAAATCAGAACCCTGAGCCAATTAGAATCCAAGTGGATACACACACTAGATACTTTTGCACCTAGAGGACTCAATATAGACTTTGATTTGAATTGTTTTATCAGCAATTTCTAATCCTTTTGGTACACTATGAGTCTCACCTGCACCCTCTTCACCACTAGTTTTATTCATTTTATCTGTTCCACCATCTCTTATCGACATATGGTGTTTTTATGACTGTACGGTATCTGATACTTCATTTCTGAAACAGGCACATGTATGGTCTTATACTATCTATTATGTACATACGAGTCAGTACGTCATTTCTGGTATCAAGGTATTTTAAATTTCTATTTTAAAGAATATTTTATACATCTGGTTTTATTTATATATATATATATATATATATATACACATATATATATATATATATATATATATATACTACTTCCTTTCTTTATATGATACACTCATCCCCCCTTTTTTTAAATAATAAAAAAGATCTCCCATGACGCCAAAAAGAAGAATAACCTCCACTCTAATGTTTTTAATATTTTTACTAATTTCCCCTTTTAAAGATAAGCAGTCATTATAACCCGTTTTTATAACCTGTTTCTATTCCTATCTATGTGCTGTCTCTCTATAGTGAGAGTTACTTACGAACATATCTCGGATGCCCATCCCCCTGCTAATATAATGAGACTGGGGATATTGTCATTTTATGACATAATAATAACGAATAGCCGATGCCTATTGTCTCTCTCCTAAAAGATGGCCATCGCACTACTTCCGGTGACAAATTCAGAATAGATATGGCCGCCGAGCGGATGTTTACATCCTATTAATGCAGAACCACCAAATAAATGGCCGCCGACTGATGCCCGGCGTCAGTATATATCAAAAAATGGCCGCCGGAACACTTCCGGTTCCCGCGGCTCCAAGAAAATGGCTGCCATCAATTAGTTATCATACACACATATAAGGACACTTATGGTATCTCAAACTATCCCCTGATGAAGTCACGTGACCGTGACGAACACGCGTCGGGACGTCACAGACACTTGAGATACCGGAAGCGAGGTACGAGCTCGGCGCTCGTTTTTATATGCACAGCAACCTAGATTAAATGTGAGTTTCTTGTCTATATACTATTGTGAAATAAAACCTTTTACTACAAACTACTACACTATCGAGCGCTCTCTCTCTACCCCACCCTACCCTGTGAGGTACATTTATGAGCAACCAGGCAGCAGAGGGACCTTTCCCAGAGAGAACCCCCACTAGGACCAGGACCCCTTAGGACCGGGACCCCAATAGGAGAACGCCACCAGGGAGAAGCAGAGGCCCGCCTGGAGCCCATCCATTGTTTAACGCTGTTACCTTACAGCGTTAAGGTAAGGGGCCACCCATACTATAACCAGGAGGAAAACCACTAGATCACCGTATGCACCACCACCTTGGAGAATAAAACACCGGCGATAACACCTTTGATCCACTAATAAACGTGTTTCTTTGACACTGAAGTCTCTATATATTGCACCATAGGTCAAGCTGAGCTAGGACTGATCTCACGGACCTACAATTCTGTGCTTTTATATATTTTTCATCACTTCTCACCTTCTTTTACGTTAACATTTTTATTGTGCGCTTTTATGCAATTTTATATGATTCTATGCGATTTTACACATTTATGTGACTATATGCACTTTATTGGAATTCTATGCGATCTCTGAAACCTTATGCGATCATATGCGACGATATATGATTTAATGCGATTATATGCGATTTTATGTGATTTTATCCGTATTTATCTGCATCTGTTGAATCACCCTACCTAAAGTAGCACACTGGTCACTTTATGGAATTTATACGAATTTCTTGCACTGATTCTTATACTATGTATTTTTAGGAATTTTACCCTAACAACACACGAGTCACTTTATACTTTATATTTTTTTACCACAAACAAGCTATTTTCTACATAAGCGATTTTATTTGAGTTGTTGAACGGCTCACTGCACTCTATGCACTATTACTCACTCTCTTGAAGCACTTTATATTTATTCATTGTTTTGGTATTGATATACTATACCTCTAAGATACAGCGTAGCACTACCCCCTTACATATCTTTTATCTGGATCGGAAAATCCCTTTCAGTGTTTGCCGCAGTACCCATTACATTGCGATTTAGAAAGGCAGCGCAGAGATAATCACTTTACCAATTGCAGGTATTTATCGTTGTCTGTGCCCTCATAAAGGAGATTCACCATTATTGAAAGTAAAAGAAAATCCCACATTCTGGGTTGTCCCCAGAACAGTATTAGATGGGAAATCTTCCAATGTAGATATTAGTTTTGGTGACATGCAGGGATTCCCTCACTTTGAAGGCATTTTCTCTCCCTTCCTGTTTTGGCTATGGGACAGGAAGTGAAGGAAAATCTCCCAGTTGGGACACAGATGGCAAAAAAAGTCCCTTTAAACCTAACTTGAAACCTACTTCTGAGATGAAAATTCTTTTTTAATTTCTCTCAGGCCTCAAAGTCCAAGGCAAGGAAGAAGCAAGCTGGAATCTCAGTCTTTGTCTCTACTCTGCTTCATGTTGTCAAAATTGTCAGTATGCAAAGACTGGCAGGGTTCTATGCTGCTCTTCTCTCAAAGGGTATAGCCATTGTCCCAAAAAGAGAAGGGTTTAAGGATTTTCATTCAAACGTGTTGTTTGTGTTCCAGGCCAAAAGAGGCATCTGCCCCATACTGTATCTAAAGTTTTTAAACACCTCTTCTGGGTAATACATTTCTTTCATTGCTTCCCTCCATCTGTAATACCTTTTGGCTTCTGTGGACATCAAGGATGACTTCTTGCATGTCCCCATCTTTCCGGCACATTGACACTATCTGCGTTTTGCAGTGGGCACACAACTTTACACGTTTGTTTCCTTTCCCTTTGGTCTGACCACTACACCAAGGTGCTAGTCCCTTGCTCTGCTTCACTCTCACTTCACTCTCACTGCAGCCCTATAATGGCATTTTTGGACTGAGGGATCAGTCGGCACAGGCTCAGCTCATGTCCATTGGACAGTCCAGAAATGGCATCATGCAGTTGAATTATGGCTACTGAGCTGCTCATGTTGGTTTAAATTGTGAGATATGTTCTCAACACCTATTTGAACTGAGAATGCCACTTGGATGATTAGTGAATCTTTTCAGCATTACAAAACAAGTCCATTGATCATACCTAACTATTATTAGCTATACCATGAACTGGATAAATGAGAACCTTCACAGACATATTAACCGCTTCACGCCCAACCGCCTCAGTTATACTGCGGCAGGTTGGCTCCCCTGCGCGAGCCGTCGTAGCTATACGTCGGCTCGCGGGGTCGGGATAGCTGCACAGCGGGGGTTCCGGTGCTCATGGCCCACTATTTTTACAGTAATCAATGCAATTTTATAGCATTGATCGCTGTATCAATGCCAATGGTCCCAAAAATTTGTCAAAATTGTCTGATGTGTCCGCCATAATGTCGCGGCCCCTATTTTGTAGACGCTATAACTTTTGCACAAACCAATCAATATACGCTTATTGCGATTTTTTTATTTGTTTTTACCAAAA
The DNA here is from genome assembly GCA_028564925.1 of Lithobates sylvaticus. Taxonomy (NCBI): domain Eukaryota; kingdom Metazoa; phylum Chordata; class Amphibia; order Anura; family Ranidae; genus Lithobates; species Lithobates sylvaticus. The sequence goes on from CM053028.1 coordinate 170,664,811, forward strand.
ATATGTACCAGAACCAGTGTAGTTCCAGTGAGGTGGTAATACATGCATTCATTTTACTGCAGATGGTGAATGCACACGGTCAGCAACAGGAGTACTTGAGAGAAATGGAAGGGGAGCAAATAAAACTCCAAATGGTGTTACATATACTGGATCCTGGAACAATGACAAGGTAATGATCGGTACGGTACAAATGCTTTACAATCAGTCCATTTGATGTCATATTAGTAAAATAACCTGTCTTCAATAATATTTAAGGTCCCTTTTACATGGGTGCCCTCTGTTCCCTCTTAGCAGAGGATCCTAAAATGATTCCCTGCTGAGTCAGATAAGAACAGAAATGGATGTCTTATTTGTGACATCCATGCCTGCTCTAATTTTTCCTCCATATTATGATGAGGAAAAGTGGACCCCATAATTCCTGTAGGTGCCTGAATGTAAGCAGATGTGCATCCGCCTACATCCACCCACACCAAGTTGGTCAGATCAAACTTTTTCCATTTGGTTCTGGATGTTGGTGGATATACAGTAAGTGAATGCATGTCCACTTACATTCAACAACCAGTAGGGATATATTGAAGTCTGTTTTTGATCCACATAATCACGGGTCGGCTTGGTAGTACTTAGAATGCTCCTGGCCATGGTTTGCTTGAGGTGAGTTTGAAGGTTGGGGTGCACAGGCATGTATGAGGGGCTTCTAGCTACTTTGGCAGATGTTTACATCCACAGCACTCAGGCTGCCACTGCACTGATGCATACTCCTATCTTACAACCACTGCACCAATGTGCTATTGTGCACTCCCTGCCACTGCACAGACAAGCTGTCCTGGGCTTGCCACCAGTACACTGACTTGCTCTTGCCACCACTGAACCAACATGCTCTTCTGCATTCACTGCCATTGCACTGATATGAACTCCTGCAATCATTTACCACTGCAATGACACACCAAAATGTTGAGATCATTACTCGGGTATTAGGAAAGCAGTTACAATTATGTATAATAAAACATTAAAATAATTGATAAAAACATCATCAAATGATATGCTCATGTATATACAAATATTGAATTTGAATCATATTAAAATGGACCTTTCAACAACTTACTAAGTTGAATGTATGAATGCATTTCTGACATGTCACAATATACAGTGATGTACGTATGTGATGTACATACGAGCGGATTTTTCAGAAAAATCTTTGATGTTTTTTCTGACGGAATTCTGCTCAAGCTTGGCTGCATACACACGGTCACACAAATGTTCGCTGAACTTTCGACCGTCAAGAACACAGTAACATACAACACTACGACAATCCGAGAAAATTAAGTTCAATGCTTCCGATCATGTGTCGAATTGTTTCCGAGCATGCGTAGGAATTTTGCACGTTGGAATTGGTACAGGCGATCAAAACTTTTTCCGACTGCAAAATTGAGAACATGCTCTCAATCTTTTGCTGGCCGAAATTCCAACAGCAAAGTCCGATGGAGCATACACACGATCGCATTTTCCGATCGCAGTCTTTTGCTGGCCGAAATTCCGATCGTATGTACGTGGCATTAGAGTATATCTTTTTTTAGAGTATATCTTTTCAAAATAGATTCACCTTTATCATTTAAAAAGCCATCCTTTAAAGAGGAAGTAAACCCTAATGGGGGCCTGCAAATGAAAAGCATAATGGGCTAGTATGCATTGCATACTAGCCCATTATGTGCCACTTACCTGCAAAAGAATCCAGCAATGTCCCCTGTGTGGGCAGCGTACATCTTCTTTCCCTCTTCCTTCCGGGGCGCGGACTCCGGCTCTGTGATTCACCGGAGCCACGTGACGTCACTCCTGCGCATGCGCACGGGAGCCGCGACTAACGGCACAGGCTAGAGAAGAAACGGCACTTAGTTTCGTTTCTTCCCCATGCATGGGCCGTTGGCATTTTCGGCGGACTACAAGTGAAAATATCTCCTAAACGGCGCATGTTTAGGAGATATTTTCACTACCTATTCTTATTCTAGGCTTACCTATAGGTAGAAGATCAAAAAGTGGGTTTACAACCACTTTAAGCTCAAGTAACTTTGTGCCTAGACTGCGCGTATGTCAGTAGTCTGTGGCATTCAGGAGGAAGCATTTCCTCCAGGCTGGTTTACATTTGCAGCACAGTAAATCGCAGAGTTTTACCATGCAGGACGTTTTGGTGGGTCAGTGTTGCCTTTCGCTATTAAAGCACCAATACTGTTTGTATTTTTGTCTTTTCTCACACATTTGTGACATTTGTATGCACCACGGCTCAGCTGCTGTGCGTAGAAACACAGAAAAATGCAGGTCTGTGCATGAATGTCATGCAGTCTAGTAGGAGATTTCCAACATTCCATTTTCTACATAGTAGGGTTGATTTACTAAAGGCAAATAGTGTACTGCATAAAACTTGCAGTTTAGCCATGGGGGTGTACACATGCTGCTACATCAAAGCGTCACAGCACAATTTATCCCCTGTTATGTTTGGAGGGCAGTACTTCCTGACGAATATGACCCATTCAACTCAATCGGACCACACTGCAACTGCATGCAAAAACAGGCAGTGAGGAGGCGACATAATGCCTCCTTACCACCTGTCAAATAACTTTTGAAAAGCAATCCACCACGATTCTCACTTCAGAGGGCAAAGCTCATGAGTCCTAAGGGTTACTTACTTTTCTCAGACTCACTAACTGACTAACTGTCATTTTCAAAAGTAGATCAGCAATGACAGTCACGTCATTTTGTCAATACAGGTGCACTTTAAGTAAAAAGTAGAAAAGCTCTTTATGTGTATGTAAAATTCTTTGTGATGAGTCTGGAGACCACAAGAGAAAATAGATTAAACAGTGTCCTAATTTGCTAATTTGAAATACATTGGCAAAACTTCAAGCTGCAGAGGGACAGTCTTTGCTGCAGAAAATGAGCCATACTCTAGGGAAAGTCACAGAGAGAACTAATTTGCTGCCATTGTTCTTTTGCATGCACCTTTTGTCTTCTTTGTACATCTGGCTTGTAAATATTTTACAACGTTATGTAGAATTTGTGTCGTGTTGAACACAGATGAATGGAGTTGGGAAGCTTGAACATCCTTCAGGAGCAGTTTATGAAGGGGAATTCATTAACAATATGTTCCATGGGATTGGCACTTACACATTTCCCAGTGGTGCACAGTACCTCGGAGGCTTTTATAAGAACAAGTAAGTTAAATATCTTTTGTGTTTGTCTCTGTTTTTTTTTTATTGGTATGCAGCATAATTTGAATAAAATGCAAAAAACCTAGTCAGCTCTCTCCAAGTTATAATAACACTATAATACAAAAGCCAGCATCAAAAATAACAGTGGAAAAAAATGAATACAGTTGTAATAAAAGAAGCATTTTTTTTTTATCCCTGTGAGAACAATAAAAATATGGCTCCCATGGGCCATAGTCTTCCAGCCTTCCATGTGCCATAGTCTTCCAGCCTTCCATGTTTCATAGTCTTCCAGCCTTCCACGTGCCAGCCTCCCATGTGCCATAGTCTTCCAGCCTCCCATGTGCCATAGTCTTCCAGCCTCCCATGTGCCATAGTCTTCCAGCCTCCCATGTGCCATAGTCTTCCAGCCTCCCATGTGCCATAGTCTTCCAGCCTCCCATGTGCCATAGTCTTCCAGCCTCCCATGTGCCATAGTCTTCCAGCCTCCCATGTGCCATAGTCTTCAAGCCTCCCATGTGCCATAGTCTCTTAGCCTTCCATGTGCCATAGTTTTCCAGCCTTCCATGTGCCATAGTCTTCAAGCCTTCCATGTGCCATAGTCTTCTAGCCTTCCATGTGCCATAGTCTTCTAGCCTTCCATGTGCCATAGTCTTCTAGCCTTCCATGTGCCATAGTCTTCTAGCCTTCCATGTGCCATAGTCTTCTAGCCTTCCATGTGTCATAGTCTTCTAGCCTTCCATGTGCCATAGTCTTCTAGCCTTCCATGTGCCATAGTCTTCCAACCTTCCATGTGCCATAGTCTTGCAGCCTTCCATGTGCCATAGTCTTCCAGCCTTCCATGTGCCAGTCTTCCAGCCTCCCATGTGCCAGTCTTCCAGCCTCCCATGTGCCAGTCTTCCAGCCTCCCATGTGCCAGTCTTCCAGCCTCCCATGTGCCAGTCTTCCAGCCTCCCATGTGCCAGTCTTCCAGCCTCCCATGTGCCAGTCTTCCAGCCTCCCATGTGCCAGTCTTCCAGCCTCCCATGTGCCAGTCTTCCAGCCTCCCATGTGCCAGTCTTCCAGCCTCCCATGTGCCAGTCTCTTAGCCTTCCATGTGCCATAGTTTTCCAGCCTTCCATGTGCCATAGTCTTTTAGCCTTCCATGTGCCATAGTCTTTTAGCCTTCCATGTGCTATAGTCTTCCAGCCTTTCATGTGCCATAGTCTCCCTGCCTTCCATGTACCATAGTGCTCCTTCCTGCCTCCCATATGCCATAGTGCTCCTTCCTTCCATGTACCATAGTGATCCTTCCTGCCTTTCATTTGCCATAGTGCTTAGGGTGTCAAAAATCCTTGCACCAGCCCTGTTGCAATGTCAGGGGGTGGTGGCAGGAGCATGGCGCGGCAGCGTCCTCTGGGTGCAGGCATCTCCACATGGTGAGTGGGTGGCCCCGCAGAAGGAGACCGCATCCGCGTGGAAGGTGAACACCGAGGGCAGCTCGACCCTAGAAGTAGCGCTCAGAAGCATCCCCGGAGTCCCAAAGCCTGGATTCCGTCTCCTCCAACCTCCTTTCTGCCCCAGAATCAGCAGTGAGGCATGGAGAACAAGGGCGAGCGGGAGGCGCAAGCTGCCAGGGAGCTGCTGAAAGAAGCAGCAGAGCACCTCCCGGATCAAGAAGGTACTTGGCATCATACACTGATATAGACCTACCTGCAGATATAGGCTGGGATGGGGGGGGGGGGGCAGAGGAGGGACTGTGGATAGGGACAGGGCTAGGGATCTCTCTCTCATCTACCCCCTGTCTATCAGCCCCCTCTCTCTCTCACCCCCGTCTGTCAGCCCCCCTCTTTCTCAGCCGCCCTCTCTCTCTCATGCCCCCTGTCTGTCAGCCACCCTCCATCTCTCATTCCCCCCTGTCTGTCAGCCGCCCGCTCTCTCTCTGCTCCGCTCTCTGTCCACCAGTCTCCCTCTCTCTCAGCCCCACCTACCTCTCTCTGAGACCCTTCTCTCTCGCTCAGCCATGCTCTCTCGTGTCCCCCTCTCTCTCTCTCTGGCCCACCCTTTCTCTGGACCTACTCCCTCTGTCGGCCCCCCTCTCTGTCAGCTCTCTCAGCTCCCTCTCTGTCAGCCCCCCTCTCTGTCAGCTCTCTGTCCACCACCCTCTCTCTCAGCCCCCTCTCTCCCAGCTCTCTCTCTGTCAGCCCCCTCCTTCTCAGCTCTCTCTCTGTCAGCCCCCTTCTCTGTCCACCACCCTCTCTCTCAGCCCCCTCTCTCCCAGCTCTCTCTCTTTCAGCCCCCTCCTCAGCTTTTTCTCTGTCAGCCCCCTTCTCTGTTCACCATCCTCTCTCTTAGCACCCCTCTCTGTCCACCACCCTCTCTCTCAGCCCCCTCCTTCTCAGCTCTCTCTCTGTCAGCCCCTTTCTCTGTTCGCCATCCTCTCTCTTAGCACCCCTCTCTGTCTACCACCCTTTCTCTCAGACCCCCTCTCAGCCCATCCCTCTGTCTGAACCCCTCTCTCTCAGCCCAGCCATTGGAAGTTTTAGTTGGCCTCAGCTGCCTGTGGCCAGTGAGGGTAAGTGAGGAATGCATAACTCCACCCCCTCATCACATACTGCCATGAAGCTTTGGTCTAATATGGCCAGCGGTGCTGTAACGAATTCCCACCTCCTAGACTGGCTCCTGTGATAGACAGAACATTGATCCAATGCCACAAAATTTAATCCGTGTGACTTGTACCACAGTTGTGAGCCGGTCTAGGAGGCGGGAATTTGTTAGTGGCCGCCCAGGTGATTCAAGCGGGAGGCGCAAGCTGCCAGGGAGCTGCTGAAAGAAGCAGCAGAGCACCTCCCGGATCAAGAAGGTACTTGGCATCATACACTGATATAGACCTACCTGCAGATACAGGCTGGGATGGGGGGGGGGGCAGAGGAGGGACTGTGGATAGGGACAGGGCTAGGGATCTCTCTCTCATCTACCCCCTGTCCATCAGCCCCCTCTCTCGCTCACCCCCGTCTGTCAGCCCCCCTCTTTCTCAGCCGCCCTCTCTCTCTCATGCCCCCTGTCTGTCAGCCACCCTCCATCTCTCATTCCCCCCTGTCTGTCAGCCGCCCGCTCTCTCTCAGCTCCGCTCTCTGTCCACCAGTCTCCCTCTCTCTCAGCCCCACCTACCTCTCTCTGAGACCCTTCTCTCTCGCTCAGCCATGCTCTCTCGTGTCCCCCTCTCTCTCTCTCTGGCCCACCCTTTCTCTGGACCTACTCCCTCTGTCGGCCCCCCTCTCTGTCAGCTCTCTCAGCTCCCTCTCTGTCAGCCCCCCTCTCTGTCAGCTCTCTGTCCACCACCCTCTCTCTCAGCCCCCCCCTCTCTCCCAGCTCTCTCTCTGTCAGCCCCCTCCTTCTCAGCTCTCTCTCTGTCAGCCCCCTCCTTCTCAGCTCTCTCTCTGTCAGCCCCCTCCTTCTCAGCTCTCTCTCTGTCAGCCCCCTTCTCTGTTCACCATCCTCTCTCTTAGCACCCCTCTCTGTCCACCACCCTCTCTCTCAGCCCCCTCTCTCCCAGCTCTCTCTCTGTCAGCCCCCTCCTTCTCAGCTTTTTCTCTGTCAGCCCCCTTCTCTTTTCACCATCCTCTCTCTTAGCACCCCTCTCTGTCCACCACCCTCTCTCTCTCAGCCCCCTCTCTTCCAGCTCTCTCTCTGTGTGTCAGCCCCCTCCTTCTCAGCTCTCTCTCTGTCAGCCCCTTTCTCTGTTCGCCATCCTCTCTCTTAGCACCCCTCTCTGTCCACCACCCTTTCTCTCAGACCCCCTCTCAGCCCATCCCTCTGTCTGAACCCCTCTCTCTCAGCCCAGCCATTGGAAGTTTTAGTTGGCCTCAGCTGCCTGTGGCCAGTGAGGGTAAGTGAGGAATGCATAACTCCACCCCCTCATCACATACTGCCATGAAGCTTTGGTCTAATATGCCCAGCGGTGCTGTAACGAATTCCCACCTCCTAGACTGGCTCCTGTGATAGACAGAACATTGATCCAATGCCACAAAATTTAATCCGTGTGACTTGTACCACAGTTGTGAGCCGGTCTAGGAGGCGGGAATTTGTTACAGTGGCCGCCCAGGTGATTCAAATACAAGCTCTGTGACAGCAGGAGATTGTCGCTCTGTGTGATCCAGGGCATTGGTAGGCTAAATTTGGTTGGCACAGGTAGGCTGCAATTGGTGGGCACTGGTAGGCTGCATTTGGTGGGCACTGGTAGGCTGCATTTGGTGGGCGCTGGTAGGCTGCATTTGGTGGGCGCTGGTAGGCTGCATTTGGTGGGCACTGGTAGGCTGCATTTGGTGGGCACTGGTAGGCTGCATTTGGTGGGCACTGGTAGGCTGTATTTAATGGGCACTGGTAGGCTGCATTTGGTGGGCACTGATAAGGCTGCAAGAGGTGGGCACTGGTAGGCTGTAATTGGTGGCCACTGGTAGGCTGCATTTGGTGGGCACTGGTAGGCTGTATTTAATGGGCACTGATAAGGCTGCATTTGGTGGGCACTGGTAGTCTGTAATTGGTGGCCACTGGTAGGCTGCATTTGGTGGGCACTGGTGAGGCTGCATTGATCTCTTGTATCATTTCAGCAGTTTCTAAACCATCTCTTGTATCATGTTCGCAGTTTCTGACCATCTCCTGTAGTATGTCTGCAGTCTGTGACCATCTCCTGTACTATGTCTGCAGTCTCTGACCATCTCTTGTATCATGTCTGCAGTCTCTGACCATCTCTTGTATCATGTCTGCAGTCTCTGACCATCTCCTGTAGTATGTCTGTAGTATGTCTGTAGTATGTCTGCAGTATGTCTGTGGGCTCTTTCTAGCAGACTCTCTAACAGAGGCCCTCTCTGTGCCCAAGAGAGACCCTCGTCCAGGTCCCATTAGAGTACTCTGCTTCTCTTCCTGTATTTTGTTTATTGTTAATAGATCATAGGAGGATCCCAGGGTAATGAAGACTCCTTCAGGGAGCATTTCAGTGTTTGAGTCGCTGCCATAGAAACATTTGTAAAGGGGATGAGTTAGTAAGATGACCATGCCCATGCGGGGGGGGGGGGGGGCGCCACAAATTTCTGCACCCAGGCGTCTGTGACCCTAGGATAGGCCCTGGACAAACCTACACTAAAAATATGACTTGTGTTGTTAAAAAGTATTCAAAGCTCCAAAACAATGGCCAGTCTCTTCATGGGTTCTGTTCATTGCCATTAGTTCAAATAAACAGTCCCCTCATGATTATATGAACTACTTGCCGCCCCCCCACAGTAGTTTTACTGCAGGCAAGCAGCACCAGCAGGCCGTACAACCTACCTGTTCATCGCCAGCTTGCTTCTGGGTTTGGGGCGCTCATGCGTGTACACCCTGCCAACCTGTGCTGTGATTGGACAAAGCAGGAGTTTGGCAGCTGATTTCAGCCAAAGATTTTGACTGAAGTCGGCTGACTGGATGTGTCCAATCACACACAGAGTTCTGTTTTTACAAACACACAGAACTATGTGTACTGTAAACAGTGATCTGGCTGTTTCTCCTCCCTGTAAAGCAGGGAAAAATCAGCTGGATAGTGAAGTAAAAGCGACACACATTACACATTGTTCAGCACACAGTTAACCCCTTGATTGCCTCTAGATGTTAACCCTATCCCAGCCAATGTCATTAGTACAGTGTCAGTGAACATTATTATTACTGATCACTCTATTAGTGTCACTAATGAAGTCAATTTATTTTTTATTTTTACCCAAGACATGTAGCAGAATACATTTTGGCCTAAATTTATGAAGAAATTCGATTTTTTTTTTTTTAATAGGATATGTTTTAGAACAGAAAATAGAAAATATGTTTAGTTTTTTCAAAATTTTCAGTCTTTTTTCGTTTAATATTTATATAATAAAAAAAAATAAAAAAAACATAGTGGTAATCAAATACCACCAAATAAAGCTCTATTTGTGTGAAAAAAATTATATAAATGTCATTTGTGTACAGTGTTGCATAACCGCGCAATTGCCAGCCAAAGTAGCGCAGTGCTGAATAGCAAAAAATTCTCTGGTCATGTGAAAGGGTTACATGTAGTTTAACCACCTGATCAGGGCCAGATTAAGAACATCATGGGCCTGGTGCTGAGGATTTTGATGGGGCTTTTTATAAACAATAAATAAAAATGCAAACAATTTTTTGTTTATAACAAATTAAATAAAAGCGAGAGAGGGAGGATGAGAGAGAGAGAAAGGGGATGAAAGATGTGAGGAGGAGGATGAGAGTAAAGGGGGGATGAGAGAAAGAGGATGCACATGAGCATGCGTGGGAATGACAGCAACGCAGCCCGGCCAAGGCAAGTGACCGAAGGCACAGAACCCGGAAGGAAGACCGAGTGAAGATGGGAGCGCCCGGGCCCCGCCGGATTGATCACAGCACAGCACTGGAGGGCTCAGTCTGACAATTTAAGTGTACCCTAATGTGCTAATGTGCTGTGCATACTTGTACATTATAGCATAACCTGCCTCAGGGCCTCTAAAAAGTAGTATGTTAGAAAAGTTTACTACCGCTTTAATATCACAGGAGCCTCTCATGGGGCCCCATACTGACCCTGTGGCCCTTGGGCAGTGCCTAAGTGCACAGTTGCCAACATTTCAAAAATATTTTCAGGGACACTTTTTTTTTTAAAAGTGCTATATTTAGAGTAGCTGACATCCCCTATGTCCCTCTATACATCACAATAGTAATTACAAAATTAAATGCGTACTAATAATGGGGCAGAACAAATATGAGGACTGAGATTTCCTTTAGTTGAACTAACAAAAGTGTGCCCATTCTAGAGCTGGTAACATTGAGGATATGCAGTATAATTTTAAAGAACTATTTTTGTGGGTAAGAGGCATAGGGGAGGAGTATGGATGGTATAAAAGTGGGAAGTATGTGCAGGTGAGGGAGAGGAATGTGGAGGGTCTAACAGTGGGCACTATGTACATGAGGAGTGCGGAGGGTATGGCAGAAGGCACTATGTACAGGAGAGGAGTGTGAAGGGTATGACAGTGGGCAGTTTGCACAGCAGAGGAGTGTGAAGGGTATGACAGTGGGCAGTATGCACAGCAGAGGAGTGTGGAGGGTATGCCAGTGGGCAGTATGTACAGATGTACAGGAGAGGAGTTTGGGGGGTATGACAGAGGATAGTTTGTACCGGAGAGGAGTGTGGAGGGTATGACAGTGGACAGTATGTACAGGAGAGGAGTGTGGGGGTATGACAGAGGGTAGTATGTACCAGAGAGGAGTGTGGAGGGTATGACAGTGGGCACTATGTACAGGAGAGGAGTGTGAAGGGTATAACAGTGGGCAATATGTACAGGAGAGGAGTGTGGGGGTATGACAGAGGGTAGTATGTACCAGAGAGGAGTGTGGAGGGTATGACAGTGGGCACTATGTACAGGAGAGGAGTGTGAAGGGTATGACAGTGGGCAGTATGTACAGGAGAGGAGTGTGGGGGTATGACAGAGGGTAGTATGTACCAGAGAGGAGTGTGGAGGGTATGACAGTGGGCACTATGTACAGGAGAGGAGTGTGAAGGGTATAACAGTGGGCAATATGTACAGGAGAGGAGTGTGGGGGTATGACAGAGGGTAGTATGTACCGGAGAGGAGTGTGGAGTGTATGACATTGGGCACTATGTACAGGAGAGGAGTGCGGAGGGTATGGCAGAAGACACTATGTACAGGAGAGGAGTGTGAAGGGTATGATAGTGGGCAGTATGCACAGCCAAGGAGTGCAGAGGGTATGACAGTGGGCACTATGTATAAGAGAAGAGTGTGGAGGGTATGACAGTGAGCAATATATACAGGAGAGGAGTGTGGAGGGTATGACAGTGGGCACTATGTAACGGAGAGAAGTGTGGAGAGTAGGACAGTAAGCAGTAATTATGGGAGAGGAGTGTGGAGGGTATGACGGTGGGCACTATGTATAGGAGAGGAGTATGGAGGGTATGACAGTGAGTAGTATGTACAGGAGAGGAGTGTGGAGGGTATGACAGTGGGCACAATGTATAGGTGAGAATTGTGGAGGGTATGACAGTAGGCACTATATGCAGCAGAGGAGTGTGAAGGGTATGACAGTGGGCTGTATGCACATCAGAGGAGTGTGGAGGGTATGCCAGTGGGCAGTATTACAGGAGAGGAGTGTGGGGGTATGACAGAGGGTAGTTTGTACCAGAGAGGAGTGCGGAGGGTATGGCAGAAGGCACTTTGTACAGGAGAGGAGTGTGAAGGGTATGACAGTAGGCAGTATGTACAGGAGAGGAGTGTGGAGGGTATGACAGTGGGCACTATGTATAGGAGAGGAGTGTGGAGGGTATGACAGTGAGCAGTATGTACAGGAGAGGAGTGAGGAGGGTAGGACAGTGGGCACTATGTACAGGAGAGAAGTGTATGACAGCGAACACTATGTACAGGAGAGAAGTGTGTAGGATATGACAGCAGGCGCTATGTATAGGAGAGAAGTGTGGAGGGTATGACAGTGAGCAGTATGTACAGGAGAGAAGTGTGGAGGGTATAACAGTGGGCAGTATGTACAGGAGAGAAGTGTGGAGGGTATTACAGTGGGCACTATGTATAGGAGATGAGGATGAAGTAATCTGGGAATGAAAAATGTAAAGGTTTGTGGAAGGATGTTTAGGGACTGCGTAGTGGTTAAGCGGGCCATAGATGGATTGAAATTACACACAATAACACTGCGGGAGTGATTCCCCCATTCACAGGTCAGCAGGTGAGAGGGTGTGTGGGGACAGGCTGGGGAGATATACTAGTCAGTGGCTGGGTAGGCACTGGTTAGTATCAGAGCCAGATACACACAGGTTTCATATGCCGCGATTCGTTAGAGCGAGAGCAATAATTCTAGCACTAGACCTCCTCTGTAACTCTAAATATGTAACCTGCAAAAAAAAATTTAAAGCATCGTTTGGTACACAAAAAAAAATCGTGCTAACTTTTTAGTGTTTTTTTTTTTTTTTGATGAATGAAACAGTTTCTTTCCAAAAAAAAGTTTGAAAAATTGCTGCGCAAATATCGTATAACATAAAAAGTTGCAAAGACCACCATTTTATTCCACAGGGTGTCTGCTAAAACATAATAAATATATATATATATATATATATATATATATATATATATATATATATATATATATATATATGTATATATATATATATATATATATATATATATATATATATATATAATGCTTGAGGGTTCTGAGTAATTTTTTAGCAAAAAAAATGATTTTTACATGTAGGAGAGAAGTCTCAGAATTGGCCTACGTGGCAAGGGGTTAATTACCATAAGTAATATACAGATAATTATTATAAGCACTGTGAGTTCATCCTCTCAGTCTGCTGCAGAGTGTTCCAGCTTGTATTTAAACTGACCGCTCTGTATGTAGCTTCTGACAGGCTGCGCAAGCATCCCTGTATCTCCGGAACCATAGATGAGAGCAGCCCCATATTTTAACCAGTGCTTGAGTAGGTCTTTAGCTACCTACCTCCCAAATGTGGGGTCTCTGTGACTCCTGATCGCTGAGCTACAACCCTTTTTTTGGCCAAATGGGCCTATCTTGAGAAAGGGGCCTGGAGCTGCAGCTCCAATAGCCCCTATGTTAATCCGGCCCTGCACCTGATTACTTTGCACTTAAACCCCCCTCGTGACCAGACCAATTTTCAGCTTTTGGCGCTGACGCACTTTGAATGACAATTGCGCGGTCATACAACACTGTACCCAAATGAAATTTTTGTCATTTTTTTCCCACAAATAGAGCTTTCTTTTGGTGGTATTTAATCACAGCTGGGGTTTTTATTTTTTGCTAAACAAACAAAAAAAATCATGTTTAACCTCCCTGGCGGTATAATTCTGGCTGGAATTTTGTGCTGAAAGCGGTACAATTATTTTGCATGGAAATTTGGGGTTTTTATATTGTAGGCATGCAATTCTTATGAATAACTCACTTAAATCTGTCCGAACCAGAGTCTAGTAGACATCCCGGGTATGATAAAGTTTGAAACACAAAATCATAAATTATAATAAAATAAAAATATATATAAAAATGATTCAATAATGTAATCAAATCAAAAACACTGAAATTTGCTCAGTTGCAGAATAGTCGCTGTCATTAAATTTATTGTTTGATGATAAATTGTGATTCTAATTTTTTATCGGTGTTTTCTAGCTGGTCTAAAACCACTTTTGACATAAAGGGACACTTTTTGGTTGCTATGAACAATCTCCAGTTTCCAGGCAGAAAAGAAAACTTTTTATTATATAAAATGACATGCAGGGCACTGGGCAGACCACTAGGGACAAAGGGGGGTGTGTATTTTTGGTATACAGTACTGTAATCTGTAAGATTACAGTACTGTATGTGTGTTGTGTTTTTACACTTTTTTGAATTTGGCGCCGATCTCTGCTCCCGTGCGTCGTAACGTCGCAGGGAACGGAGACCAGCGGCACTCGGCACTGTGTGAATCGAGCGAGCGGACGGCTCGCTCACACAGCGGGGAGACATCGCAGGATCCAGGGGAAAAGGTAAGTAACTTCCCCCTGCATCCTGCACGCAAGCCTGAGTCTGGCTCGGGGTTACCGCTCCTAGCAGAAAAAACGGAACCCAGACTCGGGATTACCGCTAGGGAGGTTAATAGTTTGTTATAAAATTTTGCAAACAGGTAATTTTTCTGCTTCATTGATATGCGCTGATGAGGCTGCACTGGTGGGCACTGATAGGCTGCACTGGTGGGCACTGATAGACTGCACTGGAGGGCACTGATAGGCTGCACTGGTGGGGACAGATAAGTCGGTACTGATGGGGACAGCAAAGATGGCACTGATGGGCATGGATGGGTGGCACAGATGGGCGGCACCGATTGGCACTGATGGGCGGCACCGATTGGCACTGATGGGTGGCACTGATGGGCACTGATGGATGACACTGATGGGCACTAATGGGTGGCACTGATGGGCACTGATAGGTGGCACTGATGGGCACTGGTAGGGGACACTGATGAGCACTGTTAGGTGACACAGATGAGCACTGGCAGGTGACACTGATGTGCAGCACTGGCACTGTGGGCACTGACAGATGGCACTGTGGGCACTGACAGATGGCACTGTGGGCACTGGTAGGTGGCACTTTAATTGGGCAAAAGTGGGCACCATGTATTGGGCACATTGCTGGGCACATTGCAGTGAGAGGGACTGATGTCCCTCTCACTGCCGCCGGTGATCGGCTTTTTTTTTTTTTCTCCTCGCTCTGTCAGAAAAAAAGCCGATTACCGGCTCTGTTATTATCACATGATCAGCTGTCATTGGCTGACAGCTGATCACGTGGTAAGGGGTCGGGATCGACCCCTTACTCGGATCTGTGATCCAGCGAGTCTCACAGACTCGCTGATCACACAGCGCGCCGGGACGACGTCAATAGACGTCGTCCCGGCATATTAGATCCGCGCTGTAGCCGTCATTCGGCTATAATGCGGATCTCAGGTAGTTAAAACCATAATTTTATTTGATAGAGTTAAAAAGCAATATAAACCTCACTCATGTAAGGCAGCACTAATCATGTAGTATTGGTAGAAAACACTTAGGGCTCTTTCACACAGACGTGTCCGTGTACGGAGCCCGCTCTGCTCAGCGGGGGATTGCTCTGTCGATCCCCGCTGAGCAGGCAAATGACAGGTCTGTCTCTGCACTCTGCAGGGACGGCCTTGTCAGAGCGCCGCTCTCCCCTATGGGGGATCGGATGAAGACGGACCGTAGAGTCCATCGTCACCCGATCTGCAGACGGATGGAAAAATAGGGTTTTCCTCCGTCACACTTTTTCGGATCAGAGCGGGTCGGATGTCAGCAGACATGTCACCGCTGACATCCGGCCCTCCATAGAGGTCTATGGAGTGTCCATTCAGGTCCGCCTAAAAAACTGACAGGCGGACCTGAAAGGACCGTCCGTGTGAAAGGGGCCTTAAAAAGGTGTGCCTTCCTTGCACCCACAGTAAACTGTGCTGCTTGATTTAGTGTCTTCTACTTTATTTGAGTGGAAGAACTGCCATCTCTACAGAACAACTTTTTTTTTAAGCAAAACAATTTACAAGAGAAAGGCAATTCTGCTCCTTCGTTGCTGAATCAAACATAAAAAGTGATGTTTTTCAGGAAAAAGCACTGTTTTCCAGCAGGATGGTGCTTTGATCCTTCTACCACTTGTCAACAACACTGTTCTCTGAAAGCCAAGTGATCTAGAAGTAATTGCGTTAAAAAATTCATGATGCAGTCATTCGGTGCCAATTAGAAAATGTAAAACTCTAGTTTTTTTCAGACTGTGCTTCATAAAAGAGAACATTGCTGACAGGTCTTCTGTCACAAAGCAGAATAATATACACTGGTTTGTTGGTGAAGTTCACCACTGAAAGCAAGGTGAAAGTTGGAAAAAGTTATTTGACATAAAGGTATTAATTTACTAAAGGCCAATAGACTTTTCACTCTGCAAGGGATGTTTCCCCAGTAAATGTGATGAAGCTTCACTTTGCAAAAGAATACCCTATCACTTGCAAGAAAAGTAGAAAAAAATTTGCTTGCACATTATTGGATGATGGAAATCAATAGAGCTTCACCTCACTAAGCTCTAGGGATCATTCCTTTGCAGAGCGCAACTTCACTTGCAATGTAAACAATCTATTTGCCTTTAGTAAATTAACCCCAGTGTGGATTTTTGTTAAAGGCCAGGACAAAGACCACAATTCTTGTATACACTTGGGATTTAGGAAATATTGTCATCACTATCTCTACCTCATTCATTTTTATAGCCGATGAGACCTTGGGGAGCTGTCATTTGGCTAGTGTTCCCACCGGGGATCGGTCATGTGCGGTGGGTCATCATTTGTGTTTTCAGAGAGGCAGCGGTGGGCATTGTAATTAATGATGGATTTACAGTACAATAAGGTTTTTTTTTTTCTAGGCTACAATCCTTTTTTTTTTGTACTATATATCTCTACTCATTCATATGGGGAGGGTGGTATCTGGAGACCATGTGGCCTGGTATGGTTCAGGAGGAGGGGGCACACACTCATCAGCCCCCCTTTTCTTTGGCAGCCAATCTCCATGCTTGGATTAGGGGTATAGTATGGATTTTTAGGGCGATCTTTTTGTATTTTTGCTGGGAGTCCCCCTTAAAATCCACACCAGACTTTATTAGGAAATATAAATGAAACCAATTAAATTGCTGACATTCAATGTCAGCTTCCTTTTTTTTTTTTAAACAAAGAAGCTGGCAATGACAGCTGCCAGTCAGTCATTTACTGGCAGTTTTAAACTTTTTTCTTTTTAAGGCCGGGTTCACACTGGTACAACACGACAGTCATACCACTGTGGATCTGACTTTGCTCTGTGACTTCATGTCCGACATCAATGAACGGGATTCGACTTTGATCCCGACAATACCAGGCCCTTTGAGTCTGGTATGAATCTTCAACCTCTTGCAAAATAAAAAAAAAAACAGCGTAGGGTCCCCCCCACCAAGACAATACCAGACCCCTTAGGTCTGGTATGGATTTTAAGGGGAACGCCCAAAATCCATACCAGACTCTTATCCAAGAACGCAGCCTGGCACTTCAGGAAAAGGGGGGGGGACGAGCAAGCACCCCCCGACCATACCAGGCCACATGCCCTCAACATGTTGGTTGGTGCTTTGGGGCAGGGGGGGACAAGGGTCTCTTCCACACAACCCTGGGCAGTGGTTGTGGGGGTCTGCGGGCGGGGGGCTTATCGAAATCTGGAAGCCTTTTTTAACAAGGGGGGCACCCAGATCCCGGCCCCCACCCTATGTGAATGAGTATGAGGTACATTGTACCCCTACCCATTCACCCAAAAATGTGTCAAAGAAATAAAACCAGCACTTTCTCAAAGTCCTTTAGTAAAGCAGCTCCAGCGTCTCTTCTCCCTCCGATTTCTTTTCCCTCCGGTAAAGTCTTCATCCTCCGGTTCTTCTCGCTGCGCTGATGTCTTCTCCCTCTGGTTCTTTTCACTGCACTGGTGTCTTCTTCCACTGCTGGTTCTTCCTTCAGTTCTCCTCTCTCTGCTGTATTCTTCCTCTGCCGGTTCTTCCTCCGATCTTCTCCCGACGCTAGCTCCATGTAAATGTAAGCTCGGGCGTGTGCCATTACTTATATTGCCATGGGGCGTGGCCTTCCGGTGACATTATCCGGAGACCATGTCCCCTTGTGATGTCACCACCCGGGGCATGATGGGGGCGGTCTCCAGATGATGTCACCGGATGGCCACGGCTATATAAGCAATAACACGCCGGAGCTAACATTTACAGCGGGAGCTAGCGCCAGGAGAAGATTGGAGGAAGAACCAGCAGAGGAAGAAGACAGCCAAAAGAGAAGAATCAGAGGAAGAACCAGCAGCAGGGGAAGACATCAGCGCATCGTGAAGAACCAAAGGAAGAACCAGAGGAAGAAGATTACAAAGTTGCATAGCGCAGCACGAACAACCAGAGGATGAAGATATCACCGGAGGGAAAAGAAATTGGAGGGAGAAGAGATGCTGAAGCTGCTTTAATAAAGGACTTTGTGTGCTGGTTTTATTTCTTTGACACTTTTTTTGGGTGGGCTGAAATAGGACCAAAGTAAGACCAAAGTAGTGCAGGAACCTGTTTCAAAGTTGGACTGACTTGTGTCAGACCAGTTAGGATGGCTCTTGTATGGAACCATTGATTTATACACGTCATGCGACATGTGCTCCCAAAGTTGGAGCGTATGTCGTACCAGTGTGAATCCAGCCTAAATGTCAGTGCTAAAAAAAATGCTCCTGGCTGTATGGAATTCTTTAAAACATTTTTTTACATTGGTACATGTTCACCAGGGCAGTGCCTACCCCCATGCTATTTTTTGATACCCCATTTGCATATTAGCCCAGAAAAGGATTTCATTTGACAGATTCAGCTTGAATTTATTTCAATGGGTTTCAGGTTTGGAGTCCGAACTTCGGCGAACCTCTGACAAATTGAACCCAGGGCTGTTTGGCTCATCACTGGTGTTTACATTAATCCTGCCTGTACTGTGCTAGCAGATCCCATTACCAGTTATAAACAACATTTTAGCCATTTTAGTTTTCTAACAAAGATCTAGAAGTTGGGCTTCTTCCGTTGCTTACCTTTTTGTCAGTGGGGACAGGACCACTGTGAAATTGTTCAAAGTAGCTTTCATCCTGCTTCAAACAAAAATCCGAAAGATAAGAAATATTTTTAATTATTTTTAGGTATGCTGTGTAAATGAGAAGTGAGAACACATAGCAAGCATAAAGTGGGGGTTTTAATAAAATTTGACTGCAAACGTGGAAATACACTTTAATCTAAACTCATTGTAAACTGTAGTTTTAACATAATCAATTGCAGGCAGATTTTTAACATGTTGGGTGGGTGGATTTGCATCCTAAGGTTTATACTACAGAAAAAGAAATGTAAAATAAGGGATATTGGTGACGTTGATACGTCATCTTTCAAAATCTCTTATTTTACATTCCTTTTCCAAGATATTCAAATTGGGATGTGGTGTCTTAATATTTTATCTAGGGACTATCTATTATAAATTATAAGGTTTTTGCTAGGTATCTTCTCTCTCTGTTTCAAGGCAGGTTTCCATGTGACTGGTATCAGAAACATCTTAGCACTTAGACCACTTTCACACTGAGGCGCTTTTCAGGCGCTTTCGCGCTAAAAACAGCTCCTAAAAAGCTCAGGAAAACTTATTTCCATTAAAATCAATGAACGCTTTCACACTGGGGCAGTGTGCTGGCAGGGCTGTGAAAAACTCCCCTCCCCATTGAAATGAATGGAAAGCTCTTCAAAAGCGCCTGAAAAGCTCTTCAAAAGCGCTCAGTGTTTTTACTGGCAGTTTAGAAGCGCTTCAGTGTGAAAGTGGCCTAAGGCTGCTTTCACACTGGAGCGGTGGGGGCGCTGGCGGTAAAGCGGCGCTATATTTAGCGCCGCTTTACCGGCGTTTTAGCGGCGCATTTCGGCCGCTAGCAGGGTGGTTTTACCCCCCGCGAGCGGCCGAAAAAGGGTCAATACCGCCCGCAAACCGCCGCTGCAGCGGCGTTTTGCGGGCGGGTTCGTCGCGCTCCCCCATTGTTTTCAATGGGACCGGGCACTATAGGAGCGGTAAATATACCGCTCCTATAGCGAGCCAAAGATGCGGCTTGCAGGACATTTTTCAGCGTCCTGCAAGCGCACAGCTTCAGTGTGAAAGCCCTCGGGCTTTCACACTGAAGGAACAGCAACAGCTGTTTTGGGTCGGTTTGCAGGCGCTATTCTTAGCGCAATAACGCCTGCAAACCAAACCGCCCCAGTGTGAAAGCAGCCTTACTCTTTGATGTACCAGGATCTCTGTATGCGAAAGAAAGCAAGGACAACAACTACAGACCCATACCATTAGGCCACTTTCACACTGAGGCGCTTCTAAACTGCCAGTAAAAACACTGAGCGCTTTTGAAGAGCTTTTCAGGCGCTTTTGAAGAGCTTTCCATTCATTTCAATGGATAGGGAAGTTTTTCACAGCCCTGCCAGCACACTGCCCCAGTGTGAAAGCGTTCATTGATTTTAATGGAAATAAGTTTTCCTGAGCTTTTTAGGAGCTGTTTTTAGCACGAAAGCGCCTGAAAAGCGCCTCAGTGTGAAAGTGGTCTTACTAAACCTGTAAATCAAACTTTTAGCAAATGTTCTGGTAGCCAGACCGAAAGCCAAACACTTACATACAGTATACCCAGTGAAGTGATAAGCCTCAGGGGATACACAGGAATTAAACAAGTTCTACATATTTTGTACCTGTTTATCTGCAGTATTCTCTTCTCCACAGCATTTCATCGTCCAGAATGTATAACGCTTATCTGAGCTGTCAGAAAACAGTGGACCGAGAGCTGAAATTACACTCTGCAGAGCTCAGTGAAGAGAGCTCTGAGAGCTGATTGAAGGGAAGTGTCCCCCCCTCTCTTTTCACACAGCACACAGGAACAGAGCTGAGGCTGGCAATCACAAGCTGTGTGCTGAAGATCAATCCCCTGTCACCTTTTTTCTCTTGGTGTCAGGAAAATGTGTCTGAAGTGATTAATGCTGATTGCAGAGGAACAAAGCAGCTTTGTTCATATTTCATATCTGAGGTATACAACCACTTTAACCAAGGCCTGTAAACTCCCATCGACACAAGTGGGATTTGTCCTGAGCCGACAATCCGGGGCCAATATAAAAAAATCTTTGACTCACTATCCTTTTCTGTCCTTTTCTAATCACTATTTCTTCTGTATTTCTCATAAAATGGGCTTCCATGAACGCTTTCTATCTTGGATCTAAGCACTTTAGCAGATCCCACCCATAATACAGCAGTACTCTTTCATCCCTCCTGTTTTTCCTATTAATTGAGCTGCGTAGACTTCTGATATGCTTCAAAATTGACATCCATGGTATAGTTGTTGCTGGGTATGATCAGAAGCATTGGCCTTTTGTTAATGATTGAATTATGTTTCTTACCAATCCTATCTCCTCTCTCGCGAACCTTCTCAAACTATTATATAACTATGCTCCCCTGTCTGGCCTTTATATAATCAAAAGGTCCTATGTCCTAAATATGTCCCTACCCCTAAGCCTGGCTCAAAACATTACAAACAGTGCTATGAGTTTTAATGGGCAGACACTGATCCCCTTAAAGACAATTTGAAACAATGACCCACAATTCCCAGCTAAAATCCCATCCATATATCTTTCTGTAATTTATGCTGCCTTGACAACCCCCCCCCCCCCCCCACACACACACTTATCTCCAAAAAATGGGTGGAATAATTGGGCCAAACCCTAAGGCCCCTTTCACACTGAATAATTTTTCAGGCGCTACAGTGCTAAAAATAGCACCTGTATAGCGCCTGAAAAAAGCGGGTCCTTTCACACTGGAGCGGTGCGCTAGCAGGACCGTAAAAAAAAGTCCTGCTAGCAGCATCTTTGGAGCGGTGTATTCACCGCTTCTATACCGCTCCTACCCATTGAAATGAATGGGGCAGCGTGGCTATACCAGCGGCGCTTTGCGGGCCGTTTTAACCCCTTTTCGGCCGCTAGCTAGCTGGAGCGGTGCGCTAGCAGGACGGTAAAAAAAGTCCTGCTAGCAGCATCTTTAGAGCGGTGAAGAAGCGGTGTATTCACCGCTTCTATACCGCTCCTACCCATTGAAATTAATGGGGCTGCAGCGGCGCTTTGCGGGCCGTTTTAACCCTTGTTCATCCGCTAGCAAAGGTTAAAACCGCCCCGCTAGCTGCCAAATACCGCTGCTAAAATGACGGTAAAAGCAGCGCTAAATATAATGCTGCTTTACCGCCGACGCCCGCACCACCCCAGTGTGAAAGGGGCCTAACACCAGAGGACAAAGAGGATATGTACAGTGGTGGGAAAAAGTGTTTGCCCCCTTCCTCATTTCCTGTTCCTTTGCATGTTTGTCACGGAACATCAAACCAATTTAAACAATAGTCAAGGACAACACAAGTAAACACAAAATGCAATTTGTAAATGAAGGTGTTTATTATTAAAGGTGAAAAAAAATCCAAACCATCATGGCCCTGTGTGAAAAAGTGATTGCCCCCCTTGTTAAAACATACTATAACTGTGGTTGTCCACACCTGAGTTCAATTTCTCTAGCCACACCCAGGCCTGATTATTGCCACACCTGTTCACAATCAAGGCATCACTTAAATAGGAGCTGCTTGACACAGTAAGGTCCACCAGAAGATCCTTAAAAGCTACACATCATGCCGAGCCCCAAAGAAATTCAGGAACAATTGAGAAAGAAAGTAATTGAGATCTATCAGTCTGGAAAGGGTTATAAAGCCATTTCCAAAGCTTTGGGAATCCAGCGAACCACAGTGAGAGCCATTATCCACAAATGGCGAAGACATGGAACAGTGGTGAACCTTCCCAGGAGTGGCCGGCCGCCCAAAATTACCCCAAGAGCGCAGACTCATCCAAGAGGTCACAAAAGACCCCACAACAACGTCCAAGGAACTGCAGGCCTCACTTGCCTCAGTTAAGGTCAGCGTTCATGCCTCCACCATCAGGAAAAGACTGGGCAAAAATGGCCTGCATGGCAGAGTTCCAAGGAGAAAACCACTGCTGAGCAAAAAGAACATCAAAGCTCGTCTCAATTTCTCCACAACACATCTTGATGATCCCCAAGACTTTTGGGACAACATTCTGTGGACCGATGAGACAAAAGTGGAACTCTTTGGAAGGTGTGTGTCCAAGTATATCTGGCATAGAAGGAACACTGCATTTCAGAAAAAGAACATTATACCAACAGTAAAATATGGTGGTGGTAGTGTGATGGTCTGGGGCTGTTTTGCTGCTTCAGGACCTGGAAGACTTGCCGTGATAAAAGGAACTATGAATTCTGCTGTCTACCAAGAGATCCTGAAGGAGAATGTCCGACCATCTGTTCGTGTACTCAAGCTGAAACGAACTTGGGTTCTGCAGCAGGACAATGATCCTAAACACACCAGCAAGTCCACCACCGAATGGCTGAAGAAAAACAAAATGAAGACTTTGGAGTGGCCTAGCCAAAGTCCTGACCTGAATCCTATTGAGATGTTGTGGTATGACCTTAAAAAGGCCGTTCATGCTCGAAAACCCTCTAATGTAACTGAATTAGGACAATTCTGCAAAGATGAGTGGGCCAAAATTCCTCCAGGACGCTGTAAAAGCCTCATTGCACGTTATCGCAAACGCTTGGTTGCAGTTGTTGCTGCTAAGGGTGGCCCAACCAGTTATTAGGTTTAGGGGGCAATCACTTTTTCACACAGGGCCATGATGGTTTGGATTTTTTTTCACCTTTAATAATAAACACCTTCATTTACAAATTGCATTTTGTGTTTACTTGTGTTATCCTTGACTATGTTTAAATTGGTTTGATGTTCCGAAACACTTAAGTGTGACAAACATGCAAAGGAACAGGAAATGAGGAAGGGGGCAAACACTTTTTCACACCACTGTAGCTGGCCACCTCTGATCCTTGTTTCTGCCGCTGAAGCAAATTTCATTGGGAGTAAAATGGTTAAAATTCTGTTACTTACAAATAAGTTAGTTAGTGACCTTTTCCCCTTTTGCCTGTATATGCAACCATTTTCACCCTGTTTTAAATGGTTTAGCTTTAAACCAAATAGTATTCTGAAGCCAATTATCCTGCTAATTAAAATCCACTTCAAATAATATTACATTTATCGCATACAGTAATCTGTCACATGAAATCCAGTTCAGGAGAACAATCAGTTGTAGCAGAAATAGACATCTAGGACAGTAAATTAGAGCATTTCATGCATGAAGTGCGTGTCACACAGAATCAAGTCTAACCCTGACTTTTTACCTTCACAGGATGATGGGAGAAGGTGAATACGTGGATGCAAGCGGGCTCCACTGGAAAGGATCTTTTTACAACAAAGCAGCACCAGGACTGAAACTAAAGATGAAAATGTAAATGAACACAAGATTTACTGTGAATTGAAAACCTTCATGATGTACACCATTTTACAGCGTTTTTTTCAATAAAGATTTTGACGAATTGTAATTGTTAAGGTGAGGTTTGTAGAATACCATAGGCCATTTTTAAGGCCTGTACACACGATCAGAAAATCGTATGAAAAATACAGCTTTTGAAGAGATTTGTAAAATAATCTGATCGTTAGTACACAGCTTTTGAGAGCCGATTGCAACAGTTCATCAGATATTATCCGATGGGACAAGCGTGAACATTTTTTACATTAAAAAAAGTATTACATTGTATATCCCTGTATGTTGCAGTCGTTCAGGTGCTTATCTAATAGTTTTTTTAAATTATCGATGCCCCCCCGTTGAAACCGCCACCTGTGGAAGGGAATTCCACATCCTTGCCGCTCTTACAGTAAAGAACCCTCTATGCAGTTTAAGGTTAAACCTCTTTTCTTCTAATTTCAGTGAGTGACTGTGTGTCTTATTAAACTCCCTTCCGTGAAAAAGTTGTATCCCTATTGTGGGGTCATCAGATGGGTTGCTCTCCTTATAAATGAAGGGTTTCTACCCTACAAATATAGTTTCAATATCAATAAACTGAGGCAGCCATAATGTGCTTCATCTGTTTAACCACTTCACCCCCGGAAGGATTTGCCCCCTTCCTGATCAGGCAATTTTTTGCGATACGGCACTGCGCCACCTTAACTTACAGTTGTGCGACGTTATACCGAAACAACATTTTTGTCCTTTTTTCCCCACAAATAGAGCTTTCTTTTGGTGGTATTTGATCACCTCTGCGGTTTTTTATTTTTTGCACTATAAAAAAAAAAGTACAACTTTGAAAAAAACACAATAGTTTGTAAATTCTGCTATAATGAATTCCCCCCAAAAAAACAAAAACACATTTTTTCCTCAGTTTAGGCCAATATGTATTCTTCTACATATTTTTGGTAAAAAAAATTGCAATAAGCGTATATTGATTGGTTTGCGCAAAAGTTATAGCTTCTACAAAATAGGGGATAGATTTATGTCATTTTTTTGACTAGTAATGGCGGCTATCTGCGATTTTTTATCAGGACTGCAACATTGCAGCGGACAGATCGGACACTTTTGACACTATTTTGGGACCATTGACACTTATAAAGCGATCAGAGCTAACAATAGCCATTAATTACTGTATAAATGTCACTGGCAGGGAAGAGGTTAACACTAGGGGGCGGTCAAGGAGTTAACTGTGTTCCCTAGGTGTGTTCTATATGTAGGGGGGATGGGACTGACTAGGGGAGGAGAGAGATCGGTGTTCTTAGTATGAACACACAATCTCTCTCCTCTCCCCTGAGAGAAGCGGGATTTGTGTGTTTACACACACAGATCCCAGTTCTTGCACTGTCACGAGCAATCGCGGGTGCCCGGCAGTCATCACACCCACCGGGCACGTGCATCGGCTCCGGGGACACGTGGGAGCACACGCGTTGTGACACAATAAAGAAGCGACGTATAGCTATGACAATTTGCGCAGCAATGTTAACCTGCCACAGTATAACTGCAGTGGCTGGTCGGCTAGCGGTTAAAAAATAAATGGACTCAGGTCAACTTGTGATGGTTTTGTGAAAGCGGAGGCCCGGCAAGAAGAACCGAAGAGCGGGACAAGACCCCCGAAGTCGGAAGAAGACCCCCGGACGGCGACGAAGGAGAAAGCCGGGCTCCTCCGCTTGTAAGTGAGCTAGTAAAAGAGCGAGAAGACCCCCCAAGACGGAAGAAGAGAAGACCCCGGAGCTGTCTAATAAAGTATTTTAAAAACCTGTGTTGTATTTTTTTTATGTACACTTTTTTTCCCCCAGGTGAATGGGTAGGGGCACATGGTACGCCATACTCATTCACATAGGGTGGGGGGCTGGAACCTGGGGGCCCCCTTATTAAAGGGGGCTCCCGGATTCTGATAAGCCCCCCGCCCGCAGACCACGACAACCAACGGCCAGGGTTGTCGGGAAGAGGCCCTTGTCCTCATCAACATGGGGACAATGTGCTTTGGGGTGGGGGGGCGCAGGGCCCCCCTTCCCCAAAGCACCCCCCCATGTTGAGGGCACACGGTCTGGTATGGGCTGTGTGCTCGGATAAGGGTCTGATATGGATTCTGGGGGGACCCCCACGCCGTTTTTTTGTGGTCACGTTTTTTTGTGTTTTTTTTGTCGGTCAGGTAATACCTCTTTAAAATGTACCTCTTTAAAAATTTTGCCAGCTCTTAGTATGGGACAATATTTGTTAAAGATAGTCTCTATCTTCTTATGTTGAGCACTGTAATTCAGTATTACACTCATCTTTCTGCTGTTGATAAATCTCTGGCTTGTTCACTTGCTTGCTCTTCATAATCTTCCCTTTCTGTGCACTTTCTTCTGGGTCTAATCAGTTGGCCTTTCGGTATATTGATGAACCAAAGATCGTGATGACAGCTGTCCGTGGGTATGTAGCTGTTTCGATCCACTGACTTGAAGAATGTTTTGGTACATATCCTCCTTTTTTTTAATCTTGTGCAAATCCAGACTTTTTTTTCTCTCACCATATTCCCAAAACAGTTGTATGTTCATCTCATTTATGTTCAAGGTTCCCAGGAATTGTGTTAAGCCAGCCATAAATGGTTTGAATCTCGGCCGGTTTAGCAGGGACCAGCTGAGATTTTAACCAGCTATGGGCAGACTGATTGTACCCAAGCCAATACATCAATCAACTTGGGTACAAGCAGCATGTCCGATTTTTCCATACAATTACTGCCAACGGCTATAGAAAATAACTTAAGCCCCATACACACGGTCGGACAATCCGCGGACCAGGTCCGTCGGACCATGTCCGTCATACTTTGTCCGATGTTGGTTTTGCGTACACACGGTCGGACAAAGTTGTCGGAAAATCCGATCATTCTGAACGTGGTGACGTTTGTTGCGTACGACGGGACTACGTAGAGGCTAGTAGCCAATAGCTTTGGTCTTGTAATGTGATCTGAGCATGCGTGGCACTTTGTCCGGTCGGACAACCGTACACACGATCGGATTTGGTGTGATCGGACCGGGTTGACGGCAAATCATTCCAGCAGGAGATAAGACTTTGTCCGACGGACAAACCGACGAACACTGTCCGATGGTGCATACACACGGTCTGATTTTTCAACAACCTTGTCCGATCGGACCAAATTGATGAAAAAGTCCGACCGTGTGTATGGGGCTTTAGGCTTCCCTCATCACCTAGAAGAAGATGACTGCAGGCGCATGTTGGCTACCCTAATAGGGACCATGTGCCATCTCTATAGAGTTTGATAATTTGATTCTCCCAGGATAGTATTAATAGATATTTTTGTATTTTAGTATTAGTTATGTCTTGCCATTCATTTAAATCTATTGTAATATTAAGGTTTCTCTCCCATAGTTCCATATATAGGATGCAATCCAGATCCATTAACAGATTATATAGTATTAAAATGTGACTCTTTGCTGAGTCCTCGGTTTTGAAAAAACTTTTGCAAGAACTTTCAAACAGTGTCAGAGATAGTAAACAGATGGCCTGTTTTTTTTTTTTTTTTATATAATCTTTATTTTAACAATGTTTTAACATCAACATACAAAAGAACAGACACAAAAATGAAATTGACAGAAACTAACATGTAGACCTAATACCCTCATGGTATAAAGAGTGGCGTAGTTGTGAGGTCCAACTCTTGGGTATATCGTATTATCAAGTACCCAGGGGGCTACGCACCCAGGAGCTTCCCAGGGGAGACATGTAGCACCATATAGTCATCAATACTTCTGAAATCACACATCATTAAGTCCCTCCTGTTTCTCTACCGTGGGCTAGCCCTGGGGAAGGTCCGGTCCTTCGTGTATTGGCATGGGTCTGACAGTGACCCATAGTGCTAGAGCCAAGATGGTGGCCAAAACCTAGAGCTCAGTGAGGAGCATGTCTTTATGACCAATAAACTAAAACAGTAAAATTAAATAAGTGCAAATCGAAAGGGTAAAAGGTAAAGGAGGAGAAAGGAAAAATAAGAAGAGAGAAGGGGGGGGGGGGGGGGGTAGTGCTACCTTCTTTTGCTTAATATCTCTAAGAGGGTGGTGTCGAATCACCGGGGTTTGCCTGTGTCCCTCCAACCTGGGGAGGGGAGTTTGCCTTATACGTCCCTGAGGAGCTGGTGTAGTGTATCCACGTGGCCCAAATAGAGTAAAATTGCTCATACCTGTCCTTGCACTTTGCCATCCACTCCTCGGCCGCCATGATATTGTTCACCATTTTTATCCACTCACCGCGTGTGGGTGTCTGGGTTTTTTTCCAGTATGTCGGAATTAGCCTACGGGCTGCGTTGAGCAAGTGGGGCAGTACTGATTTGCGGTACTGACTTACTGGAATGGTGGGGAAGTGCAATAGCGATTCCAATGGGGAATCTGGGAGTTCTATATCTGTGATGGCCTTTATCTGGGCGTGAATGTCAAGCCAAAAGGGCCGCAATATGGGGCATTCCCACCAAATGTGTAGGAACGAACCTCTGAGACCACATTCCCTCCAGCAGGCGGCTGACAGAGGCGGGTAGATTTTAGCTAACTTCGACGGGACTCTGTACCACCTGGTTAAGATCTTATAGCTATTTTCTTTCATTTTGGTGTCGACTGTGCTTGAGTGTGTGAGACGGTAAAGATGGTCTAATTGGGGTTCAGTAAAAACGTGCCGTAGGTCCCTCTCCCATTCCCTGATATATCCTGGCTTCCCCTCTGCTTGTGAGAATTGTAGCAGGTTATAGAGTATGGAAATCGCATGTGGGATACTAGAAGAGGACATGCACAGTCGCTCGAAGGGCGAGGCCTGAGCTGGGGATCTCACTTCTTGGGGTAAGTTGTTAATGAAGTGTTGGAGCTGTCTATGGCGCCACTCATCCATTGGGAAGGGGCCATAAAGATTCCTAAGTGTGTCCAGTGGCAAAAGGCCCTGGTTTTGGATGAATCTGCCGCATCTGGACTCCCCATCCGCCGCCCACGTCCTAAAGAAAGAGGGGTGTTCCCCTGGGGTGAACCACGGGAAGCCCCCCAGGGGTGCCAAGGGAGAGGTCGGTTGTGCGAGCCTGCCTTGTTTGTTTATAGTATCCCAGATAGTCAGGGCGTGAGCGGCTAAGGGGGACACCAGTGCTGAAAGGCCCCTGTGTTCTCTAGGGACCCAGGGGGCGTGTGACAGGTTTCGACCCGCAAGGCATTTGTCCAACGGGACCCATGCCTTGAGGGGGACACTGTGATACCAGTCCAGGATGCGTTGCAGGGCTATAGCTTCGTAGTATCTACGGACTATCGGTACCCCCATGCCTCCTTTCGCCTTTGGGCGTTGTATCAATCTAAGGGCGAGTCTAGGGCATTTCCCAGCCCAAATATATTTTATGAATAAGCTGTTGAGGGATGAGAAGAAAGCCCGGGGCAACGTAATTGGTACCATCTGTAAAAAGAACAGGATACGTGGTAGCACATCCATTTTAAGGACACTGACTCGGCCCATCCACGAAAAGGCCACTCTGTCCCAGCCCTGTAGATCTTTTCTTATGGCGGTAAGCAGGGGTGCATAGTTACACGCAAAAAGCTGAGAGCAGCTCGCGGGTAGGTGTATCCCCAAGTATTTCAGGGAGGACTGGCACCATGTGAAGGAAAATGCAGTCTGCAGCTGTGTACGTAATTCCATGGGTATATTAAGTGAAAGAATCTCCGATTTGCTATAGTTTATCTTGAAGTTTGATAATAAGTTAAATTCTCCTAATTCTGCCAGGATGTTAGGTAGCGAGATCAGGGGTTCAGAGACATAGAATAAAACGTCGTCTGCATAGGCGGACAGTTTGTGTTCTGTCGGTCCTACTGTGAATCCTTTTATATTTGCGTTGAGGCGAATTTTGTTCAGTAGGGGCTCAAAGGTTAGGGCAAATATAAGAGGGGACAGGGGACACCCTTGGCGCGTGCCATTGCTGATCGGGAAGGCTTCAGACAGTAAGCCATTGACCTTTACCTTGGCTGTCGGGGTACTGTATAGGGATGTTATCCATGCCAGCATACTGGGCCCTAGGCCCAGCCTGTTCAGCACTGCTTTCATGTACGTCCAGTCCACCCTATCAAATGCCTTCTCGGCGTCCGTAGAAAGCAAGAGACAGGGGTGAGCTGTGGCATGAGATTCCACCCAGTGAATTAGTTGGAGCGCTCTATTGGAGTTATCTCTTGCCTCCCTTCCCATTATGAATCCCGTCTGGTCAGGGTGAATGACCGATGGGATGAACGGCTTGAGCCTATTGGCCAAGATCTTTGCCAAGATCTTGACATCGGTATTTAGAAGGGATATGGGCCTATAGTTTCCCGGCATGGTATGGTCTTTCCCGTCTTTTGGAAGCACCGTAATGTGTGCCGTTAGTGCTTCCTTTGGCATGGCTGTACCCGATGCTAGAGCATTGAAGTACGCGCACATGGGTCCGGAGAGCGCCCCCGAGTATTTTTTGTAGTAGGCATTCGTGTACCCGTCTGGGCCGGGGCTCTTCCCATTGGGGAGTTCTTTAATTACTGCCTCAATTTCCAAGCTGGATATAGGTGTATCCAGTTGTTTGCCAATTGATGCTTCAAGCTGTGGGGACTGGGCGTCTGTGAGGTATTGCAAGATACGTTCCGTCCGTTGGGCTTCAGTCAGGCCAGGTCTTATGTCAGGGAGGTGATATAGTTGGGCATAGTATTCCCGGAAGACGGTGGCTATCTTTGACGAGTGCACCGTGGGTTCCCCCTGGGGTGAGGTGAGTTTGTGGACATGTCCCGAGTCACGTTTACATTTAAGGGCTCTCGCCAGTAACCTCCCACATTTGTTGCCATATTCATAAAATTTGTGTGCTACGTGGCGCAGTCGGGATCTTATTCTATCGTCTAGCACCGTGGCCAGTTCGTGTCTGAGGGATAGTAGTTCTTCTGTCAGTGCAGGGGTGACCCGACGCTTATGGACCAGCTCTGCTGCTCTTATTTTGCCTAGTAGTTTTTGTAGCTCTCCTTCTCTAGCTTTCTTAAGCCTAGCCCCCTGGGATATCAGCTCCCCTCTGACCACTGCCTTATGCCCTTCCCATATGGAGCCCATGCCTACCTCGCCCACCTTATTTTCCCTGAAGTACAGGGAAATAGTATCGAGTACTTGTTTTTGAGCCACCGTGTCATCTAGAATGCCTTCGTTTAGGCGCCAGCTCCACACCCGTGCCTCCGCAGATAGTGGATGCAAGGAGATGGACACCGGCGCGTGATCTGAGATCGTGATGGAGCCAATAGAGGCGCCAGCCAGGGATTCCAGATGATACTGGTCCATCAGCAAAAAGTCTATACGAGTGTATACGCTATGTGTGGCTGAGAAGTAGCTGTAGTCCCTGTCCGTCGGGTGCATCAGTCTCCAGCAGTCCACCAGGTGGTGTGTCTGCAGGGACTTCCTAAAGTGCCTCAGAAAGGCAAATGAGTGGGTGGAGCGGCTAGACGATGTGTCCAGCTGTGGGTCTGGGCTTACATTGAAGTCCCCCCCTAGGACCAGTTGGCCCTCTTTAAAACTCGATATGGTTTCCAGGACTGAGTCCAGAAAAGTGAGTTGTTTGCTGTTCGGGGCGTACACAGCTGCAAACGTAAATTTTCGGGTGGAGATGGTGCCTTTAATGAGCACGTATCTTCCCTCGGGGTCAATCAGTTGATCTGTTAACACAAAGGGGCAGTGTTTATGTATCGCTATGGCTACACCCCCGGATTTGGGTCGGGGGGAGTTGCTAAGATACCACAAGTTGTACAGGTGTGTGGGAAGGCGGGGGACCGAGTCAGTGCCAAAATGCGTCTCCTGCAAAAAAATTACATGTGCCCCTGAACGTTTCATCTCAAGCCACAACTTACTTCTTTTAGCGGGGGATCCCAGACCTCGCACGTTGTAAGACACGATTTTCAGACCTGCCATGATGTGATGTCAGAGGGGGGCCTCCTGGGCCGTCTGCGGGGGGGCGAAGGGACCCACGGCACGTTCAGCCCTACAGGGGGGCGCATATCCAGCGCATAAATAGAAAGTAGACACCTAGAGAGTAGATCATAGTTAGTGTTGGTAAAGGTAGCAGTAAAGGCATGGAAAACATTCAGGAGAGCAAACATAGAGACAAAAACAGCCTCAAAAGAGGTAATCAAGTAAAAAAAAAAGGGGAGGAACATGGAGAAAGAGGGCCTGAGCCCTAAATTCACAGCAAAGTGTAGCTTTGCCGCTGGCCGGTGGTCCCCACCCCCCCCCCCCCCCCCCGCGGAGGGGGGGACAGTGGGAACCAGCGGGCAGCGCCATTTCCCAAAACGGGAAGAAAACTCCGGAGAGTTGGCCTACTTGGGGGAAGTGGAACTGCATGGGGTGTGAGTCCGCTTGGGGACCCGCTGTTAGCCATGGGCGCAAAAGAAAAAACAAAAATTCAATTGTCTTTTAGAGAAAAAAAGAAAAATTGAGAATCGGCGGCTGGGGGGATGTCAGGATAGCGTCCAGTATACTCATCTGAACGTCTTCTGCGGAATGCGAGGAATGTCTCTATTCAGTCCTCCTCTGGTGGATGCTGAGATGGGGGAGCCTGGTCAGGGTGATGTCTGCGGGAGCCGCGTCGGCGTCTGCGGTTGCTTGCTTGCCATGATTCGGCGTGGGATGGAAAAGGGGTATCCGAGGAGGCTCTCCAGTCAGGGACGTCCACCCTAGGCAGTCCAAGGGCTTTCAGGAACTGGGGTAGATCAGCTTTGTTGCGTAGGGTGTGTTGCTTCCCATCTTTGGTTGCAGAGAGACTGAATGGGAACCCCCATCTGTAAGGCAGTTGTGCATCCTGCAAAGCCGCCAGCAACGGTTTCAGGGCGCGACGCTGCATCAGCGTGCGTCTGGAAAGGTCTGGAAAAAATTAGAGTTTTGCGCCATCAAAGTCCACATGTCTAACTCCGCGGACTTCTTGCATAATACGTTCCTTGAGGGAGTATTTGTGTAGTTTGCATATAATGTCCCGGGGTCGGTCTGGGTCTTCTGATGGGGGTCTCAGAGCCCTATGGGCTCGGTCAATCTCAATGTGTTCAGGCGCCCTCTGACCTAGGATTTGTTTGAAGACCCCTTGCAGGGTTGGTACAATGTCTCTGTGGCCTGTGGCTTCTGGCAATCCTCTGATACGGATGTTCACCCTGCGACTCCTGTTTTCAGAGTCGTCCATCTGGTCTAGCAGGGCCTCAATCCTGCGGTCCTGCATTTTACAACGGTCAGACAGGGCTTGCAGTATCGGGGTGGTGTCCTCCCACTGTGCCTCCAATGTCTCCACTCTGCCCCCCAGGTGCGCTGTGTCTGCTTGCAGGGCCTCAATGTCCTGCCTCATGGCCTTCTCCACCCTGTGTACAAATCTCTCCAGGTCAGCTTTAGTGGGCAGGGAGAGAATGTGGGAGCGAATGTCTCTATCCCCCCAGGCATCGCTGTCTTCTGTAGGCCTATCCAGGCTTTCTGAGCCGGAGGGAGAGGAGGGGGGCAGCAGGGATAGCTGGGGCATGTGTGGGGAGCCGATGGGGGAAGCAGCTCTGGCCGCGTGGCTGGCCGGCGCCATCTTGGCCGTACCTGCTGTCCCACCGCGGGGCCCGGAGAAGAAGGCATCCAGGGATTCCGACCGGCTCCGTGGGGTCCGTTGTGGCTGTGGGGATGTCTTGCGTTTGGGAGGCATCCCCGGTGTGTGTTTTCCCCTCGTCTGCGCCGCCGTTCAGGCTGTTTCTTTAGCGGGTCTCCCGGAGCTCAGAGCAAACGCGTCCTCACTCGCTCATGCCGAAGCCACGCCCCCAGATGGCCTGTTTTAGTTTAGTTTTAAGGTAAGATATGATCTGGTTATATCGGAAAACAATTTAGAAGGTGGCAATTTAAATTTATTCTTGTAATATTCAGGAGAATATAAATCATTTCCAGATATGAAATCCCCTATTCGTAGGAAGCCTTTATTTTCCCACCAAAGGAACACAGGAGGAGCAAAGTTACTTCCTTACTCTGTAAGAAATTTCTATGCCCGGGAGAATATATAAAATTATGTATGTGATATATTTTTATGGGATTAATATGATAGATGGGAATACATCTAGTCTGAAGTATGTTTGTGTACTATACAGGACAAGATTACCTCATCCCTGCCTTTAGTAGTATGTCAAAGCCATACATTAGGCATTGTAATAAAAGCAGAGTTCCACCCAAAAGTTAAACTTCCACTTATCTGACCCCCCCCCCCTCCGGTGCCACATTTGGCATCTTTTGGGGGAGGAGGGGCGGGTAGCTGTTTTTTACAGGTACCCTGTTTCCACTTCCGGGAGACCACGCGGCAGCGAATTACGTCAGCAGCTCGGCCCCCTCCTCCCTTCCCTTCTGCCTGGCCAGTAAGTGAGCACAGCGAGCTTCATGCATGCGCTGTAGGGACCCGGCCGTGAAGCCGAAAGGCTACACTGCCGGGCTCCCTTACCCACAATGGCAGCGGCAGCACCCGACCAGCCGATGAAAACATCGGCTGCAGTGCCGACATCGCTGGACTCCAGGACAGGTAAGTGTCCTAATGTTAAAGTCAGCAGCTACGACTTTTAATTTTTAAAGCGGTGGGCGGAACTCCGCTTTATGATTGCCCCTTTTGTCTTTAGGGCTGCTGACCAGACATTGGGGGTCATTTACTATAGCGCAGCGGCGCTAATTACAGCAAATTAGTGCTAATCGCAATAATAAGCGCTAAATTGGTATTCACTATATCACTGGTGAAAAAATACTTCCCAAAATCGAATTTACTATAGCTCCCTGAAAACAAATAGCGCCCAAACCCTTACTCTGCTAAAACCTAGTAGTGCACATGCAAATAATGTTTAGAGCGTGATATAATTGCCTAAATGGTACTGAAATCTGTGGTTAGGGATGAGCCGAACACCCCCCGGTTCGGTTTGCAGCAGAACATGCGAACAGGCAAAACATTAGTTTGAGCACGTGAACACCGTTAAAGTCTATGGGACACGAACATGAAAAATCAAAAGTGCTAATTTTAAAGGCTTATATGCAAGTTAGTGTCATAAAAAGTGTTTGGGGACCCGGTCCTGCCCCAGGGGACATGTATCAATGCAAAAGAAGTTTTAAAAACAGAAGTTTTTTCGTGAACAGTGATTTTAATAATGCTTAAAGTGAAACAATAAAAGTGAAATATTCCTTTAAATTTCGTACCTGGGGGGTGTCTATAATATGCCTGTAAAGTGGCGCATGTTTCCAGTGTTTACAACAGTCCCTGCACAAAATTACATTTCTAAAGGAAAAAAAAGTAATTTAAAAGTACTCGCGGCTATAATGAATTGTCGGTCCCGGCAATACACATAAAAGTAATTGAAAAAAAACGGCATGTGATTCCCCCACAGTCCATTACCAGATCCTTTGGGTCTGGTATAAATATTAAGGGGAACCCTGAACCAAAATTAAAAAAAAATTGAGTGGGGGTCCCCCCAAATTCCATACCAGGCCCTTCAGGTCTGGTATGGATTTTAAGGGGAACCCCACGCCAAAATAAAAAAAATTGTAAAAATTGTAAAAAATTACACCAGACCCTTATCCGAACACGCAACCTTGCAGGCCACAGGAAAAGAGGGGGGGGCGAGATGTTGATGGGGAAAGGGGCCTCATCCCCACTAACCCTTGACCGGTGGTTGTGGGGGTCTGTGGGCGGGGGGCTTATCAGAATCTGTAAGCCCCCTTTAACAAGGGGACCCCCAGATCCCAGCCTCTCCCCTGTGTGAAATGGTAACGGGTACAAATGTACCCCTACCATTTCACCAAAAAAGTGTGAAAATTAAAAAAATAACATGACACGGCTTGGGGACAAGTCCTTTATTAAAAAATAAAACTGTCCCACGTAGTCTTCTTCTTCTCTTGCTCCGCTGACGGACCGAAAATAAAATAAAAAACGTGACCGACCCGCCTACATGGGAGGAACCCGCCCTAATGACGGTCCTCTCAGGTGACAGCTATTTTATAACTGAGGGCGGGGCCACGCGATGACGTCGCAGGGTGACCCTGCCCCCCTCTGACGCACTGGGACATCCCTATGGCTTCCCCGTATCGTCAGAGGGGGGCAGGGCCACCCGGTTACATTACCGAGTGACCCAAAAGAAGTGCCAAAAGATTACATTGCACTGGTGGGGGGTGAGTGGAGTGGATGCAGGGAGCTTTGAGCTCACATTGTTGGAGGAGAGTACACTCAGAAATAAGTGTGTCTTAATTTGCATATGCTTACTTGCACAACAGGGCTGGACTGGGACAAAAATTTGACCCAGGACTTCATCCAGACCGGCCAACTTTACTCCAAACACCTGGTTTTGGCGCTTCAATCATCACGGCACCATGGTTAATACGGTGTCAGGATGATTGAAGCGCGTTATTTCTATTATTACATTGTAATATAACATGAAATAGTTCAACTTACCATAATGCAGAATCAGTGGGAGCTCTGAATGTGTCACCTGCCACATTACTTGCAACATCGCCTGCCACCAGATGCCGCATGTCACTTGCCACATCGCCTGCCACCAGATGCCACATGACACTTGCCACATCGCCTGCCACCAGATGCAGTGTGTCACTTGCCACGTCACTTGTCAGCAGAGGCAGCTTGTCACTTGCCACGTCTCCTGCCACCAGATGCCGCATGTCACTTGCCACGTTGCCTGCCAACAGATACAGAACGTCACTTGCCACGTCACTTGTCAGCAGAGGCAGTTTGTCACTTGCCACGTCGCCTGCTACCAGATGCTGCATGTCACTTGTCACATTGCCTGCCACCAGGTGCCGAATGTCACTTGCCACGTCGCCTGCCACCAGATGCTGCATGTCACTTGCCACGTTACCTGCCACCAGATGCAGAACGCGACTTGCCACGTCGCCTGCCACCAGATGCTGCATATCACTTGCCCCGTCGCCTGTCACCTGCCAAGTCACTTGTCACCAGATGCTACACAGGACTTGATGGGCACCTCCAACCCAGCTCTGTACCCCCCAACACACAACTTGACAGGGGAGGAGAGAGAGATACACAGTGCCAAATGTAGAATTAAAACAACTTGTATTCCACTTAAAGAACATTACTGACAAAGTTAGTAGGGTGAAAGGCATTGAGACACTGTGCAAGAGTCTAGGCTTGTCATCGATCTGAATTAGGAGCCGCCACCGGGAACCGATCGGGCCAGTAGATGCAGAGCATCGGTGTGTACTACTACTTCCTGGTAGTGGTGGAACGCATGATGTGGCGGACGTGATGTCATCAGCCGGAAATGATGCAAGATGTGTAGGCGGTGATGCATCCTTCAGGCCATCATTCCTCCACCACCAGGAAGTAGTACACACCGATGCTCTATCTACTGGCCTGATCAGTTCCCGATGACGGCTCCTAATTCAGATCGATGACAAGCCTGGACTCTTGCACAGTGTCTCAATGCCTTTCACCCTACTAACTTTGTCAGTAACGTTCTTTAAGTGGAATACAAGTTGTTTTAATGCTACATTTGGCGCTGTTTAGCTCTCTCTCCTCCCCTGTCTCTGAAACTGGCCAACTGAGCCATCGGCCCACCGGGAAACTCCCGGTAGTCCCGATGGCCAGTCAGGGCTGGTGCTACCACTAGGCAAAATAGGCGGCTGCCTAGGGCATCCAGCCACTGGTTTTCCTACTCTCTTCTCTCTGCAGCAAGCAACTATGTCTTAGCATCAGCCGACTCCCGCAGCAAGAAAACATTCATGGATGGCACTGGTAGGCTGCATTGGAGGGCGCTGGTAGGCTGCATTTGGTGGGCGCTGGTGAGGCTACATTTAATGGGAGCTGGTGAGGCTACATTTGATGGGCGCTGGTGAGGCTACATTTGATGGGCGCTGGTAAAGGCTGCATTTGATGGGCGCTGGTGAGGCTGCATTTGATGGGCGCTGGTGAGGCTGCATTTGATGGGCGCTGGTGAGGCTGCATTTGATGGGCGCTGATAAGGCTGCATTTGATGGGCGTTGGTGAGGCTGCATTTGATGGGTGTTGGTGAGACTGCATTTGAAAGGCGTTGGGGAGGCTGCATTTGATGGGCGTTGGTGAGGCTGCATTTGATGGGCGTTGATGAGGCTGCATTTTATGGGCATTGGTAAAACTGCATTTAATGGGTGCTGGTGAGGCTGCATTTGATGGGCGCTGGTGAGGTTGCATTTGATGGGCGCTTTATTAAAAAGTTGGGATTTACATGGGCAGGGAAAAGGGGGCGGAGTCAGCCAAGGGGGGGCGGCAAAATGAGGTTTCACCTAGGGTGTCAAAAATCCTTGCACCAGCCCTGTGGCCAGTACATGCCTGTTGCACAATATGGCAAATGCTAGCTATCCTCACCATTTTTTATTTCTGCTTTAAGCAGAAACTACTGGGAAGAAAAATCATAGATGCATTTTTATATAGAAAATAATGTGAGGATGGAGTTAGTAAGCAAGGGAAAGAGTTGTCATGAATGGGCATCCTGATCTTCTAGACCAGGGATCCTCAAACTACGGCCCTCCAGCTGTTGCAGAACTACACATCCCATGAGGCATTGTAAAACTCTGACATTCACAGACATGACAAGGCATTATGGGAATTGTAGTTCCTGAACAACTGGAGGGCCGTAGTTTGAAGACACCTGTTCTAGACCCAGGAGGAGTTGCATACAGTATACCCCTATAACCCCTATAATTAAGCCTTAGCTGTGATACACAACAGCCAGTCTGAAATGTTTTATTGTTCCGATTTTTCTTTCCTGATGAAACTGTAGCTGCTGCGTTACTAAGCTGAATAATATTTTCCATCAGCTTTTACGTTTCAAGAGCTATCAAACTGTAGAATTGATAAATATTTAAAGAATGTAGACATCTGAATGACATAATTAGGGCTTAACTTGCAGAAAACAACACATGCAGGTGACATCATTTCCTCACTGAAAACCCTATAAAGTTACAGCCTCTATGTAAGACAGTCATCCTTAGCTGCCTGAATATATCTTTTGATACTGTATTTGTTGGCCTCCTGCTTTCTGATGGGTGGCAAAGTGTTCTTTTTTTTTTACATTTCTTCAGCTGATTCCTGATTTCTGGCCTTGGTCAAAACGTTTTTATACACCCCAGAAGTCTTCATGGGCATTTTTTTTCTTTCATCTGGAGGAGGGGATTTTTCAGTTAAGCATACCCTCCTGCATGCCTGACCTAAAGGGAGATGGATTCTAGGAAGTAAATTCTATATGAATCATTTGTCCTTATTCAAGATGGCCACAGCTAAAAATGCTAGAGGGTGTTTTTCAAAGTAATTTCTCAACAAAATAAAGCATAGAGACATGGATAGATTGGTTTGTTTGAATATTAAAAATTATTTAAATAACATTTTCAGTTTCTGCTGCTCAGATACAGTTCTGCTATAAACTTAAAGTCATTGTAAAATGATTACCTAGTAAAACAACCCATTCAGTTTAAAATATAAATGAAAGGCAAAACATTTTTGTATAAGTAAAAAAAAAAAATTAAATACCTTTTTGTCCCTTTTTTAATAAGTGATCACACTCCCTCTGTTCTCAGCTGCATAAAAGCTGGGGGAAGAGAAGCAAGAGTGCGCTGAGCTTCCCAATGAATGACTGTGCAGAGGCAGGGGGGGAGTGTCAGGACAAGTCGGATCATAGGAGGAGTGCAGGCTGAGTTTCCAGCATAGCTAGAGAACTGACCACGGTGTGTCCTCATCCTTAGTGTGGTCAGTTTCCAATAGGAAAGCAGAGGGACTGGCAGGAACACCAGGGATTTCACAATAAGGAAGCAATACAAAGGAAACAGGATACTTTTTCATATGGTATAGCAGGCACATATCAGGAATATGAATACTCTTTAACTACTTAGAAAGCCAGAGTTTTCAATTTAAATAACCATAGATTTTAAATTGTGCAGAGGAAAACATTTTCTAAGATGTGTAGGGCCTCATGCACACTGCAACTAAAAAAACACCCATTTTGCAGGTGTTTGACATCTTTCTGCCTTTAAATGTCCCTCTGTGTTAACCTATGTGTCCATACACACACATAGGCATTTACAGGCATTTAGGGGCAGGAAAATTTAGAGGCAGAAATCTGAACGCACCAAAATCACATTCAGGAGAGAAACATTTGGGCAGAAAAATCACGCAACATGCTAAACGTGTGTAAACGCACCTAAACGCTAGGTGCATTTAGTGCTTGAACGTTCATTTATTTAAATTCCCAGACAAAATTCATATTCTGGTCAATGAATTGAACGAGTACCCAAATGCTTGATGAACCTGTATGCATCTAAACGTGGTTGAAAAATGTGCTTTTAGGTGCATTTTTAACAGGCCAGGAGAAAAGCATTCAGAAGAGCTGGGCAAACACCCAGTTTGCATGAGGCCCTACATGGAGCAGTTTACAGTTCAAGAGTGTTATTTTATTGCTTTAATTTAATAAAATTAATATGGAGAACAGTATGGCTGTCTCTGCTTCCTTTTGAGCTTGAGTGCAGGACGTATTCCCCTTGGTAGAGTTGGCTAGTTGTTCTATGAGGCAGATTTTTGAGAGATATTTGATCCGGGCTGGAGATTCATATGATCTGAGGGACTATTGATACTTAAATCTGAGTCGTGCAGTTTGTAACATACATATCTGACATTTCTAGTGAAGGTCTATGTCAGGGTATTTATAATGAAATATTAAACAGTATTATATTTATGGAAATAAGTAGGAGTCTGTGATTTAGGAGATTTCCACATATTTCCACAAATCAACCAAATAACTGAAATTCGTTTATCCGCGCTAACTTGAAGACAGAAAGGAATACGATATTGTACAAAAATATATATATATATTTATTTACTAAAAATCAGTGCAAAATAATATCAAAATCTAATTGGTGATAAACACAGAATATATATCCAAATATCACAATATGGGTAATACAGATGAGACAATAACCACAAGCTCAGTTTTAAAATACCAATGTCTTAAAACTTAGTAACTGCTTTGTAAATATGGAAAGTAGCAATATGGGTAGGTGACAATGACCAGAAAAAGGCACCAACATCCATGTACGTAAATATAGAGAGGGGAAATATTTGGTGGGACTTTACGGGGTCTGGCAAGAAGGGATTATAAATAATTTCAATCCATGATGGGTATAAACGATTACAAGATTTTTATTATAATAATTACATATAAGACATGATAAAAGGTTTGGTAAAGATTATGTGCACATAAGAAAACATCTAGAACTCAAAAACAGATGACAAAATGTAATCACTTAGAAAAGGCATAGGAGTGATTGTCCTGACATGTTTTGCCACTCTGGGCTCATCAGGGGATGTTTTAAAGACAATTAGATGTAACACTGCATAAAACCAAAACAGGACAAAATTAAAACCATTACATGGACTGTGGGTATAATACAGAAAATTAATTAAGATAGTAATAAGTGGTCCGATTGGTAGATACTCTATAATGCCGCTCCTAGAGTGACTACCTACCCTTGCGCCAATTAATGTTGACCAATGTGCAGGTAGATGTGTGTGTGATACACACCTATAAAATCCCTAAATGTGAATAAGCCCCTAGCAGCCACTTTAAAAATGTGTAATCATAAAAAATGTGATTATAATCAAACTAGTAATGACAAGTGAAAAATATAATCAAATGGCGCTTAAAAAAGAAAAAAATATAAAAACAAAACAAAATTATATATAAACTGCCAAACTATATAAAACACCACGTGAAATAGTGTCCGTGAGATGATACCAAAAACCAATCTTCATTAATATTCGTGTAAATTCAAAGAAAAATGTGATTCAATCTTCCAAAGAAAAAAAGAGTCCACCAACAAATCTTCAATAGGATAATCAAATATGTCTTCCACCACACCAACTCGTGTTCCCTCTCCCAATGAGACCGCACTCACCGGATGGTATTGCCTCGCACTCTCGTGGTTGGCAAATAAAGCGATTACCCCACCTGGGTTATTTATGCGATCAATCCAAACTTGTGAACTCCATATGTGAAAACAAATAAAAGATATGCCTCCACATAGCGTGATACTGTGATAAAACTTATTTATTAAAATTCAACATCACTCACACTTCAATGTTTCAACTTACAAAAACACAAAGTGATAAAGCCAAATCCAGCACACAATCCACTGCAACTTTTGGATATCAGATGAGCCGACAGAGCGCACATGTGATCACCAATGGGTGAAACAACTAGGTAGAAAACTGGGTAACAAGTGATCTCACCACCCCTCGCAGCTCTACTCCTGGTGTGGGTTCTTTCTCCAGGAGTCACTTCAGTGAGGTTGCCGGGTAGTGATCTCAAACAATAGTAGTGGTAGAGGAGACAGCACACCAATTCAAACGTGTGGCTACACCCTTGACATGTTTCGTCGGTATGACTTCTTCTACGAACTCCCCTTTTTGAAGAAGTCATACCGACGAAACATGTCAAGGGTGTAGCCACACGGACACTGAGATACTCAAACTTTTCAATCTTTGTGTTTAATTCGTTTGAATTGGTGTGCTGTCTCCTCTACCACTACTATTGTTTGAGATCACTACCCGGCAACCTCACTGAAGTGACTCCTGGAGAAAGAACCCACACCAGGAGTAGAGCTGCGAGGGGTGGTGAGATCACTTGTTACCCAGTTTTCTACCTAGTTGTTTCACCCATTGGTGATCACATGTGCGCTCTGTCGGCTCATCTGATATCCAAAAGTTGCAGTGGATTGTGTGCTGGATTTGGCTTTATCACTTTGTGTTTTTGTAAGTTGAAACATTGAAGTGTGAGTGATGTTGAATTTTAATAAATAAGTTTTATCACAGTATCACGCTATGTGGAGGCATATCTTTTATTTGTTTTCACATATGGAGTTCACAAGTTTGGATTGATCGCATAAATAACCCAGGTGGGGTAATCGCTTTATTTGCCAACCACGAGAGTGCGAGGCAATACCATCCGGTGAGTGCGGTCTCATTGGGAGAGGGAACACGAGTTGGTGTGGTGGAAGACATATTTGATTATCCTATTGAAGATTTGTTGGTGGACTCTTTTTTTCTTTGGAAGATTGAATCACATTTTTCTTTGAATTTACACGAATATTAATGAAGATTGGTTTTTGGTATCATCTCACGGACACTATTTCACGTGGTGTTTTATATAGTTTGGCAGTTTATATATAATTTTGTTTTGTTTTTATATTTTTTTCTTTTTTAAGCGCCATTTGATTATATTTTTCACTTGTCATTACTAGTTTGATTATAATCACATTTTTTATAAGATAGTAATAATACAATGAAATAAGCTGTCAACTATCATGCTCGTCATTAATCGCTCACCCAAATGAAGATCTTTCGCATGCGCCTCAGGGTCAAATCACGAAGAACCGTCAATGGGCAGTGCACATGAAGGAACGCCATTTAGGGCTCAAAATAAATTTTTGGGCTGGAATCTAACCAACAGGGTGTGTGCAAACATTTGTAAAAAATATGAAAGAAATAATGGGAATATGAACACGTGGTGGTGAGGTGGGGAAGGGAGGAAAAAGGGACAGGGGAAGGGGGAAGGGTGAGATGACCATAATGGAGAGGATAAGAGTGGAGGGGAGAGAAAAGAAGGGGGAATGGGGTAAGGGTAAGGTTAAAGGAAGGGTTAAAAAAGAGGGGAAGGGGAAGAAATTGGAGGGAGGGAAGAGGAGGGGGGAAGAAGGGGAAGGGGGAGGGAGAAGGTAAAGGGCTATGAGAATATGGGAAAGAAAGTGTGGGCGAGAGGGAGAGGTGATGGGGGGTGCGAAAGGTAATGGATGGGATGGTTAAACAGCTAAGAATAATAAGGATTGTGATGACTGGAAGTGAACTTGTGTTAGTGCATAGCTGTGAAAAAAGGTAACTTTCTTGCTTCAGTTAAAACAATGATGGGAAAAAAAGGGGGGAAGGAGGCCAAGGGTGCCTGGACTGCAGACAGAAGTTTGTTGAAAATGTTGTAATTAATAACTGCTAAAGGTAGAATGAATTAATTTATAGCCTGGTATTTACTGTATAAAAAATATTATAAAAAGAAAACATAGTTCATGTTGGTATTTGGTATAGTAAGAAGTAGGTCATCTTTTATATGAAGATGACCAAATGCCTATTTTATGCAGTGTTACATCTAATTGTCTTTAAAACATCCCCTGATGAGCCCAGAGTGGCGAAAAATGTCGGGACAATCATTCTAATGCCTTCTCCGAATGATTACATTTTGTCATCTGTTTTTGAGTTCTAGATGTATTCTTATGTGCACATAATCTTTACCAAACCTTTTATCATGTCTTATATGTAATTATAATAAAAATCTTGTAATCGTTTATACTCATCATGGATTGAAATGCTTTGTAAATAGTTAACAGTTTCTCTGTAGCTCCGCAGATTAAGAAAACAAACAAGTGTTGATTTTGACACGTGACTTCTCTCAAACAAACAGACCTT
Source organism: Lithobates sylvaticus (assembly GCA_028564925.1). Lineage (NCBI taxonomy): Eukaryota > Metazoa > Chordata > Amphibia > Anura > Ranidae > Lithobates > Lithobates sylvaticus. The sequence goes on from CM053028.1 coordinate 170,709,073, forward strand.
GCAAGCTCAACTTCTCTTAACGGTATATATGGACAAATTTGTTATACCATATACAAACTTGGTATTTTAACCAAGACTTATATTTAAAGCGGTGTTTCACCTAAAAAAAAAAAAAAATTAAAAAGTCAGCAGCTAAAAAAAAAGTAGCTGCTGACTTTTAATAAGTACACTTACCCTCCCAGGGCGCCCACGATATCGGTCGTGGAGGCCGAGATGTCCATCGGCGATCCGGTTCCAGCGCCGCCATCCTCAGTAAGGGAAACGGGCAGCGAGAGCTGCCCGTTTCCTACTGCGCATGCGCGAGTCGAATTTGTGAATGGGGAACGCGATGTGTTGTGGGACACAGTTCCCATAACACACCGTGCCCCATTCACTAGAAGACGGCGCTCGGAGCAGAGGAGAGAACATCACCGCGGAGCAGGAAGAGGCAGATTAGGAAGATCTGCCTAGCAACAGCCATTTCTGGTAAGTAAAAAAAAAAAAATTTTTTTTTTTTCATTTTAAATTTTTATTAACATTTTTTTAAAGTTTTTTTTTCAGGGTGGCCCACCACTTTAAGATAAAAATAATCACTGATGAATTTAATGTTTAAGCATACATCACAACTAAACCATTGATAAGACTTTGAACTCCGCTTTGTTGAGATATACCAAAATGTATATTTCTCTTTATTTGGAACATAAGTATCTCATACTGCAGTTATAAATACAACAATTGTATTTTACCAGAAATATAAGAATATTTTGTTTGAGAGATATCAGCTGTGTATCCCAAGGGATCTTTCTATCCTCTTTACTCCCCGTTCTCTCCCTTCTCTCTGCTAATCTGTATCCAACCTTTATCCCCCACAGAAAGTCGGTGTGTATTTGCTTTTCACATAATCAATGACGTCCAATGACGTTTTGTTTACTATGTAACCATGCCACTTTTGTCTAGGGGCCATATTGGACTTTTGACTTAGTTTCCCACAGGGGGCATTGTTGTATTAAAAATATTTTTGGAAACTTACTTAAAAATTTTAAAATATATTCCAAATAACCTTTGACTTAAGCTTTAAAGGACACAATAAAGTATGATAAAAGTTCTATCTCACGACATATATGTCAGACTGTTGTCTCTACTTAAAATATATGGTTTTGAGAACATTTGGATAAGGCCATTAACTTAACTTTCAAGGTATGTGAGAAGTTAAGTCATGGTTACGAGAAACACACTGGCTATTCATAAATATTACCACTAACAAAATTCCTATACATCTTTCTTACACATAGTACTCCAAACATGCTATACTCAATTTAATATATGTATACTAATACATTTTTATGAGTATATACAACAACATATAATGAATATATTTTAAAAAAATGATTACAAAATACATAAACCAAAGATATATGTAAAATGAATCAATTAAGTAAGCATATAATCTCTCCAATATAATTGAATAATAATATAATATAAATTATTGCTAATACGATTACTTGTTATGAGTAATAGGGTTTGTTTATAAGGCAGTTTTTGAATAAGCCCTATTTTCCTTTGTCAGCCCTGAGAGGAAATAAAATATATACTTCTCTCAGTTCATTGTTCCCCTGAAACATGAGTCATCAACCTCCTTATGACATAAACACTGACCTAATGGATAGTTTCTTATCTCGTCTAGCTGTCAGGAATTCAGAAAAGTATGATCTGAGCAAAACTAAGATAAAGCTCTAAAAGTTTCAAAAATAAAATCTCTGCCTACAAGCGTGAATTTACATTCACCTTCGAAAAAAAATTTGAACAAGATGGCTCCCAATATGCTCATGAAACATATGAAAAATAATATAATCAAGCCTTATATATTAATTCTTTTAACCTCAATAGTTCTGACAAATACCCCCCTTGTTTCCCCTGATATTGATGTAAACAACCTTGGACATATTAGGGAAACTGTCATAAGAAATAAGTTCTTTTAAAGATGTGGCCATATTATTATATATTTTTTTTCTTTAAATTGAAGAATGTTTCTCTTTTCATCCACACTGATAAAGGAACGTTATTATCTGTCTTGGATTTTCCTTGATGGATTAGAGACTTTATGGAAACAAAATTGACTGTTGAAGTGGTGGTAGAAACCACCATTCTGTGTGTAGTAAAAACAATGCAGTTGGCAATCCAGAAATTGGAGAATCTCTTCAGTTGTTTTATTCTTGCATCTTCACAAGCTAAAACTGGGATATATTATCCCTCTTTTCAATGGACATGCTTGGATTTAAGCACACAAAGGACTTATGAAACAAATCTTTCTTTCCGGAAATCAGAATCCTGGAGCATCTTGCAACATGATTCCTGACGAAGGAACCGGTTTGATGATAGGTTCCGTCTGGAACTGGACACCAAGGATTAACATCATTCATACGATAGCTGTATCTTTGGTAGTTATCATCATCTTTACCAATCAACGATCTGGTCTGGATTGTCAATCTTTTTCTATTTAAGTAAATAGATAGTATGAATACATGTTCTTATCAACTAATATTTACATTTTCTAATTATGATTGGCAGGATCAATATTAATATGTAGAAGCTTAAGATATGAAGATCTGTAAGTTGAGAGAGAATTATCAGTGTCATCACAATTGAGAATTATCACAGTACCTTCCATCATTCTTAGGTGGGACCTAGGATGACAAGCACGCAATCGGTTGACATGAACCAGTTTTTCCACAAAACCATCATTTTTGACAATTCTTATAATGATATTGTACAGACCTTTCCATGATGGGAGAAACTTATTTTCTTTTACTTGGTTCCGAGCAAAATTGTACAGATACATTTTATCACCTGTTTTATACTCCTTCTTAGTGGTTTTGAGATCATAACAAGTCTTATTACTTATTATTAGAGTGGAGATCTGACGTCACAACGCTACAAGCACCGGCCGCGGCCATCTTTGTGGTTGGAAACATCTGATATCTAGGACATAACTCTTGACATGCCTGTTTTTATTTGAACAAATGTGAGTATTCTGATCCTTTTATGAAATAAATTTACCCTGAATTTACACGCTACACTATAAGGAGTTGCCTTCTTCTGTTTTATGCATGTATGTAAATTTTCCCCTCAAGTGGGCGGGACTTTATAGGCATGAACTGTGAGACTTACAACAAGATTTGTAAAGGTATGTTGAGTATATTTATTTAAACAATGTATCAAAAAAGAGAAGTAGATATAAAAAGGGGAAACATTGCAATAATCCCTTTATGCAAACATGCATTACACACAGTATATATGCATTTTGTCTTTTCGAATGTGCAATCCTACCGACTAAGTCAAAGTACGTATGCACGTTCAAAAATCCATTTATAAAACAATCAGATCATTTATGTGCATTCGAAATGCCTACGCGTTACGGAGTCTTATACTCCTTCTTCAGGGTTGATTCAATATGCACATGTATGTCTTTTAAAAAGGCAATCTAAAATACAATCTAAAATACAAAGACAGAAGTTCATGTATATATATTTCCTAGTGAAGAAACATGCCAAGATATGACAATGAAAAAAATTTAAATTAAAAAAAAAAAAAAATATGCATATATCATAGACTTACATGCACATATGGAACGCTGGATATGATCTTATATAATATGTCAGTCAATACCTGAACGGATTATGTGATAATGCTTCAGAAGTCAAGACACAAAAATTCACAGTGCATATAGACAAATAGCTGCTTGTTGGAGCTGATAGATCACGAGGGGGCATGTGGATGCAAACCAGGACCGTGGTAGCCAGTGACTGCAGAAAAAGGAGGAAGGAAGTATATCACAAATTTATAGTTATGGCACATTATATTGGGACAACAATGTCTACCTTCATTCCCACCAAAAGTGGAAAAGGGACAATGAAAACGCAGGGGTATGCGTTTTCAATGAAAAGGGACAATGAAAACGCAGGGGTATGCGGTTTCAATGAAAAGAGACAATGAAAACGCAGGGGTATGCAATTGCATCCTCACCTGCATCAAACATGCCAATATATCTATTACAGAGATTCTCTCAAAAAAGCTCATAGCTGTTTTTTTATAAATACCTTTATAGCAGTACTGTGTATCATGGGAATGAGGTCCACATATTGGAAGGCGTATAGTTTGGAGCCTCTCTTAATAATAGGAGATCTTTATCCAGGTATTTGTTTATGACCTGGTTCAGCGGAGATTGCATAAGAGATGGGGGTAAAGTACACCTCCAAAACGGATAGATGGGGCACTATAGACACCGTCCTCCACCCGGATCCTCTGTCTGTAACAAACAGATCAATTCAGATGCAAAATTATTAGAGAGAGCCCTGAGACTAAATTTCTATTTAGTCTGCTGCACATGGAAGTTAAAAAGAGGGATAGCATTGTTGGTTTCTTACCTTAGCACAGAGTAACTGAAGTTTGCCTCATACCTCACCACAGCACCACTGTATAATACTGCCAAAAGTGTTCCTTATATCCACCCAGTAATTAGTTGTTTTACCTGCTATCAGGTGTGAGTGATTAAAGCTACTCCATTATGCTGCATATGGTTAAATCCAATGGTCCCCTGGGTGCGCGGCGCACGCCGCCACCCCTAGCCCACAACGAAAATGGCGCCATGGGATGCGTGATGTCATGCATCACGTTCCCACTGACACGCGTGCGCAGTAAGATCACATCCCCCACAGCGCTGGCGTAAGGGAAGTGGAAAGCTGGAAAAGAAACCAAAACTCCCATAATACATAGCGTCAGCAGAACTGCTGACCACTTTTATGACTGCCAGCAAAGGGGAATGCTAAAACTGCTAAAAAAAGGGGCGAACGGGCATTAAGCTGGTTGGATGGATCACATAGTGATCACATCCATATATATGCAACCAGGACAGCCTACGTGTCCCGGGATTGCACCACAAATCCCCTATAAGCTCCAGGAGCTCCATTGTTGCAAAATCCTCATATATTAGGATTGTGTCATTACACATAGATGATTTAATTACATATCTTGGGCACTCCAGATATACATGAGTCAAATATATACATTTACATAATGTTTCAAAAATTATAAAGAAGAACATTTCTGAAGAACATTACAACACATATACATTGACAGTATGTGTAGATGGCTAAAGAAATTCCTAAAGGCAGAATATTTTTGAAAGAACATAGAGGATAACATTTATCCTCCTTAGGCGGCACAGTGGTGTAGTGGTTAGCACCCTCACCTAGCAGTAAAAAGGGTCGCTGGTTCAAATCCCAACCACGACACCACCTGCCTGGAGTTTGCATGTACTCCCTGTGCCTATGTGGGTTTCCTCCGGGTACTCCAGTTTCCTCCCACAATCCAAAAACATGCAGGTAGGTTAATTGGCTTCTGTCCAAAAATTGGCCCTAGTATATGAATGGGGACCTTGGATTGTGGGCTCCTTGAGGGTAGGGACCGATGTGAGTGTGCAATATACAGGGATGGGGACGGTTGTAGACACTCACTCAGGTTGAACTGGATGGACTGGTGTCTTTATTCAACCTTACTAACTATGAAACTATGAAACTATGATGTATCCACATCACCATGTCACAGACCCCCTGTCAGGAACGGGGCTATTACCTGGATCGCCTGCTGGTGTCACTGTTTCCTTTGGCATCAAAGGGTGCAGTTCTGGTGGCCACCAGCAGGGGTCTCCCAGCCGATGGACATTGTCAGGAATGGTGTTATTACCCGGATCGCCTGGTGGTGTCACCACTTCCTTCGACATCAAAGGGTGCAGTTCTGGTGGCCACCAGCGGGGGTCTCCCTGCAGATGGACATTCTAGGAATCAAACTACACCTGTTGTGGATTTGCTGGGTATATAAGCCTGTCCTTCACTGAGGTTCAGTGCTTCAGTATTCCTTTCTGTAGCCTTGTCTTGCCTGTTCTGAAACCTGATCCTGGACCTCAAACCTGTTCCTGTAACCTGACCCTTTATCTGCTTCCTGCCCTGTCCTGTCCTGGAGGTTGTCCCCCTTACCTGGTTCCTGAGACCTGTCCCCTGGTTCCTGCCTTGATGTTCCCTTGCTTCCTGTTTCCCCCTTGGTCTCTCCTCCCTGCCTTGTGTATATATATATATATATGTATATATATCTGTTCCATTTTCTTGAGTGTATTGTTAGTTAGTTAGTTAGATTAGGGCTTGGGGGTTTGCTGTGTTATTTGTGTTCTTGCTTGTTGTGGTTGCTGTGTTCACGTGTGTCTTTATTATTAATAAATATATATCTTTATCCCTACCCTTGGAGTCTGATTCCTTTAGTGCAGCCCATCGATCTGTTCACTAGTGTTGGATGCCTGTGTTCAGGCTTCTCTCCTGACAGAATACTGAAGCCATACAAACAGATCGGCTGCACTTGGGAATTGGGTCTGGACACTTGCTATTGCCAAGATGCATCTGGAAGATATCTTGTATCTTTCACTCCTGGCAATGGAAGATAGAGATTTTTGTTATCAGACTTTGGGTGACTATACTAGGGAGCAACTACTGGAGTGCATCCGTATAGCCCATGTTTTTGTTGATCAGGGCCATTTTCTTTTTGAAGACGTGCAGCCCCTGATCCAGATTTGTACCGAGCTGGCCCTGCCCTGTATTCCTGAGGGCCATGATGATTTCACTCCCCCTTTTGATATAAATCAGGTTGAATCCCTAATATGGCTTTTTGAAGATGATCCCGACGACTTTTGTGAGCACTACTCTGGCTGTTCCCCACAGGTGATTTCTGAATGCATTATGTCTGCGCAGTCTTTTGTTAGACAGGGAAGCTTGAATCCACAATTTGTACAACCCATACTTTCAGCATGGTCTGGCATGATGCAATTAGCCCCAGCCAAACAAACCACTTCTGCCATCAGTTACCAGCCTACCCGAATGTATGTTTCCCCATCACCCATACCAAACCCAGTTTCCACCCAGTATACACTGCTCACAGCCAAATACTCATATCCAGTTTCTGCTCCCTGTACCTATCCTGCATTTAACCCCCCTGCCTCTTCTCAGTTGCCTACAAATTCACAAAAACTTCCCCCAGCTACTGTTACCTCTTCTCTGCCATATTCCAATCCTCCTTTCCTGTCTGCTGCACCCCCCACCTACAAAGCTTCAGCGACCAAGTCAAAGAAAAAACGAAAGTTCTTCCCAACCAAGACGATCCTGCCAGTAATCCAATCTGCCTGCACACCCACTAATCTGTCCCAGCCTGAAGCGCCAGAGTTCCAGCTGGAGGTGCCAGCAATCCAGCCTGAAGAGCCAGTACTAGCCTTCCAGCCTGATGTCCCAGCCTTCCAGTCTGATGTCCTGGTACCAGCCTTCCAGTCTGATGTCCTGGTACCAGCCTTCCAGCCTGATGTCTCAGCTTTCCAGTCTGATGTCCTGGTGCCAGCCTTCCAGCCTGATGTCTCAGCTTTCCAGTCTGATGTCCTGGTGCCAGCCTTCCAGCCTGATGTCTCAGCTTTCCAGTCTGATGTCCTGGTGCCAGCCTTCCAGCCTGATGTCTCAGCTTTCCAGTCTGATGTCCTGGTGCCAGCCTTCCAGCTTGATGTCTCAGCTTTCCAGTCTGATGTCCTGGTGCCAGCCCTCCAGCCTGACGTTCCAGCCTTCCAGTCTGATGTCCTAGCCCTCCAGCCTGACGTCCCAGCCTTCCAGTCTGATGTCCTGGTGCCGGCCTTCCAGCCTGATGTTCCAGCCTTCCAGCCTGATGTTCCAGCCTTCCAGCCTGACGTCCCAGTTTTCCAGTCTGATGACCCGCTGCCAGTTTTCCAGTCTGATGACCCGCTGCCAGTTTTCCAGTCTGATGACCCGCTGCCAGTTTTCCAGTCTGATGACCCGCTGCCAGTTTTCCAGTCTGATGACCCGCTGCCAGTTTTCCAGTCTGATTACCCGCTGCCAGTTTTTCAGTCTGATGACCCGCTGCCAGTTCTCCAGTCTGATGACCCGTTGCCAGTTCTCCAGTCTGATGACCCGCTGCCAGTTCTCCAGTCTGATGACCCGATGCCAGTTCTCCAGTCTGATGACCCGCTGCCAGTTCTCCAGTCTGATGACCTGCTGCCAGTTCTCCAGTCTGATGACCCGCTGCCAGTTCTCCAGTCTGATGACCTGCTGCCAGTTCTCCAGTCTGATGACCCGCTGCCAGTTCTCCAGTCTGATGACCCGCTGCCAGTTCTCCAGTCTGATGACCCGCTGCCAGTTCTCCAGTCTGATGACCCGCTGCCAGTTCTCCAGTCTGATGACCCGCTGCCAGTTCTCCAGTCTGATGACCCGCTGCCAGTTCTCCAGTCTGATGACCCGCTGCCAGTTCTCCAGTCTGATGACCCGCTGCCAGTTCTCCAGTCTGATGACCCGCTGCCAGTTCTCCAGTCTGATGACCCGCTGCCAGTTCTCCAGTCTGATGACCCGCTGCCTGCCTTCCATTCTGATGTGCCCGTGCCTGCTGCCCAGCTTGATGTGCCCGTGCCCGCTGCCCAGCTTGATGTGCCCGTGCCCGCTGCCCAGCTTGATGTGCCTGTGCCCGCTGCCCAGCCTGATGTGCCCGTGCCTGCTGCCCAGCCTGATGTGCCCATGCCTGCTGCCCAGCCTGATGTGCCCGTGCCTGCTGCCCAGCCTGATGTGCCCATGCCTGCTGCCCAGCTTGATGTGCCCATGCCTGCTGCCCAGCTTGATGTGCCCGTGCCTGCTGCCCAGCTTGATGTGCCCGCTGCCCAGCTTGATGTGCCCGTGCCCAGCTTGATGTGCCTGCTGCCCAGCTTGATGTGCCCGTGCCTGCTGCCCAGCTTGATGTGCCCGTGCCTGCTGCCCAGCCTGATGTGCCCGTGCCTGCTGCCCAGCCTGATGAGCCACTGTCTGCTGCCCAGCCTGATGAGCCACTGTCTGCTGCCCAGCCTGATGAGCCACTGTCTGCTGCCCAGCCTGATGAGCCACTGTCTGCTGCCCAGCCTGATGAGCCACTGTCTGCTGCCCAGCCTGATGAGCCACTGTCTGCTGCCCAGCCTGATGAGGTGTTCCTGTCTGCTGCCCAGCCTGATGAGGTGTTCCTGTCTGCTGCCCAGCCTGATGAGGTGTTCCTGTCTGCTGCCCAGCCTGATGAGGTGTTCCTGTCTGCTGCCCAGCCTGATGAGGTGTTCCTGTCTGCTGCCCAGCCTGATGAGGTGTTCCTGTCTGCTGCCCAGCCTGATGAGGTGTTCCTGTCTGCTGCCCAGCCTGATGAGGTGTTCCTGTCTGCTGCCCAGCCTGATGAGGTGTTCCTGTCTGCTGCCCAGCCTGATGAGGTGTTCCTGTCTGCTGCCCAGCCTGATGAGGTGTTCCTGTCTGCTGCCCAGCCTGATGAGGTGTTCCTGTCTGCTGCCCAGCCTGATGAGGTGTTCCTGTCTGCTGCCCAGCCTGATGAGTTCCTGTCTGCTGCCCAGCCTGATGAGTTCCTGTCCGCTGCCCAGCCTGATGAGTTCCTGTCCGCTGCCCAGCCTGATGACCTGGTGCCCGCTGCCCAGCCTGATGACCCGGAGCCTGCTGCCCTGTCTGTTTTTATTTCCAGATCTAAACTTCCAGACCCTGGTGGTGGGGTACATGTCCCATTGTCGGACTCGGGTGGCACGCCTCCTAGTAGGTTAAGAGACTCTGGCCAGAGAGCGCAAGGAGGTCTGCCGTCACAGAGAAGACTTTTTGGGACTCTTCCACTTTTACACGCACTGCCAGATCTAGGGCTGAATGGAGTGTCCAGAGGCCACTCCTTAGGGGGGGGAACTGTCAGGAACGGTGCTATTACCTGGATCGCCTGCTGGTGTCACTGTTTCCTTTGGCATCAAAGGGTGCAGTTCTGGTGGCCACCAGCAGGGGTCTCCCAGCCGATGGACATTGTCAGGAATGGTGTTATTACCCGGATCGCCTGGTGGTGTCACCACTTCCTTCGACATCAAAGGGTGCAGTTCTGGTGGCCACCAGCGGGGGTCTCCCTGCAGATGGACATTCTAGGAATCAAACTACACCTGTTGTGGATTTGCTGGGTATATAAGCCTGTCCTTCACTGAGGTTCAGTGCTTCAGTATTCCTTTCTGTAGCCTTGTCTTGCCTGTTCTGAAACCTGATCCTGGACCTCAAACCTGTTCCTGTAACCTGACCCTTTATCTGCTTCCTGCCCTGTCCTGTCCTGGAGGTTGTCCCCCTTACCTGGTTCCTGAGACCTGTCCCCTGGTTCCTGCCTTGATGTTCCCTTGCTTCCTGTTTCCCCCTTGGTCTCTCCTCCCTGCCTTGTGTGTGTGTGTGTATATGTGTGTATATATATATATATATATATATATATATATATATATATATATATATATATATATATATGTGTATATATGTATATGTATATATATCTGTTCCATTTTCTTGAGTGTATTGTTAGTTAGTTAGTTAGTTAGATTAGGGCTTGGGGGTTTGCTGTGTTATTTGTGTTCTTGCTTGTTGTGGTTGCTGTGTTCACGTGTGTCTTTATTATTAATAAATATATATCTTTATCCCTACCCTTGGAGTCTGATTCCTTTAGTGCAGCCCATCGATCTGTTCACTAGTGTTGGATGCCTGTGTTCAGGCTTCTCTCCTGACACCCCCATAATGCAAATATTGACGGTTCTCATAGCTCTCTATGGAAAAGGTGGGCCAGTTTGTATATGGACTGTTATTTTTCCATCCCTCCTGATACAAATCCCTCCAGAAAGGGTCTGTAATTTAGTGCCTCATTTAGACCCGGAAAGATTGTAGCCTTTAACTGGAAGATCCATTTCGATTCTTTTTGCAATAGGACCCTTTTCCAGTCACCCCCTCTAGTACTGGGGTGTACCCTGTCAAGGACCATAAATTTAACTTTGGGAAAAACGCTGTTGTGCAAAGATAGCACATGCCTTCCCATTGGAAGATCAGGAGTAGCTTTCTTCATGCTCCAAATGTGTTTGGACATGCGAGATCTTAATTCAACCTTTGTTTTTCCTACGTAAAAGGAGTTGCAATCACATATTAGTAGATATACGACTCCTTTCGTTTTACAATTTGCGTAATAAGTTGCTTTAAAAAGTTTTCCATTAGGCAATATAGAAGAAGATCCCACTTGGATATACTGACAAAAAGTACATCCCCCACAGTTGTAGGTACTTTTCATTGTGCAGGGATCGCCTCGATTTTCCCCTTTGAACTCACTCTGGATGATAAGATCTCTTACTGATGTTGCTCGTCTAAAGGTGATGGGGGGTTTGGCTGGCACAAATCTACCCAGACTGCTGTCCATGGATAGAAGGTGCCAGTATTTTCGCACAATGTTACGAATTTGATTGTGTTGATTAGAGTATGATACTATAATCCTTGTGACATTTTCTTTTTGGCCATCATTTTTTTGTTTTTTGGAGTATAGCAAATCATGCCGTATTCTCTCCAAAGATTTTTTGTGTGAGGTTTTTGAATATCTTCTCTCAAGTAAGCGACCTTGTCGTTTTCTGGCTTCAATTTGGAAACTTTTCTCATCCGAGCAGTTTCTCCTAGTACGTAGGTACTGACTGAAGGGTATTGAAGTTATAAGGGGACGAGGGTGAAAACTTGACTCATGAAGGATAGAATTTCCCGCTGTCTCCTTTCTTAAGAGGTGAGTTTGGATGGCACCGCCCTCACCACGGAGGACTGTGACATCCAAAAAAGTCACCTCTTCAGAATGGTGAAGCATAGTAAACGAAAGGTTAAATTGATTTTTATTAAGCCTGATTAGAAAGTTTGACAACATGTCCACTGGTCCATCCCAAATCAAAAAAACATCATCGATGTATCTGGCCCACATCCAGATGTGGTCCATGTACATCGCCATCTGCTCGTCTGTTTTGTCTGCTCAGCAAAAGCTTTCTCTCCTGTGTTCCCTGCTATAGCCAAATCCTTGACATTTTACAGTCAGCGTTAGAGGTTGGTCTGGCATACAAATCCATTTAAGGTACAGATCACTACCTTATCTTTTCACAGGCTGCAGATGGGTGCAAGAGCCAGTGACCAGATGCTTCTTCCAGATGGGTGCAAGAGCCAGTGACCAGATGCTTCTTCCAGATGACAATCCATATGACCTTGAGGCAAACCTGGTTCCCTCTGTGGGGCTTGGATCTGAGAGCACCCCTTTGCTACAATAGGTTTCATTTCCATTGAAGTACCTCACGGTAAAACTAGTTCTGACAGCAACTACTTCAGACAGATATTGAAGATTGCAACACTTTCCTGCAAGGGCCCTTTGGTGGCTTTTTCTTTTTACCAGAGATAGGGATACCACATCTATCTCCAAAGTTCATTATTAAAGTGGTATCCAATTTCAGAGGGACTGAGTGCACAGCAGGAAGACTTCAGTTTTCTTAAACATGGTCGAGTTACTAACAGTGTACTTGGTCAAAAGAGGAAAAGTGTACAATCTTTTCATTTAGCCATCAGGTCCTCAAGAGTCATCCACTCTTGGGTTACCAGGGTGATTAGATTGGCATACAGGAAGCACGCTTTTCTGCTCTGAAACAATTGAAAGCCTATTTGACTAGAGGGGTGGCAGCCTTTTGGAAATTTATGCCAGGATTGCATGAAAGATATAGGTAAGGGCTAGCTAGGTAAGTGCTTCCTAGTGATGCTGTCACTGATCAGCTGTTCCCTGTCATCGGGAAAGCCGATCAGTGACGTCAGACGCAAAGCCACGGCCCCTACAGTAAAAAAAACACACACACTTAACCCCTCCCGCCCCCTAGTCCTTAACTCCTGCCAGTGTCATTTACACAGGAATCAGTGCATTTAAATAGCACTGATTGCTGTATAAATGACAATGGTCCCAAAAATGTGTCAAAAATGTCCGATGTGTCCGCCATAATGTCGCAGTCACAATAAAAATCGCTGATCGCCGCCATTACTAGTAAAAAAAAAATATCAAAAATACGATAAAACTATCCCCAATTTTGTAAAACGCTATAACTTTTGCGCAAACCAATCAATAATCGCTAATTGCGATTTTTTTTTTTTTTTTACCAAAAATATGTAGAAGAATACGTATCGGCCTAAACTGAGGGAAAAAAACGTTTTTTTATATATTTTTTGGGGATATTTATTATAGCAAAAAGTAAAAAATATTGCATTTTATTCAAAATTGTCATCTCTATTTTTGTTTATAGCACATAAAATAAAAACCGCAGAGGTGATCAAATACCACCAAAAGAAAGCTTTGTGGGAAAAAAAGGATGCCAATTTTGTTTTGGAGCCACGTCGCACGACCGCCCAATTGTCAGTTAAAGCGACGCAGTACCGAATCGCAAAAAGGGGCCTTGTCCTTTGGCTGCAAATTAGTCCGGGGCTTAAGTGGTTAACATCTGTTCTTTCCCAAATAGAGGGTTTAACCTTTTTACTGCTGGCATGTTTTTCCTGCCTAGACTGCAGAGATGCCCTATTTAGGTCATCTATTTCCTGCCGAAGTTTTAAATTGTCATTGCACAGCCTTTCAATGTCTCCCTCTAGAATCTCTTTAAACCTTTTACAGTCTGATAATTCTCTAGAAAATTGATCCCGGGTCATCTTAAGAGAATTTATCAATTCTATATTAGAATTATCTTTCTCCTGATACCCCAACATTTGGACAGACAATTTTTCCATCTCATCAGAAACTTTTATAAATTGAACCTCAAACTCACGACGTTCATTTTTTAACTTTTGAACCTTATCAACCTCTCGCCTGAGTTAATATTTTGCTTTATCTAATTGATCTGCCAATTCAAAAATTTGAAAAATAAATTCTGGCCAACATTTAAATATCAGCAACTCTCTATCTTTCTTTGTAGTGTCTTGGGCCATAAAAATAAGGTAAGTTGCTACACGTGATTCATCAGACCAGATATCATTTACATAATCTGCAAGTCTACTCTTTATTTCAATTACCCATTCATTGATATCCTTTTTAATCTCCAACATAAGATATTACCTGAAATTTTCTATGGTATCTCTGTTATGCAGACCAGTTTCAGTCACTGCATCAGCAGGACCAACTACACTAGAAATACCCATTTTCAATATTCAACAATAGCAATAACCCAAAAAAAACATTATTATATTCATGGAAATAAGTAGGAATCTATGATTTAGGAGATTTCCACGTATTTCCACAAATTAACCAAATAACTCAAATTTGTTTATCCGCGCTAACTTGAATACAGAAAGGAATACGGTATTGTGCAAAGATATATATATTTATTTACTAAAGATCTGTGCAAAATAATATCAAAATCTAATTGGTGATAAACAGAATATAAATCCAAGTATCACAATATGGGTAATACAGATGATGAGACAATAACCACAAGCTCTAGTTTTAAAATACCAATGTCTTAAAACTTAGTAACTGCTTTTTAAATAGTTAATAGTTTCTCAGTAACTCTGCAGATTAAGAAAACAAACGTGTTGATTTTGACACGTGACTTCTGTCAAACAAACAGACCTTGCAAGCTCAACTTCTTTTAACGGTATATGGACAAATTTGTTATACCATATAGAAACTTGGTATTTTAACCGAGACTTATATTTAAGGTAAAGATAATCACTGATGAATTTTATGTTTAAGCATACATCACATCTAAACCATTGATAAGACTTTTAACTCAGCTTTTTTGAGATATGTTCCAAATAAAGAGAAATATACATTTTGGTATAAGTATCTCATACTGCAGTTAGAAATAAAATAATTCCAATATTAATGCTGCAAAGATTTAACGGTTTAGCTATGTATATGCTCAAATAATTAAATTACCAATAGGCAGAAGAAAATTATACTTTACCAGAAATATAAGAATCTTTAGTTTGAGAGATAGCAGTTGTGTTTCCCAAGGGATCTTTCTATCCTTCTTTGATTTTTCCATTCTCCCCTCGTCCTCCTTTCCTTCCAATCTTATCTTGCCGTTCTCTCCCTTCTCACTGCTAATCTGTATCCAACCTTTATCGCCCCCCAGAAAGTGGGTGTGTATTTGCTTTTCACGTAAGCAATGACTTCAAATTACGTTTTGTTTACTATGTAACCATGCCACTAATGTCTAGGGGGCCATATTGGACTTTTGACCACAGGGGGCAATGTTGTATTAAAAATTATTTTGGAAACTTACTTAAAAATGTTGAAACATATTCCAAATAACCTTCGACTTAAAAGAACACAATAAAGTATGATAAGAGTTCTATCTCATAACATATATGTCAGACTTTCGTCTCTACTTAAAATATATGGTTTTGCAAAAATTTAGATAAGGCCATTAACTTAACATCTCACATACATTGAAAGTTAAGTCATGGTTAAGTCATGGAACACTGGCTATTCATAAATATTACCACTAACAAAATTCCTATACATCTTTCTTACACATAGTACCCCAAACATGCTATACTCAATTTAATATATGTATACTAATAACCTTTTATGAGTATATCCAACAACATATAAGGAATATATATAAAAAATGATTTTTAAATGTTTTCAAGTAAGTAAGCATATAATCTCTCCAACATAATGCAATAATAATATAATAGAAATGATTGCTAATACTTGTTATGAGTAATAACAGTTGTTTATAAGGCAGTTTCTGAATAAGCCCTATCTTCTTTTCTCAGTTCTGAGAGGAAAAAATATATATACTTCTCTCAGTTCATTGTTCCCCTGAAACATGAGTCATCAATCTCCTTATAACATAAACACTGGCCTAATGGCTGTCAGGAATTCAGAAATGTATGATCTGGGCGAAATTAAGATAAAGCTCTACAAGTTTCTAAAAAAAAATCTCTGCCTACAAGCGTAAACTTACATTCGCCTTCTAAAAAAAAATTTGAACAAGATGGCTCCCAATATGCTCATGAAACATATGAAAAATAATCTAATTAGGCCTCATATATTATTTATCTTAACCTCAATAGTTCTGACATCTACATTGGAGGTTTATTACTTGAGAGTACACTTTCTCACACATTTGGCAGACTTTTGAACTGAGTGGATTGATTACAGTTTTATAACAAGGTAGTGTGCACAAATCAAAAGTTTACACAGAAAAGTGACAGTTACATAAATTGATGTTTATATTATATATTTATGTATTTTTTGGTTTATTTAATAAATCACTTGGATATATCGGACATATATATTTCTTGTATGTATATACCGTATTTATCGGCGTATAACATGCACTTTTTTCCCCTGAAAATCGGGGGCAAAGCAGTGGTGTGTTTTATACGCCGACAGCGTACCTCACCAAGCCGTCATCTCCTCTCCACTTGGCTCCTCGGCTCTCACGTCACACACACACAGTCCCGCCTCCGCCACCGGCATTGGACCAGTGTTCTGCCTATCACAGGAGCTAGTCCAATGCCGATGGCGGAGGCAAGACTGTGTGTTTGTAACGTGAGAGCCGAGTGGAGGGGAGATGACGGCTCAGTGATTTCCTGATTCAGGCTGCTGGTGAGGAAGATGGTGAGGCTGCAAATGATGGTAGTTAAAAAAAAGGCATTAATCAGGCTGCATTGAGTACAATATTCAGGCTGCATTGAGGACAATAATCAGGCTGCATTGATGCATTGATCAGTCTGCATTGAGGACTTTATTTGGGCTGCATTAAGGACAATAATCAGGCTGCATTGAGAACTTTATTTGGGCTGCACTGATGCATTCATCAGGCTGCATTGAGGACTTTGTTTGGGCTGCATTGAGGACATTAATCAGGCTGCAGATGGACATTGATGGGCACTGACCCTTAATTTGCTTCAAAGTTGTTTATTTTAAAAACAAGTTTTTTTCCTGAAACTACCCTCTTAAAATTAGGATTCGTGTTATACACCGGCGCGTGTTATACACCGATAAATACAGTAATTTTATCAGCAGTTAGATTTGATTAAGCACAGCACAATTTTGTTACATATTCTTATGCTGGCCATACACTATACAAAAAATTGTCCGAAATTCGGTCATTTAGACAGTTCATTCGTTTTTCGGGCACTTGGGCACAAAATCGATAATCGTTGGGATGTTTTTGAGCCAAAAAAACAAAGGACAAGTTTGGAAATTTCTGCAGAACAAACGATAAATTGAATGGTTAATGTGTTTTCCGTCCAAACTAGGTATATGTAAACAAACGAACAAAAAATGTATTAATTTATGTCCACTGAATGATTTGTCAGTCATTATATGATGGTACTATCGTTTGCTCTCACGGCCGAATGTTTGTTTTTCGAAAATGGGTTTGGTCGTTTTTTCGTATAGTGTATGGCTAGCATTAGTGATTTTTCACGGGGTGCTTGCAGATTGGTAATGTAGACTGTGGAACATCCTTTTTAACTACTTAACGACCGAATGACGGCTACAGCACGGTTCGATAACTCTGGGAGGGTGTACATTGACGTCCTCCCAGAATCTTGCTCCCACGCGCCCTGGGGCACACACTCGGGAACATCCATGACCGCCGGGTCCTCATGGATCACGGCAAATGGCCGCTGATATCGGCCGTTTACCTCGTGATTGCTCCGTCAAATGAACAAACCGGCATCACGTCCGGTTCCTCTCTCCCCTCTCTGTACAGATTGGGAGAGGGGTGACATCAGATGCTGCTGCAGCGCTGTGGGCTGGATGGGTAGTGCCCACAGTGCTGCCCTGTGCCCACTCCAGCCATTCAGCCAGGCATCCATCCATACTGAGCCATCCAACCATCCATACTGAGCCATCCATCCATCCATACTGAGCCATTCATACTGAGCCCACCCATACTGAGCCATCCATACTGAGCCATCCATCCATCCATACTGAGCCAGCCATCCATGCTCAGCCAGCCATTCATCCATCCATGTTCAGCCAGCCATGCTTAGCCAGCCATCCATCCATCCATACTCAGCCAGCCATCCATGCTCAGCCAGCCATCCATGCTCAGCCAGCCATCCATACTCAGCCAGCCATACATACTCAGCCATCCATCCATACTCAGCAATATTCAGCCATCCATCCATGCTCAGCCATCCATCCATACTCAGCAATACTCATCCATTCATCCATACTCAGCAATGCTTATCCATCCATCCATACTCAGCAATACTCATCCATGCTCATCCATACATCCATACTCAGCAATACTCATCCATCCATCCATACTCAGCCAGCCATCTATACTCAGCAATACTCATCCATGCTCATCCATCCATCCATGCTCAGCCATCCCATCCACCCCATTCATACTCAGCAATACCTATCCGTACTCGGTCATACCCAGCCATACCCGGCCGTACCCAACCATACTCAGCCGTACTCAGCCATACTCAGCCATACTCAGTCATCCCATCCATACACCATGGCTCATCCATCCCCATTCATGCTCATCCATGCCACATCAGTTCTCATCCATCCAGTTCTCATCCATGCCACTAGAGTGCAATAGAGTGCAATAGTGTAATAGGTAGTCAAATTAGATTTGACATTTATGCCCCTAGAACGCCTGACGGTGCTCCCTGCATGTTGGGCCTCTCTATGTGGCCAGGCTGTGTAAAAGTCTCACACATGTGGTATTACCGTACTCGGGAGGAGTAGGAGAATCTATTTGGGAGTGTAATTTTTGGTATGTACATGCTATGTATTAGAAATATTGTATACATGGACAACTTTGTGTAAAAAAAAAAAATGCGTTTTCATTTTCTTTACACATTTCCAGAAACATGTAGAAAAAAATGACATGTTCAAAAGACTCATTATGCCTCATAGATTATACGTTGGGTTGTTTTCTTTCCAAAATGGGGTAATTTTTTGGGCGTTTCCATTGTCCTGCTGCTCCAAGGCCTTCAAAAGTGTAAGAGGTAGTCAAAAAATGATATGTATAATTTATGCTCCAAGAACGCCTGATGGCGCTCTCTGCATGTTGCGCCTCTGTATGTGGCCAGGCTGTGTAAAAGTCTCACACTTGTGGTATCTGCCTACTCAGGAGGAGTATTAGAATGTATTTTGGGGTGTAATTTTGCTAATATAACAATTTTGTGAAAAGAAAAAAAAAACTCTTTATTTTGCAAAGAATTGTGGGAAAAATTACAACTTCAAAAAACTCACCATGCCTCTTACTAAATACCTTGGCATGTCTACTTTCCAAAAAGGGGTCATTTGGGGGGTATTTGTACTTTCCTGGCTTGTTAGGGTCTCAAGAAATGAGATAGGCCGTCAGTACATCAGGTGTGATGAATTTTCAGAGATTGTCACCATAGCTTGTGGATTCTATAACTTTCACAAAGATCAAATAATATACACCGATTTGGGTTATTTTTACCAAAGAAATGTAGAAGAAACATTAGCAAAATAAAATTTTATTACAAAAACTAAGAAAAATGCATTTTTTTACAGAATTTTCTGTAGTCTAATAGTCTTTTCCTGACAGGCTCCATGGCAGCATACGTGTGGGTTGGCCCCGCCTCCATAACTACCCAATAGGACCCCTCTCCCATAAATCTTTGCTCCTGGCTGCTATCCGTGTTCCTTTTTTGTCCTCCTCCGTAGGACCATGTGGTTCTCCTACCTGAAGATGACTTCACAGCGATCGATCGGCCGAATGACTGAATTGTTTCCTCCGATAGGCCTTGACTGTTAAGCAGGGTATGGAGAGTAATTGCAGAGTAGCGCTGAAGAAAAGGTTATCTTACCTTAAAAGTGCGCCGGCCTGTTTACCTGTTGCTACAGGTGGCCCTTATCTGCTGGGAGGTCCGGTGTGTGCGTGCCTTGGATCGTTCGGCCAGGTGATCGTTGGTGGAGTGGTGAGTCTGTATCTGTCCATGGCAGCAGTGTTTATGTGTGTGCCCATTGATTGTATTCTTTTCCTCTATCTGTTGCTATTTCTATGCTGTTTGCTGGACGCTTCTGCGTTCCAGCAAACTACTCTCTTCGATTTCCGGGTCTGCGGGCGTTCTGCGCATGCGCGGACCCGATGTGAGAGCGAGGCTTGGTTCTCGCGCATGCGCGCTGAGGACCCCGGCGTCGGATGACGCCGATGACGTCACGGGCGGCAAATTTAAAAACCTTGCAAAGCTGACAGAGCCCTGGGAATGATTGCGGACGCCACAGCGACTTCCCGGGGCTAGTATTTCGGCGGTTCAAGGTAGGAACAGTCCTTTATGCTGGGCTTGGTTGGATTATTGCTGTATTTGGTCTGAAGATTGTATTTTTTACTGCAGTGTCAGGCTTGGTGTTTTGGACATTATGGATGCTTCACTGCCCCCTAGTGGCCAGCCCGCTCATGTTAGGTAGGTCCTAAAGTACATTTTTTTTATATTTCTAATATTGAAGAGAGTAAGCATAGGCAGCAATATGACCTGTCCCTTCTGTCTGTCTCTCTGTGTTCACAGCCCTTCCAAATCTGATCCACAACCTAGTGCCTATAGACGCAGTGGATCGTCAAAATCGCACCACCACAAATCCTCCTCAAAATCCAGCCACCATAGGTCCGCCAGGTCGGAACAGCGTGACAGGGATTATTCCCGCCCCCCTGTGGCTCACTCCAGCAAGAGGCCAGAGAAAGCATGTTGGGGGTGCAAAATGCCTGTACCAGCAGACAAATCCTTATGTGACCATTGTTTCACTAAGGCAGCGGATGAGAGAGACGGCGCTGACCAGCGCCTAGAATCAATGGTGAGACGAGTGGTAAAAGAATCCCTGCAGGAAAGGGAAGCTCAACAGCCCTGTGAATCCCCGGCAGACCCGCTAGATCCTATAGTAGGAGAGGGGGTACTACAAGAAACATGGGATTCATCCCAACCTAGCCGCCATTCTGCCCTTGTCTCAGACAGTGAATCGGATCCAGAAGATCCAGGTTTGGGGTTTGACTATGGTTTGGTTCCCTCCCTGGTTAAAGCAGTGAGAGAGGCTCTGAAGTGGGAAGATCCTATCACTTCCCCCCTGAAGCAGAGGAAATTTTTTAAACAGCTCAATAAGGAGCGTCAATTTTTTCCGTTTCTGTCTGAATTGGGTGATATTATTTCAGAAGAGTGGAGCAAGATGGACAAAAAGAGTTCCATGCAATCCAAAATCCTTAAACTTTACCCCTTTAAGGAAGAAGATGTGAAACACCTGGAGTCAGCTCCAATGGTAGATGCAGCACTTATGCGTCTGGTGAGATATGTGACTCTCCCCTTAGAAGACACTGTGTCATTCAAGGATCCTTTAGAGAGACGGATCGATTCAGATCTAAAGAAAATCTATTTGACCTCCGGGATGGCGTGCAAACCAGTGCTTGCGATCGCAGCAGTGTCAAAGGCCATAGAATTCTGGGCTGACAGCATTGAAGAATACCTGAGAGGCATTTCAATAGACACAGCTAAAGACTCACCTATTCAAGAGATTAGGATGGCTTCAGCCTTCTTGGGGGAGGCATCCATTGATGTCATTCGCCTGATGTCTCGGGATATGCTGGCAGCCGTTTCGGCGCGACGTGCGTTGTGGCTCCGTCCGTGGCTCGCAGACCCTGCTTCTAAGCAGGCTTGGTGCCGCATCCCCTTTGAAGGGTCCTCATTATTCGGCAATAAGCTTGATTCTGCCATATCCCGGGCCACAGGTGGGAAATCTGGGTTTCTCCCTCAGGATAGGCGTCCTCAAAATCAGAGACGCTCTTTTCCAAGAAGACAGAATGCGGATCGTGCCAGGGATGCACGCAGCTATAAACCCGGCCGAGAATTCTCCAGGACATGGAGGTCCAGGCAGTCTTCTTTTAAGAAGGCCTCTAAAGGTGGTTCCTCTGGGAACCAGGATTCTGGGAAGTCCTTTTGAAATTGGGCCCGCTCAAACATGTCGGGTGGGGGCCCGTCTTCTCCACTTCAAACATGTTTGGGCGGCCTCAATTCGGGACTATTGGACCGTAAAGACAGTATCGTCCGGTCACAAGTGGGTCTTCTGCAACACTCCAAAACTCAGATTCATCCCTACTACTCTTCCAAGCTCAGAAGAGAAAAGACAGGTCCTGTTGACCTACGTAAGCTGTTTATTGGAACAAGGAGCAGTCGTACCCGTCCCAGAGGAAGAGAGGGGCGAAGGCATGTATTCACCCCTGTTTTTGGTGCAGAAGAAGAACGGCACATGGAGGCCAGTAATAGATCTGACTCACCTCAACTCATTTATCCGCAAGGAGAAATTCAAGATGGAGTCCCTACTTACCATACAACAGTCAGTACACTTGGGAGACTGGTTAATATCAATCGACCTGAAAGACGCATATTTTCACGTGCCTGTGACAAAGGACTTCCACAAATTCCTCCGCTTCGCGGTAGGCAACCAACACCTTCAGTTCATTTGTCTACCCTTCGGGTTAACCACGTCACCCCGGGTTTTTTCCAAGGTGCTATTGGCGGTAGTGGCTCTTCTCAGGGTCAAGGGTGTGCGTCTCCACCATTACTTGGACGACCTGCTTCTACTATCTCAGAGCAAGGATCAGCTATTAGATCACAAAGAGGTTGTCATCTCTACCCTGCAAGAGTTCGGGTGGCTCCTGAACTTAGAAAAGAGTCAGCTAGAGCCATCTCAGTCCCTCGTGTTTCTGGGCACTCTTTTCAACACCGTGGAGGGTTCCATCTCCCTCCCAGAGGAGAAAATCATGGTAATCCGAGACAGGATTCAGGCGGCACGTGGATCAACTCACCTTTCTGCTCTCCAGTGCCTGAAAATAATTGGTACGATGACGGCAACCATTCCCATGGTGAAGTGGGCCCAGTGGCATACCCGTCCCTTTCAGAAGGGATTTCTGCATCAGTGGAACTCTGTCGACCAGAATCAGCGCATCTTCCTTACCCCATCTATGAGGACATCTCTCCTCTGGTGGCTTCAGGGGAAGAATCTGCACAACCATCATTCGATTGTCCCCATCTCATGGATCACGGTGACCTCAGATGCCAGCAACCAGGGTTGGGGCGCTCATTGCCTTTCAGAGGTAGCTCAGGGCAGGTGGACATGCCAGTCTCAAGGAGTCGTTTCCAACATCCTGGAACTGAGGGCAGCCTTTCAGGCACTCCTATCCTTTCACCATCTAGTGTTGAACTCTTCCGTCATGCTAAGGTTGGACAACACAACAGCAGTGGCATACATAAGGAAACAAGGCGGGACTCACAGCTGGTCCCTGTTACAAGAAGTGGGGCCTTTAATGAGTTGGGCGCAAAAGAACTTAGCCAACATCTCGGCAGTATACATTCCGGGGGTCCAGAATGTGCAAGCAGACTTCTTGTCCCGGGTCGAGTTGGACAACGAGTGGTCCCTCCACAGAGAAGTTTTCGAGTGGCTCCTAACACTGGGTGTGTCTCCGGAAGTCGACATGTTCGCTTCCCCGTGCAACTTCAAGATACCGAAGTACTTTGCGAGGTTCAGGGACCCTCAGGCGTTCGGGATAGATGCTCTCACGACCAGTTGGGATTTCCAGAGGGCCTATGCCTTCCCTCCAGTCCCGGTAATTCTACAGTTTCTGCGGAGGCTCAGAACAGAAAAAGTGGAGATTATTGCTGTCATTCCATTCTGGCCCAACAGGCCGTGGTTTCCTCTGCTGCTGCTCCTCAGCTATCAAGACCCAATTCCACTACCTCTCAGGCCGGATCTATTGTCTCAAGGCAAGACGTTACACCCGTTTCCAGCGTGTCTGCACCTCAAGGTGTGGTTCTTGAGAGGGGAAGGCTAGAGGCGCTTGGTTGCCCGAAAGAAGTGATTCCAACTCTTCTTAATGCCAGGCGAAGAAGCACTAATAGGGTGTATGAGCGCATTTGGTCCAGGTTTGCTGAACACATGTCGTCAAGAGAAAACTCGTGTAACTCTCCAGAGGTTCATGATATCCTGAGCTTTCTTCAGTCTGGACTAGATTTATCCCTGGCGGTCGGTTCATTAAGGGTGCAAGTGTCAGCCATCTCAGCCTTCACGGGAGTCTCATGGGCGAATCACGCCTTAGTTCGTCAATTCTTTAAGGGTGCCATCAGGCTCAGACCACAAAGAAGACCCAGGTTTCCCAAATGGGACCTTCCATTAGTTTTGGATTTCCTGTCAAATCTTGGGAAAGATTCATCTCAACCTTTGTCTGTTAAGGATCTTACTCTAAAGACTATCTTCCTAGTGGCGATAACGTCAGCGAAAAGGGTATCAGAGATCAGGAATCTGGGTTCAGAGGAACCTTTTCTGACCTTTTTTGAAGACAGAGTAGTGCTGATTCCTATGTTAGGGTCAAACCCTAAAGTGACCACAGTCTTCCATGAGAATCAGGAGATTGTACTCCCTACTTTCAAAACACCAGATGTCCAAGAGATCCATCCTCTTGATGTAGGCCACACCTTAAGACAATATCTGGAGGCAACAGCTCCATTCAGGCAAACGGAATTCCTCTTTGTCCTTCTTCATGGCAAGAATAAAGGGATGCGTGCGTCAATTAGGTCAATTTCCGCGTGGATTGTGCAGACGATTCAAAGGGCATACAGAGCTAAGGGCTTGGCTCCTCCTGAGGCAGTGACGGCTCATTCAACACGGAGCATCTCGACTTCGTGGGCAGCTTCTCGGCATGTGGCGCCTGATGTTATTTGTAGAGCGGCCTCTTGGTCCACAATTAATACTTTTCTTTCTCATTATTGCGTTGAACCAGCTGCGCTGTCTTCTATTAATTTTGGTTTACAAGTATTGTCGTTGGACAATGTTAAATAAAATTTGGTTTTCTTTGCTCAACATTTTGCCCACCCGAGTGTGTTTTGGCGAGTTATTTCCCACACGTATGCTGCCATGGAGCCTGTCAGGAAAACGGAAAATTTATATCAAATACTTACCGTAATTTTCCTTTCCTGATAGGCTCCATGGCAGCAGGAGTTCCCTCCCAAATGTCTGGAGTAGGCTAGTTACGGAACACGGATAGCAGCCAGGAGCAAAGATTTATGGGAGAGGGGTCCTATTGGGTAGTTATGGAGGCGGGGCCAACCCACACGTATGCTGCCATGGAGCCTATCAGGAAAGGAAAATTACGGTAAGTATTTGATATCAATTTTCCGTTTTTTATTTTATAGCGCAAAAAATAAAAAACCCAGAGGTGACTTAAATACCACCAAAAGAAAACTGTGTAAAAACACAGTCACATTTATTTTTTGGACCCAAAATCAATGGAGCTTAAAAGTGTGGGTATAATTTTGCCAAATAACAACAGGATAAATTGAAATGCAATTCACCTAGAATGCCTATACAGAGAACACTTTTGCAAGTGAAACAATGAGTGTATTGCTTGCAATGACTGGACCCTAGAGAGTCTGAGAGTCTGACACGCTGCCACTAAGAAGAAAAAGAAAGCGCCAGCCCCAGGCTAATGGGTTTCTAATGCTGGAAAAACACTAGTTGGTTTATTTGAGCATTTCTGATCCAGGAAAAGTGGTGGGTTAAAGAAAGAGATCCACCAGGGGCAGACAGAGTTAAGGCTTGGAACCAACAAGGTTGATTTAAAGAGGAACTGATCTGAGCAGGCAGAGGGTATTCTGATTTTAATTGTTGTTTCAGTCACTTATCCCTTCCTATGACAAACCTGAATGTATTTAGACAATCACTGCAGACAATTTTCATCAGATACTCAAAAACTCACCAAACACTTGGCACCCATGAATGTCTTTATTACATGCAAAAGGTTGAGGCAAACAACATGTTGGTAAATTTTTTAACCACTTTCATACCAGGCCTATTCTGGCACCCCTCTCCTACATGTAAAAAACATAATTTTTTTGCTAGAAAATTACTCAGAACCCCCAAACATTATATATGTTTTTTTTAGCAGACACCCTAGGTAATTAAATGTTGGTTGTTGCAACTTTTTATGTCGCACAGTATTTGCGCAACAATTTTTCAAACGTGTTTTTTTTGGGAAAAAAAACTGTTTTGTGAATTAAAAAGTAACAAAACAGTAAAGTTAGCCCAATTATTTTGTATAATGTGAAAGATGATGTTACGCCAAGTAAATAGATAACCAACGTGTCATGCTTTAAAATTGCGCACACTCATGGAATGGCGCCAAACTTCGGTACTAAAAAATCTCCATAGGCGACGCTTTACATTTTTTACAGGTTAGTTTAGCATTACAGAGGGGGTCTAGTGCTAGAATTGTTTCTTTTGCTCTAACGCACGCGTCGATACCTCATATGTGTGGTTTGAATGGCGTTTACATATGTGGACTGAACTTACATGTGCGTTTGCTTCTGTCGCTTCACAAATTGTTTATTTTGCTTTATTTTTTTATTTTTACACTTTCTCTTTAATTTTTTTTTTGATCACTTTTATTCCTATTACAAGGAATGTAAACATACCTTGTAATAGGAAAGGAGTGTGAAAGGTCCTCTCTATAAGACCCCACGTCTCTCCTCCAGGCTGGAAAGCATGAGATAAAAAAAAAAAAGATTGATCCCATGCTTTTGAACTGCGACTGCGGCTTTGTTTACAACCGTGGCCCGGAAGTGACTTAATAAAGTCGCGCCCGGGCGTCCGACAGTCATAAAGATGACCATCTGGTCGCCTGTAAGAATGACGGGAACTGGTCATTCTTACAGTACACAGGATCGCCGGCTCTAAAAGATGATATCTGAATGATGCCGGCAGCTGCAGGCATCATTCAGATATCCCCACTAAAATTCAAGGATGCCATATGATGTCCTTGGGCTGGAAGTGGTTAAGGACAATACAAAGTTGTATTCAGACTAAAGAAGCTCACAAATCATAGTATGAAACTGTTTCCCAATGACCAATTGATATAAAGTTAAGGGCTTTAGCTTCATTTTCCCCCACTTTCCTATTGCTTTTAGATCTGCTGTGGCTGTTACTTTCACCATTCAATTCAGGCCTATTGCTGCTGGTTAAAAAACAGATTTTGAGGCCTATTACTGCTGGCTACAACCAGGTTTTGAAGCCAAAAATGTTTAAAACGCATTTTTTTTACTTTATAATGAATCAAATTGGTGCTGCTGCTTTTGTATTTTTGCCAAGCAATAATATAAACATAAGAAAAATCTCATAGCAAGCAAAATACAGTATATGATTAAGAACACAATGGGGTTGATTTACTAAAGGCAAATCCACTTTGCACTACAAGTGCACTGGAAGTGCACTGAGGGTGACATGCAAGGAAAATAAAAAACAGCATTTTTGCTTGTACATTATTGGATGATAAAATCAGCAGAGCTTCCCATCATTTGAGATCTACCCCTCAGATCTAAAGCGACTCTACTTCCAAGTGAACTTGTAGTGCAAAGTGGATTTGCCTTTAGTAAATCAACCCCAATGTCACTAGCTCTGACTGTGAGAATAGTATCCAAATCTGTTCCGTAACACCACATACACCTTAATGGTATCTCCCAAGACTGTAATTGAAAAGATTGGGAATTTACCCATGTCCCACTTTGAATTCACATTAAAAGAAGAAACCTCTCTCCTCTGTACAGTCAATTTTAATTATCTTTTTTTGCATTGGTATATATCGCACTGCAGTGCCCAGCTCTCTATGTTTTACAATCCTTTGCCTATTAGCCATGAAAATGGAAAATATTGATTTTTAAAATTAGCCAACCTCCTATAGACTTCAATTTAGGTTTGCAATTTTTGGAATTCACAAACCCAGAAAAATCTGCTCATGCCTAGTAAATAGAAGAAACCATTTTCAGTGAATATGTGCATGCGCTATGCATCTATCTCTCCCCTTACTCTCTAAGATAGGGTCCCCGAAAGCTGGTTATTATTTCTGAAATCCATCATTTGATCCATTGTAAAATGTGCTGTTTGAGATGTCTTGATTCTAATGAAGGACAAAAGGATTGGCAAGTGGTTAAAATAAGGGTTGGGTTTATTTACAAATAGATGTACATAGATTCTAAATACAAATAGGAATATACATAAATTAAAGTTACAAAAAGGGAAATAAAAAAAGCAGATAAAGTGAAAGGGAGGAGCAGAGGAAAAAAGGGGGTCCTCTAGGCTAACACACAATAATTTTCCCTCAGCTTTCATACACCAGGGCTTATATTTATTATTGGAACTAGTGAATCACATCCATGCTGGCAGATTACTGAGGACTTGTCCAACAGGATATGCAAAGCTCATGACTGTGCTCTGTCCCAGGCCTTTGCTCATTGAGGGTGGTATAAACAGGACTTCCAGCCAGCTGGCCCTGCAAACAGAGATATCCTCATAAATACCCCAGATGGGCATTAGCCGGAGGGCTAATCACCCCAGGCATTCATCTATTAATCAGTGTCACTGTCTGATAGCAGCTTCTTTGGGTATTTTTTTTATTATCTTCATTAGCTGTAACACAAAACCTTTTATGATCTACATTTCAGAAGGCATATTTTAGTTTATATCAATGCTGCATAGATATCAGAGTTATCAATTCTAACAATGATCTTACATTAATAGTCAACATAGCATAAAAAACCTTACAGGAGAATAAAAATATTGCTATGAATCCTGCTGACAAAGGTGGTGCTGGGGTCATTTTAAATGGTACCATTTTCTTAAGTGAGTTTATGGATCAGTTAATGGATTTCATAATCTGTAGACAACTGTTATAGATTAAAGAAGAGATAGACACAGAACTGAAAGACCAAACTTTGAATAGGGTATTATGCGAATTAAACAATTTTTTGCTGTTTATGAAAGTTCTGTTTATTCCTGTCTTTTATTACCTACCCAAGATTCTAATTTTTTATTGAATCGTTGTTATTTTTTCATACATAAGTAAACAATTAGTTCATTCTTTGAATGTAGAGGTGATATACATGATTTAAATATTTGGACAGACATTTACAAGAATCTCACTGATCAAAATACTTACCTTTAGACACGTAGCTTTCACCCACTTGATACACCACTAGCACTGATGAGATGTATAATTTGAGAACAGGAGAAATAATAAATGTTTTTGTAGCTAGGGGTTAAGGGAAAATGATGTGGAATCAATGGCCCAGGGACCAGATCTGATCTTTATTATAGTTTAAGCCATATAAATCTGAAATTTGCAAAAACATATCTTGGATAGGGCAATTTAACCTATTTCTTGGCTTAGCTGCCCAGCTGCAATGATCTTTCTGCTCAAACTGGTATATCTCCAGATCCAGGGTTCCTCAGATCCCAATCCCCTCACATATCATACACATACTTCAATTCAAGACCCCAAATTTCATATGGGGGCTCCAAAGACATAAAATTGCACATCGGATCCTTTATAAACCCAAAAAATGAAGAGATGGCCTGACTTATCCACATTAAAGCCACTATTATTATGCTGCTCAGATAGTGCAACTCTCCCTCCCCATGCCATGTCCAGCATCCCTGTCTAGGTAAATTAAGATACCTACTCCACTGCTCTGAAAATCATTGCAAGCCTTCTTTGGCTTCCACCTTACCATAGATTACAGCTTCTCAACATCATCATGAAGCATTCCTTAAAGATCAGGGATGACAATTAATATTCCTGCAAATTACTGTCAGCTTACTTGCTTCTTTCCATGTTATGGAGCAATCCCACCTTTTTCCAATGCTACCACAATCTTTCTGTCAATGGTTTTCTGCTAACCACCATAGAGTTTATAATATATTATTGTTATGCCACGTACACACGGTCGGAATTTCCGTTGGAAACAGTCCGATGGGAGCTTTTCATCTGATTCGTGTGTATGCCCATCGGTCTTTTTCGGTCGGAATTTCCGACCATTGAGAATTGAGAGATTGAGAACCTGTTCTTAATTTTTCCGATGGAAAACCTTTCTATCGGATTTTCCAATCGTGTGTATGCAATTCCGATGCGCAAAATTCCGACGCATGCTCGGAAACAATTCAATGCATTCTCAGAAGCATTAAACTTCCCTTTTATAGTGCAGTCGAACGTGTTGTATGCCGTGGTGTTATTGACCATCGGAATTTGGTGTGACCGTGTGTAGGTGTAGAAATCGCTGCAGTATACAAACTACTATTAACATGTTTATTCCCATAGTTAGCTGGTCTATTAAACCCTGCTAGGCATACTGACATAAAGTTAGTTATGAAAATACACACACTACTGCTAGTAAAACACTATCTTATTTATTTCCCAAGAAATTAGGAACGCTAACATAAAGTATTAAAAGACATTACAATATCACAAAGCTTACAATCAAAACATATAATACAAGAATATCAAAGATACTTATCACAAGGCCCTCCGTGAGGCTTTGTAGCATCGGCTAGACTCAGATGACCAAGAGAGGGCCATCGCCATGATCCAAAGGGGAAGACCTCAAGATGGCTGCCAAGCCATGAGGCTTGCATAGATCACCATCAGCTGTGATCAGAGGAAAGGGCAGAGAGAGCTAACTGCCTGTGTGTGTGCTCTTTTCATTCAAACATACACGCCTACTCATAGCCACCCCCATTTGCCTTCCATCCAATAGATATCCATAGCCATCTTGGTAGCAGGAGTGATAAGCATTGCAATGCAGATTGGCTCTCATAGATATAACATAGTTGTTTAACTGGCTACATTCCAACCGGGGGAGTGCATCCTGTTCTCCAGAAAAGCATTGGGAATGAAATATTACATGAGTTCATATTGAATCCAACAGTAGGCAAGACAGTTTGAGCGAAATTCCGTCGGAATTCTGACGGGAAAACCATCAGAGCTTTTTCTGACGAGAATTCCAACCGTGTGTACGCGGCATTACAGAGAATCAAATCTTTTGAAGCCTTATAGAAAACTCACAAGCTTCCTTTGTCTGAGGTTTTTTAATACTTGCAACCAAAAAAATACGTCACCTCTCTGCTCCATACTACCAATTACCCACGAATGCCGCTTACACACGATCCGAAATGCCGCCAGCAAAAGACCGATGTGATCTGTTGGTCGGAAAGTGCGACCGTGTGTATTCTCCATCGGACTTTTGGTAGCGGCATTTCTGCCAGCAAAAGATTGAGAGCAGGTTCTCTATTTTTCGGTCGGAAAAATTTCCTATCCGAAAATGCGTTTGTTTGTATGCAATTCGGACGCGCAAAAAAAATCACGCACGCTCAGGTTCAAGTACGAGACGGAAGCGCACGGTCTGGTAAAACTACCATTCGTAATGGAGATAGCACATTCTTCATGCTGTTTTTTTTTTAAATTAGTTTAATGCAGCGCATTCTCTTCTTTAGAATGTTAGAAGAATGAAGTTGTTTTGCTGCTTATATTCACACAAACTTATTTCTTTATTATTTCTCTAGATCTCCTGAATAATCTTTTTTTTTTTTAATCAATAACAATTTTATTTAAAGTTTTGTCAGATACAGTTTAAATGCATTGCTTAGTCATCAAAACATGAGTTTAATTTGCTTTCTTAACTTACATGGCTAGTCTACTTCTGGAACTTGTAGCCTCTGGCTTTTAGGTAGCCATGTTTCTTCCTCTTATAGCAAGATAACTTAATTGTTGCGTAAAAGTTGCTATCAACAAAACATAGTAACTCGCATAATAAGTAGTAAACGGGAGTCATAGAGCGACTCCTAGTGAAGAAGGAAGAAAAGAGAGAAAAGAAGAGACAGGGGGGGAAGGTAGGTCGTCATCATCCTGGGTCAGTGTTCGGATCGTGTTGTTCCTCCCGGCGGTGCCAAAGCTCCCAGACCTTATCATGCACGTCTAAGCGGTCTTGTATTCCTGCTGTCATCTTCTCCATCAGCTCAACATCTTTAATCCTGGCATAGAGGGCTTCAATGGAGGGGGGGTGTGACGCTTCCAGTTCAGCGCCACCAGGCAATGTGCCACTGTAAGGATGTGCCTTGTTAATTTAGTCTGTGGGGCTGGGACTTTCAATGGGGAGAGCAGAAAAAATTTAGGGGTGGCGGGGATTGTCTTTTCAAGTAGGCGGGCAAGCAGTTGCTGGACTGAGTTCCAAAAAGGAAGAATCTGTGGGCATTCTCAGTAAATGTGGATGAGTGTCCCCTTAGCCCCCATGCAACGCCAGCAGCGATCTGAGCTGGCTGGGAATATTGCGTGTAGCACATCTGGGGTCATGTACCAGAAGTACAAAATTATTTTCTTTATAGAGGGTACAGATCAAGCTCTTGTCTGCCTGGGCCCATATGGTCCCCCACTCTTCCATGGTATCTCCTCACCCAGGGCCTTTTCCCACTTGAGCATACAAGTGTGTTTGCCCATCGTTTTGAAGGGTCTTGCATTCAGTATTTTGTATATATCGGAGATCAGACCTTTGTGAAAACCGCAAGTATAAGGTTTTCAAAGGGGGTTGGAGGGGAAAATTGCAGGTTTGGTGCAAATGTCAAGGCATAGTGGTGGATCTGGAGATACCCATAGAACACCTGTTTTGGTAAATCATATTTAGCTTGTAGGTCTGCAAAAGAGTGTAGCCTATGAATCTGGGGGTCTACCAAATTTCCGAAGTGAAAGAGATTTCTCATGGTCCAAGGAGAGGACATTTGATGGGTTAGGCTGTCTGGCATATTAGGGTTGCAGGCAAATGAGGTCAGGAGCGAGCTGTCCGAGGATAACTTATGGAGCTGCGTCATAGTTGTGAGTTGTGACATTGGGCCCAATAGCCGTGCAGGGTCTACCTCTGCATTTGCGTTCCACAGTAGATTGTTTGGGTGTACTGGGGCTAGCCATAATTTTTCTATTTCTGCCCATTTATTATAGGAGCGTAGAGTGAACCAGGAGGCTACCGCCTTTAGTTGTGCTGCCTGATAGTACTTAATAAGATTAGGGAAAGCTAGGCCAGCGTCTGTTCGTGCCGATTGTAGTACCGAGCGTGGGATTATATGTCTTTTGTAATTCCAAGTGTATTGGAGTAGGTCAGTTTGGAGGTTTCTTAATTGGCCATAGGGGAACAGGATGGGCAGGGTTTGAAAGAGATATAATAGCTTCGGAAGGATGGTCATCTTCACTGAGGCAATCCGTCCTAATAGGGAAATATGGTGCTTTTTCCATTGCTGTAGGAGGGTCCTAATTTTGTGAAATAGAGGGGGGAAGTTTTCTTGGTATAGGGTAGAGAATTTTGGGGTGATATTGATCCCTAGGTATTTTATGGCTGTAGTTTTCCAGCTATAGGGGAAATTGGCCTTCAGGTGTTCTATCTTCCTGTCTGGTGTATTGATGGGTAGGGCTTCTGATTTGGACGCATTTATTTTATAGCCAGAGAGGGCTCCGTACCGTTCTAGCTCCACATGTAGGTTTGGGAGGGAAGTCCTGGGCTGAGATAGCGAGAGAATAATATCATCTGCGAATAGGGAGATTTTAAACTCCCTATCCCTAACTCTTATGCCCCTAATGTCTGGGTTCTTACAAATCGTGGCTGCCAGCAGTTCCACGCATAGTGCGAAGAGCACGGGTGAGAGTGGGCTCCCCTGCCTGGTGCCATTCTGTACTGGTAGTGGGGTTGAAAGCGCAAAGGAGGTTTTGACCTGGGATGAGGGGTTCGTGTAGAGGTGTTGGATTGCTCTATGGAAAGGTCCCCTGAATCCAATGTGGCGCAGCATGGCGAACAGGAAGGGCCAACCCAGGCGGTCAAACGCCTTTTCAGCGCCTAAGCTGAGTAGCAGAGATTGCTTGCCCTCCCTGTTCGCCACTTCCACCAGATCAATTATTTTCCTAGTGTTGTCTCCTGCCTGCCTGAGTGGGACAAAGCCCACCTGGTCCTTATGGATAGGCAGAACCGTATTCAGACTGAGGGCAGAACCATATTCAGATGGATGGAAAGTAGCTTGGTGAAGATTTTCAAGTCTGAATTTAAGAGGGCGATTGGCCTGTAATTGGCTCATAGGGAAGGGTCTTTTTCCGGCTTGGGGATTACAGTAATAAAGGAGCGTTGCATGTCCCCTGGGATTGGGGTATCTTGCAGGAAATAGTTTGCACATGTGAGAAAGTAAATGAGGAAGGAATTCTTTATAATATTCATAGGGGAGTCCATCCGGACCCGGGGCCTTATGGTTAGGTAGGGATTTAATGGTCTGCTCTAGTTCTTCTAATGTGATCGGTGCATTTATGCATTCTAGGTCTGCGGACTGAAGCTGGGTTATCCCACTGTCCTCAAGGTATTGTTGTATGCGTTGGGAGAGGTTGGGAGAGGGAGGGTTGCTGGGGATATCTGGGTTATTGTAGAGGGCCTTATAGAATTCCGCAAAGGACTGCACTATATCCCCTGGGTGAGATATCAGTCAGCCTGAGCTGTTCCTGATCTGGTGTGGTGTGGACATCTGTGTGCTGTCTCGTAGCTTCCTGGCCAGGAGAGAGTGGGCTTTGTTGCCTTTGTCGTAATAAAGTTGTTTTAGTATAACTAAGGCTTTCTCGACGTGGCCCAGAGCCAGGTAGCCCAGTGTTGCCCTAAGGGATGTAATTTTTTTGAGGAGAGGTATGGTGGGAGAGTTTTGCAGTCGTTTATGAAACATGGTGGACGTGTCAGAGAGGAGCTCCGGAGCATCCTAACTAAAATGCTTCTCCATCTGACTGCCTACACATCCAGAGAAGCCACCGCACGGCTCATCCTATCCAGCTTGCTGCCGAGCATTTCCTGATCGGCGTCCCCTAGGGCAAGCATTGCGGTTTGTGGCCTAGTCCGCGGTGACCATTATCCAGTACCAGGCCCATCCGAAGCCATGACAGACTCCGCACCTCCTGCTAACTGTTGACGGGCAGGCAGCTGCATCCTCCAGTCCTACTGCTGCTGAGGATCTGTGCGTGGAGCAACTGGAAGGTGGGCCGTGGCCCTCGTGTTCCTGCAATGGGCCACCATCTTGCTAATTGGGCCGGATTCCCCTATACAAACAGCGCTGTGGAGTGTGGGCGGTGAGTCTGCGGTGTGCTCCTGGCTCCCTACTACTGCTCCTGCCTCCCTGTGGACCCGGCTGGATCGAGAGGGAGCAGCAGTGTGGCGGAGGGTGCCTGTGACCCTGAGATAATATCCTCTCTGGCTTCCACAACATTCCCTGTCAAGTGGCCTGGGTAAGTGTTTGCTGACATCCTAAGAGTGAATGTCTGCTGTGTGTGTGTGTGGAGTAACTCCCTGGGACTCTTGTTATAAAAGGCTCTCTGACTTATCACCCACAGTACTTCTCATTTCAGAGTCATTCCCTGCAATGAGACAGTGGTGTGGGGTGAACAGCCCCAGCTCAGTAAAGTTGCTCCTCTTCCCTTCAAACTATTGGGCCCTAAAAACAAGGGTGTAAACAAGACCGCACACCTATCCCAGTTACGCAAAGAGACGCCTCCCTTGTCAGAAGACTGCAGGCCCTACTATCTGAGCTAGCTATGGAGCCTAGGACATCCCTGAACGCAGTTCCTCCTGCCCCCCCTCCACTCAAGATGGTACTGCTGCAATCCTGGCTGCCATTGAAAACAGCAAAACATCCATACTCATGAGAATAGATTGTCTTACGGAAGAATGCAATCTTATAAGAAACGATCTGGATAAAATCAGGGGTCTGCTGACGAAATCAGAATCCAGAATATCCGCCACTGAGGAGCTCACGACAACTCACACCAATAAAATAGCTGACTTACAACGCACAATACAAATGTTTGTCACTAAATCAGATGATGCAGAAAACAGGGCGAGGCGCAACAATGTCCGGGTCCTAGGTCTCCCGGAGGGTGAGGAGGGTGATTGGCCAGCTGAATTTGTAGAGGGGTTCTTTAAGAACTCGCTAGGCTTTGCTGATGTCTCCCCAACCTACGTTGTGGAGCGTGCCCACCGGGTACCCACGGGGCACGATATCCCAGGAGCAAATCCCCCACCCTTCCTTGTTAGTTTTCTTAACTACAGAGATTGTGACAGGATTCTTTCCGAGGCCCATAGACACCCCATACTTCCGTATGGCGGCTCCTGCGTCCTACTGTTTCCGGACCTTTCAGCTGAGCTGCAACGTAAGTGGAAAAACTTTAATGAAGTCCATAGGCGCCTACGTGAAAAGAACATTAAATACAGCATGATGTATCCTAGCCCCCTTAGGGTCCCACATAATGGCTTGGTTCGTTTCTTCTACTCCCCAACCGACACAGATGACTGGTTGAATACCTTGGGATGAACAAGTTATACTAATTCAACATTATGAATCACTTTCAAGAGTTGCTCTGGGACTGGCCTTTGACTTTAAGATCCATTATTTTGGATGCTCTATACCCAGCTCCTAGTCTCAAGTTAGCTGACCACCTTACACCCATCCTGTTCCTGTCTGACTCCTTGTTACCCTCATAATGACACCCCAACTGTCCCTTGTTGTTGTTGGGTTGGCCCCCTGGGGCTGCTAAATTTGCCCTTTGGCTAGACTAGACAAGTCTTTCTTCACTGAGTTACTGGAAGTAAGTAGTCATTATACTCCTAGTTATGGTATACATACTTTTTTACTGGAGCTACCTTGCTAATTAAGTATTAGGTTATGCACTTAACCCCTTGGGTTCTGCCTTCCTGAAGAGGCTTTAGCGGCTACAGCAGCCGCATTATAGGTCTTCTTCAACGAAGAGTGATGTTTAGTTAGTTCCGGGTATCAAACTGACTGGCATAGTTGTTGGGGTCGCTGGTCGGTAGGGCGTTTGCTATGTTTACTATGTATAACATGTTCACGAGGTTTATGTTTTTTTGATAACCAATTGCCTTGATGAACGATTATCCTCATTTGCTGGAGTGTCCTCATCGAGGCTACTTCCCTAGGTGCTGTTATCCATGGGGGTGTGGTGACTCCCCTGGAGGGCGGGTCCCCTTTTCTTCCTGGGTTCTTCCCTGGGTTGGTTTTCGGGCCCCTCCTATACATCTCAGTACCCTGTTCCCATCTACATACCTATTATGGCATCCCCATGGAGTTAAAAGTTTCTTGGAACATAAGGGGTCTCAATAATAAAGTTCAAAGAGCCCTCATGTTTAAATTCCTCAAATCCCACAAGCCACAAAGTCTCTTCTTACAGGAGACTCACCTCATGGGGAATAAAATTCTTCCCCTCAACAGAGCATGGGTGCAACAAGCATTTCATGCTACTTACTCTAGTTATGCCATGGGGGTCGCCATTCTTCTACATAAATCTCTTGCTTATAAGGTGATACATGTATGTTTGGATCCAGGAGGCAGATACATCATTTTAGTTCTGGAAATTGGTACTGTGAAATATGCATTTGTCAATTTTTATATCCCCCCTTTTCTCCTGGCATACTGTACACCAAGGATATGCAAAAAAATGTGTGGACCTCCAGCTGTTGTAAAACTACAAGACCCATCATGCCTCTGCCTCTGGGTGACATTCTTGTGGCTGTCAGAGTCTTGCTATGCTTCAGTTCTGCAACAGCTGGAGGTCCGCTAATTACATATCCCTGCTGTACACCATCCAGGAGAAATTGGCACCATTACAGCTTGGGCTGGGGACTTTAATGCTGTCTTGCAGGCTGACTTGAATTCCTCCAATCCATAGCGTCTGTCCAGTCTGGACCTTGAGTCCTGGGCTCACACCTTTGACTTAACAGAGATCTGGAGATATAAATTCCCTTTAGACCGTTTTTACTCTCATTACTCTCATTACTCTGCCTCACACAAATCTGGCTCCCGCATTGATTTGGCGTTTGGCTCTAGACTTATGCTATCTGCCATCCGGGGTGCTTCCTTTCTGATGACTGGCATTACGGACCATTTCCCGATGGAAATTACTGTGCAGGTGGGGGTGGTCAGACCCCCAGGCATCTGGCGCCTGGAATCTAAATAGGTTCATAATGAGAGGGTTCAGGAGCTGCTGCAGGGCTTGGGTCTTCACTACTGGGAGGTGAATGAATCCACTGCATCCCCT
The DNA here is from genome assembly GCA_028564925.1 of Lithobates sylvaticus. Taxonomy (NCBI): domain Eukaryota; kingdom Metazoa; phylum Chordata; class Amphibia; order Anura; family Ranidae; genus Lithobates; species Lithobates sylvaticus. The sequence goes on from CM053028.1 coordinate 170,746,859, forward strand.
CAGTTGGTGTGGGATGCCTTTAAAGCTTTTACCCATGGTCAATTTATCTCAGCCATTAAAACTGCAAGAGTCGAGTATAACTCACAGTTATCCTTGCTGGAGCAGGCAGCTTCTAAATTCGTGTCCTCCCCTATTGGGGACAACTACTCTATGCTTGCACAGGCTCGTAAGGAGCTGGAACTTCATCTCACCTCCCTCACCTTGTAGCTGACTCCCGATGTCTGGCAGTTGTTTCCGAACTGCTTTCAGATGCTGGAGAATCTATAACAAACACCTCGGATATATTACATGAGTTTCAACGTTTTTGCAATCCTTATATCACCAGGGCCCTTCCCCAGATCTCTAATCCTTGCTGGAGACTCTGCGCACTCTTTCCTGTCGACCCTGTCTGATGAGGAGGCTGCTTCACTAGACGCAGAAATTTCTACCCACGAAATAGAAAAAGCAATTAACTCATCTCCCCCTAATAAAACTCCCAGACCTGATGGGTTACCGGGGGATTGGTATAAATTACAAATTGAACATCTAGCTCCCAGGCTATGCAAGGTCTTCTCAGACAGCTATAAGTCCCAGTCCTTACCCCATCTTTGTACCAGGCACATATTATACTCATACCCAAGCCAGGGAAATACCCTGTACTGTGCTTCTTATAGGCCGATTTCCATTTTGAATTACCATCTTAAAGTTCTGACCAAAGTGCTAGCAACGAGATTGACCAAAATCTTATCATCCTTGGTTAGTATTGATCAAATTGGTTTTATCCCCGGGGAAATGAACTGACATTAATCTATGCAGAGTTTTGAATCACTTGCAGCTTGCCCCTGACGAATCACCTTTTAGAGTTTTGGTTATGCTCGACATAGAGAAAGCTTTTGATTCGATAGATTGGGTCTACATGTCGACTTAGAAGTGATGGATTTTGGTCCATGTTTTCGTAACTGGATCAAGATCCTATACAAAGCCCCTATGGCACAAATTAAATTGGGGGTGAGTTTTCACATTGACAGAGGGACCCCATTGTCCCCGGCGCTGTTTGCGCTTGTAATGGAACCAATAGCACAAGCCATACGTAATTCTCCCGTCATTAAATGCATTCAAGTAGGTACCATCACTGAAAAAGTAGCGCTTTACGCTGACGACATGGTCCTCTTTTTAGCCACTTCAATACAGGGCATTTTCACCCTCTTCCTGCCCAGGCCAATTTTCAGTTTTCAGCGCTGTCGCACTTTGAATGACAATGCAACACTGTACCCAAATGTAATGTTATAATTTTTTTTCCCCACAAATGGAGCTTTCTTTTGGTGGTATTTGATCACCTCTGAGGTTTTTATTTATTGCGCTATAAACAAAAGAAGAGTGACAAGTTGGAAAAAAACACAATATTTTTTGCTTTTTGCTATAATAAATATCCCAATTTTAAAAAAAAAATTATAATTTTTTTCCTCAGTTTAGGCCAATATATATTCTTCTACATATTTTTGGTAAAAAAAATCACAATAAGCGTATATTGATTGGTTTGCGCAAAAGTTATAGAATCTACAAAATAGGGGATAGATTTATGGCATTTTTATTATTATTTTTTTTTTTACTAGTAATGGGCAGTTTATCATGACTGTGACATTGCGGTGGACATGTCAGACACCTTTGGGACCATTCACATTTATACAGCGGTCAGTGCTATAAAAATGCACTGATTACTGTATAAATGTCACTGGCAATGTGTTACCTAGGGAGTGATTCTAACTGTAGGAAGAGGGAACTCACAAGGGGAGGAAACCGATCAGTGTTCCTCTGTACTGGGAACACACAATCGGTCTCCTCTCCCCTGATAGGATGTGGATCTGTGTGTTTACACACACAGATCCACATCCCTGCTCTGTTACCGGCAATCGCGGGTGCCTGGCGGAGCGCATCAGCTCCCAAGTGACGTGCCCCCTAGATGGTCGGGAAGCTGAGGACATCATATGACTCCCACCCAGGATGGCGGGGAAGCAAGTGGTTAAATGATCCTGGGCCTTCTCTTAAAGAGGCACTAGTGTTGCTCTCCTTGTATTCTCCCATGACAGGGTTGAAGGTCAACTGGGTTAAATCTCTGATCTTGCCCATAGATAGGGAGGCTGAGGTCAGGGCAGACCCGGATTTGCCCCTTAAGTGGACTGCTTCTGCCAAATATTTGGGGGTAGTGATATCCCCCAAAGTATCCGACTATGTGACCCTAAATTTACTACCGCTATCGAATCTAATAAAGCAACGTTTATTAGCGTCACTCGTGGGCAGGATTGATCTTATCAAAAGGAAGTTACTACTCTCTATATTGTATATCCTTCGCCATGCCCCGGTGTGGATCCCTAGGAAATATTTTAGGCAATTTGAGTCAGCAATGACCTTGTTTCTTTGGGGAGCTCAAAGGCCTAGGTTTCGGCTGACGGTCTTGCAAAGGCCGTGGACCAAGGGTGGTTTAGCATGTCTGAATTTATTTACATATTACCTTGCAGCTCTGTTTGCTCAGGTCCACAACTGATTGGTAGCTGATGAGACCAATGCTGCGGGAGGAGGTCCCAGTGTTAGATTCCAAAGACTGGGAAGATGTTTGGGACTACCCTATGCAAAGCTTGGTATCAGCCAGATTAATCCAATTTAAGATTCTTCATAGAGTTTATCTCACACCTCAATGGTTACATAAGATTTATCCCCCACACTCCTCACAATGTTGGCAACGTACAGCTGACCCTGCCACGTTCCTGCATGTGTTTTGGGAGTGTCCGGGTATAAAATTATTCTGGACAGCGGTTTCCCGATGTATCTGCACAGTCACCACAATTGCTATACCATTATCTATTGATGTTTGCATTTTAGATCCCGTTCATCTACTGGCTACCTATAGATCTATGATAACTTTGATAGGCCTCTTATTGTTTTATGCACGTAAGACTATACTCCTTGAATGGAAATCTACCCAGCCCCCTACCTTAGATTAATGGAAGAATATTGTCAATAAAACTGTTCCAATGTAAATATTTACATATGAATCTAGGGGATGTCCAAAAAAAGCCTCTGAAGTATGGGATATTTGGACAGAGTCCAGGGATACTGTCAGATCCTCTGCAACCCAATTGGGGCGGCACAGTGGTGTAGTGGTTAGCACTCTCACCTAGCAGTAAGAAGGGTCGCTGGTTCAAATCCCAACCACGACACCACCTGCCTGGAGTTTGCATGTTCTCCCTGTGCCTGTGTGGGTTTCCTCTGGGTACTCCAGTTTCCTCCCACAATCCAAAGACATGCAGGTAGGTTAATTGGCTTCTGTCCAAAAAAATTGGCCCTAGTATATGAATGGGGACCTTGGATTGTGGGCTCCTTGAGGGTAGGGACCGATGTGAGTGTGCAATGTACAGGGATGGGGACGGTTGTAGACACTCACTCAGGTTGAACTGGATGGACTGGTGTCTTTATTCAACCTTACTAACTATGAAACTATGAAACCCCTCCATAGGATGCTCTGTTTTGCTTTTTAGATGTGGATCTGTATACTGGGAGAGTACCACCTGATTTTTTACTTTGCACGCTCCAGATACCTTGATACCAGTTCCCTTAAGCCTTGTTTACCAACCACCTTACTTTTTGTTGTTTTTTTTTTTGTTTTTTTTGTGTGTGTTTAATTCCAAGCCTGGGTATGCCCAATAGGCTTTGTTTTGTGTGTCCCTTTATATTCTTACAATAAAAAGAATACAAAAAAATAAAAATAGCCCATCCACTTAATTGAGCAGTGCCAGCGGCAGCCGCTGTAAGGACCTTCCTGTGGAAGATGGTGGTGAGCCTTGGATGGGAGGGGGTTGGGGTGTGCTCGTGGCACGGTAATTAAAGCAGAGATATGGGAGGGAACCAGCAGGTCTACTCACTACTGGCTGGCAGTGGCGGCTGGTGCTATATTTTTTGTGGGGGGGCAAATAATCCACACTTCCCTAGTTGGGGGGGATCAGCCGCGCCAACACCCCCCCCCGGTTAGTCAGATGGATCACCCGCACCCCCCTCCGTTGGTCAGTCACCAGCACCGCACTTACCCCATCTAGGTCGCTGACAGTGCTTCCTCTGGGCAACGGCTTCACCCGGCATCTCCTCCTCAGCTTCATGGTGGCTTCCTCTGCATCTCCTCCTCCTCTACCTCTTATCCTCCAATAGGAGCGCTTCTCCTCCTGGCCAATCGGGTCTCAGAACAGGCTGCCTGATTGGCCAGAAGGACAATTTTAATTTGCTATTGTCACACAACTGGGTGGGCTCAGGGTGCAGTACTCTGCACCCTGAGCCCACCCTTTTTTTTAAGCCAATTAGAGCATCAGGCTCTAATCGTGTGCTTCTAAAAATAAAAAAATAAAAAACCCCATTGGAATCCATGCGTCCCGTCCGGGGCCCTGCATGTAGATTAGGAGTCGGGCACATGGATTAGGGGGGTGGCATCCCTTCACCCCATATGGACAGGCTGCCACTGTTGGCTGGTCTTTATTGCAGAAAGCTCCTGCACAAAGGCAAAGTTTCACACTGGATTACTGTTCAAATATGATATATATATTTTTTTTATTTGTGGTTGAACTGGATAGACTTGTGTCTTTTTTCAACCTAACTAACTATGTAACTATGTAAATGTGGAAGAAATACACAAAGCACATCAAGATTCAAGTAAAGAAACAAAGAAACACATACAGCGCCTTAAAAAAGTATTCATGCCCCTTGAAATTTTCCACATTTTGTCATGTTACAACCAGAAACATAAATGTATTTAATTGGAATTTTATGTGATAGACCAACACAAAGTGGCACATAATTGTGAAGTGGAAGGAAAATGATAAATGGTTTTAAATTTTTTTTACAATGCTCTCCATTAAAAACCTTGCATATATTTATTAAAGTACTCCAAGCACCAGCCCATCCATCTATCCTGCAGCCTTAATGTGTTTTACTCATAATTGTGAAGTGGAAGGAAAATGATAAATGGTTTTCAAACTTTTTTACAAATAAATATTTTAAAAGTGTGACGTGCATTTGTATTCGGCCCCCCTGAATCAATACTTTGTAAAACCACCTTTCACTGCAATTACAGCTGCAAGTCTTTTTGGGTATGTTTCTACCAGCTTTGCACATCCAGAGAGCGACAGTACTCCTTCTTCTTTGCAAAATAGCTCAAGCTCTGTCAAATTGGATGGAGAGTGTCAGTGAACAGCAATTTCCAAGTCTTGCCACAGATTCTCAATTGGAATTAGGTCTTGACTTTGACAGGGTCATTCTAACACATGAATATGCTTTGATTGAAACCATTCCATTGTAGCTCTGGCTGTATGTTTAGGGTTGTTGTCCTGCTGGAAGGTGAACCTCCGCCCCAGTCTCAAGTCTTTTGCAGACTGAAACAGGTTTTCTTGAAAGCATGCCCTCTATTTGGCTCCATCCATCTTCCTATCAACTCTGACCAGCTTCCCTGTCCCTTCTGAAAAAAGATGGTTCAGGGTGATTTGCAGTGTTAGTTTTCTGCCACACATAGCGTATTGCTTTAAGGCCAAAAAGTTCAATTTTGGTCTCATCTGACCAGAGCACCTTCTTCCATATGTTTGCTGCAAATGGGACTTATTATGGCTTTCTTTCAACGATGGCTTTCCTCTTGCCACTTTTCCATTAGGGCCAGATTTGTGGAGTGCGCGACTAATAGTTGTCCTGTGGATAGATTCTCCCACCTTAACTGTGGATCTCTGCATCTCCTTCAGAGTTACCATGGGCCTTTTGGCTGCTTCTCTGATTAATGCTCTTCTTGCCCGGCCTGTCAGTTTAGGTGGAGGGCCATGTCTTGTAGGTTTGAAGTTGTGCCATAATCTTTCCATTTTCGGATGATGGATTGAACAGTGCTCTGTGAGATGGTCAAAGCTTAGGATATTTTTTTATAACCTAACCCTGCTTTAAACTTGTCATGTTGTCAAGGCACTGTACTTGTACAAAATGTCAAGGCACTGTACTTTTAAGTAACCTTCTTTAATTATCTGTCTGCTGGCATCCCTCACAGTCTGCTCCCAGTTCTCCTTCCTGCAAGTGGACGCTTGTGTCTACATTGCTAGATCATGGGACACAGTGTTTCCCCACCTAGCAACAGGGGCAGGCAACGGTAAACTGTGCCACACCTCCCCCTGCTAGTGTGCCGGTTGTAGGGTAACAGGATGACATTTCCTGGTTCTACCAAGCATTTACTCATCATGGCTGCACTTTACTTTCCCTGCAAACAATGGGTTAATTTAGCGCACTCTGGGTAAGGCTATACAGAAATAAACAGGGCAAATAATCCTGAAAGTCCATGACAAAATGTCCATGTAAGGATATTGAATGTGCTTATCTCAAGAAGGTTGCCAGCTTACAGCTAGAAGAAACGCTGAAACAAAAAACAAGAACAAAAGCAGCGCCTTCTAAGTGTAGCAATTCGGACATTTATTCAATAAAAATGGTAATGGAAACACTCACAAACTAGCGGTATAAACCAGCATAAGTAGTGGCATCTTCCACGCTCCGGGAAGCTGCCTGGTGCCTGGTGTCGCTGGCTGGAATGGCTGGTATGACTGTCCGTTATCCGGTCGCACCGGTGGTGCCCAGGAATGCTGGGACGGAGATCAGCAATACACTGTGTACAAAGTAGAGGGACACTGCAAGCAGACGTCACTTCCGGGTACAGGGTCAGCGGGGAGGTGTGCACGTTCGGAGAATGCGTGCTACTTTCCCTGGTTCCCTTGTCTATCATTGGGCAACCAGTTTGGAACAGTTATGAACCTTATGTAAACAACTTCAGTCTGTGTTTCTGTGCTTGTGATAATGTTTTCCTATTGACCAAGTGCCTGTATCTTTTCCTGTTTCTTCCATTTACTGACCTTTGCTGCTGACCTTTTTTATGTTAAAACTTTTACCCCTACTGTCTGCTACCTGACCTGACCTTTGCTAAGTTAATGGATTATGTCCCGCAAGTAGGCAGTCTTGACTTCTTCAGATCCTGTCACGTGTCCCAGATGACTGACTGCGCCAAGGGGAAGTGATGTCAGTGCCCGGGCACTGAAGGAGGCAGACTACGAGGGACCCCCTAGCAACAGGCATTTAGAGGTGAGTGAAACATTATTTTTTTTCCAATTATTTATTTTTTATTTTTTAATGAATTTTAAGCAATTTTTTTTTTTCTGGTGGAAACACCACTTTAAGTTTTTTTCCCTGTAGTGTTCAGCCTGGACATTGCAACATAATTTCCTGAAAGCAGAGAGAGATCACTACTAAAAGCAGGGAATCGTTTGACATGTGGTCCAGAGAGCCAAGATTTCCATAGAGTCAGTGCTGCTACAGACTACAAGTTCCAGTCGGCTGGAGAGAGAAAAATGCTGGGTGAGGAGATAAATAGCCTGGTCGAGGGAGGAACTCTTCTCTTGGGACCACGGCCTTCAGCTGAGAGCAGGGACCTGGCTGCTTTGGGAAAAGCTAGCTGGTACTGCAGCGTGGGCAGTGTGGAGAGTCTTCAGTGAGTGAGCAATGCACCTACACTACAAGGACTTCACTACTCTCCCCCCTACATGAAGGACTAAATTCATAACATCTGTATTCATTAAGGGGAACTCTTGTGGATTCCAAGTGTTTGGTCTGTTCACCTATCTGACAAAGATTGTCTGCAATGATTGTCTCTATATCGCTATATTCAGTCCAGACATAGAGGTCTCAGGAAGGGATAGTCACTATTACAACAATTGGATTGATAATAGGCAGCACAATGATTATCTCTGTTTTAACCAGTTCCCGACCAGCCGCCGCAGTTATACTGCAGCAGGATAGCTCCCCTGGGCGAGCCGTCATAGCTGTACATCGGCCCTTTAAGACGCTGTAAGTGGTGCGTCCCCTGAGCCGATGCGATTGCCTGGCGGGATCGATGACCACCGGGCACCCGCGATTGCTTGTGACACAGCAAGAACCGGGATCTGTGTGTGTAAACACACAAATCCCGGTTCTGTCAGGGTAGAGAGGACAGATTGTGTATTCACACTAAGTATTAACACCGATTGGTCTCCTCCCCTAGTCAGTCCCATCCCCTCACAGTTAGAACACACCTAGGAAACACATTTAACCCCTTGATCGCCCCCTAGTGTTAACCCCTTCCTTGCCGGTGACATTAATACAGTATTTTTATAGCACTGTTGTAGAAATATCACTGGTCCCAAACATGTCTCAAAAGTGTCCGATTTGTCTGCCGCAATATTACTATTATAGTACTGCTAAAAATCGCAGATAGCTGCCATTACTAGTAAAAAAAATAATAATAATAAAAATGCCATACATCTATCCCCTATTTTGTAGACGCTATAACTTTTGCGCAAACCAATCAATATACGCTTATTGCGATTTTTTTTACCAAAAATATGTAGAAGAATACATATCGGTCTAAACTGATAACTTTTTTTTTTATTTTTTATTTGGGATATTTATTATAGCAAAAAGTAAAAGATGTTGTGTTTTTTTCAAAATTGTTACTCTTCTTTTGTTTATAACGCAAAAAATAAAAACCGCAGAGGTGATCAAATACCAGCACAAGAAAGCTCTATTTGTGGGAAAAATTTACGAAAATTTTGTTTGGGTACAGCGTCGCACAACTGCGCGATTGTCAGTTAAAGCGACGCAGTGCCGTATCGCAAAAAATGGCCTGGTCAGGAAGGGGGTAAATTCTTTATGATTTCTTGGCCATTTTTCCAGAGAATATGAATGATAAAAAATACAAAATAGTGCAGCGCTAAAATATACTAAAAATACATAGGGATAATAACTAGCTGCTATAAAACACATAAAGAGTCCCAGGTTATGAAGTTTGAAAGCCAGGGATGACACAAACGAAGACACAGCAGATAAGAGTAAACTCAAAAAAAAAAATAATAAAAATGGCGTAAATCTATCCCCTATTTTGTAGACAGTAAAACGTTTGCGTAAACCAATCAATATATACGCTTATTGCGATTTTTTTTACCAAAAATATGTAGAAGAATACATATTGGACTAAACTGACGAATACGTTTGTTTTTAAAAAAAAATTGTGGGATATTTAATATAGCAAAAAGTAACAAATATATATTTTTTTTCAAAATTGTCACTCTTTTTTGTTTATAGCGCAAAAAATAAAAACTGCAGAGGTGATCAAATACCACCAAAAGAAAGATCTATTTGTGGGAAAAAAGACGCCAGTTTTGTTTGGGTACATTTTTGCACGACTGTGCAATTGTCAGTTAAAATGACGCAGTGCCGTATCACAAAAAATGGCCTGGTCAGGAAGGGTCAGGAAGGGGGGAAATTCTTCCGGGGCTGAAGTGGTTAAGGGAAGAAGGGCTCTTAAAGATGAAGCCACATAAACACTATTTACTCTGACTGGTGTGTCTGCATTTGGACCTTAAAATGCCTCTTGTATTAAGACAATATGCACTCATACGGCGTACACACGCTCTGACTTTCCGGCGGGATTGTCCGCCGGACCTAGTCCAGCGGACAAACCGCCGGACTTTCCAGCGGAGGTCCGTTGGACTTTCCGAGCGTGTGGACTTGCCCACACACGCCCGGACTTTTCCGGGGGACAATCCGCGGAAAAAAGTCTGCGGGACTTTTGAAATGAACGGACTTGCCGACACACGATCGGAAAGTCCGTTCATTTAGAACGTAACTGCAGGTACACGGGACTAGTGAAGGCAGTGAATGCCGCCGCGCTAGCCCCGTCACCTGGCATGAATTTAAAGGAGAATCCCTATGCCTAAAAAACGGCGTGGGGGTCCCCCCTAGGTCCATCTTAGACCCTTATCCGAGCACGCAGCCCGGTCGGCCAGGAAAGGGGGTGGGGACAAGCGAGCGCCCCCCCTCCTGAGCCGTACCAGGCCGCGTGCCCTCAACATGGGGGGTGCCCTGGGGAAAGGGGGGCTGTGCGCCCCCCCCACCCCAAAGCACCTTGTCCCCATGTTGATGAGGACAAGGGCCTCTTCCCGACAACCCTGGCCATTGGTTGTCGGGTTCTGCGGACGGGGGGGCTTATCGGAATCCGGGAGCCCCCTTTAATAAGGGGCCCCCAGATCCCGACCCCCCACCCTATGTGAATGAGTATGGGGTACGATGTACCCCTACCCATTCACCTAAGGTGTAAAAGTGTAAATAAAAAAAACACACAATTTTTAAAAATATTTTATTGCACAGCTCCGGGGGTCTTCTTCCATCTTGAGGGGTCTTCTCGCCGGACTCCTCCGCTATCTTCTGCTCTTTTACCTAGCTCTTTTACCTAGCGGAGGAGCCCGGCTTTCTTCTTCGTCGCCGCCGTCGTCTGGGGGTCTCGTTCCGCCTTCGGGGGTCTTCGGGGGTCTCTTCTTTTCTTGCCGCTGTCGCCGTCTTCTTCTTCTTCCTCCTCTTCTTCTTCTTCTTTTTTGGTTGTTGACTCGTCGCTCTCTCTGCCCGGAATGGCAGAGACACGCAGTGTTGTGACTTATATAGGGACAAGGGGTGGGGTCACATGCTCATGTCACATAGTGACCCCGCCCCCATATGATGTCACAGTCCCGGAGGATGCTGGGACTGTGACATCATATGGGGGGCGGGGTCACCATGTGACATGAGCATGTGACCCCACCCCTTGTCCCTATTTAAGTCACAACACCGTGTGTCTCTGCCATTCCGGGAAAAGAGAGCGACGAGTCAACATCGGAAAAAAGAAGAAGAGGAAGAAGAAGAAGGCGGCGACAGCGGCAAGAACATTCCTGCAGGAAAGTCCGCTCGTGTGTACGTGGCCTTATCCCTCAAGTTCAGGTTTAATTTACTCACCTTTCACCTGCACCACTAATATTTGCTCTGTTGAAGAGTTTTTGTCACAGGCTTGGAGGCCAGTAGCTATAGCAGTAGAGAAGCTCCCACCGACCAATTGGATACGTGCAGCAGCAGGTGACCCTGGTGCAGGGCCGGACTGGGAATAAAATTCAGCCCTGGAAAAAATTTCATACCAGCCCCACAGCATTATTATACCAGCGCAACAGCATAACGTCATTATTTTCTGGTTCGAGAAAGGGAAAACCATATATTTTAAAGCACATTTGAAGAGTGTATTATATAAAAAAAAGACAGATATTAAATCACATAGGGATAGATATATATATATAAAAATAAGCAAATTCCAATTAAAAGTGGTCAATCATCAAGGAGGACCCCAGGAACTCAGAACGTGGGGGGGACCACATTCCGCAGGTTACTGATATAAGGGGGAAACCCTTTATATCAGTGCCCCCTTACATTATTGTACTCTCTCCCCCCTTACATCAGTGACTCCCCTTCAGACTGGCATGGCAGTGCTGTCACTGACCTCCTCTCAGGTGCACCAAGCAGGGCTCAGTCAGTCGGCTCCAGCTTGGTGGCTCTGGTTTTATCCTATAGTCTCCTCTCCACAGTCCACACACGTCTGACTTCTCCCATGATCCCCATCCTTGACTCCTCTTCAGACTCCCTCAGAGACTGCAGACATGATACAGGAGATGGTCAGAGACTGCAGACATGATACAAGAGCTCAATGCAGCCTCACCAGTGCCCATCAAATGCAGCCTCACTGTGCCCATCAAATGCAGCCTCGCCAGTGCCCATCAAATGCAGCCTCACTGTGCCCTTTAAATACAGCCTCACTGTGCCCATCGAATGCAGCCTCACTGTGCTCATCAAATGCAGCTTTACTCTGCCTGTGAATGTGGCCTCATTGTGCACACCATTGTGGCCTCACCGTGCCCACCATTGCGGCCTCACCATGCCCACCATTGCGGCCTCACCGTGCCCACCATTGCTGCCGCACCGTGCCCACCATTGCGGCCTCACCGTGCCCACCATTGCGGCCTCACCGTGCCCACCATTGCGGCCTCACTGTGCCCATCAAATGCAGCTTTACTGTGCCGTGAAAGCAGTCTCACTGTGCCCATGAATGTAGCCTCACTGTGCCCCATGTCTCCGTCTGCAGTCCCTGTCTGTGGGAAGGTGTGTTGTTGATGCTCGGTACAGTACCTTGCATGCCAGCAGGATATCCATGATGGCCAGCAGCAGGCAGGGGCTGTTCTCGTTTTGGATGGGGACAGTGGCTCCTTCCAGAGGATCTGTTTGGTGTGAGATGGAGTGGTCCCTGGCCACCTGCACCTTCAGCCGTCCTCACTTTCCGGCCCCAGTCAGCCTGTCCCCTGGTCCTGGGGAAGTGGAGAGCACTGGGTGGGAGCTGGAGAGAAGGGGGAGCAGAGAGTACTGGCAGGGTTGGAGAGCACATGGGTGGGGGCAAAGAGCAGGGGGGAGTGGAGATCACAGGGGGTGGGGAGTGCAGAGCACTGGGGGGGGCAAAAATAACAGGGGTGGAGAGCACGGGAGGCTGAGAGCACTGGGGGGGGTAAGAGTGTGAGGTGGCGAAGAGCACTAGACGGGAGCTTGAGAGCACTGGGGGGGGGCAGAAAAACAGGGCTGGAGAGCACTGGGGGGTACAAAGAGCAGGGGGGAGTGGAGAGCAATGGGGGGGGAGCTTGAGAGCACCCATGGGGGCCAGAAAGTACAGGGGTGGAAAGCACGGGGGACTGGAGAGCACTGGTGGGGTTGGAGAGCACATGGGTGGGGGCAAAATGCAGGGGGGAGTGGAGAGTGCTGGGGGGAGCTTGTGAGAGCACTGGTGGGGGAGAAAAAAAGAACAGGGGTGGAGAGCACAGGGGCTGGAGAGCACTGTGGGGTGTAGAGAGCACTGTGGGGGGTAGAGAGCACTGTGGGGGGTGGAAAGCACTGGGATGGGGGCTGGAGAGCACTGGGATGGGGGCTGGAGAGCACTGGGATGGGGGCTGGAGAGCACTGTGGGGGGTGGGGAGCACTGCGGGGGTGGAGAGCACTGTGGGGGGGAGCACAGGGGGCTGGAGAGTACTGTGGGGGTTGGGGAGCACTGCGGGGGTTGGGGAGCACTGCGGGGGCTGGAGAGCACTGTGGGGGTTGGGGAGCACTGCGGGGGGCTGGAGAGTACTGTGGGGGGTGGGGAGCACTGCGGGGGGCTGGAGAGTACTGTGGGGGTTGGGGAGCACTGCGGGGGGCTGGAGAGCACTGTGGGGGTTGGGGAGCACTGCGGGGGCTGGAGAGCACTGTGGGGGGTTGGGGAGCACTGCGGGGGGCTGGAGAGTACTGTGGGGGGTGGGGAGCACTGCGGGGGGCTGGAGAGTACTGTGGGGGGGTGGGGAGCACTGCGGGGATGGGGAGCACTGCGGGGGGCTGGAGAGTACTGTGGGGGGGGGTGGGGAGCACTGCGGGGGGCTGGAGAGCACTGTGGGGGGTGGGGAGCACTGCGGGGGCTGGAGAGTACTGCGGGGGGTGGGGAGCACTGCGGGCGGCTGGAGAGTACTGTGGGGGGGTGGGGAGCACTGCGGGGGGCTGGAGAGTACTGTGGGGGGTGGGGAGCACTGCGGGGGGTGGGGAGAACTGCGGGGGGCTGGAGAGCACTGTGGGGGGTGGGGAGCACTGCGGGGGGCTGGAGAGTACTGTGTGGGGTGGGGAGCACTGCGGGGGGCTGGAGAGCACTGTGGGGGGTGGGGAGCACTGCGGGGGGCTGGAGAGCACTGTGGGGGGTGGGGAGCACTGCGGGGGGCTGGAGAGTACTGTGGGGGGTGGGGAGCACTGCGGGGGGCTGGAGAGCACTGTGGGGGGTGGGGAGCACTGCGGGGGGCTGGAGAGCACTGTGGGGGTGGGGAGCACTGCGGGGGGCTGGAGAGCACTGTGGGGGGTGGGGGAGCACTGCGGGGGGCTGGAGAGTACTGTGGGGGGGGGGCAGAAAGAACAGGGGTTGAGGGAACTGTGGGGGGGGGGGGGGGGGCTGGAGAGTGTGGTGGGGGAGGAGAGCACTGGGGGGGAGCACAAGGAGAAGGGGGGGCAGTAAAAGAAGTTGGATGGGGTATCAGCAGGGGGGCCGCATATAGAGGAAATGAGCTTTCTATATTCCTCCATGCAGCCGCTGAATGCTTGATTCTCCTCATCTCCCTCCTCCAAGCATTCAGCGGCTGCATGGAGGAATATAGAAAGCTCATTTCCTCTATATGCGGCCCCACTGCTGATCCCCCTATCCAGGCACACAGTTTACTCACAGGCATTTCTCCTGTGTTTCACGGAGCTGGCCGGGTCTGTGTTCGGCGGCCACTCCCGCTCTGCAACACGGTCCCGCCCCCCTAGACCGGCTGTGTGATAGGTGGATTCTTCTATCTACTATCACATGAGCCGGTCTAGGGGGGCGGGACCGTGTTACGGAGCGGCCGCCGAACACAGACCCGGCCAGCTCCGTGTTCACAGGAGCATGAGAGGGGAGCACAGAAGCCGCAAAGCGGCCCCAGGGCAGGCAGTCTACCGGGAAATATCCCGGTATCTCGGTAGGCCAGTCCGGCCCTGCCCTGGTGGGTGACACAGGCTCTTCTGAGGCACGGGTTTAAGTACAAACTGGTGTTCACCAGAACTCCTGATGATGGAGATGGGTTTTGCTGCATGTTAGTAGGTCACGGTCCTCAGGATCGCCCCACCGAGAGGTGAGCAAGCCGGGGGCCAGAAACAGATATAGCAGGTAGGGATAAAGCAGAAGCATAGTCAGTAAACAAGTTTAAGGTCAGTAACAAGTAGTCACAGGTTAGGATTAAGCAGAAGTGTATTCGAGTAACAAGCCAAAAGTCGGTAATAAGTTGTAGCAGCTATACGGATGGCAGCAGGAGCGACAATAGCAAGATATTGGCTGGAGGGAGCACAATAATCTTGCAAACAAGAAGTTTAAAAGGCATGGCTTAAATCAGAAGTTCATGGGAGGAGCAAGGCGTTCAAGGTTCAGCAGAAACAAGGCACAAGGCAGGATTGTCCAAGAATCAGAAAGTGCAGCATCTCAGGTGGCTCAGCAATAAGAAACATTGTCAGACACAGCAGAGGTCGCAGGTTCAGACGTGGGTCCTGACAGTTATGCTTGCTGAAGAATCTTCAGCATCTGTCGCAGATGTGTTCAATGCCTGTTCCTCTGTTGCATGCTGTGGTTCCATCTGCTGATCCCTATGTCACCACAGGACACAGTAGTAACCCCTTCTTTCATGGGCTGTGTGACGGATCCCGTACTCAAGGTGTCCGCCGTAAATGCTTCCTAAGTCCTGGAACATGAGTCCAATGGATCTGGTTATAGGAACCCCCAAGAACTAGACAACACTGGTCTTGGAGTACATCAGGAATTAACTTTATTTGACATGTCACACACATATATACAGCCAGATGACTAAAACCTAACAATACACCTGTAACAACTTAACATAAACTAATTAACTAATCCCTTTAAGCAGCCGATGTGACTCATCAGGATTTCACTACAGGTCAGACTTGTTGTCACCGAGCTAAACACAGTTGATTATAAATTATCATAATTACGACCACAATACATTTTATCACAATAGCAGGAGACCACCAGTAACAGACGGACCGTCTACTACATTGTACAGAGGACAATGTGATCAGCTCTCTCAATTAACATCTTGAGTTCATGACACTAGCATCTGACAGTGTGTGTCCCCAACAGCATGAGACAACACACATTATATATACACATATATACAGCACAGACTAGCACAGATTATTGATGGTTATTGATGGTCCTTCACCCTGTGCCCCTTAAAACCCAGGGCCCATAATCGGTTGGCAGGAGGCTCGCATTTAGTCCTCTCAAAAAGTGTCCCGGCTAGGTCTGTCACATTTCTCCGCTTTCGGCAGCAGGCTAACACAGGAGGAGACCCCAGATGGGTTGACTCCGAAGTTAGTCCATAGTTCCAGTCCTCTAATGCCTGTACCCACACAGTAACCCAAACAAATGGTTTCAAACAGAGCACTACTCACCCAGCCAACCTCTGCCTCTCTCAGAGAACATATCCGCCGCTGGGGAGAGGCCTGGACTGGCCCTTCTCCCTGGAGTCTTTTCAGCCGCTGGAGAGAAGACAGGGTGACTGGGCTCACTCCATCATGCTGTTGGGGATCTGGGCCGACCGCCTAGCATCCATGGAGTATACAAGTGGGGACTGAAGTCCCATCCACCGATATCAGCTCAAGCTGCAGTTGTGAAGTGCAGATTGCATTCTCTCCTTGGGTCCTGAGCTGCTGCTCGAGAGTGACCACCACCTCCTCACCCTGGGCCTTCAGAACTGCCACAAGTGTGGGGCAGTGGTCTTGGACCCTCTGTCCGGTTGCCAGCACTTTAGCTGGATTGGTGTTATCATTCTGGGGTGCCGTCTGCTGCTGGACAGTGTGACCGATTGCCCCAGCTTCCGTTGGGGCAGAAGGCTGGCTTCCTCCACTCCCAAATTGTGTAGCTGCCATTGGGAAGGGGAGCCGGCTGCTTCCTTTTCCATTCCCTCATCTGGCTGCTGGGATGACATGTCTGTGGTATTGTCTCCCAGGTGCACAGATCTTTGCTAGGGAGGAAAGACCGCCTTCTCCACCCTGGCCGACTGTTGAGGAGGGACAACAAACACCTCCTCTCCCTTCTCCCCCTGTATCTGCTGCTGGGAAGTGATCGCCACCTTCTCACCCTGAGCCTCCAAAACTGACACAGGTGTGGGGCAGAGGTCTTGGACCCTCTGTCCGGTGACCAGCGCTTCAGCTGGGGAAGTTCCTTGTAACTCCCCAGATACTGCTGTTGATGCTGGGCAGAAGTCAGCAGAGCTCTGCCCTGTTGTCAGCACTTCAGGTTTGGGGACGGCAATCTCCAGAGTTTCCACTGCCGATTCTCTGGCATGCTGCTGAATGTGTTCTAGCAGTTTCCTGTATGCCCTTTCCAGATGCTGTTCCTTCCTTAGCAAATGGCCCAGATCTGGTTTAAGCTCTGAGACCCCTGCAAGACTGAGAATAGCCTCTCTATATTCTCGCAGGTCCTCAAGGGTAGGTTCTCAAGGGTAGGTTCACCTTCATCACCAAACACAATACGATCTATAAGGCTCTCCCACAGCAATCCAGGGCCTCCAAAATCATATCCCTCTGGAGAGCATTCTGTTGTCTCCCCTAAATATCCCTGCTCTGCGTGCCATTGCAGAGCCGGATAATTATTGTCCAGCTCTATCTCCTGCTGGACCAGCCTGTCCAACTCAGTCACCCATTGCTCCTGGGGCTGCTCTCCCAGGAATGCCATCCGCAATGCCCGTTTGTCACTGGCCCGTTGCTCTTGGGTTGGAAAGAACTTGCCCTGTTTTATACCAGCGAGCTGGAGGGCTCCAATCCACAGCTCCACCGAATCTGCTGCCTGAGCTCCAGGTATTCATCCTCAGACACAGTCCTGGTGTATGCTGAAAGGATGATCTGCAGCCGCCCCGGGAACTCTGATGCCAGATCCATATCTCCGCTGGGGTGACCAAAGTCTTCTATCCTGATCTTGGATCCCGATGGAGGTTTGGATGTCCCAGACTGCAGGAAGCACAATCCCACTGCTTGCCAACAATGTGACGGATCCTGTACTCAAGGTGTCCGCTGTAAATGCTTCCTAAGTCCTGGAACATGAGTCCAATGGATCTGGTTATAGGAACCCCCAAGAACTAGACAACACTAGTCTTGGAGTACATCAGGAATTAACTTTATTTGACATGTCACACACATATATACAGCCAGATAACTAAAACCTAACAATACACCTGTAACAACTTAACATAAACTAATTAACTAATCCCTTTAAGCAGCCGATGTGACTCATCAGGATTTCATTACAGGTCAGACTTGTTGTCACCGAGCTAAACACAGTTGATTATAAATTATGATAATTACGACTACAATACATTTTATAACAATAGCAGGAGACCACCAGTAACAGACGGATCATCTACTACATTGTACAGAGGACAATGTGATCAGCTCTCTCAATTAACATCTTAAGTTCATAACACTAGCATCTGACAGTGTGTGTCCCCAACAGCATGAGACAACACACATTATATATACACATATATACAGCATTGAATCTGACTAGCACAGATTATTGATGGTTATTGATGGTCCTTCACCCTGTGCCCCTTAAAATCCAGGGCCCATAATCGGTTGGCAGGAGGCTTGCATTTAGTCCTCTCAAAAAGCCTGTGTCCCGGCTAGTTCTGTCACAGGCTGCATTTTTTGTAAACTTTAAAGAATAATTTCAGGCATCAGCAGGTCATAATAGTTACACCAGTCCAGCTTGAATTAATTTAATTATGTATAAACCATACCTGGCTAATGCCTCTGGAAGCTGGAAATCACTAAAGTAGACACTGCAGGTTCAGTGACCTCTTCTTGCTTCCGGGTCCTGCACTGAGTGGCCAGCCTGATGCATTATGAAAACAGAAGGTCGGCTGCTCGGCACGGGTACCGTTTATAGAATGCTTTGCATTTCCTGAATGAAAGCAAAGCTTTCTTTAATTGTATGAGGTGCAGGGGTGGGGCAATGATGTCATATTGCGTTTTTTAGATCTGTATTTTAAAGCAGCCTCTTAGGGGCATGAAAAAATGCCCCAAACCCACATTCAAAGAGAAGTGTACAGGCATAATTTATGTATATACACGCATAAACGCATGCCAATACATATTATTTTAGTCCAGTGGGTAGAACAAATGAATATTCTATCCACTAGAATGAAATTATGCACATACACCTTACACGCATCAACCACACGCTTAAAAATTAATTAAAAATAAAAACGCTTAAAAATAAAAATGAGTGGTATTTTTTTCTAATATGCCCATGTCCATACAGCCTTAAGCCTCATACACACAGGCAGAAAAAAAAAATAATTTTAGTGACGTTTTATATATATATATATATATATATATATATATATTCTTTTTTTTTATATAATATAAGGGTATTTAAAAAAAAGCAGTGAGTTCAGTTCAGTGAGGAGCGTAGTGACATAATTTACGCACATACGCACATACTTATAAACTTGTGTAAATGCGCACGCATGCAATTAATTCTATTGGCTGGAACAAATAAATATTCTAGCCAAAAGAAAGCGTTTACGTGTATATGCCTCTAAACAATAATTTTTTTTACGATAGATTTTTCTGCCAGTTCCTGCACAGGTCAACACGTTCAAGAGCTCTAGCAGTGGCTGCTGAGGTCAAAGGTGTGGTGCAGTGCAGTAATAAACAGGGAGAACTTGGAAAGCATCTATTAATCAGGTACGCTACATTATAGCTATCTCATCATTGTAGCAACCAACGACCCTATAAAATTTATAATTAAGGCACATGTATTCACATCTCTGGCAATTATGTTGTACCGCAGATTTGTTGATTTTCAGTTGCACTGTCTGCCATAAAGTGTTAATGCGCTGGCATTAACTTTCTAAGGATGTTATCTGGCAGAGAGGAGGAAGACAGGGCAGCTTTGTTCAACATCTCTGTTGTGCTGCCTTTTGAAGTGAGCACACAGATTTGACTGCTGAGTCTGAAGGTTATGTAACAAGAAGAGTACATTAGTTTCTCTCGCCTCCAAAACCAATGAGTAGCAAGTGACAGTTCTAGCCCAGGAGCATTGAGCTGAAGGAGGGCTGCAGTCTCTCCAATCTCCTCACATGCACCTCCAGCTGAGACAGAGCTGTCCTCACAGGCGCCCCTTAAACCATGCAGAAGTGACCTATGGTGAGTAAATCTTTTAGTTTTTATTGATATCATTTCCCTGTTCAGAAAATGATTTTAGATGTGCCATCAATATGACTGTGTATTATGTTCTATTATTGGTTAAACATACATTCATGTTGATTTTGTGCCCCCATCAGACACATTTTAAATGATATACTTTGCTTAAAGTGCATGTTATATGGTCATGCATGATTGTTGTGTTTTATTGATTTTTTTTGCAGTAAGGTCAAATTTGATTAATGAAATAAAGACTTCTATTGCACAGCGTTTCCTGAATAAATAGCACAGCACAGCTGGCATAGTTCTTGCATTTATGCCAAACTACAGAGCATCTTAACAGCTCTTTTGTATCTATAGCTGTCTGCTGTTATACTCTGTGTTGTTAATAATGTTGTTCTGCATTTTAGGGAACAGTTTACCCCCTCGTAACCTGAATTACATGCTTGTGTAATTATATAATACGCTATTTAAATTAAGTGCCTTTTCATGCCATGTAATTCAGCACTGCTATATATTGCTCATCACTGAAATGTTACAAGTCTCACTCTTACTAAAATGGGCTTATTGAATTACAACTAAAGAACATAGGCATAGAAGAGCCCTCAAAAAAGTCAGCAGCAGCCAATTAAAAACCTGATTTCATTCAGTTCACTTGGTTTATTAAATTTTTTTATTTTAGTTGCCAGTAGATGCTGGAGTATTAAGAAGACTAATTATTCACCTTTTATTTCTTGGTAACTCTAGTGGTTCCAGTTTGCATGTGTGCCATGACCATGGTCTTACTTTCCCTTTTGGGCTTTTAGTGGGGTTTATTGTAGAGAATTCAATAGGAAAGTACCCCTAGCTGTGTGGAAGCATCCCGTGTTAAGCAGAATTAAACCCAAAAACCATTCCATAAGGTAGTGGCTGCATTCATTTTCTTTCTTTTTTTTTTTGTTTATTTTTATGTGGTGATCCAGCCAGTAATGCTAGCCATACACTATATGAAAAATTCTTCAAACCCATTTTCGAAAAAGAAGATTTGGCCGTGAGAGCAAACGATAGTAATGACCG
This sequence comes from Lithobates sylvaticus, assembly GCA_028564925.1. NCBI lineage: Eukaryota > Metazoa > Chordata > Amphibia > Anura > Ranidae > Lithobates > Lithobates sylvaticus. The sequence goes on from CM053028.1 coordinate 170,767,574, forward strand.
ATAAATTGTTTAGTGGACATAAATGAATCCATTTTTTTTTTCTCTCATTTTTTCACATATACCTAGTGCAAACAGTTTGAATGGGAAACACATTAACCTTTCCATTTATCCTTCATTCGGCAGAAAATTTCCAAATTTGTCCTTCGTTATTTTGGCTCAAAAACGTTGGTCCCTGCCCTCAAGTGGCTTACAATCTAAGATCTCTAACTCACATTCACACATACTAGGGCCTTATTTAGGGTGTCTCCCTTCCACTGGAGGAGCAACAAAGACACCTTTGAAGAGCAGCCTTGGCAGTCTAGGGCAGTGATGGCAAACCTTGGTACCCCAGATGTTTTGGAACTACATTTCCCATGATGCTCAATGACACTGCAGAGTGCATGAGCATCATGGGAAATGTAGTTCCAAACCATCTGGAGTGCCAAAGTTCACCATCACTGGTCTAGGGAAAGGGTACTGTTAGATGCACTAACAAAATGAGACGGACCTAACTAACACATAACTTGTTTAAGACATTGGTTGTGCTATACATGCCCAAAAAAGTCATCATTTTAAACAGGACCTGTGTAGTACATTTACCGTAATCCTTCTGCCCTTCCACGAGCCTCTTCCACTTGCCGGCAATTCCAGCTCCTAAATTAAGTCAGAAGTTACTTTGTACATTGTGCAGGGGTTGGGAGTGTGTGATGTACAAAGTACAGGGGTAAGGAGTCAGTAATGTACAGAGAACAGGGATCAGGAATGTGTACTGTACAGAGTACAGGGATCAGGAGAATGTAAAGTGGAAAGAATCACCACCCTTTTAAATAATCACATTTTGTTGCTTTGCAGCCTGAAATGAAGACAGACAATTTTTTTGTTTTATCCAGCTCTATTTACTAGTGCAACTTATAACATCCAAGTGAAAGATATAACACCAACATTTCATTAAAAAAAATAGAAAATTTCAAAAACAGAATGACTGAGTTGGAAAAAGGATTACCCCCTAATGTCAGTAGTTTTTGAACCACCTTTTGCTTTAATTACAGCCTTTAGTCTGTTGGGAAATGTCTCTACTAACATTGCACATCTAGACTTTGCAATATTTGCCCACTCTTCTTTGCAGAACTGCTCAAGCTTAGTTAGATTTGATGGTGACCATTTGTGGACTACATTCTTCAAGTCATTCCACAGATTTTCAATGTGGTTTAAGTCTGGGCTTCGACTAAGCCATGCAAGGACATTCACCCTTTTCTCCTTCAACCAAAGTGTGGTCATTTTTGCTGTGTGCTTTGGGCCATTCTCATGTTGGAAGGTAAACCTCCTTCTCATTAACAACTTTCTGGCAGCAAATTTTCCTCAAGAATTTGATAGTATTTTGCCCCATCCATTTTTCTTCTATCCTGACAAGTGCTCCAGCGCTAATTCAATTTTAGTCTCATCTGACCATAACACCCTTTTTCATGTGGCCTCAGAATATTCAGGGTGCTTTTAAGGTGGTCAGACTAAAACTTAATTATTTGGCCTCAACACTAAAACGATATGTCTGGCAGAAATCCAATACAGTTCACCATCCAAATAACACCATTCCTACAGTAAATCATGGAGGTGGTAATATCCTGGGGGTGTTGCTCTGCAGCAGGGACTGGAGCACTTGTCAGGATAGAAAAAAGTTGTCAATGGGAAGAAAGTTTTACCGTCCAACATGACAATGACCCAAAGCACACAGCAAAATTTGTATATCATTTAAAAATTCAATAAAAATAATTTTACAAAAAAAACAATAAAAAAAACGACCACACAGTGGTCGGAGGCTGTGGCGGCCCGTCTGTAAGGGGTGTTGCCCCCTTTACCCTTGCGCCCAGCACCTAATCTACATGCAGGGTGTCGGACGCATGGATTTTAGTGGGGGTTTCTTTTTTTGAAACACATGATTCGAGCCTCTAATTGGCATCAAAAAAGAGTGGGCTCGGACGCAGAGCACTGCGCCCTAAACCCACCCACTTGTGTGACAATAGCAAATTAATATTCGGTATTGTCTTTCTGATTCTCCTCCCAGCCAATCAGGAAGTGGGTCCCGAGACCCGATTGGCCAGGAAATCTTAGGACTCTCTGGCCAATCGGGTCTCAGGAGCCACTTCCTGTTTGGCCGAGAGGAGAAGCAACGGCCCGACTCTTCCTTCCCCCTGCCTCCTAAGGTAAGTGCTCTGATCACTGCTTTCCCATCCGTATCCTGTGGGGGGGTCAATCGCCACATTCCCGTCCATCTCCTGTGGAGGGTCTATTACCACATTCTTGCCCATCTCCCACAGTAGGGGGGGGGGGTTGAACACCGCCTTCCCGTCCATCTCCTAGGGGGGGTGGGGTGGCGTTAGTTTGCCCCCCCCCAAATATTGAGCACCAACCACCACTGGTTGGAGAAGAAAAAGGTGAATGTCCTTGCATGGCCTAGTCAGAGCCCAGACTTAAACCACATTGAAAATCTGTGGAATGACTTGAAGACTGCAGTCCACAAATGGTCACCATCAAATTTTACTGAACTTGAGCAGGGCAAATATTGCAAAGTCTAGATGTGCAAAGTTAGTAGAGACATACAGTATCCCTACAGGCTAGAGGCTGTAATTAAATACTAAAGGCTGTAATTAAAGCAAAATGTGGTCCAACAAAATACTGACACAATCCTTTTTCCAACTCAGTGATTTTGTATTTGAATTTTCTTCATTTTTCTGACATGTTGGTGTTATATCTTTTACTTGGCTGTTATAAGTTGCACTAGTAAATACAGCTGGATAAAACAAAAACTGTGTCTGTCTGGCTGCAAAGCTACAAAATGTGATTATTTTAAAGGGGGGTGATTCTTTTCTATACCCACTGTAATATACAGAGTGCAGAGGTCAGGAATATCTAATGTAACAAGCGCAGGGGTCAGCAGTTTGTTATGTACAGAGTGCAGGGGTTAGAGGTGTGAAACATACCACGAGCAGGGGTCATGAGTGTGTAATGCACAGAGTGCGGGATTAGGTTTAGGTTATGTACAGAGTGCAGGGGTCAAGGGTGTGTACCATATAAAGCATAGCTCACAACTGTTCCTGATTCCGTGGGACTGTCCCTGATATGGAACAAAGTCCCTCTGTCCCTCTGTCTCTCTTTTCTCCTCATTTGTCCTTCATTTTGGTCTGATCTATATAGTTCTATATAAAATGTACTTTTTATCTTTCAAAACGGAAAATTGTATCATACTTACCGTAATTTTCCTTTCCTGGTGCCTATCCATGGCAGCATACCTGTGATAGAGCTCCGCCTCGACTCCTCCCTCAGGACTAGTGAATAGCATAAATTAAAGGCACCGTCCCTCCCCCAACATTCTCTGTAATATAGCATACCGAGGGTGGGAGCGTATGCTGCCATGGATAGGCACCAGGAAAGGAAAATTACGGTAAGTATGATACAATTTTCCGTTTTCCTGGTGCCTCCATGGCAGCATACCTGTGATAAATAACTAGCTGACAAGGGTGGGATAATGCTTGTTAAATGTTTAATCAGAAAAGGACATTGCAGCCTGGACTGCCCTCCTTCCGAACTCAACAGTAGTGAGAGCTCCTGGATCGATATGGTAGTGCCTGAGAAAGGTATGGCGAGAAGACCAGGTGGCGGCCCTGCAAACCGTCTCCAACGAAACATTAGCCCTTGCTGCCCAGGAAGCTGAGACTGCCCTTGTGGAATGAGCATTTACTCGGGAAGGAGGTTCCATATTCTTCACCCTGTAGGCCTTCTGAATCAGCTTCACGACCCAAGATGCCAGAGTTCTGATGGAAGCTTCTTTCCCCCTGTATTTACCGAAAGGTACCACAAAAAGTCTCTCGGAGTCTCTGAAGGGTCCGGTGGCTTCAAGGTAAGCCCTGAGCACTCTGGAGATGTCTAGCTCGTGACAAGATTCTGAATCCGTATTTGTGAATACTGGTAGTGCCCAGGGTTCTGCCATATGGCTTGTGGTAGTGACTTTAGGCGTGAAGCCCCTAAGGGGACGGAGTTCTACTCTGTCTGGAAAAAAGGAGATATGGTCGTCACCTATCCCTAAAGAATGCAGTTCTGAAACTCTTCGGCCGGATGTGATGGCTAACAGGAAGGCAGTTTTCAGTGATAGGTTCCAGATTGCCACTTGTTCTACTGGAGCAAATGGATGGCTAGATAGGACCTCCAGGACTAGGGACAGATCCCACTTAGGGAACGGCCGTCCGACAGGAGGGGGAATTTTTAGCACCCCCCTGAGGAAGGTGACCACCAAAGGATCCTCTGCCCATCTTTTATTTGTGGCTGCGGAAATTGCTGCTACCTGCACTTTGAGAGAACTCAGACCGAGCCCCAGGTCGAGACCTGACTGAAGGAAACCCAAAATATTGGGTGTGGAGGGAAGGATTGGGTCAAAGCCTTTATCCGTAGCAAAGGACAAGAATTTGTTCCAGATTCTTGAATAGATAGCGTTGGTCGCCGGCTTTCTGGCCCTCAGTAGTGTTGAAATAACCCCTGGGGAACAACCTAAGGCTTCAAACCTTCGCCTCTCAACCTCCAGATTCGAAGATCTAGTTTCTGTGGGTTCGGATGAACTAGGTTGCCCTGCGACAGAAGATGAGGGAAAGGGGGGATCCTGATTGGAGGACTCACGCTGAGACGCATGGCCAGAGGAAACCAGGGTCTCTTCGGCCAATACGGGAGTACCGCCAACACTTGCACTGATTCCCTGAGGACCCTCAGGAGGAACCTGAATATTAGTGGCCGGGGAGGGAAGGCATATGCTGTCGTGAACCTCCAGGAGCACGTCAGGGCATCCACTGCCTCGGCTTGCGTGTGTGGCAGGCGGGAGAAAAATCTGTCCAGCTTTGCATTCCCCGGAGTGGCAAATAGATCCACCTGAGGGGGATCCCACAGGTTGGAGATCTGAAGGAAGACCTGGGGATGGAGGGCCCACTCGTTGATGTCTTGGAAGTTTCTTGATAACGAGTCTGCTTCCGTGTTTAGTCTGCCCGGGAGATACATCGCTTTGAGATCCAGGAGGTTCTTTTCCGCCCAGAGCATGATCGGCTCTACCTCCCTGAGGAGTGATCTGCTGCGCGTGCCTCCCTGCCTTTGCAGATATGAGACAGCCGCCCTGTTGTCCAGGCGTAGGAGTATCCTCCGCCCTCTGACTTGAGATGTCAAAGTAGTCAGTGCCAAGAAGGCTGCCCTCATCTCCAGGATGTTGGATACCACTCCCCGGGTAGAACATGACCATCTCCCTTGAATCCTGGTTTCCCCGCAATGGGCCCCCCAGCCTTGTCCGCTCGCATCGGATGTGACCGTGGTCCAAGAGAGGGAGCCCAGATGGTGAGGCTTGGAGAGGTTCTCCGGGATTGTCCACCAGCGCAGACTCCTGCGCATTACTCCCGTCAGCAGGATTGTCTGTGAGAGACGCTGTCTCTTCCACTGAGTCAAAAAACCTGTTTGAAAGTATCTCAGGTGCCAATGGGTCCAAGGCGTCAGGGGGATGCAAGAGGACATTGTGCCAATAAGACTCAGACATTGTGATGCCGTCAGATACTGGCTCTGGATGGTCTTGCGCATCCTGCGGATGATGACCCTTGCCTTCGAAGGAGGCAATGACACTGTCCCTTCCTGAGTGTTGAACATCGCACCTAGGTAGACCATCTGCCGAGTTGGTGTTAATTGACTCTTGTCCATATTTATCAGCCATCCCAGTCTTCTTAGGGACTGTAGAAGGATCTCCCGGTGATGTACCAATTGCTCCGGACTGCTGGCTAGTAGGAGGATATCGTCCAGATAGTGGTATATCCTCAGGCCCTTCTCCCGAAGGGGGGCCAGAGCGGATATCAATATTTTGGTGAATACTCTGGGAGAGGTGCACAGCCCGAAGGGTAGGGCTTGAAACTGTAGGTGGGTTTGGCCCACTGCAAACCTTAGATACTTCTGGAATGCAGGAAGAATTGGAACATGCAGGTATGCATCCTGCAGGTCGACCCAGATCATCCAATCCATCGGTTGGACTGCTTGGATAATTGTTTGCAGGGACTCCATCTTGAAGCTTTCGGTGCTGATGTACAGATTGAGCTTCTTCAGGTCTATCACTGGCCTCCAACCACCTGTCTTTTTGGGTACTAGGAACAGGGTAGAGTAGAAGCCTGTGAAGCGCTCTGACAAGGGAACCGGTACAGCCGCCTCCTGAAGCTGGAGGGATGTTATGAACTGCATTAGGGCCTGCGCCTTTGACGGCGAGGACGGGATCTCGGTTCTCTTGAAGGATATGGGAGGTGGAGTGTGAGAGAACTTCCAAAAGTGTCCCCACTGGATTGTTGATAACACCCAGGGGTCTCGGCAATGGGTAGCCCAGACTGTGACAAAAGACTTTAGTCTGGCTCCTACCGATGGTTTCTGGACTAACCCGGCGTCAAAAGGACTGCTTCTGCTCCTGAGGGGTCCTAAGGGTTTTATTTTTTCTGCTCAAAAAGGAAGCTTGGGTGCCCCTCCAGGGCCTTCTGTTGTCTCTGAAGTACCTTGACTGTCTAAAGTCCCTGGCGTTCGACTGGCGGAACCTGGACGAACCTCCTCTGGGTCCTCGCACCCTTTTGTCCTGGGGGAGCATACCAGATTTCCCCCCTGTCACCCTGGAGACAGCCTTATCCAATTTGTCTCCAAATAGCGCTTTGCCATCGAATGGGATCTTACACCAATTTTGCTTGGAAGCGAGATCAGCCGTCCAGGGCTTCAGCCATAAGGCCCTCTTAGCCATCACAGAATGGAGCATAGACCGGGCCGAGCATCTGATGGTGTCGATGGCCGCTTCTCCGACAAAATCTGCCGATAGTCTAAGTTCCTCCAAGGCTTTTATTATATCTTCCCTGGGGACCTCCTGTCGTAAGGCCGTCTCGATGTTGTCTGTCCAGGTTCTGATGGCATTTGAGACGGAAGTGAGGGCAATGGCCGGTTTACAGGCGGCTCCTGCTGCCAAGTAGCTCCTCTTAAGCTCCAGATCGATCCGCCTATCTAGAGGATCTTTAAAGGAAGCGGAATCCTCCATTGGGAGGGTGACATTCTTCGCTAAACGTACCACGGCCGCGTCTACTACCGGCATGGAGTTCAGCGACTGCGTTTCAGCCTCTGGTAGAGGATAAAGCTTATTGAGCCGGCCCACGGAGAGCTTCTTGTCGGTCCTTAACCATTCATTTTGAATGACTTCCGTGATCTCCCCCATCAGAGGGAAGAGAATCTGTCTCCTTTTGAGGAATGGGAAGTAACTCCTGGACCTTTGAGGTGGTTCCTCCGCCTCCTCCCAGGTGATCGCGGTCTTGACCGCTTGGATGAATGGTGGGTCCAGGGCATAGCTGAATCCAGACGGCTCTGATTCCTCTGAAGAGTCCCCTGAGGGGTCTTCAGGTGGTAATTTCTCGGCCAGCCGTGACGGCGGCGGGGGGGGTACTGACTGCCGAAGGACCGGGGACCTCGTGATCCGTCTCCCCTGCCTGCGTCCGTGGGACTGGCTGAACGGGGACTAGGGCTGCTAGCTCAGAGAATGAGTCCTTCATTGTCCGCTTAAGCAGATCCACGACCTGTTGACTCTCGAGCTCGCGGTTGGCCGCGTAGTCCCTGAAGCAGTCCTTACAGACCAGCTTGCCCGGTAGAGGCGTAGCCCCACATGTCCAGCACTTCTTCTTTGCGCAACTTCTAGGGGAAGGCGACCGGTCTCGTCTTCTGGATCTTGACCTCTCTGATTCGTGGCGTGAGGACCGGGACCCATGATGAGAGGAACGGGACCTGCGGTCTGGGCTGTCATCATTGTCGCTGTGTCTCGACGACTTCTTGGTGCTTTTGGAGTGGGCAGGGCTACGATGCAAAGAATCTATGTTAGATTCATGCAGTGCACTTTTTTTTTTTTTTTTTATACTTACGTACAGTTGGTCTCATACCTATTGGAAGTAGGAGGATCTTTGTTACGAGATGAATAACTCATAGCGCGGTTGGGCAGAAGGATCAGCTGCGGAAATATAATAAGATAGGGGAAGAGAGAGAGAAAAAAGGACTATGTAGATTTAAGCGTATACGTAAATACCTACATGTAACATATACTTGCATGCATAAGCTTATGTACCCGCATACACGTGCGCCCCTCCCGCCCCCCTTCCCCCCCCCATCTCTCTTTTTCTTTTTTTTTTAACAGAGACTTCCCATGTATACACAACACAGAAAAAAAAAAAAAAGGTATATTACGTTATATTATATTGTGTCCTGCCTAATCATCAAACTTTAAATTGCTCGTTTGGGGAGCACCTACCGGGAGACGGACAGCAAGAGGCTCGCAGGGCACGGCTGAAACAATACTGACAGCCGTGACCCTGCTGCTAGCCTTTAAATACAAAAGGAGGTGGATGGGCTAATCCCAAACCACCTCCTACCTGGAAAAAATGAAGAAAGGGCCAAACTGGAATTTTTTCCAGTAACCAAGATGGCCGCCGGGCGGTCAGGCCGCTGCGCATGCGCACGCGCATGCGCAGTAGCTATCGGCGCCGTGGGCTCTGTGCGGAGCCCTCGCCAGTCGGCGTCCCCTCACCACCCCGGAACGCGCATGCGCCCAGCAAGCGGCGAGGACGTCGACCACGGGGGGACCTGTCAGCCGCATGCAAGGAGCAATAAAGAGCGCTCCTGCGGCCCCCCCATGAAAGATGCATATTTGGAGACATTCCTATACAAAAAGGGAGGGCATGTAAGCAATATCCAAGGCACATCTATATGGGAGGGAAGAGAGAGGGGGAAGGAGAAAAGAGAGAGAGAGGAAAAAAAGAGAGAGAAAAAAAAAAGTAACCGGCCTGAGACTGTGAGCTGATCCACCTGCGACTCGCTGCGATTCATCATAGAAAGCGGCAGACTGCGTTCCTGTGAGGAAACTCTGCAAGAAGACCCCACAGATCCACAGAGGGGTTCCCAGTCTTATCAGTGCATTGAGCGGACCCAAGTACAGGGACTTCGCACGGGAAAGGCTAAACCCGGCGGACGCTGCCGAAGGCAGAGGTATGGACATCTGCTACTCTTCACCAGCACAAGAGGTATGAGGAAAAAAAGGAGAATGTTGGGGGAGGGACGGTGCCTTTAATTTATGCTATTCACTAGTCCTGAGGGAGGAGTCGAGGCGGAGCTCTATCACAGGTATGCTGCCATGGAGGCACCAGGAAAAAGTGTTTCCCAGTGCTAAGCCGTTCATCAAATTTCAAAATTGCTGCATTTGTAAATTTAAAAAAAGCCAGTATAAAGTAATAGTAGTGGTAAAAAAAAGAACTTGTGGGTTGAACTAATCTTTTTTTTGTATAATTCTCCTTTAACCACTTTCAGACCGGACCAATTTGCAGCCAAAGGACCAGGCCCCTTTTTGCGATTCGGCACTGCGTTGCTTTAACTGACAATTGCGCAGTCGTGCGACGTGGCTCCCAAACAAAATTGACGTCCTTTATTTCCCACAAATAAAGCTTTCTTTTGGTGGTATTTGATCACAGATTCAGGGCACTAGAGTGTTCATTGCCTTTTCTAGTGGTAGGGCTCTTTATAAAGTTCTATGCCAGATTCAGGTCCGATCCCCTTGTGATTGACATCAGGCAATGAACAGATTATTTAGCCAATGGCAGGCTGTCTATTGGCTATGGAATCACCCACCCGCTGCTCAGTGCTTTGCTGTCTGTGTGATAGCCGCATTGGCAAGAGGGAGCGCAACAGTAGTAAAGATAGAATCTGCCACCTGTACCAACATTTGTCACACAAATTCATGATGGAATTCTAAAGAGTGTCATAGACATTGTTTGTTTATGAATTACTCTATACGTTCATGAAGACAAAACATAATTATAGTACTGTATTTGAAAAAATTTAAGTAGAACATTGTGTCTTTTTCAGGGATTCAGCACAATTTTTCAGGGATTCAGTCAAAAGCACAACAGCCTTAAATTGAAATTAAAGGGAGGGTAATAATCTAAGGGGGAGGGGACCTAAAACAACACTTTGTTAACCCTCAAAAGTCTTCCTTAATAACTAATCAATCAAATCAAAAAGGCACTGTAAAACACTGCAAATACTATAGGCTACAACATCATTTATTAAAATGTTTTCTTAAGTTACAAAGAATATTTGGGCAAGATTTGGTAAAAATACAAATGGTCTATCGCATCCCAGAATTGAATATAATGAATTTTAATAGGCTGAAGTGTGCATATACACTGGCCAGTACCCCTAGGGGATGCTTAGGGTAAAGATAGACACTAAGAGAGTATATGCATTTTAAAGGTAAATATTTATTCAAAAGAACATGGGTAGATGCATATAAGTCATAGGGAATGTTCGGTATGTTACACAAGTATGGATAGAGAGCATACAGTTTTTTGACCAAGTCAACAGCATGAACATACAAAAATTGTTGTGACAGAAAAAAACCTTGCTTGATACATATAAGATCAGGATGACGCCAACATGTTTCGGACTTTGGTCCTTTTTCAAGGCAACTAGATATCCTTTGATTCACATCTAAATTATGTGAGAATCAGAGATTAGTACATATAGTGTATAACAGTCAAATACAGTCTTTTCAAAAACATTGCCAGAGAAGCCAGTATAGTATATAGGTTGTGGGTACTCACATGTAATGCCAGTTTCAAAAAATGCCACAAGTGTAATCCCAAATTTAATTGGTATGAGAGATATGCATTGGGTGGAAGTGGTAAAAACAAAGTGGAAATAACCACAAATATGAAAGGCTTGCTGCGACAATTTCAGGTAGTTGCAAGGTCCTATACAGGGCTAGGGCTATGGCCCATAGCCTGTAACGATAGACAGGCCAGGCAGTATATAATGCTGTAATGAGAAAGTATATAAAGTATAAGTATTGAGAGGTAAAGTAAAGGAGGAATCATATACAGACACTAAAATTAGGGTCTGGTTACCTGGGTGTTGTAGAGCCTGATTTGGGAGGTCAGTGAGCTCCAGGAAGTCAGCAGCATGTGTCAGCCTAGTTTGCCATTATTTGAGGAGATATATACTCATAGGCCAATCAGCTGGGCAGGAGGTGTCTGTGTGCTGCATTAGAGGCTGATTGGATGGCTGTCTGTGAGGGAAAAGCGCCATGGCGCGCTATGTATTTTCCCAAGGGGACCTCTGACGAGGCGGCGCCAGGCGTGAGCACACCCAGGAAGGAGGGGTCACGTCCGGCGTCGTGACATCACCGACGTGGGTACGGACCGCCGCTGCGACGTGCTGCACTCCAGATGGAGCGCAAACAGGAAGTAGACAGATGGAAAAGTCCTAACAGCAGGGAAGGGGCGCATGCGCACTAAAAAATATGGCGCATGCGTGCCAGGTCTTACCCGCGCCGGGTAACTCACCCAAAATGGAGCAAGCCCATTGGTTAAATTGTGCTGTAGAAAAATATATCTGAGTGGCAATGAGTCTGGCAAACATGTGATACATATACAGTGTGACACAGAAAATTTGCAATACTGTGACAATAATGTCAGAAATGTAATTCTAGCATATAGGGCATATACATTGGAAATGGGCATGGGTACATCACAATATTCTGTGCATATTTGGAATGGTAAGGATTATTACAAATAGGTTGATTATGTGGATGCATACATGTGGGGAATGGGGTCAAAGGTCAAGTTCGCAGACTCCAGATTCAAAGCCTTCAAGGTAAGGTTTAAAATTGAAGGCCTCATTAAGCCCGGGGGGCAAGGTGGCATTAAGATGGAAAATCCATCGAAGTTCGCTTTGTAATAAAGCTTTGTTATAGTCACCACCTCGAATAGGAGGTGGGATATGATCTAGGGCTTTAAATAAAATTTTGGGGATAGCGTCATGATGGACATTCATGCAGTGTCGTCCCAAGGGTAATTCGGGGTCTCGTTTATTGACACTGCAGATATGGCCATATATACACTTCCAAAAAGGTAGTTTGGTCTTGCCCACATAGAAGCATCCACATTCACATTCAAGTAAGTATACAATACCAATGGATCGACAATTCACATAATGTTGAGGGAAAAACCGTTGACCATTTGGTAAAACATTGTGTATGTTGGATTTGGAAAGATATTTGCAATAACTGCAATTGCCACATGGAAAGGTGCCTTTGAGCTGCTTATGGGACCTGTTACTAAATTTATATTCACTGGTAATAAGTTTGTCTCGGAGAGATGGAGCACGTCGATAAGTAATCAAAGGTTGTGGCGGAACAAAGGGTGAGAGGAATTTGTCAGTGGCAATAATGTGCCAATGTTTGGAAAGTATTTGAGTAATTTGATTGTATTGTTGACAATAATTTGTAATAATTCTAAGGGGGGATTTGGTTGATGTGGAAGTTTGTTTGGTAGCAAGTAAGATAGAACGTGATTTGGATTTAGCTTTTTTGTATGCGTCTTTTAGGACGCTATTTTTATAACCCCGTGCGCGTAATCTGTTCCGTAGGACGGAGGCCTCGTGTTCAAAGGAGGTATCCGTCGAGCAGTTACGTCGGGCACGGAGATATTGGGCAAAAGGAATAGATTTAAGTAAGGGCTGTGGGTGAAAGCTGGAAGCAGCCAAAATAGTATTGCCAGCCGTTGGTTTTGGGAACAGGTGGCTCTGTAAGTGCCCATGTCCATCCTTGCTGAGCGTTAGATCAAGGAAGGAGATGGAACTAGTGCTATAAGTCATGGTAAATTTAAGGTTTAATGAGTTAGAGGAATTTAAAAATAATAAAAATTGATGTAATGCGTCAGTTGGACCCTGCCATAAAATTAGAATATCGTCGATGTATCGACAGAAAGTAGCTATATATTTAGTATAGATGCTGGCAGTGTCATCTAAAAAAAGTTTGCGTTCCCACTCCCCCAGGTACAGGTTGGCGTACGCCGGTGCGCAACAAGTGCCCATGGCGACGCCCTGTACCTGGAGGTAGTGGGATCCGTTAAAGGAAAAAAAAATTGTGAGTGAGAATAAATTTGAGAGCTCTAATGATGAATATAGATAAGTCATAAGGGTATGTATTAGTAGTAGATAGAATATGTTGAATGGCTAGGAGGCCTAAGGAATGGGATATAGAACTGTATAGGGCCTCCACGTCGATGGCGACCAGGACAGTGTTGGCATCGACATGGAGGTCCGAAAGACCTTGGAGTAGATGTGTGGTATCACGTATATATGAAGGTAAGGCCTGTACTAAAGGCTGAAGTAATTTGTCTACATAACGACTGAGGTTGTCAGTAAGGCAGCCGCGTCCAGAGACGATAGGTCTGCCTGGTGGTCTGGGCAAGTTTTTATGCACCTTGGGTAGTGCGTAAAATGTTGCCTCTTTGGGAAATTTAGTCCTAACGTATTCAATAGTGGACTTATCAATGGTGCCTTGTCTAAAGGCATCATCAACAAGTGTGTAGAGTTCTTGTTGGAAAGATTTGATTTGTGTGCTAGGAATTATGGTGTACCAATCACGGTTACGTAATATATTCATACACATCTCAACATAGTCCATTCTGTCTAGGATAACTATGTTTCCGCCCTTGTCCGCTGGTTTGATTATTATTGACGAGTTTGTTTTGAGGTTTTGTAGAGCAAGGTGTTGATTGTAAGAAAAGTTTTTGATTTTAGAATGGGCCGGAGTAGTTTTTAAATTACGAATTTCGTTAGTCACTGATTGTAAAAAAAAAGTGCTGCACGTGGATTGGTGCTAGGTGGTGGAAAAAAAACTGATTTTTTCTTTATGGAAACATGATGAGAACGGTGTTGAGGGTGACTATTAATGTCATCCTCAAGATTATCAAAAAGATTATCTAAATCAATAGTGTCAATCAGATCTGGCGGATCATTTTCCCCGAGGAGCTCTATGAGCTGCTGGAGGGCAGTGGTTTCTGTGGCAGTGTGTGTGACTGTGTCAGAAAAAGGGTTGGGGGTGTACATGCTATGTAGTATTAATTAGCGAATGAACAAGTGTATATCTTTAATTGCAGTGAATTTGTCAAGCTGTGATACTGGGCAAAAGGTGAGTTCTTTTTCAAGGACAGAAGTTTCGTGACAAGTGAGTGTATAGGAAGATAAGTTGATGATATTACAGGAAGATGATATTAACGTGTTGTTCTTTTGGGTTTTGGGTTTTGTGACATGTGTTGCTGGTGAGTGTGTAGTGATGCCCTCATTTTGTCAAAAAAATCTGCATTCTGAGATGCAGAAGGTAGGGAGTGAGATCTAACTGTCTTGGCAAGTGAGGGGGCAGCCGGCGAGTCCCCAAGGGGGGAGGCGCTGGGGGTCCCCTCCATGTCAGACACATCATCACTCGAAAAATTGGGTGTGCGACCTCGTTTGGGTTTGCGAAGACCCAGGGGAGGTTAATTTTGTGAGAATATTGGGATGGAGTGTGAGTCCTATCAGTGGTAGAACGAGAGGTAGGGACCTTAGAAGCAGGCCGTGTGGCGGCTGGGGGGCGAGCCACACGGTTTGCTTCGGTCCATTTGTACGCGCGTTCTTCATGAAACGCTTTCTTGTCACAAAAGAATTTTTTGTCCTTTTGTGCAAGAATATCGTGGTTAAATTTATCAAAACGAGTTTTCAATTGTTCATCCAATGAAATGTATAGAGGATGGTTCTTGAATTGCGCGAGTTGTGTGTTAATCAACTCAAGCTTAGTATCTAAAAGGGTCATCTGTGACTCATATTCAGAGATGAGTAATTTCATAAGCTCGTTTGAGCATTGTTTCAGGGCATTCTCCCAGGAAAGTTTGAAATCTGGGTGGATATCCTGAAATGTGGGAAAAATTTGAACCCTGAGACCAAAGGGGTTAATTCCATGGGCAATATATTCTTTAAAGGATTTAATGTGCCAAAATAAGGAAGCTTTCTTTTGGACAGTGTGTGTAAGATTCAAAAAGGTATATTTGAGTTGTGACTGAACATATTCATTGGACTCAAAATTATGCATAGTATTTGTCATACGAGTGTCCCACTCTTCTCCAAGGTATAATGCCATATTGAACTAGAAAGAAGGTATATTACCGGCCTCAGATGGCAGTGCAATATAAACTGTATTAAGTAAGGCACAGATTGTTGTTGGTATAGGGTATGTAGGGTAGATTGAAGGCCCAAAAAGGACAAGTAATAAAGATAGCCACAGAGTGGTAGAATACGGTATAACCAAAAATTACCCGTGTAGGGGATTTGGATGGGGTAACCATAAGTTGTAGAAACAAAGAATATTTGGGCAAGATTTGGTAAAAATACAAATGGTCTATCGCATCCCAGAATTGAATATAATGAATTTTAATAGGCTGAAGTGTGCATATACACTGGCCAGTACCCCTAGGGGATGCTTAGGGTAAAGATAGACACTAAGAGAGTATATGCATTTGAAAGGTAAATATTTATTCAAAAGAACATGGGTAGATGCATATAAGTCATAGGGAATGTTCGGTATGTTACACAAGTATGGACAGAGAGCATACAGTTTTTTGACCAAGTCAACAGCATGAACATACAAAAATTGTTGTGACAGAAAAAACCTTGCTTGATACATATAAGATCAGGATGATGCCAACATGTTTCGGACTTTGGTCCTTTTTCAAGGCAACTAGATATCCTTTGATTCACATCTAAATTATGTGAGAATCAGAGATTAGTACATATAGTGTATGACAGTCAAATACAGTCTTTTCAAAAACATTGCCAGAGAAGCCAGTATAGTATATAGGTTGTGGGTACTCACATGTAATGCCAGTTTCAAAAAATGCCACAAGTGTAATCCCAAATTTAATTGGTATGAGAGATATGCATTGGGTGGAAGTGGTAAAAACAAAGTGGAAATAACCACAAATATGAAAGGCTTGCTGCGACAATTTCAGGTAGTTGCAAGGTCCTATACAGGGCTAGGGCTATGGCCCATAGCCTGTAACGATAGACAGGCCAGGCAGTATATAATGCTGTAATGAGAAAGTATATAAAGTATAAGTATTGAGAGGTAAAGTAAAGGAGGAATCATATACAGACACTAAAATTAGGGTCTGGTTACCTGGGTGTTGTAGAGCCTGATATGGGAGGTCAGTGAGCTCCAGGAAGTCAGCAGCATGTGTCAGCCTAGTTTGGCCTATGAGTATATATCTCCTCAAATAATGGCAATCAGCTGGGCAGGAAGTGTCTGTGTGCTGCATTAGAGGCTGATTGGATGGCTGTCTGTGAGGGAAAAGCGCCATGGCGCGCTATGTATTTTCCCAAGGGGACCTCTGATGAGGCGGCGCCAGGCGTGAGCACACCCAGGAAGGAGGGGTCACGTCCGGCGTCGTGACGTCACCGACGCGGGTACGGACCGCCGCTGCGACGTGCTGCGCTCCAGATGGAGCGCAAACAGGAAGTAGACAGATGGAAAAGTCCTAACAGCGGGGAAGGGGCGCATGCGCACTAAAAAATATGGCGCATGCGTGCCAGGTCTTACCCGCGCCGGGTAACTCACCCAAAATGGAGCAGGCCCATTGGTTAAATTGTGCTGTAGAAAAATATATCTGAGTGGCAATGAGTCTGGCAAACATGTGATACATATACAGTGTGACACAGCAAATTTGCAATACTGTGACAATAATGTCAGAAATGTAATTCTAGCATATAGGGCATATACATTGGAAATGAGCATGGGTACATCACAACATTCTGTGCATATTTGGAATGGTAAGGATTATTACAAATAGGTTGATTATGTGGATGCATACATGTGGGGAATGGGGTCAAAGGTCAAGTTTGCAGACTCCAGATTCAAAGCCTTCAAGGTAAGGTTTAAAATTGAAGGCCTCATTGAGCCCGGGGGGCAAGGTGGCATTAAGATGGAAAATCCATCGAAGTTCGCTTTGTAATAAAGCTTTGTTATAGTCACCACCTCGAATAGGAGGTGGGATATGATCTAGGGCTTTAAATTAAATTTTGGGGATAGCGTCATGATGGACATTCATGCAGTGTCGTCCCAAGGGTAATTTGGGGTCTCGTTTATTGACACTGCAGATATGGCCATATATATGCTTCCAAAAAGGTAGTTTGGTCTTGTCCACATAGAAGCATCCACATTCACATTCAAGTAAGTATACAATACCAATGGATCGACAATTCACATAATGTTGAGGGAAAAACCGTTGACCATTTGATAAAACATTGTGTATGTTGGATTTGGAAAGATATTTGCAATAACTGCAATTGCCACATGGAAAGGTGCCTTTGAGCTGCTTATGGGACCTGTTACTAAATTTATATTCACTGGTAATAAGTTTGTCTCGGAGAGATGGAGCACGTCGAAGTAATCAAAGGTTGTGGCGGAACAAAGGGTGAGAGGGATTTGTCAGTGGCAATAATGTGCCAATGTTTGGAAAGTATTTGAGTAATTTGATTGTATTGTTGACAATAATTTGTAATAATTCTAAGGGGGGATTTGGTTGATGTGGAAGTTTGTTTGGTAGCAAGTAAAATAGAACGTGATTTGGATTTAGCTTTTTTGTATGCGTCTTTTAGGACGCTATTTTTATAACCCCGTGCGCGTAATCTGTTCCGTAGGACGGAGGCCTCGTGTTCAAAGGAGGTATCCGTCGAGCAGTTACGTCGGGCACGGAGATATTGGGCAAAAGGAATAGATTTAAGTAAGGGCTGTGGGTGAAAGCTGGAAGCAGCCAAAATAGTATTGCCAGCCGTTGGTTTTCGGAACAGGTGGCTCTGTAAGTGCCCATGTCCATCCTTGCTGAGCGTTAGATCAAGGAAGGAGATGGAACTAGTGCTATAAGTCATGGTAAATTTAAGGTTTAATGAGTTAGAGGAATTTAAAAATAATAAAAATTGATGTAATGCGTCAGTTGGACCCTGCCATAAAATTAGAATATCGTCGATGTGTCGACGGAAAGTAGCTATATATTTAGTATAGATGCTGGCAGTGTCATCTAAAAAAAGTTTGCGTTCCCACTCCCCCAGGTACAGGTTGGCGTACGCCGGTGTGCAACAAGTGCCCATGGCGACGCCCTGTACCTGGAGGTAGTGGGATCCGTTAAAGGAAAAAAAATTGTGAGTGAGAATAAATTTGAGAGCTCTAATGATGAATATAGATAAGTCATAAGGGTATGTATTAGTAGTAGATAGAATATGTTGAATGGCTAGGAGGCCTAAGGAATGGGGTATAGAACTGTATAGGGCCTCCACGTCGATGGCGACCAGGACAGTGTCGGCATCGACATGGAGGTCCGAAAGACCTTGGAGTAGATGTGTGGTATCACGTATATATGAAGGTAAGGCCTGTACTAAAGGCTGAAGTAATTTGTCTACATAACGACTGAGGTTGTTAGTAAGGCAGCCGCGTCCGGAGACGATAGGTCTGCCTGGTGGTCTGGGCAAGTTTTTATGCACCTTGGGTAGTGCGTAAAATGTTGCCTCTTTGGGAAATTTAGTCCTAACGTATTCAATAGTGGACTTATCAATGGTGCCTTGTGCCATGGTGTACCAATCACGGTTACGTAATATATTCATACACATCTCAACATAGTCCATTCTGTCTAGGATAACTATGTTTCCGCCCTTGTCCGCTGGTTTGATTATTATTGACGAGTTTGTTTTGAGGTTTTGTAGAGCAAGGTGTTGATTGTAAGAAAAGTTTTTGATTTTAGAATGGGCCAGAGTAGTTTTTAAATTACGAATTTCGTTAGTCACTGATTGTAAAAAAAAGTGCTGCACGTGGATTGGTGCTAGGTGGTGGAAAAAAACCTGATTTTTTCTTTATGGAAACATGATGAGAACGGTGTTGAGGGTGACTATTAATGTCATCCTCAAGATTATCAAAAAGATTATCTAAATCAATAGTGTCAATCAGATCTGGCGGATCATTTTCCTCGAGGAGCTCTATGAGCTGCTGGAGGGCAGTGGTTTCTGTGGCAGTGTGTGTGACTGTGTCAGAAAAAGGGTTGGGGGTGTACATGCTATGTAGTATTAATTTGCGAATGAACAAGTGTATATCTTTAATTGCAGTGAATTTGTCAAGCTGTGATACTGGGCAAAAGGTGAGTCCTTTTTCAAGGACAGAAGTTTCGTGACAAGTGAGTGTATAGGAAGATAAGTTGATGATATTACAGGAAGATGATATTAACGTGTTGTTCTTTTGGGTTTTGGGTTTTGTGACATGTGTTGCTGGTGAGTGTGTAGTGATGCCCTCATTTTGTCTAAAAAAGTTTCTGCCCTTTCTGTCTTGGCTTCTCACTCTTTTGAATAAAACCCAATCTGTATCACAGATCAGTAATAAAGAATATATTCTACTTGAGGTTCTATTAGCACGTGGTCTCTCTTTCCTCTAGCATGCTTTGTTCCAGGATAAAAGCTCACTATATACCTGTACTCAAACTATCACCTCTTTCCTCTTTAACATTCTGCTTCTATTACAATATGCTTGTTTGTTACCTGCCCTGAAATTTTGCATGTTCCTGTTTCTCATATTGGATGCTGACTGCGTACCACTCTCTGATTCTATTGCTTTTTAGCTGCCATCTGCACAGGTGTGTCTGGGGGATGCAAACAGATACCCTTACCAGTAAATTCCACCACTCCTTGCGGGTGCATTGGTGAAAATCTGGCCATGTAGGCCGGCCATACATGC
Organism: Lithobates sylvaticus; assembly: GCA_028564925.1. Classification (NCBI taxonomy): domain Eukaryota; kingdom Metazoa; phylum Chordata; class Amphibia; order Anura; family Ranidae; genus Lithobates; species Lithobates sylvaticus. Next base: position 170,787,201 of record CM053028.1, read on the forward strand.
TGAGAATTTCTTTCCTGTAATCACGGGTTGCAGGAAAGAAATTTGCACGATTCCTTCATCAACATAGACAGTGCTGACAGGGGACTCAGCAATTGTCTTCTCCTGATGTGGGGGGCCGAGGGTGAGCGGGGGAAGCCATCCCAACTGGGAGAAGACAGTGATTATTACTAACGGCTCTAGCCCCCTTGAAGATACCATAAATGTCCTTCTCCCCACCACTATCATGCTAATCCTTCTCCTCATAACAGCCAGCACCCCAACACTCCTCCTTCTAACTGCAAGCACTCCAACACTCTGCCTTCTTACCACCTGCACCCCAACCCTCCTCCTCAGCTCAAGGACCCCAACACTCCTTCTCACCACTAGCACTGTTACATTTCCCCTTACCACACCACCCCCCCCACCCTAACCACCCCCAACTCTCCTCCTCCTCGTATTCCTTCTTTGCCTTCTGCTGCATCCTGGTATTCCACATGCTGGTAGAGGACAAGGATAGCCTTCTCTGCTAAGAAATGGTGGCTGGCATATAGCCTTGTCTGAAAAATAATGGTGGCTGAGTACAGGCAACAAAAAAATGCTTAAATAGGGTGTTTGGCAAAACTGCCATGCAGATATAGGGCATGGGGGAGATTTGGGGATTTTTAATTTTGCTTCCACAGCAGCACTGCAAAAGTCCATGGGCTGGCCTTGGGGATAGCAAAAACAATACATCCTGACGACTCCTCATAGCCAAGTGGTGAGGATATGGTGGGATTAGCTGAAAAGGTGGTGGTGGAGGAAAAGGGTGTAGGAGCAACAGTAAAAAAGAAAGTGTCTGTTTGGTACCCATTGAAGAGGAGGAAAAGGATGCATGAGCAGCACCATAAAAAAGAAAGTGCTGCTCTGTGTACCCAAGTAGGAGGAGGAAAAAGAAGTAAAAAAACATGTTTTATAAGCAAACCACAGGTATTTGAGGAGATGATGGAGGAGGAAAGGGGCACATCAGCAGGCCCAAAAATGGCTTCTATGCACCCTTAAGGGGATAAAAAAAGCACATGGGCAGGTCCCAAAAATAGCTACTATTCTCACAAAAGGAGGAAGAAGAAGAGGGCCAGGAATGTTTTGCTAGTTTATATGGGAAAGGTTGCAGAGAATACAACGTGTCCAAATAAAAAATGACAGTTTTTTTCCCCTTGAGGAGGAGGTGAAAAAGGGAGTATTATCAGCCTTCAAAAAAAATAAATTACTGCATTGTGCTTTTAAAGAGGAAAGGGCGCATTAGCGACATACTTAGTGGGGTGTGGGGACACGATCTGCTCTAGGTTCGCACTCGCTGAAAGTGTTGCAGTTGCTTGCCATTTCTTGTTTTGTGTAATGAAGCTAGTCCGTGGCCACTGCTTCAGTGACAGGGTTCTGTACTGAGGAGTCTGTACTGAGGTGAAGGGTGTCTGTACTGAGGAGGTGGGCTGGGAGGGGCAGATTTAGGAGAGGGGTCTTTGCTGAGCAGGGGAAGTTGGTCAGTGCTGGGGGGAGTCTGTATTGAGGAATTTGTGCTGGGGGTCCTTCTCTACTGAGGCGTCTGTGCTTTGGGGGGGGCAGTCTGTGCTGGGGGATCCATATGTACCAGATAGTGTGTGCTTGGGGGTGGGGGTGTGCTGGGGGGTCTGTATGTAAAGACGGGTATGTGCTGGGGGGTGGTCCCGTCCATCTGTGCTGAGAGGTTAATGTGTATTGAGAAGTCCGTCCTGGGGGAAATCTGTACTGAGGGGTTTGTGCTCAGAGAGTCCATCTGTACTTAGGGATCTATGTTGGGAAATCAGTGTGTTCTGAGAAGGGAATCTTTATTGAGGTAATTGTACTGTGGAGTCTGTACTGAGAGGGTAGGCTAGGAGGGTGTATAGGAATGTTAGGTGGGATCTGTACTGTGGGATATATGAAAAAACTAATTCCTAAATGCTATATTTGTAATATTTTGGGAATAATTGCGGATATGGGGATGGGAGAGAGGGTTCACGGAATGTGGGGTTGTGGTTTTACAAATTCTTAATTCTATTAAGACAATACAACAAGGTACTGTGAAAAAAGAAGCTCACTAACGATACCTGGCCAAACCAGGCCTAAAAATAGCTAAAAAAGTTGTAACAAACCAGATTGTGGTGCTGCTTCTGTATTTAAGCCAAGCTGTTTTGTAATTGCAAAAACAATTACACATGGTGGTGTGGCTAGCACGCAAGGAAGATGGATGTCTAGTCCCCGGAGCTCCATCTCGCAGCAGAGGTTAACAGCACACAGCAACTCCCTCAGGCTCCATTTCTCTCTCTTGTCATAGCAGATCACTTCCCGATCACACAGGCGGCATGACCTGCAAAAGGAAGGACAACTCCAACCTAAGAAGCTCACTGCTTTCTTTTAACAGGCTGCTCGGGAGCCCAGTGTCAGAAACCATGAATCAAACGAGACAGAAGTACAGTTAAATCACACTTGTTTAATAATAAAAGTAAATGGAACAAACGTAGTCAAAACATAGCCAAAGTTCGGTAACCAGAACAGATAGTCAGACAAGCCAGAAAGTCAGGAAGCCAGAGATCAGCATAGTGGAACAGCAAGCAGGATCTGGAGCCAGAAGGAATGTCAGCCAAGCAAGTCTTTAACAGGAAAGTAGGAGATAGTCTCTGTGATGTTGACCAAGGTGAAGGCAGAGATCATCTGGGCTGGATGGCTTAAGTAGGCACGACTGAGAAGGAAGGGCTGAGCTCAGTCCTAACACCCAGGCAAGATGGTGCCACATTATATCCCTCCACACGAGGAGGCTGACAGACTCCAACAGTGGCTCTATCTGGTGGCTCTGGGCATAGGAGTTCCCCACATATCTCCCCATCTCCTGCAGCTTACAAGGGAGCTCCTAGATTACATCTTGTCGTTCCCAGCCACTAATCAGCCAGTCTCAGAGACCGCACTGAAAGATATGCTAGTATTACTCAGAGGAACTCTCCATGCTGATATTATGCCACTCACTAAAATCTTTACTGGAGAAATACATGCTATTGGCACCAGGGTTGACCACATTCATAATAAAATGGATGAGTTTGCCCATACCATAAATGATTTAGTGGATGCTCATGACGACAACACAGGTGAGCATACCTGGATCAAGGCCAAGCTAGCAGATTTGGAGGACCGCTCCAAAAGAAATAACTTAAAGATCAGGGGAATACCAGAATCTGTACAACAACAGGAGCTCCGCCAATATGCTACTGATCTCTTAGAAATGAGTAGCATATTGGCCTATAAAACCGTCATCCCTGAGTTCACCAATTCTGACCTAATCATTGACAGAATACACTGTATTCCCAAACCATCCTTCAAAACTGAGCATGTTCCCAGAGATGTGCTCACGCACATTCATTTTTACCATGTGAAAGAACAGCTATTACTTAATTTCTCGCAACATGGGCACCCTTCCATCTCCATATGAGCATCTGCAATTATTTGCGGATTTATCTCAATTCACCATGCAACTTCGGAATAAGCTAAACACAATCACTAAAACCCTGAGAAATCACAAAATAAATTACAAACCCAAATAAGCTATTCATCTTAAGAAATGGAGACACTCATGTCATATATATTCTAGAGAAAGGCTTACAACTCCTGCGGACATGGGGAATTTGGGACATCCCTGCGTCGTCTGCTTGAGGGAAATCACTGCCCAGCTGTCTCCAGAATGGCAAAGGGTGCTTTTAACATCATAGCCTCCCACCAGAGCATTTAATCAGCTGTATTACCCTTTCATAAATGTTAACTTCCCTTTCTGCTATATGGAAACCTCCCAGCTAGTAGACTTTGCCTCCGGTTACTTGTCACAGTGTTCTACTGCACACGGATCATAGATCCACATTTTAGTTCAATGACGTCACTTGTGTTTCTGTTTATATGTTCTTTTCTGTATTTTTTACATCTATGAGTCAACCAATCTAATCCGAACCTGGAAAACAAGTCTACACCTACTGTGTTCTGCCATGATTGAAACCATCTCGTGGCATCACTCAGCTAGACTACACTCTATATGTGAGTACCTTTGATCCCAGCATCTATATGTCATCTCATTATGTCTATGTCTAATAATATATTATTTGCATGCTCATCCCTCTGGTCAGAAACTCTTAAATACCACTCTGACATATTATGAAGAGAAGCATTTCCACTAATTAGCCCCTCCTAAATGTTCACACGCTTCTTATCCACATATCTTTTCTGCCTCCATTTCAGAAAAAAAGAGAGGAATATTAGTTGCGATCTGGGATATTGTTGCTTTCCTGCTAATAAAACGAATTATCAACCCAGGAGGCAGGTTCATAGCCTTGATATGTGACCTAAACTCAACAAGATATACTCTAGTTAAACTATATGCCCACAAAAAGCATCAGATTCAATTTCTAAACAGACTGCTGTGAAAAGTAGAGAAGATCAATCAAGGCTCCTTATTAATATGCGGAGACTTCAATGCCCTCCCAGACCCACATATTGACTCTTGAAGTAGAATAATGATGACCTCAGTGATGCAGGTTTGTGTTCAAAGTATTACAAGATGCAGGTTTCTTACAATGCAAGCATATTAGGTACAACATGATTGGTTGCTAAGATCTACATCAATGTAACTAACCATAAATATGACAACTGTCATACAACCAGACAAACTTATTAATTCCCAGAATTCCTACATGTTTATTAAAATTATTTATAATTGGTTTTGTCTGTGGTTTTATCCATTACAATATTTGTGTAGAGACAGTATGGGACACAGTCATGTTAAATCAAACCCTCCTTGTCCTGATAAGACTTTACCAACTCAAGGATAACAGATCTACGACTTTGGGAAAATGAACTTGCAATAACCCCACCTTTTGTATTATATGTCCTACAGTTTTTAACTATACAATCCTATATGTATGTACTGCACGCAAGCTCAGCGGGACAGGGTGCGTTTATAATTTATTTTACCTTTTATTTTTTATTTTTAAATATGAGATCTGGTGTAAAAAATACCTCAGATCTCATATTTACACTTAAATGCAATAAAAAAACTGTCATTTAAAAAAAATAATTAAAAAAATGGCCCTTTAAGAAGTGTGAGCGGAAGTGACATTTTGAAGTCGCTTCTGCCCTGCATTGTTATGGAAACGGGTTGGGGCCATCTTCCTCTCACTTGTCTCCATGCCCAGCTAGGGTTAAGATCCGATTGCCTCCACCGCTGCCGATGGATCCAGTAAGCGGCGGAAGGCACCGGAGTGCGGCGGGAGGGGGGCCCCTCTCCCGCCACCGATAAAAGTGATATTGCGGCCGTAAAATGTAGGACGTATATCGGCGTGCGGCGGTCCGGAAGTGGTTAAATTGTATTTATTATTGCTCTCACATCATGGACCGCACATCAAGTTATTATCAGCCCTTTAGATTTCATTTTTGTAGAAAAACATCTTATGTATCCCATCCATCTTGGCTTTGTTAAATATTATGGCAGCTGTATTCCAATTAACAACCTCATCTTAATATTTTTATTTTCTCTCAACATGAGTCTATTGTATAAATGTAAAATTACAAAATTGTTATCTTAATCTAAACTAATTCCATTTTACAACTTTCCCCAATAACCTGGATTTAATTTCCAACCAAAAGTTGGCTTAACCAGTTACAATATATCTATATTATTTAAAAAATTGTTAAACTCATATTAGAAATTAATACTCAAGTGATAATCTCAATATCACACCCTAATTCTAATATATATACACAGATATATTTACTTAAAGAAGGACATCTTACTTAATTTTCTATTTTTTATATTTGTTTCCACTATCAAAGGATATTCAATTTGTGTAATACACGGTTAAATGTAACCTTCATTTTACCATGTTTGGAAAACAGATTAAAAAATAATTGTGATCACATTGTTTATCATTAGATTAATTAACCCGGCACATTTTGTTATTAATGTCTAAAGAAACTGAAATTGGCATGGTGTCCTTCCAGCTTATCACTGATCTCTCATCCCAGCTACATTCTTTCATGAGAGCGCAAAGGAGGGGATCACATCTGCATACATGACACACACAAGAGATAGAACTAAAGGTTCCAGCATTCACACACATACACGAATATCTCTCTAAAATCGCTTAAATTTTTCCCCATTTGTACACAACACATGCATATCATTCTCTTACTTTCCTCTCACTCTTTAATATTTCCCTGCTTAAATTCTGCTTTCCTTATTTTGTTCTGATATCCTTTGCATCAGATGTATTGTAATCCCTGGGGGAAATCTGTACTGAGGGGTTTGTGCTCGGAGAGTCCATCTGTACTTAGGGATCTATGTTGGGAAATCAGTGTGTTCTGAGAAGGGAATCTTTATTGAGGTAATTGTACTGTGGAGTCTGTACTGAGAGGGTAGGCTAGGAGGGTGTATAGGAATGTTAGGTGGGATCTGTACTGCTGTATAAATCACCCGAGGCGAGGGTCAGAATAAACAACGACCACTCTACCAGGTTTCGATTGCTGAGGGGGACGAGGCAGGGGTGCCCGTTGTCGCCCCTCCTCTTCGCCCTCGCGATCGAACCCTTGGCCATTTCTATAAGATCATGTCCAGCGATAAAAGGCTATAGAAGAGGGATTGAGGAGGAAAAGGTGATCCTTTTCGCGGACGACCTCCTACTATTACTTGGGGATGCCCAAGGATCATTAAAAGAAACGATGTCAAAACTGGGAAGCTTCGGGAGCTTCTCGGGCTTGAAGATCAATTGGGGAAAATCTAGCCTTTTACCCATAGACGAGACGGAAATTGCCCTACCCCAGGAAGCTGTACGACTTCAAATAGTCAATCAAATGAAATACCTTGGTGTATACATCACAAAGGATCCCAAAAAATATCTAGCAAATAACTTAATTCCACTCTTGACTAAATTTAAAGAGAAAGTAAAAATCTGGAAGAAACTTCCGCTATCTGCAGCGGGCCGCTGCAATCTAATTAAAATGATTTTTTTTGCCCCAACTTTTATATGTTTTGCACAATTCCCCAGTATGGATTTACAAAAAATGGTTCCATAGGATAGATACCATATTCAGGGAATTGATCTGGAAGGGAGGAGCAGCCCGTATCAGTTTAAAAACATTACAGCTCCCGAATGGGGAAGGTGGAGTCGCACTCCCCCACTCATTTGATTACTTTGTAGCGGCCCAGCTCCAGTATATGGGAAGAAGCGATCAAAGAAAAACTCTACTGGGGAACTTTTTTCAGATGCCGGTAGTGGAGGCCTTAGAGGCAGGGCAGGTAATGCGTGGGGTCCCTACTCTCGAACTAATGGGCAAAATATGGGAGACGGCTAAGGAAACCCTGGGATACAGAGGGTTTACAAAGTATTCACCCCTATGGAACAACGGTAGACTGGGGGAAATACAGAAAATAGGGCCAATCAAGGAATGGGAAAGGCGCGGTATAAAATTTCTTCACCAACTCTACCAAAGCGGAAAAATCAAGTCCTTTCAGGAGTTGAGAGAGCAATTCACAATCCCGAGAAACTCCTTTTTTAGATATCTTCAAGTTAGACACGCAATGACATCACAACTCGGAGAAATAGAAATAGAAAGGTGCGATATACCGGCATTACAAGACATAATTGAATCGGGATCGATGAAAGGTCTAATATCCAAAACCTATTTAAGCTTAAATAGGAAAAGAAAGGAGAAACAACAGGAACCACCCGCTAGGAGGAAATGGGAAAGAGACGTGGGAGATATAACCCCTACCCAGTGGGAAAGAACCCTTGAGCTTGCCCAGTGTGTTTCCCTGTCCCCGCCCCAGAGGATGTCACATTTGTTTTTATTACATAGGGTGTACTATACGCCGCAAAAACTTTTTCGGTTCGGACGGAGACAGGATGCCACTTGTCCAAGGTGTGGAAGGCTAGAAGGAGACATGATCCACATGTTCTGGAGATGTCCTAAACTATTCCGATACTGGATGGAGGTGGTGGAAATAATTACCCACGTCTTCGAGACACCCATAGAAGTAGAGCCTATGACGTGTGTATTGGGGTGGCTAGAGGGGAAGGGAAAACCAAAGGGTACTGGCTTGGCAATCCTGAGATGTCTTTTCCAAGCCAGGAAACTTATAGCCCAGAGATGGCAGTCTTCCACCCCTCCATCCAGTAGAGAATGGGAACAGAACATGAGCATGGTGATCCTCAAAGAAAGAACATTATACATTAGGCAGGGCTGTATCAAGAAATTTGATGAGACATGGAAAAAATGGTGCGAGAAAAAAGAAAGTGAATGCATGAGCACATAAAGGAAACAGAGATCTAGGAAAGAGACACGGGGGACCAGATAGAGAGAAGGTGTTTGGGTAAGCAATTAGGAAGTAGAACAGGGAGAGAGTCTAAGTATAGGATGAATGGAAGACTGAGTAGGGAGAATGTCGGGAGAGATTATTGTCGGTTTAAAAATGAAAAATTGAGACTAATATTGCAAGATAGGAGGAGGAGATCCCCCAGAAATAGGGGACCACCTGGTTATTTCCTTTTTTTTTTCTTTTTGGTCTCCTTTTTTCTTGCTCTGCCCATTTTAGACATATTGCTTTCCAACGAACGAATGTATGAGAGAAATGATGTTTTGTATGTAATAAAAAAAAAAAAAAAAAACTCAATAAAGATATAAAGTTAAAAAAAAAAAAAAAAAATAATCAGACAATCTTTAAATGAGAAGCATGGACTATAAAAAAAAACACATTATACTCGCCTAGGTGGATGCAGCATTGATCCGATGCTGCATTTGTTCCCTGCCACCTTTGAACTGAGAACTGGGCAAACACAGCCCGCAAACAGTTTGCTGAGGACAAACAGAATAAGGACATGGATTACTTTATAAAGTTCCATTACTGTTATGCAGGTTCTTTGTCAGTTCTTTCCTGCGCTCCATGGATCAGTATCGGCTTGCTCAATGCATCCACATGAGAGCTAACAATCTCATTGACAATTTGTACACAGACACTAATTGCAATTCAAAAAGCCACAGATGTGGAAAATGGACCCTTTAATTGCCATTTGATCTGTGTGTCATCTTGTATATCTGTACCAAGGCCAAGCGTTCCAGGGTATGTAAACTTTTGATCAGGGCCATTTGGGTGATTTTTGTTATGATTTAAAAAGGAGCCAAACAACTATGTGATAAACTGCTTCATATGATCACTATCCTTAAATAAGAGTTTTCTGGCATGATAATTCATACTTTAAATATTAAAGCCAAATATTTACGATTAAAAATATTGGAGCGCAGCTTTTTTTTCCCCTCTTGGGTAGATCAGAGAGTGGTTAAAACCGACAGACTTTTTCTGCATCTGTGTGCCTTTGAGAAGATTTCCCTTTGTGCTGTAAACACAACAGGAAGTAAGAGGATATCTCTTTAAAGTGGGGGAAATCCCCTTTTATAAAGGTGCAACTAAGCTATTAACCACAATACATTGCCCCTCTATTTCTGTTCTGGTGGCAAATCAGAGTTTTGGGTTCTCTCTCACTTTCATTCCTAGTAAGAGTAGCCACAAGGACAAATGGTAAAAGTGAATCTCCATAACTGGGATACAGACCGCATTAAAAACCTAACTTGGAATGTAAACCTTTAACCACTTTATCAAAAAAAAAAAAAAAAAATGTTTTGACATTTAATATACTTCAAGAGTTTTTCACAAAGTATGATAGTTATGATTTTGAATATCATTAAACTTGTTAAAAGCAATATGAACAGTGTGATTATTCAGCTGTATATAGTGCATTTAACTATGCTTTATCTTTGTCTTCTTATAGGAATTAGCTTTTGACCCATATGAGTCCTATGCTCAGGATATTCTTCGACCAGGTTTTCATGATCACTTCCTTGGTCAACTTTCAAAGCCTGGTGCTGCTCTTTATTTACAGGTAATACAAGCTGTTCAGGGGACAAGATCTATATTTTACTTGTCGCTCTTTAAAATTATCTTGTAACATTTTAGTCCTGTCTGATATATTCTGTGCAAATTTATATCATATTATGTGATAACCATATGGCATTTGGCTGTAAAGGAAACTTGTGCAGAATGTGGACTGCCATTGTTGACCTTATCCTGAAAATGCTAATTTCCTGGCTGGCTTGCTGAACCAGTGCTAGTAAGCAGATGGAATGCTCTGATTTGCTTCACACTTGACAATAAGCGAGACAGCCACGCAACCAGGTTTTTATAAGTAGGTCAGCAATGGTACTAATGTATAACTTTTAGCGTAGTTACTTTACATTTCTGTAAAGAGGGCATTGAAGGATTGACTACTGAAAAGATTTAGGTTACTGGAAGTGGCAATGTGACCTTCCCTTCCAGAAGTAAGGTTGTCTGTTCAAGATGGTGACTTATAGGCTCAAGGATGTGTCATCTAGAAGCAGAGATTTTCCCAAGTGTGAGAATAACAAACACAGGTTAACTAGCATTAGCTTCAGCCTAAGATACAGAAATCTGCTTCCTTCAAAATCATTGTTCTGTGAACCTACAGCCTGAAAAAATAATAATTTGTGTTGCAGGAACTCGCATGTCTGTAGACAAGTGTTCCAGTATCCCACATGTCTCTAGACCAGTATCCTAGGTGTGGGACAAGTAGTATCCCACATCTGGTGGTTCAAAGCCACATAAACTGGGGGGGACTGGAGTGACACCATTATTGTACATAATAATGGTGGATAGATATATGGAATAATGGATGACCTTCACCAGCACACCTTCCCTATGTTTAAGGCGTAATTTTGAAAAACATTGTAGTCATCTAAAAGACTAACATTTCAGGATGATAACATGTAAAAGAAACTGCATAATTATAAATAAATCATAAACTATTTAAAAAGCCTGCTGTGTCACTTATGACATCATCATAAAGTCAGATTCTAGTCTAAATGTTGTAATTAAAGACCATGTTAACAAACAATAGCATTAAGTATGTAAACAAAAGTACTTTTCTTTATTTTCTTTATAGTGAGCAAATTCTGCACACTATATTTTGGGATTCGCAAACCATTTGCTCAGATTCCAAGTTGATGCCTGAACTTCCTGACACAAGTCAGCTGCTGTCAGAATTCACAATTCTTTTAAAATACAAAAACTGGCCATAGAAAGCATGCTACATCATTGCATATTTGATGCATGTGCACTCAGAACTGTGTTGATGGCAGTACATGAATGCTACATAGCCTAACATACACATTATCATGGTGACAGTGTGTCCTGATGGAAGCTAACGGATGCCGCCACCTTTGCAGTACAAAGTGCACCCACCCAATGGGCAGTGCTAGTGGAAGGTAATAGGGGTTGCTAAATAACCTCAAGACATCATACTAAAGTAGGTCAGGAGAATACTTATAGGTCTGTTTCATACAGGCTTCAGCTTGTATAAGAACATTTGTGCACAGCAAGCTTTGACAAAGCATTTTCAGAGCTTTCAGCAAGCTTTCTTGAAGCTTTTAAAGTATTGTTCAACACCAGTTTGTAAATGTTGAGTACAGAACCTAATGGGAGTGTTGATTGCCACTTTAAGCAAGCTGCTAGCAGGCTTTCAACAAGCTTCAAGAAGTTTGAGTTAAGGGCTGGAACTGAGTTCTGCCTATTCCTTCTGCCCCACAACAAAGTCTTAATGGTCATTGAGGGGGCACCCCCCACTTATCAAAGTGGGGAGATGTCTGCTGGCCTTTGCAATGTTTTACTGCAGGCATGCAACAATATTGATTTGTTGCCCCTCACTTTTAGTCTGTCCACTGCACCTCGGGGCTTCACTAATGTGCTATACCCTGGTGTTGCTCTGCTTTGCTGTCAAGGCATCCCCATAGTGGGATATCTGCATGACTTTTTCCCAAAGAACAGTCCATGTAGGTTTTGTGAACCTACGGACTGCAGAACATCCAGTGATTCTGTTGCATCCAAAACATCCAGAAGTTGGCATTGGAACTGTCACATTATTTGGATTATTTCAGACTTCTCTTAGATACAGCCCTGTCCAAGGTCTTCCTTCCCTTGAACAAATTGCAGACTTGTTGCTCCCATGTATAGACTCTGGGCTCCAGCAGCCACTTTGCTTTGTGTGAGGGTTTTGGGCCCGGTTTCTTCCTTCCAGGCCGTTTCCTATGCCCAATTTCACTGCAGACTGCTGTAACTCAGCATTGTGGCAGTGTAAGACAGACAGGCTGTGGATCATCCCTTACACCTGACCTGCAGGACCAGGTTTTCCCAGGCATGATGGGTCTCCTGTTCGGTGCTGGACTTGGAGAAATGTTTTGAGACGTTCTCACACTGGACGCCAGACTTTTGGGCTAGAGAGTAGTCCTGGTAGTCCAATCATGGTACAAGGGACTTGGTCTTTGGAAAAATCTTGTCTCCTGACCAATATTCGGGAACTCAGGACACTTTGGTTATACCTTCAACGCTGAACCTCTCATTTGTGAGTTAACCCAACCAGGATTTAGACAAGTGTCATAGTGGTGGCTTGCATCCACAACCCAGGAGGAGCCAGAGTCCCAGAGTCTCACAGCTTATGGAGAAGCAGATCTGATTCCATCTTGGACAGAACTTCACATTCCAGCCCAGTCCACCGTACACATCCCAGGTGTGTAAAATTGGCAGGTTAACTTCCACATTCTTCAACTTCTGGGTTCCGAAGAATTCTCTTTACCCCAAGGTGTTTCAAGGCCTTGCAGGTGGGATAGACTACATAGTAGGTGAGGTTGAAAATAGACACAAGTCCATCAAGTCCAACCTTTGTTTGTGCTTTTATGTCAGTATTACATTGTATATCCCTGTATGTTGTGGTCGTTCAGGTGCCTAATCTATTTAAATTATCGATGCTCCCCGCTAAAACTGCCTTACCGCTATTAGAGTAAAGAACCCTCTACGCAGTTTAAGGTTAAACTGCGTCTTTTCTAATTTTAGTGAATGGCCGCCGGTCTTTTTAAATTCCCTTTCGCTGAAAAGTTTTATCCCTATTGTGAGGTCACCAGTATGGTACACATAATACATAATACAGAATCACAGGTGTATACTATGTATACTATGGTTGTAGGCAAATTACAGTCCCCTATGAGTATACTAACAGTCTGCCCTCTGTGTTGTTTCCAGTGTTCTTAAATCCCCTGAACTGACTATCTATTTATGCTGCTCCAATTAAGGTCCCAAACCAGTTCCAAGTGATTTTAAAATATTAAATATCTGGACCCCGTGGAAACCGGGGGCCAGTAGTACCAAGAGAAACGGAGAAGAAACAAAGAGAAAAAAAAAAGGGGGGGGGGAAATAGAGAGAGAGAGGCTAGCAGATAGAGATACGTAGGGGGGAGGAGGAGGAGGAGGGAGGGAAGGGAAGAAGGAAGAGGGGGTGCGGGGACGTGCCTAGTGTGATCCCGTCGCACATAGAGGGGTGTCAGTTTGGGCACCATCAGTGCACCATGGTCAGACGAGCCATCATTCAGATAAAATTGATATTGATAGGTGTACTCATTCAAGTTACCGCTCTGTCGCCGTCCAGGAGGGCTTGCCCCTCCTCTGAGAAATAGAACATATTCCAAAGCAACCAAGTGTCGGAATATCGTTCCTGCTGGTGTTTTGCAGAAAGAACCAGGTCTTCCATTATGCTAATTTCTCTAACTTTGCGTATCCACATGCCTATTGTCGGGGGCTGGGGAGATTTCCACTTAAGGGGAATACATGCCTTAGCGGCGTCAAGTAGGTGGCGTATAATAGATTTTTTGTATACCTTCGCTGGTATGTTAGATGCATGTAGGAGGAAGAAGGCAGGGTCGTCTGGTATTACCCTTTCCGTAAATCCCTGAAGGATGCGCCGGACCTCCCTCCAAAAGTGTTCTAGTTTGGGGCATGACCAGAAAATGTGTAATATGTTGCCTATATCTCCCTGGCATCTCCAACATCGTTCGGAGGCGTCAGGGAAAATTTTTTTTAGTCTTGCTGGTGTTCTGTACCATCTAATAAGGATTTTAAAGTTGGTTTCCTGTGTTTTTGTACAGATGGAGGATCTGTGCGTAAACCTGAGTATATGTTGTCTCTGTGATGCATTGAATGTTTTATCCAAGTCCCGTTCCCATTCCGTGATGCAGTTCAAGACTTGGGGTTCCGTAGGAGAGATTAGTAACTCGTAACAGGCGGATAGCGTATGTTGCATTGCCCCTGTTTCTGAGCAAAATTCTTCGAAAGTGGTGAGGGGCCTGTCAAACATCCCCGGAGCCGGGAGATTTCTAAAAAAGTGAACAATCTGGCGGGTACTCCAGAATCTCAATCGGAAAACACCTGACTGGTCCATCAGCTCCGACGTTGTCGGCCAGGCCCCTGTCGTAACGTATTTGGAGGCTTGCAAGTATCCTGTTCTCAACAGGTTCCGGAAGTCTACATCGCCCATTCCCGGAGGGAAAAGCGGGTTTCCCAAAATCGGGTAAAGGGGAGAGGTCTGTGAGGAAAGAGAGGTTGATGTGAGCAGGGCTGAACAGATTCTGACCGTGTTGCCTATTAAGGGATGGTCCCTCATCTCTTTTGGCAGGGAGGGGAAGCACCAGGGGGCCCCACTAAGGGGAACTACCGATTGGCCTTGTTCAATACGAACCCATATCTTAAGGTCAGTGTGTCTGTTCCAATCAATCAGCCTACTCAAGTGTATAGCTTGATAATATTTTCGCATGTCTGGAACTGCCAGTCCTCCGTATTGCTTAGGGAGCATTAGCTGTTCTCTTCTAATCCGCGGATGTTTTTGTGCCCATATAAAGTCAAAGAAGGTCCTTTGGACCTGTTTAAAAAGTTGGTGGGTATGTGGATTGGTAGCGCCTGGAGGAGGTAGAGAAACTTGGGGAGGACGTTCATTTTTATAATGTTGCACCGGCCGAACCAAGAGTGTAGGCTTTTTTTCCACTCATCTAAGAGTAATTTGACTTTTTTTAACAGTGGGGGGAAGTTTAGGTCGAAGATCTTGCTTATATTGGATGGGATCATTGTGCCTAAATAGGTCAGTGCTTTGTCTGTCCATTTAAATTTAAAAGTACCTTGGAGCCGAGCGATCGATACTTGTGGGAAGTTGATCCCCATCACTTCCGACTTGTTGAAATTAATTTGGAGATTGGAGAGGGCCCCGTACTTCTCAAACTCCCTCATCAAGTTGGGGAGCGAGACTAGGGGGTTCGTGATCGAGAATAGCATGTCATCGGCATAGGCCGAAATTTTGTGTTGGTCATCTCCTATTTTTATTCCAGTAATGTCCTGATTTAGTCTGACCGAGCAGAGAAAGTGTTCCAGTGACAGGGCGAAAAGGAGGTGTGACAGTGGGCATCCCTGGCGTGTTCCGTTCGTAATTTTAAAAGGGTCTGATAATATCCCGTTAGCTCGAACTCGAGCTGCAGGACGGGAGTAGATCGCAGCAATCCATTGCCGCATTTTGTTGCCAAAGCCGGCATGTCGTAACACTGCTAACATAAAGGACCAGTTCACCCTGTCAAAGGCCTTCTCCGCATTGGTGCTAAGCAACACGCATTGCGTCTGGGATTTGTTGACTATCTGGAGTAGGTTCAACACTTTCGTAGTGTTGTCTCTAGCCTCTCGTGTTGGGACAAAGCCCACTTGGTCTAAGTGAATCAAGTTTGGGATGAGGTGTTGTATCCTGTTGGCCAGTATTTTTGTGAAGAGTTTCAAGTCCAAATTGAGTAGTGAGATTGGCCGGTAGCTTCCACAGGAGGTTGGGTCTTTCCCCTCCTTAGGGATCACTAAGATGTGTGCTATCAGGGTGTCCGCCGCAAACGTTGCAGACGAGCCGAGTGTATTAAATAGCTTAACCATATACGGGGCGAGGGACGGGAGTAGGGTCCTATAATATTGACCCGTTAGACCATCTGGGCCTGGTGCTTTGCCCTGTTTAATGGTACCTACCGCTATTTGAAGTTCCTCAATAGTAATGGGTTCTTCAAGAATATCCCTGTCCGCTTCAGCTATTCGGGGCATACGTGACGATGAGAGGTATGAGTCTATCTGTTCTTGAGTGGGGGATTTGGTCGTTAAATTGTACAGGGAGTTGTAGAAATCCCGGAATTCCCGTGCTACGTCGTGGGGTTTCGTGACTTTAGGTCTGTTGTGCGTAACTATATGTGGGATGTAGGTCGACAGTCTCTGTTCTTGCAGCGTTCTCGCTAATAGTTTCCCGCACTTATCCCCCGATTCATAGGAGAACCTCCTGCAGACCTGTAGTGCCGCCTTGGCCTTAAATCGGAGCAGATCTGAAATCTGTGTGCGCTTGGCAAGGAGATCCCTCTCCAAAGAGGGGGACTGTGCCCTTTTATGTCGGCTTTCCAACGCTGCAAGGTCCGCCAGAGGCACCCTGAGTTGTTCGGTTCGCTTCCGCTTGATTCTGGATCCGTGCTTTATCAGGACTCCTCGGATAACCGCTTTGTGTGCCTCCCAGACGATACCAGGGTCACAGTCAGGAGTGTCATTAACGCTGAAGTAGAAATCCAGTTCTTTAATTACGTCCGCTAATACCTCCTCGTCCTGCAGGAGGCTTTCATTCAATCTCCATTGATTGGACCTGCTCGTCCGGGAGTCATGCAGGGCATATGATAAGAAAATCGGGGCGTGATCGGACCAGGTAATGGAGCCTATAGTGGAAGCTCGTACTGCGTGTAGTTGGGCATGAGGGATAAGGAAATAATCAATACGGGAGTAGGTTTTGTGTGGAAGAGAATAGAAAGTAAAATCTTTTCCCGTGGGGTGCAGAAGGCGCCAAATATCAATTAGTTGGCTGTTATGAAGGGATCGTGTAATGCTGTTTCGGGAGGAAAAAGAAACTGATGACCGCCCAGAGGATGTGTAATCCTTTGGGACCAGTGGGACATTCAGGTCTCCCCCGACAATAAGATGGCCTTCTGAGAATGTGGTCAGTCTTCTAAGCATCCTACCCAGGAACACCTCTTGGTGATCGTTGGGGCAATACAAATTGGTGAACGTAATCTTGACGTCGCCTACCTTGCCCTTCACAAACAGAAAGCGACCTCCAGGGTCTGTGACTGAGTCTTCATAGGTCCAAGGCACTCTCCCTGAGAGGAGGATGGACACCCCCCTTGATTTAGCTGATTGGTTAGTGGAATGGTACACCGTGGGAAATGAACGGCTCTTAAGGATGGGCAGTTTGTCGTCTCTGAAATGTGTCTCCTGAATGAAGGCTACATCTGATTTAAGACGATGTAGATCCTGCAGGAGCATCCGCCTTTTCTCAGGCGTGTTTAGGCCCTTGGCGTTAAGCGAGATCACATCTAGGACCTCCATGGAGTGGGGTAGGGTAGATTGGGATAGGGTAGGGAGGAAAGGGGGCCAGGAGGGAAAGAAGAAGAAAAAAGAAAAGACAGGAGGTCAGAAGTGGAGGAAGGTAAGGAGGTTAGAGGAGGAAATCAGGATGTAGAAGAGAACCAGGCAGCTGTGTTAGGTCACAGCAGCCTGAAATAACCTATAAGCGAGGCAAAATATTGCCAAGACGCTCGCCAGCTAACGGCTGGGGATTGAGCGCAAACCTACTTGGGGGAGGGGCTAGACAGGACCGAGGGAGAAGCCCCCAGCCCCCCTTACCCACCCCAGCAACTTAAAGTGTTCAGCAAAACATAACCATGGTAACATTACAGCAAAAGTGCAACATGTGTAAACATATAACATCACCCTTAGGTATCAGAAAAAACTAATCAGGTGTGAGAGAATCACACTAGACTAATACATAAATAAGGCAGATCAATGACTAGATCTGGAAATATGTATCAATAAATAAATAGAGATAAATAGAGATAAATAATGGTAAGTGATCTATAGGCAATAAATAGATAAATAAATAGGGGGTAAATAAGATCAATGAGTAAAAAATATAAATAAATAAATAAATCAATCAATGATCAGTGCTTAGAAGAGAGTCCATCAATTGCACGGTGATTAATAAATTAGTGAATAATAAATTAATTAAAGTCCCGCTTTCTCCATAATGAGGTAAAAATATATATATATATATGTACAAGGTGATATTGCAAGCTCAGTATTAGATGTGTCGCGGACACAGATGATAAGTCCATCCACCAGTGTACTCCACCACGTGATACAAGGTTCCCCTTTGGGGATGCACTCACCAGAGCTACAAAGAATATGGGCATATATATACTCTCATCAGGGTCCTGTGTCTCTTTCTATTGTAGTCCTCCAATTCTCCTCCACAGCCTCCTCTCAATAGCTCCCCTTTGGCAGGCAGACCATATGCAGAAAGAAATTGCACCACATAGTGTGACTCTGCTTAAAAGCATTTATTAACCCCCCAATCAGTTGGGATAAAATACCCCTTAATCAAATATGCGTACCAGATAAATAAAGCAAAACAGCATGAAATAGGGTATGTGAGATAAATGTAAACACTCTGCCTGTGTGCGCCTTCCGGCTCCCTTTCTGGCTGATTTCCGCTATGGAGAGCGGTGTTTTCAGCGTCCTAGGAGGCTTCCTGGTCGGTGGACCGCAGGCTGGAGCGCAAAACGTCACTTCCTTCGTTCTCTGATCAACGTCCCTGACGCACGTTTCGTCCGTTCGGACTTCCTCACGAGGGCGTGGTCAGAGAACCGGAAGTGTCACTCTTATAGTAATGGATAGGTAGTCTAGCCAATAGGCGCGCGCGCATGGATGCCATAAGAATTCTTCCAGCGCTAGTCCGCTCTAGTCTGATTCTTTACAGGGAAATGATAATGCAGAGGATATGGGCAATAATCATCTATGAGTTATAAGACAATAAAGAGATGGACTGTGATACTTATGGTTAACTATAAAAGTATAAAGATTCCTCACATACATGCGCGTGCCTCCTTACATTAACCCTTGAGTAATCAGTCCTGTTCATGACAGACAGCTGATTCTGAGTGTGGATCCATGAAGAGGAGGGCTATGGCTCAGTCATATAATGATGAATGCTTCAGCGCATATATAAAATAAATGGATCATAACTACAGATGATTTTAATGTGCTCCTTGGAGCCAAAGTTAAAATTATGCGGATAATTATGGATAATTATGGATTATAAAATATGCAAATGCGGATCTCCATGTATAAAATGCATAAGAAACGCTTAAAAAATCGCATATTAAAATCGCATAAAAAACGCATAAAACGCATATAAACGCATAATAAAATATGTATAAAAATTGGAAAAATTGGAAAAAACGCCAATGGGTCTTATAGATACATACTATTTAAAACCGCGGGTGTTTCAAGTAGAAAAATATATAAATATATAAAACAATTTATTCATAAAAATATAATAATATAAAAATATTCAATATGTATGATTATAAATTGTATTACATCTATAAAAGTATTCACATTGGTAAAAGATGTCCAGCGGAGGATGAGGTATCATTATTGGTCAGTGCTATTCAAGTTATGTGATTAATAATGAGACTCACACAGATAGAGAGTCAATGATGAACAGGGTACTATGCTCATAGATCTCCTTGCATGGAATACACCCCAAATGTATCAATATTGTGCGAGGCCATAGGTAGATAAACAATATATAAATAAATTAAATTCCATAACAACAGTAACAGAAACTTTGTGACATAAATGAGATCAAAAACACATGACATCAGAAAAACCTATATATATAGGACTCCACAATTATAGGACTCCAGACAATTGTTGTGGCAGAGAGGGGTTGGTTAAGTGTCACTAATGAAACAATTAATGTCGAGCTCTACATTTAAACCTCTAGGGGCGAGAACGTCAGTCAAAAAAATCCATTTGGTTTCTTTTTTTGACAATTCTCTTACCCTATGAATGCCCCTCCAATGAGGTTGGAGATGTTCGATGCCCCAGAATTCTAGGCCTCTGGGATCACTGTCGTGTTTTAATTTGAAGTGTAAGGACACGTTGTGGTCTTTGTAACCTAATTTGATATTCTTGATGTGTTCTGCTATCCTTATGCGCAAGAGCCTTTTTGTGCGGCCAATGTACATTAGGCCACATGGACACCTCAATGCATAGACCACGAACATCGTATTGCACGTAATAAACTGTTCAATGTCAAAGGATGTGCAATTAGCTGTTGCTTCAAATTTATCTAGTGCCCTTATAGGTTTCCCCACTTCCCTACAGGCCTTACATTTCCGACAGGCATAAAAACCTTTCTTATCCCAGAAGGTCGGTGGTTTTTTTGGGGGGTCTATGATTTTTTTGACCACCCTATCACCGAAACTGGTCGCCTTTCTATAAATGAATTGTGGGTTATCAGGTAGAGCCGTGGTTAGTTTCTTATCTAATAGTAATACATGCCAATGTTTTTTGAAAATGGTTTCCACTTCTTTATACTGTTCATGGTATCCAGAGATGAACGACCATTCTTTGTTGGTATTTTTATGGATAGTGGTGGTTGGCTGGTCTAACGTTTTTTCTTCTAAGATGGCGGCTCGAGGTATTGCACCTACTTCTTCTACAATTTTCTTTAATTTGACCGGGTCATATCCACGGGACTCAAATCTGTTTGTTAGAATTTTCGATTGGCAAGCAAAGTTGTTGTCCTCTGAACAATTTCTCCTTACCCTCATTATCTGGCCCTTTGGTATGTTTCTTAACCACATAGGGTGATGGCCACTTGAAATGGGTAAGTAACTATTTCTGTCAGTTTTTTTGAAAAAAACTTTTGTTTCTAGTTGGTTTAGTTTTCGATATATCGTGACGTCCAGAAAGTCAATCTCCTCCTTGTTGCTTGTTGATGTTAACACAATATTATTGTTGTTTGTGTTTAAAAAGGATAAAAAGGTGTCCAAGCTTTCGCTTGTCCCTGCCCAGATAAAAAATAAATCGTCAATAAAACGTCGATAAAACACTAATTCTGCCCGTTGGTCATTAAAAATCGTTTTGTCCTCCCATTCTGCCATGAACAAATTTGCGATGCTTGGTGCGAATTTCGCACCCATGGCTACGCCTCTTTGTTGGGAGTAAAATTTGCCACCGTACCAGAAATAATTATGATTAAGACAAAAATCCAGAGCGTTTTTTAAAAATATTTTTTGGTTAAAAGGTAGGTCTTCTCTCTTACTTAGGGCCCAATTCAGGGCCAAAAGGGCGTCGTCGTGCTGAATGATTGAATAAAGAGAGGATACGTCTGCAGTGACAAGTAGAATATCGTTTCTTTCGGATAGATCCACCTTCTGGAGACAGTTTAAGAAATCCTTCGTGTCACGTATGTAAGACCTAGTGCTTCTCACACTGTTTTGGAGGAATTTGTCAAGATATTGTCCGAGTCTGGCTGAGATTGAATCAATACTATTGACTATGGGCCTTGCTGGAGGGTTTGTTGGGTCCTTATGCACCTTAGGGAGTGTATAGAGAGTGGGTATTCTACTGCTTGCTGGGACCAGGTATCGCTTCTCCTTATCGGTTAAGACTCCCTTATTCGATCCCATGTCGATTAGTCTCTCCAGATGATCTCTGTATTCCGCAGTTGGATCCCTTTTTAAAGTGCAATAAGTGGTAGTATCTGCTAACATCTCTGTTATTTGATTGTGGTAGATATCTTTTGATAGAATTACCACCCCTCCTCCCTTATCTGCTGGACGTATGATTATGTTCTTGCGTTTTTCCAAGGCCGTGATACCTTCTTCTATGTATCTGGTATTGGTTTCCCTTTTGGGTTGTAGGCTTGCCAGATCCTGTAGGACAAGTCCTTTGAACACTTCTACCTGGTGGTTCGGGTTGTTCGGAGGGTTAAACGTCGATTTATTCTTTAATCCGCTATTGATGGATTGGATATTCATAGGCCGTGTTGGATTACTTGATGTAACTTCTCTCGAGGATTCACGTCCCAGAAAATATTTTTTTATGTTGATCTTTCTGATGAATTTATGGACGTCGATATATACATTAAATTTGTTAATTGGTTTCTTGAGACCGCATTTTAAGCCTAGATTCAAGATGTTGGTTTCCTTTTCCGTTAGTTCGATATTAGCCAAATTGAAGATTCCTCCTACTCCGACCCTCTTCTCCTTTTGTTTGAGTTTCCGGCCCGCTCTGCACCCTCGATATTTTCTCTTTGGGGTAGAGTTGGTCCGTAATCCCTCAGTGGGTACGGGGGATTTTCTCTTCGTTGAGGGTCCCTGTGGGATCCTTGAGGGTGTTGTTCTCTGTGTTGTTCTTGAGATTGTTGTTCCATGTGGTGGGGATGGTATGTCGCCTGCATGGGTGGTCGACCCCTGCGAGGCGGATATCCCCGACCCCTCTGCTGTCCTCCTCTGCCCCGACCTAAAAAAGGACGAGGTGCTGGGTAATGATTATACTCTTCTGTATGGTCATATATGGGCTGAAACCTGTTATGGGTCACCACACCATAAGTTTGTTGCTGGGAATGTTGATAGGTGTTTCTTTGGTTTTTTCCTTTTCCCCCTCTGTTCTTCCATTGAATGGGCGTAGATGAGCGGGGAGGAGGATGCATGTGTACAGAATTTTCGTATTCCTCTTGTTCCTCCCTCCAATGTGTGCTGGGTCTGGTGTTTCCCACATTCGGGGGTCCTGGTGTTGGGGGAACATTTCTTCCTCTGTTAGATTCTCTGTCAATTGCTTCTTTGTTTTCATTGGAGTTTTGTTGCCAAGCGTAAATGTGATTATTCTTAAAGTCTTCTAAATCCTTATGATATTTCTTGACTTTTTTCTTTTGAGTTTCTTTATCTACTTTCTCGAGCTTCTTTTGTACCCTTGTGTTAAAATCTACAATCTGTTGTGATTCTTGAATAGGTTCCAACTGTAGTTTGAGATCATTGATCTTTGACACTAGTTTGGCCATTTTGCGTTTTTTTCTTTCTAAAATCAGCTGTTGTAGTTTAAATCCCACCCCGTTAAAAAAATCCAACCACTCATTGTTGGACTCCGGGTCGTCCAAGCCATCTTGTGGAACAATGTCCCACCTCAGACTTTTAATAATTATTTTATCTTTAATATATTGTTCTAGTGTACAAATATCCCACCAAGTTCTGACCTGCTTTTCAAGGGTATTCCCTAGGGCTGAAATTGCTCCATTATAATTAATCTCTGTAGGTGTGGGCGTATAGTCAGAAAATAGAGAGTTAATGTCTATTTGTCTGTTATTGAGAAACTGTAAGACATCCATAGCTGCGGAGATAAGAACTAGAAATGTAAATAAGGTTGTTTTGGTATTTCGGCCCGCCTCTATCAAACAACTCTCTGCGCTTCAAAGGATAAATTATCTTAGTGTATGTTTGGGTGGATTTCTGTAGTATATTAATACATAAATATAAATATACTTGATTAAGTGTGCAACACAGTATTGGTGCACCCGTAGCAGCTGCTTAAAAGGAACGTAGTATATAGGTGTACAATAAGTAACAAGTGTCACGGAATAAATAATTGAATAAAACAATTACATGCATCCCACCTGTATCATTATTGTAGCAGCGCTTAGGTATCAGAAAAAACTAATCAGGTGTGAGAGAATCACACTAGACTAATACATAAATAAGGCAGATCAATGACTAGATCTGGAAATATGTATCAATAAATAAATAGAGATAAATAGAGATAAATAATGGTAAGTGATCTATAGGCAATAAATAGATAAATAAATAGGGGGTAAATAAGATCAATGAGTAAAAAATATAAATAAATAAATAAATCAATCAATGATCAGTGCTTAGAAGAGAGTCCATCAATTGCACGGTGATTAATAAATTAGTGAATAATAAATTAATTAAAGTCCCGCTTTCTCCATAATGAGGTAAAAATATATGTACAAGGTGATATTGCAAGCTCAGTATTAGATGTGTCGCGGACACAGATGATAAGTCCATCCACCAGTGTACTCCACCACGTGATACAAGGTTCCCCTTTGGGGATGCACTCACCAGAGCTACAAAGAATATGGGCATATATATACTCTCATCAGGGTCCTGTGTCTCTTTCTATTGTAGTCCTCCAATTCTCCTCCACAGCCTCCTCTCAATAGCTCCCCTTTGGCAGGCAGACCATATGCAGAAAGAAATTGCACCACATAGTGTGACTCTGCTTAAAAGCATTTATTAACCCCCCAATCAGTTGGGATAAAGTACCCCTTAATCAAATATGCGTACCAGATAAATAAAGCAAAACAGCATGAAATAGGGTATGTGAGATAAATGTAAACACTCTGCCTGTGTGCGCCTTCCGGCTCCCTTTCTGGCTGATTTCCGCTATGGAGAGCGGTGTTTTCAGCGTCCTAGGAGGCTTCCTGGTCGGTGGACCGCAGGCTGGAGCGCAAAACGTCACTTCCTTCGTTCTCTGATCAACGTCCCTGACGCACGTTTCGTCCGTTCGGACTTCCTCACGAGGGCGTGGTCAGAGAACCGGAAGTGTCACTCTTATAGTAATGGATAGGTAGTCTAGCCAATAGGCGCGCGCGCATGGATGCCATAAGAATTCTTCCAGCGCTAGTCCGCTCTAGTCTGATTCTTTACAGGGAAATGATAATGCAGAGGATATGGGCAATAATCATCTATGAGTTATAAGACAATAAAGAGATGGACTGTGATACTTATGGTTAACTATAAAAGTATAAAGATTCCTCACATACATGCGCGTGCCTCCTTACATTAACCCTTGAGTAATCAGTCCTGTTCATGACAGACAGCTGATTCTGAGTGTGGATCCATGAAGAGGAGGGCTATGGCTCAGTCATATAATGATGAATGCTTCAGCGCATATATAAAATAAATGGATCATAACTACAGATGATTTTAATGTGCTCCTTGGAGCCAAAGTTAAAATTATGCGGATAATTATGGATAATTATGGATTATAAAATATGCAAATGCGGATCTCCATGTATAAAATGCATAAGAAACGCTTAAAAAATCGCATATTAAAATCGCATAAAAAACACATAAAAAACGCATATAAACGCATAATAAAATATGTATAAAAATTGGAAAAATTGGAAAAAACGCCAATGGGTCTTATAGATACATACTATTTAAAACCGCGGGTGTTTCAAGTAGAAAAATATATAAATATATAAAACAATTTATTCATAAAAATATAATAATATAAAAATATTCAATATGTATGATTATAAATTGTATTACATCTATAAAAGTATTCACATTGGTAAAAGATGTCCAGCGGAGGATGAGGTATCATTATTGGTCAGTGCTATTCAAGTTATGTGATTAATAATGAGACTCACACAGATAGAGAGTCAATGATGAACAGGGTACTATGCTCATAGATCTCCTTGCATGGAATACACCCCAAATGTATCAATATTGTGCGAGGCCATAGGTAGATAAACAATATATAAATAAATTAAATTCCATAACAACAGTAACAGAAACTTTGTGACATAAATGAGATCAAAAACACATGACATCAGAAAAACCTATATATATAGGACTCCACAATTATAGGACTCCAGACAATTGTTGTGGCAGAGAGGGGTTGGTTAAGTGTCACTAATGAAACAATTAATGTCGAGCTCTACATTTAAACCTCTAGGGGCGAGAACGTCAGTCAAAAAAATCCATTTGGTTTCTTTTTTTGACAATTCTCTTACCCTATGGATGCCCCTCCAATGAGGTTGGAGATGTTCGATGCCCCAGAATTCTAGGCCTCTGGGATCACTGTCGTGTTTTAATTTGAAGTGTAAGGACACGTTGTGGTCTTTGTAACCTAATTTGATATTCTTGATGTGTTCTGCTATCCTTATGCGCAAGAGCCTTTTTGTGCGGCCAATGTACATTAGGCCACATGGACACCTCAATGCATAGACCACGAACATCGTATTGCACGTAATAAACTGTTCAATGTCAAAGGATGTGCAATTAGCTGTTGCTTCAAATTTATCTAGTGCCCTTATAGGTTTCCCCACTTCCCTACAGGCCTTACATTTCCGACAGGCATAAAAACCTTTCTTATCCCAGAAGGTCGGTGGTTTTTTTGGGGGGTCTATGATTTTTTTGACCACCCTATCACCGAAACTGGTCGCCTTTCTATAAATGAATTGAGGGTTATCAGGTAGAGCCGTGGTTAGTTTCTTATCTAATAGTAATACATGCCAATGTTTTTTGAAAATGGTTTCCACTTCTTTATACTGTTCATGGTATCCAGAGATGAACGACCATTCTTTGTTGGTATTTTTATGGATAGTGGTGGTTGGCTGGTCTAACGTTTTTTCTTCTAAGATGGCGGCTCGAGGTATTGCACCTACTTCTTCTACAATTTTCTTTAATTTGACCGGGTCATATCCACGGGACTCAAATCTGTTTGTTAGAATTTTCGATTGGCAAGCAAAGTTGTTGTCCTCTGAACAATTTCTCCTTACCCTCATTATCTGGCCCTTTGGTATGTTTCTTAACCACATAGGGTGATGGCCACTTGAAATGGGTAAGTAACTATTTCTGTCAGTTTTTTTGAAAAAAACTTTTGTTTCTAGTTGGTTTAGTTTTCGATATATCGTGACGTCCAGAAAGTCAATCTCCTCCTTGTTGCTTGTTGATGTTAACACAATATTATTGTTGTTTGTGTTTAAAAAGGATAAAAAGGTGTCCAAGCTTTCGCTTGTCCCTGCCCAGATAAAAAATAAATCGTCAATAAAACGTAGATAAAACACTAATTCTGCCCGTTGGTCATTAAAAATCGTTTTGTCCTCCCATTCTGCCATGAACAAATTTGCGATGGAATTTAATTTATTTATATATTGTTTATCTACCTATGGCCTCGCACAATATTGATACATTTGGGGTGTATTCCATGCAAGGAGATCTATGAGCATAGTACCCTGTTCATCATTGACTCTCTATCTGTGTGAGTCTCATTATTAATCACATAACTTGAATAGCACTGACCAATGTGTGCTGGGTCTGGTGTTTCCCACATTCGGGGGTCCTGGTGTTTAGTTTTGTTGCCAAGCGTAAATGTGATTATTCTTAAAGTCTTCTAAATCCTTATGATATTTCTTGACTTTTTTTCTTTTGAGTTTCTTTATCTACTTTCTCGAGCTTCTTTTGTACCCTTGTGTTAAAATCTACAATATTCCTGAATATCCAACTTGAATAGCGGGGTCGGGGATATCCGCCTCGCAGGGGTCGACCACCCATGCAGGCGACATACCATCCCCACCACATGGAACAACAATCTCAAGAACAACACAGAGAACAACACCCTCAAGGATCCCACAGGGACCCTCAACGAAGAGAAAATCCCCCGTACCCACTGAGGGATTACGGACCAACTCTACCCCAAAGAGAAAATATCGAGGGTGCAGAGCGGGCCGGAAACTCAAACAAAAGGAGAAGAGGGTCGGAGTAGGAGGAATCTTCAATTTGGCTAATATCGAACTAACGGAAAAGGAAACCAACATCTTGAATCTAGGCTTAAGATGCGGTCTCAAGAAACCAATTAACAAATTTAATGTATATATCGACGTCCATAAATTCATCAGAAAGATCAACATAAAAAAATATTTTCTGGGACGTGAATCCTCGAGAGAAGTTACATCAAGTAATCCAACACGGCCTATGAATATCCAATCCATCAATAGCGGATTAAAGAATAAATCGACGTTTAACCCTCCGAACAACCCGAACCACCAGGTAGAAGTGTTCAAAGGACTTGTCCTACAGGATCTGGCAAGCCTACAACCCAAAAGGGAAACCAATACCAGATACATAGAAGAAGGTATCACGGCCTTGGAAAAACGCAAGAACATAATCATACGTCCAGCAGATAAGGGAGGAGGGGTGGTAATTCTATCAAAAGATATCTACCACAATCAAATAACAGAGATGTTAGCAGATACTACCACTTATTGCACTTTAAAAAGGGATCCAACTGCGGAATACAGAGATCATCTGGAGAGACTAATCGACATGGGATCGAATAAGGGAGTCTTAACCGATAAGGAGAAGCGATACCTGGTCCCAGCAAGCAGTAGAATACCCACTCTCTATACACTCCCTAAGGTGCATAAGGACCCAACAAACCCTCCAGCAAGGCCCATAGTCAATAGTATTGATTCAATCTCAGCCAGACTCGGACAATATCTTGACAAATTCCTCCAAAACAGTGTGAGAAGCACTAGGTCTTACATACGTGACACGAAGGATTTCTTAAACTGTCTCCAGAAGGTGGATCTATCCGAAAGAAACGATATTCTACTTGTCACTGCAGACGTATCCTCTCTTTATTCAATCATTCAGCACGACGACGCCCTTTTGGCCCTGAATTGGGCCCTAAGTAAGAGAGAAGACCTACCTTTTAACCAAAAAATATTTTTAAAAAACGCTCTGGATTTTTGTCTTAATCATAATTATTTCTGGTACGGTGGCAAATTTTACTCCCAACAAAGAGGCGTAGCCATGGGTGCGAAATTCGCACCAAGCATCGCAAATTTGTTCATGGCAGAATGGGAGGACAAAACGATTTTTAATGACCAACGGGCAGAATTAGTGTTTTATCGACGTTTTATTGACGATTTATTTTTTATCTGGGCAGGGACAAGCGAAAGCTTGGACACCTTTTTATCCTTTTTAAACACAAACAACAATAATATTGTGTTAACATCAACAAGCAACAAGGAGGAGATTGACTTTCTGGACGTCACGATATATCGAAAACTAAACCAACTAGAAACAAAAGTTTTTTTCAAAAAAACTGACAGAAATAGTTACTTACCCATTTCAAGTGGCCATCACCCTATGTGGTTAAGAAACATACCAAAGGGCCAGATAATGAGGGTAAGGAGAAATTGTTCAGAGGACAACAACTTTGCTTGCCAATCGAAAATTCTAACAAACAGATTTGAGTCCCGTGGATATGACCCGGTCAAATTAAAGAAAATTGTAGAAGAAGTAGGTGCAATACCTCGAGCCGCCATCTTAGAAGAAAAAACGTTAGACCAGCCAACCACCACTATCCATAAAAATACCAACAAAGAATGGTCGTTCATCTCTGGATACCATGAACAGTATAAAGAAGTGGAAACCATTTTCAAAAAACATTGGCATGTATTACTATTAGATAAGAAACTAACCACGGCTCTACCTGATAACCCACAATTCATTTATAGAAAGGCGACCAGTTTCGGTGATAGGGTGGTCAAAAAAATCATAGACCCCCCAAAAAAACCACCGACCTTCTGGGATAAGAAAGGTTTTTATGCCTGTCGGAAATGTAAGGCCTGTAGGGAAGTGGGGAAACCTATAAGGGCACTAGATAAATTTGAAGCAACAGCTAATTGCACATCCTTTGACATTGAACAGTTTATTACGTGCAATACGATGTTCGTGGTCTATGCATTGAGGTGTCCATGTGGCCTAATGTACATTGGCCGCACAAAAAGGCTCTTGCGCATAAGGATAGCAGAACACATCAAGAATATCAAATTAGGTTACAAAGACCACAACGTGTCCTTACACTTCAAATTAAAACACGACAGTGATCCCAGAGGCCTGTTGTTATGGAATTTAATTTATTTTTTTTTGATACGTTGACCAATTTATTGATAATGATACCTCATCCTCCGCTGGACATCTTGAATGTGTTTTTGATCTCATTTATGTCACAAAGTTTCTTTTACTTTTATAGATGTAATACAATTTATAATCATACATATTGAATATTTTTATATTATTATATTTTTATGTAAATTTTATAATTGTTTTTTATATTATATTTTTTATGAATATTTTTATATATTTATATATTTTTCTACTTGAAACACCCGCGGTTTTAAATAGTATGTATCTATAAGACCCATTGGCGTTTTTTCCAATTTTTCCAATTTTTATACATATTTATTATGCGTTTATATGCGTTTTTTATGTGTTTTTTATGCGATTTTAATATGCGATTTTTTAAGCGTTTCTTATGCATTTTATACATGGAGATCCGCATTTGCATATTTTATAATCCATAATTATCCATAATTATCCGCATAATTTTAACTTTGGCTCCAAGGAGCACATTAAAATCATCTGTAGTTATGATCCATTTATTTTATATATGCGCTGAAGCATTCATCATTATATGACTGAGCCATAGCCCTCCTCTTCATGGATCCACACTCAGAATCAGCTGTCTGTCATGAACAGGACTGATTACTCAAGGGTTAATGTAAGGAGGCACGCGCATGTATGTGAGGAATCTTTATACTTTTATAGTTAACCATAAGTATCACAGTCCATCTCTTTATTGTCTTATAACTCATAGATGATTATTGCCCATATCCTCTGCATTATCATTTCCCTGTAAAGAATCAGACTAGAGCGGACTAGCGCTGGAAGAATTCTTATGGCATCCATGCGCGCGCGCCTATTGGCTAGACTACCTATCCATTACTATAAGAGTGACACTTCCGGTTCTCTGACCACGCCCTCGTGAGGAAGTCCGAACGGACGAAACGTGCGTCAGGGACGTTGATCAGAGAACGAAGGAAGTGACGTTTTGCGCTCCAGCCTGCGGTCCACCGACCAGGAAGCCTCCTAGGACGCTGAAAACACCGCTCTCCATAGCGGAAATCAGCCAGAAAGGGAGCCGGAAGGCGCACACAGGCAGAGTGTTTACATTTATCTCACATACCCTATTTCATGCTGTTTTGCTTTATTTATCTGGTACGCATATTTGATTAAGGGGTATTTTATCCCAACTGATTGGGGGGTTAATAAATGCTTTTAAGCAGAGTCACACTATGTGGTGCAATTTCTTTCTGCATATGGTCTGCCTGCCAAAGGGGAGCTATTGAGAGGAGGCTGTGGAGGAGAATTGGAGGACTACAATAGAAAGAGACACAGGACCCTGATGAGAGTATATATATGCCCATATTCTTTGTAGCTCTGGTGAGTGCATCCCCAAAGGGGAACCTTGTATCACGTGGTGGAGTACACTGGTGGATGGACTTATCATCTGTGTCCGCGACACATCTAATACTGAGCTTGCAATATCACCTTGTACATATATATATATATATATTTTTACCTCATTATGGAGAAAGCGGGACTTTAATTAATTTATTATTCACTAATTTATTAATCACCGTGCAATTGATGGACTCTCTTCTAAGCACTGATCATTGATTGATTTATTTATTTATTTATATTTTTTACTCATTGATCTTATTTACCCCCTATTTATTTATCTATTTATTGCCTATAGATCACTTACCATTATTTATCTCTATTTATCTCTATTTATTTATTGATACATATTTCCAGATCTAGTCATTGATCTGCCTTATTTATGTATTAGTCTAGTGTGATTCTCTCACACCTGATTAGTTTTTTCTGATACCTAAGCGCTGCTACAATAATGATACAGGTGGGATGCATGTAATTGTTTTATTCAATTATTTATTCCGTGACACTTGTTACTTATTGTACACCTATATACTACGTTCCTTTTAAGCAGCTGCTACGGGTGCACCAATACTGTGTTGCACACTTAATCAAGTATATTTATATTTATGTATTAATATACTACAGAAATCCACCCAAACATACACTAAGATAATTTATCCTTTGAAGCGCAGAGAGTTGTTTGATAGAGGCGGGCCGAAATACCAAAACAACCTTATTTACATTTCTAGTTCTTATCTCCGCAGCTATGGATGTCTTACAGTTTCTCAATAACAGACAAATAGACATTAACTCTCTATTTTCTGACTATACGCCCACACCTACAGAGATTAATTATAATGGAGCAATTTCAGCCCTAGGGAATACCCTTGAAAAGCAGGTCAGAACTTGGTGGGATATTTGTACACTAGAACAATATATTAAAGATAAAATAATTATTAAAAGTCTGAGGTGGGACATTGTTCCACAAGATGGCTTGGACGACCCGGAGTCCAACAATGAGTGGTTGGATTTTTTTAACGGGGTGGGATTTAAACTACAACAGCTGATTTTAGAAAGAAAAAAACGCAAAATGGCCAAACTAGTGTCAAAGATCAATGATCTCAAACTACAGTTGGAACCTATTCAAGAATCACAACAGATTGTAGATTTTAACACAAGGGTACAAAAGAAGCTCGAGAAAGTAGATAAAGAAACTCAAAAGAAAAAAGTCAAGAAATATCATAAGGATTTAGAAGACTTTAAGAATAATCACATTTACGCTTGGCAACAAAACTCCAATGAAAACAAAGAAGCAATTGACAGAGAATCTAACAGAGGAAGAAATGTTCCCCCAACACCAGGACCCCCGAATGTGGGAAACACCAGACCCAGCACACATTGGAGGGAGGAACAAGAGGAATACGAAAATTCTGTACACATGCATCCTCCTCCCCGCTCATCTACGCCCATTCAATGGAAGAACAGAGGGGGAAAAGGAAAAAACCAAAGAAACACCTATCAACATTCCCAGCAACAAACTTATGGTGTGGTGACCCATAACAGGTTTCAGCCCATATATGACCATACAGAAGAGTATAATCATTACCCAGCACCTCGTCCTTTTTTAGGTCGGGGCAGAGGAGGACAGCAGAGGGGTCGGGGATATCCGCCTCGCAGGGGTCGACCACCCATGCAGGCGACATACCATCCCCACCACATGGAACAACAATCTCAAGAACAACACAGAGAACAACACCCTCAAGGATCCCACAGGGACCCTCAACGAAGAGAAAATCCCCCGTACCCACTGAGGGATTACGGACCAACTCTACCCCAAAGAGAAAATATCGAGGGTGCAGAGCGGGCCGGAAACTCAAACAAAAGGAGAAGAGGGTCGGAGTAGGAGGAATCTTCAATTTGGCTAATATCGAACTAACGGAAAAGGAAACCAACATCTTGAATCTAGGCTTAAAATGCGGTCTCAAGAAACCAATTAACAAATTTAATGTATATATCGACGTCCATAAATTCATCAGAAAGATCAACATAAAAAAATATTTTCTGGGACGTGAATCCTCGAGAGAAGTTACATCAAGTAATCCAACACGGCCTATGAATATCCAATCCATCAATAGCGGATTAAAGAATAAATCGACGTTTAACCCTCCGAACAACCCGAACCACCAGGTAGAAGTGTTCAAAGGACTTGTCCTACAGGATCTGGCAAGCCTACAACCCAAAAGGGAAACCAATACCAGATACATAGAAGAAGGTATCACGGCCTTGGAAAAACGCAAGAACATAATCATACGTCCAGCAGATAAGGGAGGAGGGGTGGTAATTCTATCAAAAGATATCTACCACAATCAAATAACAGAGATGTTAGCAGATACTACCACTTATTGCACTTTAAAAAGGGATCCAACTGCGGAATACAGAGATCATCTGGAGAGACTAATCGACATGGGATCGAATAAGGGAGTCTTAACCGATAAGGAGAAGCGATACCTGGTCCCAGCAAGCAGTAGAATACCCACTCTCTATACACTCCCTAAGGTGCATAAGGACCCAACAAACCCTCCAGCAAGGCCCATAGTCAATAGTATTGATTCAATCTCAGCCAGACTCGGACAATATCTTGACAAATTCCTCCAAAACAGTGTGAGAAGCACTAGGTCTTACATACGTGACACGAAGGATTTCTTAAACTGTCTCCAGAAGGTGGATCTATCCGAAAGAAACGATATTCTACTTGTCACTGCAGACGTATCCTCTCTTTATTCAATCATTCAGCACGACGACGCCCTTTTGGCCCTGAATTGGGCCCTAAGTAAGAGAGAAGACCTACCTTTTAACCAAAAAATATTTTTAAAAAACGCTCTGGATTTTTGTCTTAATCATAATTATTTCTGGTACGGTGGCAAATTTTACTCCCAACAAAGAGGCGTAGCCATGGGTGCGAAATTCGCACCAAGCATCGCAAATTTGTTCATGGCAGAATGGGAGGACAAAACGATTTTTAATGACCAACGGGCAGAATTAGTGTTTTATCGACGTTTTATTGACGATTTATTTTTTATCTGGGCAGGGACAAGCGAAAGCTTGGACACCTTTTTATCCTTTTTAAACACAAACAACAATAATATTGTGTTAACATCAACAAGCAACAAGGAGGAGATTGACTTTCTGGACGTCACGATATATCGAAAACTAAACCAACTAGAAACAAAAGTTTTTTTCAAAAAAACTGACAGAAATAGTTACTTACCCATTTCAAGTGGCCATCACCCTATGTGGTTAAGAAACATACCAAAGGGCCAGATAATGAGGGTAAGGAGAAATTGTTCAGAGGACAACAACTTTGCTTGCCAATCGAAAATTCTAACAAACAGATTTGAGTCCCGTGGATATGACCCGGTCAAATTAAAGAAAATTGTAGAAGAAGTAGGTGCAATACCTCGAGCCGCCATCTTAGAAGAAAAAACGTTAGACCAGCCAACCACCACTATCCATAAAAATACCAACAAAGAATGGTCGTTCATCTCTGGATACCATGAACAGTATAAAGAAGTGGAAACCATTTTCAAAAAACATTGGCATGTATTACTATTAGATAAGAAACTAACCACGGCTCTACCTGATAACCCTCAATTCATTTATAGAAAGGCGACCAGTTTCGGTGATAGGGTGGTCAAAAAAATCATAGACCCCCCAAAAAAACCACCGACCTTCTGGGATAAGAAAGGTTTTTATGCCTGTCGGAAATGTAAGGCCTGTAGGGAAGTGGGGAAACCTATAAGGGCACTAGATAAATTTGAAGCAACAGCTAATTGCACATCCTTTGACATTGAACAGTTTATTACGTGCAATACGATGTTCGTGGTCTATGCATTGAGGTGTCCATGTGGCCTAATGTACATTGGCCGCACAAAAAGGCTCTTGCGCATAAGGATAGCAGAACACATCAAGAATATCAAATTAGGTTACAAAGACCACAACGTGTCCTTACACTTCAAATTAAAACACGACAGTGATCCCAGAGGCCTAGAATTCTGGGGCATCGAACATCTCCAACCTCATTGGAGGGGCATCCATAGGGTAAGAGAATTGTCAAAAAAAGAAACCAAATGGATTTTTTTGACTGACGTTCTCGCCCCTAGAGGTTTAAATGTAGAGCTCGACATTAATTGTTTCATTAGTGACACTTAACCAACCCCTCTCTGCCACAACAATTGTCTGGAGTCCTATAATTGTGGAGTCCTATATATATAGGTTTTTCTGATGTCATGTGTTTTTGATCTCATTTATGTCACAAAGTTTCTGTTACTGTTGTTATGGAATTTAATTTATTTATATATTGTTTATCTACCTATGGCCTCGCACAATATTGATACATTTGGGGTGTATTCCATGCAAGGAGATCTATGAGCATAGTACCCTGTTCATCATTGACTCTCTATCTGTGTGAGTCTCATTATTAATCACATAACTTGAATAGCACTGACCAATAATGATACCTCATCCTCCGCTGGACATCTTTTACCAATGTGAATACTTTTATAGATGTAATACAATTTATAATCATACATATTGAATATTTTTATATTATTATATTTTTATGAATAAATTGTTTTATATATTTATATATTTTTCTACTTGAAACACCCGCGGTTTTAAATAGTATGTATCTATAAGACCCATTGGCGTTTTTTCCAATTTTTCCAATTTTTATACATATTTATTATGCGTTTATATGCGTTTTTTATGTGTTTTTTATGCGATTTTAATATGCGATTTTTTTAAGCGTTTCTTATGCATTTTATACATGGAGATCCGCATTTGCATATTTTATAATCCATAATTATCCATAATTATCCGCATAATTTTAACTTTGGCTCCAAGGAGCACATTAAAATCATCTGTAGTTATGATCCATTTATTTTATATATGCGCTGAAGCATTCATCATTATATGACTGAGCCATAGCCCTCCTCTTCATGGATCCACACTCAGAATCAGCTGTCTGTCATGAACAGGACTGATTACTCAAGGGTTAATGTAAGGAGGCACGCGCATGTATGTGAGGAATCTTTATACTTTTATAGTTAACCATAAGTATCACAGTCCATCTCTTTATTGTCTTATAACTCATAGATGATTATTGCCCATATCCTCTGCATTATCATTTCCCTGTAAAGAATCAGACTAGAGCGGACTAGCGCTGGAAGAATTCTTATGGCATCCATGCGCGCGCGCCTATTGGCTAGACTACCTATCCATTACTATAAGAGTGACACTTCCGGTTCTCTGACCACGCCCTCGTGAGGAAGTCCGAACGGACGAAACGTGCGTCAGGGACGTTGATCAGAGAACGAAGGAAGTGACGTTTTGCGCTCCAGCCTGCGGTCCACCGACCAGGAAGCCTCCTAGGACGCTGAAAACACCGCTCTCCATAGCGGAAATCAGCCAGAAAGGGAGCCGGAAGGCGCACACAGGCAGAGTGTTTACATTTATCTCACATACCCTATTTCATGCTGTTTTGCTTTATTTATCTGGTACGCATATTTGATTAAGGGGTACTTTATCCCAACTGATTGGGGGGTTAATAAATGCTTTTAAGCAGAGTCACACTATGTGGTGCAATTTCTTTCTGCATATGGTCTGCCTGCCAAAGGGGAGCTATTGAGAGGAGGCTGTGGAGGAGAATTGGAGGACTACAATAGAAAGAGACACAGGACCCTGATGAGAGTATATATATGCCCATATTCTTTGTAGCTCTGGTGAGTGCATCCCCAAAGGGGAACCTTGTATCACGTGGTGGAGTACACTGGTGGATGGACTTATCATCTGTGTCCGCGACACATCTAATACTGAGCTTGCAATATCACCTTGTACATATATATATATATATTTTTACCTCATTATGGAGAAAGCGGGACTTTAATTAATTTATTATTCACTAATTTATTAATCACCGTGCAATTGATGGACTCTCTTCTAAGCACTGATCATTGATTGATTTATTTATTTATTTATATTTTTTACTCATTGATCTTATTTACCCCCTATTTATTTATCTATTTATTGCCTATAGATCACTTACCATTATTTATCTCTATTTATCTCTATTTATTTATTGATACATATTTCCAGATCTAGTCATTGATCTGCCTTATTTATGTATTAGTCTAGTGTGATTCTCTCACACCTGATTAGTTTTTTCTGATACCTAAGCGCTGCTACAATAATGATACAGGTGGGATGCATGTAATTGTTTTATTCAATTATTTATTCCGTGACACTTGTTACTTATTGTACACCTATATACTACGTTCCTTTTAAGCAGCTGCTACGGGTGCACCAATACTGTGTTGCACACTTAATCAAGTATATTTATATTTATGTATTAATATACTACAGAAATCCACCCAAACATACACTAAGATAATTTATCCTTTGAAGCGCAGAGAGTTGTTTGATAGAGGCGGGCCGAAATACCAAAACAACCTTATTTATATAACATCACCCACCTAGCAATTGCGTGGCAGCAAGAAGTCAGTGCCAATGAGAGCACGCTCCCCTCCGGGATCCCCCATCGTTAATGCAATGGTTTCCCCTCTCCGCCCGTGAAAATATTTACTTGTTCTCAGAGATAGCCAGGTCACATGATATTGGTATCACACATGTGGGCTGTATACAGGCTGCAGTGGAAATCTCCTCCTACCTGAAAACTCAGCACTGGAGAAACTGTGCAGTTTAGTAACACTTTTAATCATTCAGTTATATATGTTATGAAGTTTTTTTTAATGTCAAATTATTTTTCTCTACATTATTTACAGTCTATAGGTGAAGGTTTTAAAGAAGCTGTGCAATATGTTTTGCCTCGGCTACTTCTAGCTCCTGTTTACTACTGCCTGCACTACTTTGAATTCATTAAGGTAAGAGGGAGTTTTAGGGAGTTTTTTTTTTTAATCCGTAAATAATTTGATAAAAAATTGTTATAGTTAAAGTGAAACTACAGTCTTGTTTTTTTTTTTTTCTTTAAAAATAACAAATATGTTCTACATACATACCTGCTCTGTGCAGTGGTTTTACACAGAGCAGCCCAGATACTTCTCTTCTTGGCGCTCCTGGCCCCTCACTCCTGTCGAGTGCCCCCACAGTAAGCAGCTTGCTTTGTGGCATCCGACCGAAGGCGCAGCTTTGTGTGTTCATTCAGGCACGGAGCCGCAGTCCGGGTCTGCCCCCCTCTCTCTCTTCATTGGCTAACTGACTTTGACAGCAAACGACCACCGCTCCAAGACTCTCCCTACAACGAATGCTCCTGCTCCTGTGTGGGAGCCCCAGGTGCTGGCTAATAGCACAACGATTAGAAATCAAAAGGGAGAACTCCGGACAGCCGCACACCGGGAAAATAAAATCCAAAGTATTTCAGTGCTTACTTATAGCTAGCTTATAGCTATGAGTAAGCACTGAAATACTTTGGAAATACTTTGGATTTTATTTTCCCGGTGTGCGGCTGTCCGGAGTTCTTCCTTCTGACTTTGACAGCAGTGGGAGCCAACTGCACCGCTGCTGTGTATCAGCCAATCAGGAGGAAGAGCCCCGGTTGGCCGAGGCACTCATGCACATTGCTGGATCGATATGGGGTTCAGGCAAGTATTACGGGGGCTACTGCACACGGAAGGCTTTTTATCTTCATGCATAGAATGCATGAAGATAAAATACCTTCTGACTTTACAACCACTTTAGTTTAGCTCTTTGGTTTTATGATTGGATGTTTCTGTATATTATTCTTGGCTATATAAAAATAATTTCTAGTAATCCAATATTTATCAGTTAATTAATCTGTGGCAATTTTAGAGGCAAACCGATTGCATGTACCGAAAAATATGCCTACATGTAACTTTTTATTTTAAACCAAATCATTTGTGCATGAGGGTTGCTTCCAAATTTAAGCCATACTCTGGAATAAGGTATTGACTTTTGCTCTGCCATGCTCCTGGGTCATTCAGCAAACCAATGGCCAATTAACGGCGCTTTTTTCCCCAGTGTGCAGGTTACCAAGCTAATTTCAAGTCCTCCACTCAAAGTATCTGAAAGAAATAATGAACACTCAGGCAATTCGTTCCACAACCATTTATTCATAAGTCCTTCGGTTTATAGTTTATATAAAAAGATTATAGCAATGTGAAAATGTAAATTCACAAATTGTAGCCTCCACAAGGGCATTAGAAGCAAAATCCAGCAGGAGCTACAGTGTATAAAAGAGAAGAGAGGCGCCTCTAAGTGTAGCAATATAGTTACATTTAACCGCTTCTGGACTAGCTGCCTCAGTTATACTGCGGCAGGTTGGCTCCCTTGCACGAGCCGTCGTAGCTGTATGTCAACTCTTTAAAGTGGAGGGCCACCCTAAATAAAATAAAAAAATACATTAATATTCTTAAAAATATATAAAAAAAACATTTGCAAAAAAAAATTCATTTTACTCGCCAGAAATGTCTGTTGCTAGGCAGTCTTCCTAATCTGCCTCTTCCTATTCCGCGGCGCTGTTTCTTCATTTCTTCCTCCTTGGCCAGTGGCCCCGTTGTCTTCTGGGACATGTGCGCATGCGCAGTAGGAAAACGGGCAGTGAAGCCGCAAGGCTCCACTGCCTGTTTCCCTAAGTTAGTATGGCGGCGCCGGCAGCCGATCCGATGGACGGATCGGCCTCAGGGTGGTGGACATCGCAGGCTCGCTGGACAGGTAAGTGTTCTTATTAAAAAAAACTTTTTTTTTAACCGCTTCCCGACCGGCGCACGACGATATACGTCGACAGAATGGCACGGACAGGCATAAGGGCGTATATATACGTCCCCTTTAAGATGCCGCCGTGCCATCTGGTGCGCGCCGGTCGGGACCCCCGTGAGGCCGGTTACGGGTCCCCCGGACTCGATCCCCACGGGGACACCTGCGATCGTCTCACGGGAAAGCTGAATAGGGAGATGCGGAAATAAACAGCATCTCCCCGTTCTACCTAGCAACTAGTGACGCTGATCTTTGCTCCCTGTGATTGGAGCAGAGATCAGCAGTCCCTAGCTGACAGCCACACCCCCCCCACAGTAAGAAACACACCTCTAGGAATACTTAACCCCTTCACTGCCACCTAGTGGTTAACCCCTTCACTGCCAGTGTCATTTATACAGGAATCAATGCATTTAAATAGCATTGATTGCTGTATAAATGACAATGGTTCCAAAAAAGTGTCAAAAATGTCCGATGTGTCCGCCATAATGTCGCAGTCACAATAAAAATCGCTGATCGCTGCCATTACTAATAAAAAAAAATTATTAATAAAAATGCTATAAAACTATCCCCTATCTTGTAAACGCTATAACTTCTGCGCAAACCAATCAATCGCTTATTGCGATTTTTTTTTTTTTACCAAAAATAAGTAGAAGAATACGCATTGGCCTAAACTGGGGGATATTTAGTATAGCAAAAAAGAATGCGTTTTTTTTCAAAATTGTCACTCTTTTTTTTGTTTATAGAGCAAAAACTAAAAACCGCAGGGGCGATCAAATACCACCAAAAGAAAGCTCTATTTGTGGGAAAAAAAGGACTTCAATTTTGTTTGGGAGCCACGTCGCACGACCGCGCAATTGTCAGTTAAAGCGATGCAGTGCCGAATCGCATAAAGGGGCCTGGTCCTTTGGCTGCAAATTGGTCCGGTCTGAAAGTGGTTAAACAGCCGGAATGCCCCTTTAAAACGCTTTAGGAGGCGCGCGCAATAACCGTCGGGCACCCGCAATCCCTTGTGACAGAGAGAGAACGGGGATCTGTGTGTGTAAACACACAAATCCCTGTTCCCTCAGGGAAGTAGAGACAGATCGTGTGCTCCTACTAAGTAGTATCGGTACTCCACAGTTAGAACACACCTAGGGAACACAGTTAACCCCTTGATCGCTCCCTAGTGTTAACCCCCTTTCCTGCCAATAACATGTTATACAGTAATCAATGGCTATTTTTAGCTCTGATCGCTGTATAAATGTCACTGGTCCCAAAAAAGTGTCCGATCTGTCCACCGCAAAGTCACTGTCAGGAACTTAGTAGGAGGCCGAGATGCTGGGAGGGCTCCCCTTGTGGCCGATCGCAGCACAACCCTGAAGATGGCACGGGGTTGCCTGGTTGGTGGAGCTG
Source organism: Lithobates sylvaticus (assembly GCA_028564925.1). Taxonomy (NCBI): domain Eukaryota; kingdom Metazoa; phylum Chordata; class Amphibia; order Anura; family Ranidae; genus Lithobates; species Lithobates sylvaticus. The sequence goes on from CM053028.1 coordinate 170,828,274, forward strand.
TGGTTGCCAGGAACTTGGTAGGACAGGCAAAGTTACTGGAAGCAGGCGAGCTTAGGAGGTCCAGTGGATGAGGACCAGTGGAATATTCAGGCAGCAGAGTCAGGAGCCAGGCCAAAGGTCAATCACAGCAAGACGGTTTGAGATTAAATAGCAGCTGAGTCCTTAGCACAGGAGAGACAGGATAAGCGGAATCCATTAGCCAGGCCAGGGTCAGATGCAGGAAGCAGGCGGGAGGAAGTTGGATACAAGCCGGGGGGTCAAGCCAAGGAATCAGAAGGAGAAGGTCAGACAAGCCGGGTTGGTACACAGGAGATCAGATAAGCAGGAGATACAAGGCACAGGAACACAGGGGAAGCCATTGTCAGCAGTGGGTTTAAATTGGCAGTGGTGCCCCTATCGCGTTATGCGCATGCGCAGCTGCCTGATCACGACGCTGCACGTCTTTCTTGTTGTGGCGCTGTGCATCCTTGTACGCTGATGCACGTCAGCGTGTCCTTGCCTATGCTGGTTCACCATCTTTGTAGTATTGCACGTAGAGATGCACCTATTTCCATGACAGTGCCCCCTCCCAAGGGGCAGCCTCCGGATGCCCAGATGTGCCCATTTTTCGGGGTGACTGTTGCTGAACCTCTGCATAAGCCTAGAAGCGTGCACATAGCTCGCAGCCTCCCAAGAGTTTTGTTCTGCAGAATACCCCTTCCACTTAATTAAGAACTGAATTGTCCTACCTCTCCGATGACCGTCAAGAATGGACTCCACTTTAAATTGCTTCATCTCCAACCAGGACCGGATGTAAGGGTACGTCTTCTCTCCCTGGAAAATGACTAGAAATAACATGTTTAAGTAGTGAAACATGAAATACCGGATGGATTTTATAAGATTCTGGCAAGGCAAGTTCAAAAGCTACAGGATTAATTTCACTTTTTTTATTTCAAAAGGACCCAGGAACTTGGGTCCTAATTTCCGGGATGGACATGGCAGTTTGAGATTTGCTGCTGAAAGCCACACTTCCCCTATCTTAAAGGTAGGGTTTGCTCTTTTCTTTTTATAATATTGTTTCTTCTTGAACCTTCTTCATTGTGTCCTGGAGTATTTGGTAGTTTGCTTGGATGAAGTTTACTCTGTCCTGAACTGCCGGAACTGAGGACTCGGGAATGATATTTAGGTAAAAATGAAGGATGGAAAGGGGGCGTGGCCTGGAGTTGCATGGAGTGTGCAGAGTGAGAGCTCCGACCGAGAAATCATCCTATTCAACCATCCTGTGGGGATGTCCTCAACAACAAGACACCAGGCTACTTCGAGAAGCTGCCCGCACTCATGTCTCCGCCAAAACAGGCTTCGGAAGCCATAAACAAGCTGGCAAGGTACTGCCACGAGGGCCGGGAGAGCGGAGATGAAGATGGCGCCGACAATGCTCAGGCCCTGACGAACCAGTCACAGGCAACACCGCTAAAATCCTCGAGGCAGTATCATTATGCCAATCCACACTCACCTCGAAGATAGAGGAGGTTAAAATCGATGTCTCCCTCATCAGACAAGACATCCAGAAGCTGAGGGACAGGGCACCGAAACAGAGCGCAGAGTGAGCCAAGTGAAGGCCTACATTGCTCCTCTGCAGGTGACTACAGAGCAGCTTCAACCTCAGCTTAGTTTCGTCCTGCATAAGCAGGACGACATGGAGAACAGCCTCAGGAGGTGTAATCTCCGGTTCGTCGGCCTGCCGGAATGAGCCGAGGGCTCTGACCCCCCCACATACCTGGAAAATCTCATCAAGACATATGGGAGAGAGGCCTTCTCGTCCACATTTGTAATCGAATGAGCCCACCACCTTGCTGCTCGCCCCCTTCAGCTACCATTATAGCAAAGCTCCTCAACTACAGGGACCGGGACACCGTCCTACGCCTTACCCGCGAGCGCGGTAATATACCTGTCGGCAACGTCACCGTTGCAGTGTTCCCAGACTTCTCTGCAGAAGTACAGAAGAAGAGGGCGCGGTTCACAGAAGCCAAGCGTCAGCTCCGCGTCAAGCATCTCCCTTATAAGCCATGCTATTTCCGGCGAGACTGCGGGTTGTATGCGTCAGGAAGGCTCAGTTTTTTGAGGACCCTGCTGCTGTGCTTGCGTGGCTTGAGAACCGTGAGCCGGCTGGCCCTGCACACCGGGGACCTGCCTGCCTATAATCTGAGCTGCGTCCGAGCGGCATCCACCTGAACATGGGCACTGTCCCCCTGCACGACCCGAAAGCCAGCATCAACCTCTCTTTCATCATCCTCTCCTACCTACCAACCCTGCCGTCACCCTCATGTACCCTCCACTGCAGCGGACGAAGAACCAAGAGTTGCCGCTAACAATGCCGCAACACGTCAACCATTCATCTTGCACGTGGGAATCATGCCTCCATCAGAACCGTGAGTTGGTCATGACCCTCTCCCTTCTCTCCCCCCCCCTCCCCATGTTACTCTTACCCTCACGAGAATACCCCCACCCCTGGACTGCCTGGCCACAGAATTGAGCTTCAGAGGCGCATCTTTGCTCCCCCTCATCCATTGACCCCTGGTTCATTTGCCCTACTCGGACACTCCATCTGCTCTCACTTGACTGGTACGCACACCACCACCCCTACCTAACTGTGTGCTCTACAGTTTACATTTTTGTTCGCCCCCCCCACCCCACCATGACCGGGTGAGTTAATCTCCCGCCGGTCAGCAGCACCACCTAAAGTTCTGTTTCCCTGGCCAGCTATCACCCCCCACGGCTGTGGATGGTGGTTGTTCTTTAGTTATGCCATGCTGGCATGTACTGGCAAAGTTTATAAATTATTGTTGTTCACCTTCTTACACTTGACATGCTTTATGTTTGTAATATATCCTGCATACTTCCATTTGTGCCTTAGTGGTTCTGTGCTGTTGTGGGTGCTGGTCTGGGTGATCGGGTCCCCTCACTCTGTGATAGTTTGCCTCATGCCTGCAAATATGTAATGTTATGCAATGTATGTAAGCCGTTATGTGCTGTAGGTCCTCCCTTGTGGATCCGACTGCCTCCTGTACCCCCTCTGACCCCTCATGGCATCACTTAAACTAGTTACCTGGAATGTGCGGGTGCTTGGCGCCAAACCTAAACGAGTGGCCGTCCTCTCCTACCACAAGGCTGCATGTCAAAACTCATATAGTGGGCCAAACCCAAATGGCACTTAAAAAAAACCCTGGGTGGGTTGGTTATATCATGCCCCACATACCTCCAATTCCCGGGGGATTGCCATCCTAATAGCCAAATCGGTACAGTTCCAACTTGACAGTTTGCAGTCGGATCCCCAGAGCAGATTTCTATTCCTTCATGCCACCATCGGTGGGCTTGAAATGCTACTTATGGCATTTTATATCCCGCCACCATTCCAGTTTGGTGCCCCCCAGGAGGGCCTCACCTTCATGGCCAAGCACCCCACAGTGCCTGCAATGTGGCTGGGCGATTTCAACATGACCATCAACCCCAGACTTGACAGGCTCAGCACGTCCACCCAAGCACCCTCCCTTTCATCCACCACTAGATTTGGTAGGCTCCTCTCAGAGTTCACTATGACAGACTCCTGTAGTCACAAATACCCAGACAAGATAGCCTTTTCATGTTTTACCCCCTCGCAACCAGCCATGTCCCGTATTGACCTAATTCTGCTCTCCCCCACTCTGCTGCCTGACCTCATAGATGTGGGGTTCGGCAGTAGGGTGCTCTCGGACCACTCCCCCTATTGGGCGACACTGGGGCTCCCGGCGTCCTCCCGCAAGTGGCGGCTGAACCCTTTTTGGCTCTCCGTCTTGCCGGACCTGGAGGCCGTCTAACGCGAGTGGACACACTTCTTCAGCACCAACCTTGAGTCAGCACCCATGGGCCTGGTATGGGAGGCCTTTAAATCTCACGCCCGTTTAATTCTCTCCACTCGCATAAATACACAAAGCCACGTCTAAGATCATTTTGCAACAGTCTGAAGAGAGACTCAGCTCCCTGGAACAAGTGTTCCTTGCCAGCCCCTCTGCAGACGATGCTTCCCTCCTTCGTTTGCAAACTAGATTGACTGACCATTTACCTCTTTTTCAGCAAACAGCATATCTTCGAGCGCGGTGAACGTCCGGGTAAACTTCTCGCCTACATGGCTCACCTTGATCACTCTCCCCTGTGGTGGTCCAGCTCCGGACTACGTCCGGGATGTGATCTCAGACCCCAGCCAAGTGGCAGCGGAATTTAAACATTTCTACTCAGACATCTACACGTCCACAGCACGTCACACTCCAACAAACTATCCCAGTTTCTCCAGACAGTAGACTTCCCCTCTCTCACCCCTCTCCAAATGACCCAACTTGAAGCACCTATAACCCTGGAATGCATCGCTGAGGCGATATCGCTCCTCCCAACCTCCAAGGCACCTGGCTCTGATGGCCTCCCATTGGAATTTTACACACACTTTCAAGAGACCCTCGTCCCCAAATTACAAAACGCTGTACACCCATATTTTCGACTCTGAGACCCTCCCATCATCTATGGGAGAGGCTCTCATTGTCCTCATCCCCAAACCCGGTAAATATCCCCTTCTACCTGAGTCCTATTGCCCCATATCTCTCCTACAATTAGATGTTAAAATCCTAGCCAAGATCCTTGCCCTCCGCCTAAACAAAGTTATCCTTAAGCCCCATACACACGGTCGGACAATCCGCCGACCAGGTCCGTCGGACCATGTCCGTCATACTTTGTCCGATGTTGGTTTTGCGTACACACGGTCGGACAAAGTTGTCGGAAAATCCGATCATTCTGAACGTGGTGACGTTTGTTGCCTACGACGGGACTACGTAGAGGCTAGTAGCCAATAGCTTTGGTCTTGTAATGTGATCTGAGCATGCGTGGCACTTTGTCCGGTCGGACAACCGTACACACGATCGGATTTGGTGTGATCGGACCGTGTTGACGGCAAATCTTTCCAGCAGGAGATAAGACTTTGTCCGTCGGACAAACCGACGTACACTGTCCGATGGTGCATACACACGGTCTGATTTTTCAACAACATTGTCCGATCGGACAGAATCCATGAAAAAGTCCGACCGTGTGTATGGGGCTTTAGTCTAATTCACCCTGACCAAACAGGCTTTACGCCCAATAAGAACACAGCAATCAACCTCCGTAGACTGTATATGAACTTACAGGCCAAGCACGACAACACTGGATCCAGGGTGGTGGTGAGTCTGGACGCCGCAAAGGTGTTCGATTCTGTGGAATGGAGCTACCTTTGGGAATGCCTCCGCAGGCCCTAAATTCATTAAATGGCTACAACTCCTCTACCAGGCTCCCACCGCCTGGATCCAGGTTAACGGCAGGATATCTGATTCCTTTACACTGTCCAGAGGTACCCGTCAAGGTTGCCCCATATTGCCACTCCTTTATGCCCTTGCAGTAGAGCCCCTGGCCATTACCATTAGAGCCCACCCCCACATTAAAGGCCTCCGAGCGGGTCATATCACGGAGCTCATCAGCTTATATGCTGACGACATGCTCCTATACTTGGTCGGACAATCTCCTTCAGGATCTCTTGGTAGACAGCAGAATTCATAGTTCCTTTTATCACCAAGTCTTCCAGGTCCTGAAGCAGCAAAACAGCCCCAGACCATCACACTACCACCACCATATTTTACTGTTGGTATAATGTTCTTTTTCTGAAATGCAGTGTTCCTTCTACGCCAGATATACTTGGACATACACCTTCCAAAGAGTTCCACTTTTGTCTCATCGGTCCACAGAATGTTGTCCCAAAAGTCTTGGGGATCATCAAGATGTGTTGTGGAGAAATTGAGACGAGCTTTGATGTTCTTTTTGCTCAGCAGTGGTTTTCTCCTTGGAACTCTGCCATGCAGGCCATTTTTGCCCAGTCTTTTCCTGATGGTGGAGGCATGAACGCTGACCTTAACTGAGGCAAGTGAGGCCTGCAGTTCCTTGGACGTTGTTGTGGGGTCTTTTGTGACCTCTTGGATTAGTCGTCACTTTTTCACACCACTGTACTTGGAGGACTATGGCCCTTCTCTAGAAGCCGCGCTTCAGCTAATTATACAATTTGGTGAATATTCAGGCCTACAAATTAATTGGTCCAAGTCCCAAATCCTTCCACTTGACCTGGGCGCCCCAACGGTGTCCCAGGCGGCACTCCCATTGGTCAGAGCAAGCCAAATTAAATACCTTGGAGTGCAATGCACCAGAGCCCCAGCGGAATACATCAGCCTCAACATTGAACCACTATTCGCCCTTCTCAAATCCAAAACCCAAATTTGGTCCCGGCTCCCCCTAGGGGTTATGGAACGCATTAACTTAATCAAGATGATCCTCCTCCCCAAGTTGCTCTACCCATTTTGGCACGCTCCCCTATACATCCCCCTGCAAATCTTTAAGTCCATGGAAGCCATCCTCAACACATTCGTCTGGGGACCCTCTGGCCACAGAATCTCCTGGAAGACCTTAAAATGCCCTGTACACTTAGGCGGCACCGCTCTTCCTGACCTCTCCCTCTATTACATCGCCTCCCAACTCTCTCATTTCTAGACTGGAGTGCGGGGGGTTGGTTTCCTTGGTCTTATGGGGCAACTGCTTATAAAATGTCCCATTCCCCCGCAGTAGAAACAAAGATTCGCCTGTCGACGACGAAGTCTCTCCTCTGTAGTTAGCGCTGGATGGACCATGCCAAGCTGTATGGGATTTTATGTAGACAGGGCCTTAGGCAGTATCCGGATGGGAAGCAAGGTTCAAGCGCGTTCATACTGACATTCCCGCAAGTGTCTGTCAAGCTTAATGGTCAGCTGGATAAGACCCTCCAGTGTTTAGGGGGTCTCTATTCTGGCCAGTTCATCCTTAAGGGATTCAGACAACCCCATCCGATACTGATATCTTAAGGCTGCCTCGTTCCAACCGGAGTCTGTGGACCATGTGCGGAATTCCAACGTATAATCTTCTGCAGGGCACTGACCCTGCCGTAGAGTATGCAGAGCAGTAGCCACCCATGGGGGTTATCGTATAACTGAGCCATGGTTTCAAAGAACTGGTCCACAGAGTTAATGACTGGACTCTCTTGCTCCAATAGGCCATGGGCCGATGTCTGAGGTTCACCACTTAGTAAAGAAATGATGAACCCTACTTTCACTGTGTCAGTGGTTGCAAGGCGTTCCTAAAGGATCTGAATTTCTTTAGATCGCCAAAAAAGCGTTCTGGTGCTGGAACTCGCGGTTCCGGAGGGGACATTACCACTGTAGGAGCAGCCTTAGGAGAGCTAGCTGAAGGCGGGCCTTGATCTGTGTAAGTGGGTGACTCTGCAGGTGACCTTTTAACTGAAGGTATCCCTCCTGAAGCTTCTGGATGACTTGGACAAGGGCCGTGATTTGTTGGATTAAAGCTTCCATTGGGGAAGACACCTCCGTCGGCCTCTGACATGGCTGGTTTATACGGTCAGAGACTTGGTAGGAGGCCGAGATGCTGGGAGGGCTCCCCTTGCAGCCGAGCGCAGCACAACCCTGAAGATGACACGGGGGATGTGGTGCCCACAGAAGCACGGTTGCCTGGTTGGTGGAGCTGGTTGCCAGGAACTTGGTAGGACAGGCAAAGTTATTGGAAGCAGGTGTGCTTAGGAGGTCCAGTGGGATATTCAGGTGGCAGAGTCAGGAGCCAGGCTGAGGGCCCTTAGCACAGGAGACATGATAAGCAGAATCCGTTAGCCAGGCCAGAGTCAGATGCAGGAAGCAGGCGGGAGGAAGTCAGATGCAAGCTGGGGGGGTCAAGCTAAGGAATCAGAAGGAGCAGGTCAAACAAGCCGGGTTGGTACACAGGAGATTTGATAAGCAGGAGATACAAGGCACAGGAACACGATAAACCAGCGGTGCGCCATTGTCAGCAGCGGGTTTAAATAGGCTGCGGTGCCCCTATTACTTCGTATGCGTGCCATTGCGCATGCACGTTCGCCTAATCACGGGTCCGTCTGGTTGTGACACTGTGCATCCTTGTGCGCAGTCATGATAAAAATCACCGCCATCACTAGTAAGAAAAAAAAAAATGCCATAAATCTAGCCCCTATTTTTAGACGCTACAACTTTTGCTCTCATTGCGATTTTATTTTTTTCTTTTATTTTTTTTTTAACCAAAAATATGTAGAAGAATACATATAGACCTACACTTTTTTTTTTTTTTTATTTTTTTTTACTTTTGGATATTTGTTATAGCAAAAATTATAGCGCAAAAAACACAGAGGTGATCAAATGCCACCAAAAGAAAGCTCTATTTGTAGGGAAAAAAGGACCTAAATTTTGTTTGGGTACAATGTCGCACGACTGCCCAATTGTCAGTTAAAGCGACACAGTGCTGTATCGCAAAAAAATGGCCTGGTCAGGAAGGGGGTAAATTCTTCCAGGGCTGAAGTGGTTAATGAAGGTATAACTTTTAGCAACTCACATGGTTGATAATTAAAAGAGGCACATCTAAGTATGCAGGCATCTGGAGTAAAGCTGTCGACATAGACCATCCTCCGCACTGCTGGCTTTCACCACTGTCAGTCTGCAATCGTGACCGGGAAGACTACCCTTAAGTAGAGTGATCTGAAAGTGAGACTTCAAGCACTCGTGGAGCGCAGCATGACAGGGATGGCGTCAATGGAGGTGCGGAGGATGGTCTATGTGGACAGCTTTATCCCAAATGCCTGCATACTTAGATGTGCCTCTTTAATCATCAACCATGTGAGTTGCTAAATGTTGTACTTTCATTAAATGTAACCATATTGCTACACTTATGCCACGTACACACGATGGGAATTCTCGTCAGACAAGCCTTGGATGTTATTTCCGACGGAATTTCGCCTACACACGGTCACACCAAATTCTGACCGTCAATAACGCAGCGTACAACACTACGACGAGCCGCGAAAATGAAGTTCAATGCTTCCGAGCATGCGTCAAATTGTTTCCGAGCATGTGTCGCAATTTTGCGCATCGGAATTGCCACAGACTATCAAAATTTATTTTTCCGTCTGAAAAATTGAGAACATGCTCTCAATCTTTTGCTGGCTGAAATTCCGCCAGCAAAAGTCCGATGGAGCATACACACGGTCACATTTTCCAACCAAAAGCTCACATCAGTCTTTTGCTGGTGGAATTTCTGATCGTGTGTATGCGGCATTAGAAGCTCCTCTCTTCTCTTTTATACTCAGTTGTCGCTCGTTTATCAAGTCAAAATGTATTTAAAAATTTAGTTTGTCTTGCAAAATGCTTTCAAACCAAGTTACTCTCAAACTAATGTTTTACTGTACTGTTGCTTTGAAAACTTACATTTCAGTGTTCCAGGATACCAAGTGTTATCTTGATTGGCTATGCCAAAAGCATGTTTGTGGACTTTAATAGTTCTTGAAGTTGGTGGCTTTAATAATTTTATTTTTAAAACAGTTTTTCTGTTCTTCATTACAGCAATTAGAAGAAAAAAGTGAGGATGAGGAAGACAAAGAATGTTTAAAACAGTCGATCACTGCTCTACTTAACCTTCAGAGCAGTATGGAAAGGATATGTTCTAAGAGCCTGGCAAAGAGACGACTCAGGTATTCGGGAACTGTAAATGTAATAACTTTTAAGGGCTCTTACTTCTTTTTTTTTTTTTTTTTTTAATTGGCCATTGTTTCTGTGAAATATGTATCGGTAGAAATAAAAAATCTAGACTATATGATCAAATGTTAGACAGCTGTTAATGACAGAAAGTTGTCATGTTTACAATGTACATTAATACATTAAAGTCATTGGCACATACAGTATCTCACAAAAGTGAGTACACCCCTCACAATATTTTCTTCTATCTTTTCATGTGACAACACTGAAGAAATGACACTTTGCTACAATGTAAAGTAATGAGTGCACAGCTTGTATAACCGTGTCAATTTGCTGTCCCCTCAAAATAACTCAACACACAGCCATTAATGTCTAAACCGCTGGCAACAAAAGTGAGTACACCCCTAAGTGAAAATGTACAAATTGGGCCCAATTAGCCATTTTCCCTCCCCATGTCATGTGACTCGTTAGTGTTACAAGGTCTCAGGTGTGAATGGGGAGCAGAGGTGTTCAATTTGGTGTTATCGCTCTCACTCTCTCATACCGGTCACTGGAAGTTCAACATGGCACCTCATGGCAAAGAACTCGGAGGATCTGAAAAAAAGAATTGTTGCTCTACATAGAGATGGCCTAGGCTATAAGAAGATTGCCATGACCCTGAAACTGAGCTGCAGCACGATGACCAAGACCATACATCAGTATAACAGGACAGGTTCCACTCAGAACAGGCCTCGCCATTGCAGACCAAAGAAGTTGAGTGCACATGCTCAGCGTCATATCTAGAGGTTGTCTTTGGGGAAATAGACGTATGAGCGCTGCCAGCATTGCTGCAGAGTTTGAAGGGGTGCGGGGGTTAGCATGTCAGTGCTCAGACCATACGCTGCACACTGCATCAAATTGGTCTGCATGACTGTTGTCCCAGAAGGAAGCCTCTTCTAAAGATGATGCACAAGAAAGCCCGCAAACAGTTTGCTGAAGACAAGCAGACTAAGAACATGGATTACTGGAACCATGTCCTGTGGTCTGATGAGACCGAGATAAACTTATTTGTTTTTTAGATGGTGTCAAGCGTGTGTGGCGGCAACCAGGTGAGGAGTACAAAGACAAGTGTGTCTTGCCTACAGTCAAGCATGGTGGTGGGAGTGTAATGGTCTGGGGCTGCATGAGTGCTGCTGGCACTGGGGAGCTACAGTTCATTGAGGGAACCATGAATGCCAATATGTACTGTGATATACCGAAGCAGGGCATGATCCCCCCCCCCTTCTTTGGAGACTGGGCCGCAGGGCAGTATACATAACATAGCGACCCTAAACACACCTCCAAGACGACCACTGGCTTGCTAAAGAAGCTGAGGGTAAAGGTGATGGACTGGCCAAGCAAATCTCCAGACCTAAACCCTATTGAGTATCTGTGGGGCATCCTCAAACGGAAGGTGGAGGAGTGCAAGTTCTTTAACATCCACCAGATCTGTGATGTCGTCATGGAGGAGTGGAAGAGGACTCCAGTGGCAACCTGTGAAGCTCTGGTGTACTCCATGCCCAAGAGGGTTGAGGCAGTGCTGGAAAATAATGGTGGCCACACAAAATATTGACACTTTGGGCCCAATTTGGACATTTTCACTTAGGGGTGTACTCACTTTTGTTGCCAGCAGCTTAGACATTAATGGCTGTGTGTTGAGTTATTTTAAGGGGACAGCAAATTTACACTGTTATACAATCTGTACACTTATTACTTTACATTGTATCAAAGTGTAATTTCTTCAGTGTTGCCACATGAAAAGATAGAATAAAATATTTACAAACATGTGAGGGGTGTACTCACTTTTGTGAGATACTGTTTATAAAAAAAAACACCTTTTCTTAATTGTTCTACATTAAGGGACTTGGAATGACATATTCACGTAAATTGGCTTATGCTGCTGCCTTCAGAAGATTGGAAACTGGCAAACAGCCTAGTAGGACCCCTTCTACTCACTGGCCGTATCAGCATGTGAAAATAAAGGGGGAAGAAAAGCCTACAAAAAGAAAACGTATGCAGCTACCAAATTTAAGAATTGGTAAGCTGCACTATAGTAATTTTTTGTTTTTGGATTCAATACCACTTTAGACACTTTTAATCCTTTTCCTTTTGTATTCTTTGTTTTATATATTGATTGGCTTAACCACTTAAGCCCCGTAAGGATTTACCCCCTAATAACCAGGCCTTTTTTTTGCGATATGGCACAAAATTGATGTCCTCTTTTTTTCCCACAACTAAAGCTTTCTTTTGGTGGTATTTGATTACCTCTGCAGTTTTTATTTTTTGCGCTATAAACAAAAAAAGACTGACAATTTAAAAAAAAAAAAAAAACTATATTTTTTACTTTCTGCTATAATACATATCCAAAAATAAAAAAACAAATGTATTCATCAGTTTAGGCCAATATGCATTTTTCTGGTAAAAAGTTTAGTTCAGACCGCTGAGTTGAACGGAAAAAGAACTTTGTGTGTACCAGGCTTAAGAAAATGGGATCGATGTGACCTTGAAGGGACAGCATTTTTTTCTTACCAGCTCTTGACAGCATCAACTCGTATGACGTCCTCGCGGATTGTGCCTCGTCACACGGGCCAGGCTGTAGCGCAATCTGTCACTCGATGTGTCTATTGGACACAGCAGATGACAGATCAGTGTACCGGGTCGTTGCCAGTACCATGTGATCACAGTGAACAATCGCAGCAGATCACATGACAATTGTACACAATGGATGGCTTTCAGTCATACCAATCATTTTGTACTTTTGTGTTGATCTCTGTGATTGGTCGCAGTGATCCCATGGTACAGACAGGGCTAATCACAGCCCATCTGTACCATGTGATTAGCTTTGCCCAATCACAGCTAATCACAATAGTACATACTGAATGAATGAATTTCATTCAGGAAAAAAATGGTTGCTTATAACATTGATTATTACTGTTATAAGCAATCATAGTGTGTAAAAAAAAAAAATATATATATATAATAATAATCCTTATTGCCTCCCCAGAGTAGTGCAGTGTTCACTATGGTAACGCTGCATTGCTTTAGTCACAGTATGAAAACAAATATCACCAGTCAGTGTTCCTGATCACCACCACTCCAACTTTATGATAATGCTGTGCTGCACTGGTGACAGTATGTAATAACAAAAGTGAAAATTTATTTTCCAAGAAATTTTGACAAAGAATTACAACTTCAAAACTGTCGGCATACCTCTTCCTAATTACTTTGGAATGCCTACTTTCAAAAAAGGGGTTATTTTGTACTGTCCTGGCATTTACGGGCCTCAAGAAATTAGATCAGTACATCAGGTTTAATTGATTTTCAGATAGAGAGATTGAGATTATCTCATATATTTGTGGACTCTCTAACTTTCATACAGACTAAATAATATACACTGATTTGGGTAATTTTCACCCAAGACGTTTAGCAATATAAATTTTGGCCTAATATTATGAAGAAAGATTATTTGCAAAATGTTGTTACAGAAACAAAAAAAAAAAAAAAAAAAATATATATATATATATATATATATATATATATATATATATATATATATATATATATATTTTAATTTTTTTTTTTTTTTTTTCTTGTAATTTTTGACAAAAAATAAAAAACCCAGTGGTGATTAAATACCTAAAAAAGACAGCTTTATTTGTGTGACAAAAAAAAAAAAAATGTCACTTGAGTACAGTGTTGCATGCGCAATTGTCCTTCAAAAAGTGACAGCGCACCCCCTTCCTGGCCAGGAAACTCAATTCTCATCTGCTGTGCAGGACTGAGATGGAGGGCACTCTGGAGATGTTCATTGCTGCTGACTGGCCCGGGCAGATGTGGTAAGCTGATCCGGTAAGACTCCCGGCAGAAACACTGTGGGAGTATCTGGATCTTCTGTTGCAAGGATCGGTTTGCCAGCCTGTGTCATGTTGTCTGCCTTTAATGGCATGAATGTTGAAGCCTCGATTCTTTGTGACTGGCATCTTCGAGTCTGTGATTCCTCCGATGCTAAAACCTAGGAAGTCTATTTATATTAAGGTTTTTCATTGGACATAAAAGGCATTGTTTACTTGTGTGAGTTGGGGCTTCCACCCTAGGAGTTTCTCTGTGGGATGAATTCTGTCTTTCCTGCAGCTGGGTCTAGACCAGTCTTTGGCTTCCAGCACTATAAATGTTCAGATTTTTGCCTGTTCTTTTTTGGTTCAGAAGCCATTGGCCTCTCATTCTTCTTCCTTTTTTTTTTTTTTTACGAGAAAGGCTTTTCATTTAACACCTTTGTACAGAGGATCTCTTATGTACAGCTAGAGCGGCACGATTAATCATTAAAAAATTGCGATCTCGATTCAACCCCCACGATCTTAATACAGGATTTCCTCGATTTTAGTGAAAAGAGTTCTCTGCTGACAGCTGCCAAAAAAAAAAAACAGGAAGCCTGCCAAGTTTATCACAACCTTGTCAGGCTGGGAGATAACTATAAACAAAATATAATTTAGTTATTTTAGATCAAAGGAATGAACTTCATTCTGTAAATAAAGTCAGTTTAAGGCTCGGTTCACACTACCGCAACTTGGGATCCGACTTCTCAGACCTCAAGTCGCCCCAAGTCGCTTGACATCAGAAATTCCATTCTAGTTAATGAGCCATCTTAATGTACATTACTGAATTTGCTCCGACTTCAGAAAAGGTTCCTGTACTACTTCAAGGCGACTTCTAGGCAACTTGTACCCATAGAATTCAATGGAAGTCATCAAGTCAGATCTCCATCTATATTGAAGCGACTTTACAGGAAAAGAAATTTAGTTTACCCAGGCAAACACCTCCCTCCCGGAGAGCTGATTATTCTCTGATTGGCCACAGCCAAAGTCGCCTGTCCTGGAGGCAACTTTAACCACTTCAATACAGGGCTTTTAAACACCCTTCCTTACCAGAGCACTTTTTGCGATTCGGCACTGCGTTGCTTTAACTAACAATTGCGCGATCTTGCGACGTTACACCCAAACAAAATTGACGTCCTTTTTTTTCCCACAAATAGAGCTTTCTTTTGGTGGTATTTGATCACCTCTGCGGTTTTTATTTTTTGCGCTATAAACAAAAGAAGAGCGACAATTTTGAAAAAAAACACAATATTTTTTACTTTTTGCTATAATAAATATCCCATTTTTTTTTTTAAAAACTATTTTTTTCCTCAGTTTAGGCCGATACGTATTCTTCTACATATTTTTGGTAAAAAAAATCGCAATAAGCGTATATTGATCGGTTTGCGCAAAAGTTATAGCGTCCACAAAATAGGGGATAGATTTATTGAATTTTTTTTTTTTTTTTTTACTAGTAATGGCGGCGATCTGCGATTTTTTTTTTTCGTGACTGCGACATTGCGGCGGACACTTTTGACACATTTTTGGAACCATTCACATTTACACAGCAATCGTTGCTATAAAATTGCAATGATTTCTGTGTAAATGTGACTGGCAGGGAAGGGGTTAACACTAGGGGGCGCTGCAGGGGTTAATGTGTTCCCTATAGGAGTGATTCTAACTGTGGGGGGAGGGGACTCAAGGGGAGGAGACCGATCATGTGTTCCTCCGTACTGGGATCACATGATCGGTCTCCTCTACGCTGACAGGAAGTGGAGCTGTGGGTTTACACACACAGCTCCACGGTCCCGCACGGTCCCGTTGTTTTAATGGGCAATCGCGGGTGCCCGGCGGACATTGCGGCCGCCGGGCACTCGCACCAGGTCCCGAGCGATGCCGCGGGCGTGCGCGCGCGGTGGCGTGTGCGCGCACGCCCCTGGCGGCCGGGAATGCAAGGACGTCATATGACGCCCACCCAGGGTGGGAGATCCACCTTGTGGGCGTCATATGACCATAAGGCTGTATTGAAGTGGTTAAGTAGCGCTGTAAGTTACTTAAATTCGCGCTAAAGTCGCCTCCAAGTCGCCTTGCAAATTTGCGCTGTAAGTCGTGTTGCCCCAGTGTGAGCCGACCCTAACCATTTAAAGAGAAAGCTGGGATGTGAAAGCTATAAGGATATCCATCCATCTGCACAGATCTCCATATATCCCTCAAGGGGAACCACATGCTTTTACTCTCTGGTAAAACAGGAGTCAAAGCTGGAGGTGAGCTGCTAAAAAGCACTGGTGGTGGATTGCACGAGCACCTGTTTTGGTTTATTGTGATCGTTGAACACAGAGGTGGCAAGATTATTCAATCTAAGGATTTATTCGTTTTTTTTTATTTTTCTAGTCTTAAATGTTTTGTTTTTTTCAGGTTTTTGGAAAGAAGAGTGAATTGTGTTGATATACTTGGATTTTAAGAGATTTTCTTCATTTTGGTACACTTCTATTGTGTTTTATGTATGTTTTATATTATCACTTTACTGATGATTGTGCTGTACTTAAATGTATTCTATATGAGTTAAAAGGTGAGGTGAAAACACTTTTTCAAGTACTGACAGCAATCTATTCACTGCTGCCATTTAGTGCTGATTGATATTTTTTCGCCCTGATTAATACATTATATACATGCTGTATTAGACAAATGGGACTTGCGTGACAACTGTGACAGTAGTTTGAAGCCCTCTACCAGTCCAACATCTATACACTCAGAGTGGACCAAGGCAGATTTGCCATTACTTAAAGGGGAAGTCCACCCTAATACTAAAATTGCTACATCTACAGGCATCCATGATCTAAGAGTAACCTATCTAACCCTGTAAAGAGAGAAATCATTATACATTCCTTTTTTGAAGCCGAGCCAGTCCGGTCTCCAGTGGTGGAAGCTCTACAGAGGACACAGCTGACAACAGCTGTGAAATGAATGGGAAGTGACGTGGCCCATAGAGTTACTCTGGGGCTTCCGTTGTCGGCTGCCTCCTGTGCATCTGTCTCCACAGAGAAGCCGCCGCTGACAGTTCAGCTTGGGACTGGACCGGATCAGCTTCAGAAAAGGTATGTATAGTTATTTCTTCTTTACAGGGCTAGATAGGTTAGTCTTAGATCGTGGATGTCTTTAGATGTAGAGATTGTAGTGATGGAGTGGACTTACTTACCCTTTTAAGATAACGGAGTAATAAATAATGTTTGTTTTTTTGTTTTGTCTTTAGGACAAACAAGGCTTTCTTTTGGCGATATTGCCTTGTACAATGATTTTCTATTTTATGCAATCAATAGACCAAAAAAATGTACTTCCTTCTACTTTGCTCAGTGTTGGTTTAAAAAAAGATTGTTACTGTAGATGAAAAGTAAAAAAAAAATCTATGATTTATCCTATTTAAAATTACACTGAATTATGATTCTGGTAAAAAGTATTGCAACAAAGGCTTTTTTTTTTCTCAATTTTGTTAATTTTTTTTTTTTATAGTATGAAAAAATAAACAAAGCTAAGTAGGTACATAAAAAAAAAAAAGACGACACAATTCCCCCACTCACACATTCGATGTGGATGAGGGAATCCTTCCTGGTTAGTTATTGTATTCTGACAGTGGGTAGACATTCACGCTGTCAGAATACACTGATCGGTGCCACTGGCCGTAGCTTGCAGCTCTGATCGATCAGGGAAATCCGACACGCTGGTTGTTCAGAAGTCAGTCAGTAAATCAACTTCTGTACAACCAGCCTGCCCATCATGGATGGAAATTCGGCTGGTTGCTGCTGAACCAATCATATTTTGGACCATGTATGGCAGCTGTTGTGTGTGTATATAAGGGGTTAAATATGAATAAATTTAGTTTTAAAACATTTTACTTGTCTGGTTGCTTTTACCGACATCATGTGCAGATCATCCCTTTGATCTGCAGATAAATAAAACTGAGTAGATACAAAAGTAACAATGTTTCTTTGTATGTATATCATGTCTGAACACCATGTCATAGTCCTTTTGGCAGCAGCTTCTACAATTGCTGTGTTTACACAGCAACTCCCGTCTGTCAGTTTGAGAGCTGGCAATGGTCATAAGGTGCGAGGGACAGAAAGACAGGGCATACTACACACGCATTGTGTATTTCGAAAAAAATAAAAACCCAAACTCCAGGAAACTTGAAAATTCTCCTGTGAAGTGGGGCTGCACCTGCACTGCAAGGGTCAACAGGGGAGAGAATAAAAGCAGCTTTTACTTATCAGATCCTCTTCACTCCCACACTGCGGCAGTGGACTGTCCCTTGGTGTCCTTGCATCCATTGCAGGGCTATGAACTGTCCCATGGGGGTTGATGACATCTGGACCTTAGACTGCCGGAGCATGGGGAGAAGCACTGCAGGGACTGACCTAGCAGTGCAGAGGATTTGGTAAGTAAATCTACTTTTCTATGCCCCCTAGTCCTAAATGAGCAGTTAACCCTTGCAGTGCAGATCCAGTCACACTGCAATGGAGCAGTTTTAGGTTTTTAGAAGTTAATAATCATAACTTTAGTCACTTGTGAGATTTTCCCTCACTTTATCTTCCAGTGACAGCAGGACAAAAATGAGCTGGCAAGTATCACTGGAACTGAAAGGAACTAAGAACAGTAAATGCCTTACAGATGTTTTAACCCCATCTCACTCTAAATGTGCTTTTGTTGCTGTCGCTGCCTCCATCAGATAAAGATCCCTTCAATGTCATGTACTTCATAACTTTAACACTGCTCTATTTAGGGGGCATAGATTTTAATAAAGGACAACTGGGTTAGGGGAACAAGGGGAATGATAAAGGAAGATAAAAAGGACTCAGTCGTTAGTTTATTATTTAGTTTCACTGCTCAGCAAGCCTTTGTTAGCTGGTTTTTGGTCTTTAGCTTTTTTTTTCTTTTTTAGGATGCATGTTAACCACTTCCCGCCGATGGTACGCAGAAATGCGGCCTTACTGAAGTGGGCCTTTTATCCGTGGGGCCACATATCTGCGTAGCACTCTCCCAATGCATAGACCAGGCTCTCACCAAGGTTGGGGACCTGCAACTCCCAGTCACCTGATCACTGACGAAAAAGAAAAGGTCCCCCCAAGAGGGAGTTGGTGGGGTTTTTAGGCAGCGTTTGGAAATAAGTTCTCTGAGAGGTATTGATGTATTCAAAAATATGAATCTTTATTATATTAAAGATGTCGCATATGACATATGGGTAAAGATAAAAATAGGAGACATGGGTCCCAAATGGATAAAACAATACAGGAATTTTAAAACAGATTTACACTAACAGACAAAAAGCTTTTACATCAATGTAGTTTTACAAATATTGCAGATAAAAGTAGACCTGACGCGTTTCGACCCGTTATAGTGAGGGTCTTCTTCAAAGGTAATTTCGTCTGTTTAGGAAAGAAGAGGGTGAGAACAATGCATTGTAACAGTATTTCATTTGCATATATTGATCTCCAATTGACCTTTCCTTTCACATAGTATAATATCATATTGTACTGTGGAATGTTTACCTGGTATGTAAGTTGTTTTTCCTCTTATAAATTCCTCCTTTATATGTGGTTGGGCTCTCTCTGGGTGTGTGCACTCCAGGTCCTAGGCGGCGTCCCGCTGTAGCACCCCCCAGCGGGCACACGGCAGGCACGGCGACCAAACAACGGGGCCTACGAGAGGTCACGTCCACTGAAACGGCTACCCACGGGTCCGTGTGTGGGCCAGATGGATGGAGGGAGGGAGATGGAGGAGGTGGGAAGAAACAAGGGGGGGAAAAGGGGGGGGGGGGGGGGGGGGAGGAGAGGGGAAGAAGAAAATGGGTTGCCTTGAGGTCCCTTGTTCTGCACACCTGTCATAGGATCCAAGATCATATGCTTAGATATATAGCATGGAAGATTGCCACATCAACTGGACAATGTCTAGTGCACTTAAAACAGTGATGGGGAGAAATAGAGTTTCTAAGGTAAGAAAAATGGATGAACGAGAGTTTTGCCGTTGATATACTTTTTCATAGTAATATCAATTTATATATTACTGTATCTAGACTCATGGTTGAAGATAGAAAGGGGAAAGGCAGAAGAAGGGGGGACAGAACAAAGGCAAGAGGTGGAAGTGGAGGGAAGGAAAAGCTGGGGAAGAGAGTGGGAACTAAAATGGGGAGGGGGGGAAAAAAGGGGGTCACAGGGAAAAGGGAAGAAGGGAGGGAAGAGAAACGGGGGGGGGGGGGGGGAGAGGAGGAAAAAGGGGAAAAACGGGGAAACGGAGGTGTGAAGAAGGAAGAGCCAAAAGGGGGGGAAGGGGGGGAGGGGGGGGGGGGGGGGGGGGGGGGAGGGGTTGGGAAGAAAGGGGGTTGAAGGGGGAGGGGGAGGGGGGGGAGGTGGGAAAGGGGGGGGCGGAAGGGGAAAGGAGGGAAAGGACCAATGCATGGCTAGCACATGTATGGGTAAACAGAAGGATGCTGCAGCATCCACATGGATAGGACGAAAGAGAATGGGGTGGGGCAGTGGGGAATGCGGGGAAGGATGTGGTGTGAAAGGTGAGGGGTGAGGGAAAGGGGGGAAAAAGGAAAAGAGCAACGGGAAAAGGGGGAGGGGGGGGGAAGGGGGAAAAAAGGGGGGGCAAAGGGGAAGGGGAGAAGGGAAAAGGAAGAGAGAAAGGGAGGGGGAGGGGAAGGAAAGGGGGAAAATGAGAAAGGAAGGGGAAATGGTGGGGAAAGGGAGTGAACTGATTGGGTGGCAATGGGAAGAAGGAAGAAAGTGAGGGAGAGGGGAGGTGAAAAAAGAAAAATAAGTGTGAGTATTTTTCTTTTTTCACCTCCCCTCTCCCTCACTTTCTTCCTTCTTCCCATTGCCACCCAATCAGTTCACTCCCTTTCCCCACCATTTCCCCTTCCTTTCTCATTTTCCCCCTTTCCTTCCCCCTCCCCCTCCCTTTCTCTCTTCCTTTTCCCTTCTCCCCTTCCCCTTTGCCCCCCCTTTTTTCCCCCTTCCCCCCCCCCCCCCTCCCCCTTTTCCCGTTGCTCTTTTCCTTTTTCCCCCCCTTTCCCTCACCCCTCACCTTTCACACCACATCCTTCCCCGCATTCCCCACTGCCCCACCCCATTCTCTTTCGTCCTATCCATGTGGATGCTGCAGCATCCTTCTGTTTACCCATACATGTGCTAGCCATGCATTGGTCCTTTCCCTCCTTTCCCCTTCCGCCCCCCCCTTTCCCACCTCCCCCCCCTCCCCCTCCCCCTTCAACCCCCTTTCTTCCCAACCCCTCCCCTCCCCCCCCCCCTCCCCCCCCCCCCCCCCCCCCCCCCTTCCCCCCCTTTTGGCTCTTCCTTCTTCACACCTCCGTTTCCCCGTTTTTCCCCTTTTTCCTCCTCTCCCCCCCCCCCCCCCGTTTCTCTTCCCTCCCTTCTTCCCTTTTCCCTGTGACCCCCTTTTTTCCCCCCCTCCCCATTTTAGTTCCCACTCTCTTCCCCAGCTTTTCCTTCCCTCCACTTCCACCTCTTGCCTTTGTTCTGTCCCCCCTTCTTCTGCCTTTCCCCTTTCTATCTTCAACCATGAGTCTAGATACAGTAATATATAAATTGATATTACTATGAAAAAGTATATCAACGGCAAAACTCTCGTTCATCCATTTTTCTTACCTTAGAAACTCTATTTCTCCCCATCACTGTTTTAAGTGCACTAGACATTGTCCAGTTGATGTGGCAATCTTCCATGCTATATATCTAAGCATATGATCTTGGATCCTATGACAGGTGTGCAGAACAAGGGACCTCAAGGCAACCCATTTTCTTCTTCCCCTCTCTCCCCCCCCCCCCCCCCTTTTTCCCCCCCTTGTTTCTTCCCACCTCCTCCATCTCCCTCCCTCCATCCATCTGGCCCACACACGGACCCGTGGGTAGCCGTTTCAGTGGACGTGACCTCTCGTAGGCCCCGTTGTTTGGTCGCCGTGCCTGCCGTGTGCCCGCTGGGGGGTGCTACAGCGGGACGCCGCCTAGGACCTGGAGTGCACACACCCAGAGAGAGCCCAACCACATATAAAGGAGGAATTTATAAGAGGAAAAACAACTTACATACCAGGTAAACATTCCACAGTACAATATGATATTATACTATGTGAAAGGAAAGGTCAATTGGAGATCAATATATGCAAATGAAATACTGTTACAATGCATTGTTCTCACCCTCTTTCCTAAACAGACGAAATTACCTTTGAAGAAGACCCTCACTATAACGGGTCGAAACGCGTCAGGTCTACTTTTATCTGCAATATTTGTAAAACTACATTGATGTAAAAGCTTTTTGTCTGTTAGTGTAAATCTGTTTTAAAATTCCTGTATTGTTTTATCCATTTGGGACCCATGTCTCCTATTTTTATCTTTACCCATATGTCATATGCGACATCTTTAATATAATAAAGATTCATATTTTTGAATACATCAATACCTCTCAGAGAACTTATTTCCAAACGCTGCCTAAAAACCCCACCAACTCCCTCTTGGGGGGACCTTTTCTTTTTCGTTTTGACATCCCAGGGGTGAGCAGCCAAATATCATCCCCAGTGAGTGTCTTTTTTTCTTTTTCTGTCACCTGATCACTGTGCCTCTGATTGGCTATCACATTGATCAGTCACTGTGCAGCCTGCCCATGTATTTACTTTCTCTTCTGAATGGAGAGGAGGATACATGTTGTCTTCTTCTCCTTGCAGGAGGTGAAGATGTAAATAAACAAAACTTTGTATAAAAATAAAACATAAAGAAAAAAATATAGCTAGATTAAGTTATTTTTGTAATCGCAAGAAATATAAAGCTAAATTTAAAAACAATGATTATTTATTTTTTTACTATTTTGGGAAAGTGTTCCTTTGATAATAAAAAAAAATAATCAGGAGATATCCATTAACATTTACCATCAAATGAAAGCCCAATTTGCCCTGAAATAAACCCAGGGTATAATCCACCTGGATATACAAGGTCATTGTTGTATGTACAGTTTTACTAACACATGTCAAAGTTGCAAAATTGTGTTCAGGCAATAACATTGGTTTAACCCTCCATCACTAGGAGGGTACATTTATATTATTGTTGCATAGATATCAATGTTATCAGTTCAAACAGCCATCATAACTTCTGCACTACTCTCCTAGACTTGCCTCCTGTCCTCCTATCCCCACTCTCATTTTCTGCACCTTCTTGCCCATCTATATACCATCTGCCACTCCACTCTTACACATGCTGCCCTCTGTTATACCCTCCACACTTTTTTCCTGCACATACAGTACTGCCCATTATCATATGCTTTGCATGCATTTATTGCATGTACTGACAAAATGCCCTAAGTGCTTCTTTCCATTACATACTACCTGCCACTATATGCTCACCACTGCCCGCTGTCATAACCTCTATAACCTCTGCACTTCTCTCCTGCACATCGAGCCCATCATCATAACCTTTACATGCCTTTTGATGGATGCCCTGCACTCTTATTCAGGGCACACTGGCTGCCATTATATACTCCATGCTCCTCTCTTGCACATACTGCCACACTCCCTCTGTACATTTTACCCACTAAAACTGTTATTTTGTATTTGTTTTTTACCCAGCCTTGTCTGTTTTGGAACAGGCACACTTTTGCTGGGTAATAATAAAAAAGACTAATGACCCACTTGTTTATTCGAACCTATGACGTTTATTACCCATTACCTTTTATAATGACATGTTTATATTTACTACGTTTTGTCACTTGCTTTGAGTATTTGGAAATTAAAGTGTTAGAACATGACTTTATCAAAGAAGCATATGTGTATTCCATGTGTAATGTCTTAGATTAATGCCACCTGTATGTAAAATTGTTTTAAAACATTTTAACTATTTGCTTACTGGGCACATTTATCCCCTTCCTGCCCAGGCCAATTTTCAGCTTTCAGTGCTGTCACACAAATAGAGCTTTCTTTTGATGGTATTTAATCACCTCTTTTTTTTTTTTTTTTTGCTAAACAAACAAAAAAAGACAGAAAATGTAAGAAAAAACAAAACTGTTTTCATAGTTTGTTATAAAATTTAGCAAACATGTAATTTTTCTCCATTGATGTGCACTAATGGGCACTGGTAGGCGGCACTGATGGGCACTGGTTAGCAGTACTGATGGGCATTGGTAGGTGACACTGGGCACTGGTTAGCAGTACTGATGAGCACTGGTTAGTAGAGCTGCACAATTAATCGTTAAAAAATCGGGATCTCGATTCAACCCCCCTGACGATCTCTATTGCAGAGTTTGTCGATTCTTTCATACAAGTGGAGAGACTTCTCTGCTCACTCAGCTGTCGAAAGAAAACATCCGGGCAGTCTGCTAAGTTTAACCTGAAACATTGTAACTAAGGGTAGGGCAGTCTGCCTACTTTTTAAACAACGTGTAAATGCAAGTTTACCAATTAAAGTCTAAATCTTTTTCCTGACACTTGATTCTTAAGTTAAAATCAATATTTTTTGCTAGAAAATTACTTGGAACCCCCCAAACATTTATATATATTTATATTAGCAGAGACCCTAGGGGATAAAATGTAAATTGCTGCAATATTTTATGTCGCACTGTATTACCGAGTGAAACCAGTGTCGGCTTTATTTTTTTCTCCTCATATTGTCAGTGTGAGGGGGGGGGAGCAGATTTCCGGCTTCTGTTTACATCACGTGATCAGCTGTCATTAGCTGACAGCTGATCATGTGGTAAAGGGCTGGCATCGGCCCTTTTCTCTGATCTGTGATCAGCAGAGTCAGCATGGGAGGGCGCACATGGATGCCCTCCCGGCAGTCTAAGCCCACACGTCTTTTGGCTATAGTGCGGGCGTGATGTGGTTAAACTTAAACATGTTCATTTTAGTTAGCATACACACAGGCCAGCCCAAAACAAGCCCTTTTCAAAATAATAGTGTTGTCGATTTTTTATTTTTTTTGTCTATAAGGCAATGGTGCTCAACCTGTGGCCCGCCAGCTGCTGTGGAACTACAAGTCCCATGAGGCATTGCAAGGCTGACTGTTATAAGCATGACTGCCAAAAGCAGAGGCATGATGGGACTTGTAGTTCCAAAACAGCTGGAGGGCCACAGGTTGAGCACCCATGGGCTAAGAGATAAGTAAAGCTGGGAGGCGATTTGTAAAGTGGTTTATTTTTTATTCTATTTTTTGCTACTATACGTTAACTTTTTTGTTACTGTAAACATTATGTAGTGAATACAAGGGAGTGGGAGTGCCTGAGCCTTGTCTTTTGTTTTTAAAGGAAGTTGCATTAAAGGCAGGCAATTGTTATTGTCTGAAAGCATTTTATATTTAGCTATCTCCACAAGTTCAGGTCACTCACACACAACCAGCCTTTAAAACCTCACAAGTGGATTACCTTCAGGTTTGTGTCCTCTATTACCGAATATGAATTGCTGATAAATGACCAAGTGTTGTTTTTTTTTTTTTAAGAGACATTTTACTTTTGTGTAAATTGTAGTTGTTTATGTATGTAAATGATGTATTAAACATGAATATATATAGGTTTAAAAAGTTTATCAGTGTTAAAATACTTAAATCAGTTGAGTGTGCCATGCATAGTCCTTTTTTCCTGTTTCTAATGACTTTTAAAGACATAGGGAAATCAGAATCTATTGTGTGTATGGGGGGGGTGGGGGGGGGGGGGTCGGTTATATAAAGGATTATTTTATTTGGAAATTGCATTGGGTTTACTTTTTTAGATTATATGAAAACTGTATTTAACAACTGGTGGGGGATATCTTTTGAGAACAGAGAATGTGGGGATTCAGTTTGAGGAGTACCCTTGCCCATTGGATAATCTCCTAACATTAAAAGCAGCATCTGTCGTGCTCTGTGTTGGTCTGTCCTTTGTACCACACATATCTGACCTTTTAGATATGCATTAAAATTATTGACATAGGCTGGAGCTGCACATTTCTAATAAGGCATAGAACACTTGAGCACTCAAGTCTTCTTAAAGCTGTCTTACATTGAACAATTTATTGAAGGAGATCTTAAGGTGTGCTGCAAGTCTGAAAGTCAAATCCATTTTGCTCACAAACTCATCTTAAAATGGTTCTACCCCTTGTATGAAAATAAATAGGGGGGGGGGGGGGGGGGGTGGAGAATGTCCGGTGGATGCTCCACAGCGGTGTGACCCGCAGTGGGCGCAGTTACCTGCAAAAACTATTCCCCCAAAAAAGGGCCCAAAAATAGTAATGGAGAGGGGAGAGGGCGTAAAGTGGAACTTCTCTTAAGGTGAAGTTCTACTTTAAATAATATAGTCTATGTAAAAATTCTTATAGCATAAATAGTGCAAAAAAAATGCTCATACAAATATCAAAATAATGAATATTAAACTAATAACGTCTTAACGCTCAAATATATCTATATACCCTGAAAGTTCTCTCAAAACAACATAAGAAACCGCAAAAAGTCACTAAACAAAACAATGTAGTGAATGTGACCCTTTTACTTTATTACTCTTTTTTTTTTCTCCCGAGAAACGGATTACTTTTTGTGAGGCCCCATTCACAGTAGAAACACGGGCATAAACGAGCCACTTTTGTATGTACAAACTGTTTTATGATTGTCAACACACCTGTGTATGTATTTCATGTTTAGATTTTTGCAATAATAAAATACTTTATAATTTTATTCACTAGTGTACTACATATGTTCTTGGGCACCGTTATAATCCCTGTTCTCTGTCCCTCCTTACTTCGCCAATAAATTAGTGATGAGGTGCCACATACCCTGAGGACTTTCCAGCCATATCCCATTTTTTCTGTCTCCATGCTTTATTTTGTTAAGCAAACACTTTGAAAAACACCCTTTCCTAGCATTTTCTTGGTGTGGCCATTTTGGGAGATGGTTCATGTAGCATTAAAGTGGTTGTAAACTTCAGACATGAAATATGATCAACGCATATCCCTATATAGGGCCCCTTTCACACAGGGCACGTCCGTTTTGACGGAACTCTGCTTGCTCAGCGGTGATCAATCCATTGATGACATTGATGACAGGTCCGTCTCTGCTTACTGTGCAGAGACGAACCTGTCAGAGCCCCACTGTCCTCTATGGGAAATCGGATGAAAACCGATCTGCCTATCCATTTTCATTTGATTCCATCCAATCCGATCTGCCAGTCGGATTGAAAATAGGGTCTTTATCAGTCTGGATTTGGCGGACCGGATTGGATAATGGCGGATTTCAGCAGACATATCACAGTTGACATCCGTCACTCCATAGAAGTGAATGGAGCATCCGATCAGGTCCGCCTGAAAAACAAACAGGCGAACCTGATCGGACAGCATGTGTGAAAGGGGCGTTGGTGTAATTTCCATCTGCTGTTTCATTCCTCTGCTACTAGTATGAATCACTTCTGACAAGTTTTCCTGACACCAAGAGAAAAAAGGTGACACGGGAGGGACTTCCAGCACACATCCTGTGGTTGACAGCCTCAGCTCTGTTCCTGTGTGCTTTTTGAAGGGGGGTGTGTTCCTTTTTCCAATCAGTTCTCACTGAGCTCTGCATTGTGTAGTTTCAGCTCTCTGCTCCCTATTTTCTGACAGCTCAGACAAGCTTTATAAATTCTGGACTTAGAACGGATGTAGAGATAAGGCTGCAGATAAACAAGTACAAATTATGTAGGAGAATTTGTTTAATCTCTGTATATCTCCTGAGGCCAGTTACTTCACTGGGTATTTATAAAGATTTACAGCCACTTTACCACTTGCCGACTGGCTCATGCACATATACGTCGGCAAAGTGGTTTGTTCCTGCGAAACGCTGTACCCGTACGTCTGCTCCTTTAAGAGCCATAGCAGGCCGCTGCATGGCGGGGGACCCGATACGCTTGGCCAGCAGGCACGATCACTGCCGGCCACCCGCGGTCGCGGGCAAGAGAGCCAACATGGGGAAATCCTCATTCTGTCAGGAGAGAAGAGACAGATCTGCTGTTCGTAGGAATTACGAACAGCGATATGTCTCTTCCTCATGTCAGTCCTATCCCCCCACAGTTAGAAACACTCTAGAGGGAACACCTTTAACCCATTGTTCGCTCCCTAGTGCTAACCCCTTCCAGTGACATTTACACAGTAATCAGTGCATTTTTATAGCACTAATCGCTGTATAAATGCCAATGGTCCCAAAAGTGTGTCCAGTCTATCCTGCAAAAAAAACGCAGATAGCCGCCATTACTAGTAAAAAAAATTAAATAATAAAAATGCCATAAATCTTTTCCCTATTTGGTATACACTATAACTTTTGCGCAAACCAATCCATATACGCTTATTGCGTATTTTTTTTATTTTTTTACCATAAATATGTTTTAAAATACATATTGGCCTAAACTGATGAAGAAATGTGTTTATTAACCACTTGCCTACCAGGCAAAAACACCCCCTTCCTGCCCAAGCCATTTTTCAGCTTTCAGCGCTGTCGCATTTTGAATGACAATTGCGCGGTCATGCAACGATGTACCCAAATACAATTTTTATAATTTTTTCCCCACAAATAGAAGTTTCTTTTGGTGGTATTTGATCACCTCTGCGGTTATTTCTTGCGCTATAAACAAAAGAAGAGCGACAAGTTTGAAAAAACGCAATATTTTTTACTTTTTACTATAATAAATATCCAATTTTTTTTTTTTTTTTTTTTTTTAACTAATTTAACAAATTTTTTCCTCAGTTTAGGCCAATATGTATTCTACATATTTTTGGTAAAAAAAAAAAATCGCAATAAGCGTATATTGACTGGTTTGCGCAAAAGTTATAGTGTCTACAAAATAGGGGATAGATTTATAGCATTTTTATTTATTTTTTACTAGTAATGGCGGTGATCTGCGATTTTTATCGTGACTGCGATATTGCGGCGGACATATCGGACACTTTGACCCATTTTTGGGACCATTCACATTTATACAGCGATCCATTCTATAAAAATACATTGATTACTGTATAAATGTTACTGGCAGGGAAGGGGTTAACACTAGGGGGGCGATCAAGGGGTTAATATGTTCCCTATGTGAGTGATTCTAACTGTGGGGGGAGGGGACTGACTGGGGGAGGGGACCGATCGGTGTCCCTATGTACAAGGGACACACCATCGGTCTCCTCTCCGACAGGACGTGGATCTGTGTGTTTACACACACAGATCCACGTCCTGCTCAGTTACTGGGCAATCGCGGGTGCCCAGCTGACATTGCGGCTGCCAGGCACGCACATCGGGTCCCCAGGGACGCGGCAGGCGCGTGCCTCCCATGGCACGCGCGCGCCCCCTAGTGGCCGCAAAGTTAGTGCCGTTATATGACGGCGGCCCGGAACAAGAGATGTTTCTTGCCGCTGTCATATGACGGTGGGCGGTCTGAAACTGGTTAAAAACATTTTTAGGGATATTTATTATAGCAAAAAGCAAAAAAAATAAATATATAAATATAATTTTTTCCAAATTGCAAAAAATAAAAACCGCAGAGGCGATCAAATACCACCAAAAGAAAGCTCTATTTGTGGGAAAAAAAGGACGTAAATTTTGTTTGGGTACAACGTCGCATGACCACGCAATTGTCAGTTAAAGTGACAGTGTCATATCGTAATAAATGCCCCGGTCTTTAAGGGGGAAAATCTTCCGGGGCTGAAGTGGTTAACTTCCTGCTATCCATTTGCCCTTAGCTCAGGCATGCAGGCAGGAGGGTGTGCTTAGCTGAGAAAGCCTCTCCTCCGGATGAAAGAAAAAAAATGCAGATGAAGACATCTGGGATATATGACATCATTTTGGCATAGGCCAGAAACCAGAAAGCAACTGAAGAAATGTAAAAAAAAAGTTAAAACAAGTAAATATAAAGAACTTTCTATTTACTAAAGCTGCAGCATAAGGATTAAAAATATATAATTGACAGATAATTTAATTCCAAATTAATGCTAGTTGCAATAGAAAACCTTTCATTACATCTTCACATGACATTCCACATTTCTAAAAACTGCCAGCAAAACAAAAGTACTCAAAATTTGTGTTTTAAAAATTAAAACCTTTTATTTGAAGAAAATAAGTCAATCCACTTGAGCCAAGTTCCTATTTTCCACAAATACCTTCTATGGCATTTGGATCCTAACTTGTCTTCTCCAACCTGCAAGGTTCACACATATGGTAACATTCAGTGGGAGACATGGAAATAGCGACCACTGATTCAGCGCCTCTCATCTACTGGAAAGACAGCCGCTCCGTGTGTTACTCCTGCCTGCATTGTAGGCGCGTGTGTTAACATGCACAGGCTTCTCCCAATGCTTTTCATCCCGAGGAATTTGTGAAGGGACACATCACTATATCATTACTTTTTGATGGTCCTTATGTTTTGAGAGAAATGTCACTGTATAGATACATTGTTGCATGGAATATTACAAAGAATATTAGTTTATTATTTCTTATGTTGATTTTGTTATGAGCACATATTTGATGGGATCAGTTTTTTTGTTCACGATTTGCACGACATTTTGAATATGACTTGGTTAGGGAATGTTAGTGTTCCTAAACCCACAACAGTCAAATCAGTCTGTATATGCAGTAAATCATGCTTGTTATACTCACTGTGGAACCCTTATTGTGTAAAAAGGCTGTTTGATCCTAGCTCCCCTGATATTCTCCTCCTTCCATTGTCCCCTGATAATTTTTTGATAACGCAGAACAAATGGAGTCAGGCTACACATGCTCAGTTTGGGGTGTACTGCTAGAGAGGGTTTTTTCTTTGGAGAGTGCTTGTGATCAGCACAGGGCCAATCCGCACTGTCCGGACAGAGTCAGGGGTCTTGCCGTCTCATAGGGCAGTCAGAAAACTCCCCCTACAAGCTTTAACCAGTGCTGATCACTGCTAGAAGTCACAAGACTGCTCTAACTGCTGATGAGAAAAGGTATTTAGCATTTCCATGTTGTACTGTAGGAGACCAGATAAGGTGAATGCAGGGTCCTGGGTTTAGTAACACTTTAATGGCACTTATTTGCAGCTGCACTTAAAACATTTAGCCACTTTGGTTGCATTGATGGCAACAGCGTGGGCTTCCAGTAAAGGGAGAGCATCAATAGACTTGTGTAAGTGATCGCGCTGCTCTGTGACTGTCGAGTCCCTCTGCCTCAGCCTATCACAGAACAGGGTAAAGGGCCAATCACAGCGGGTCCTGTTCCACGTGTGAGCCAATGACAGCTGATCACGGAAGTAAACAAGACAGTTATCAGCTTTTTTTCTCCTCCCGATCAGTGTGAGGAGAAAAGCAGAAAGCCAAAGCCGGTAAACGGCTTCTGTTACAGGGACATCTGTCTCTGCCTTGGTGCCCGCCAGTGTAGTTAATTGGTGCCTCCTATCAATGTCCATCAGTGCTGCCAATCAGTGCCTCGCCACCTGTCAGTGTTGCCTATCAGTGCCGTCTTAAACTATGACTTTATTTTTTTATTTTTTTTCCAAACTTTTTTTGTTTAGCAAAAAAGAAAAAACCCAGTAGTGATTGAATACCAAAATAAAGCCCTATCTGTGTGGAAAAAAAATAACAAGTTTGGCTACAGTGTTGCATGACTGCGCAGTTGTCATTCAAAGTGCGACAGCACTGAAAGCTAAAAATTGGCCTGGGCAGGAAGGGGGTATAAGTGCCCAGTAGGCAAGTGGTAAAATGAAGACCATGCAAAAAAAAAAAAAAGAAAAAACTTGTACCTTCTTTAATGGAAAATATCTGGTCTCTAAAAGTACATTTTGGGTATAGCTTTGTTGAATTTTTTAGTACAGCAACATTATAGCTGGCAATGGTAATTGACACATCTAAATTATAGCAGACACCCTAGCCAAGTAGGTAAGACAAGAGTAACCTTAAAGGGAACTGCATGCATGGTTGAGCTGACCATTACTCAACCATGCATGCAGTTCCCTTTAAGGTTGTTGGATTCCAGACTGTCTTGCTATTTTTTTTAATGAATATTACACTTGATATATACATATTTACTTGATGTCTTCTTATTCTATTTAGATAAAATGCAAATAAGCTCCTGAAGAAGCAGTCTCTGCAAAACATGTAGAGCTTTCCCAATACTACTATCCATCTATTCCAGCCGTGTTGATTACCATCAGAGTCTTAAGTTTCTGTGACCCTGATTCAAGTGGCTGTAGTTGGAGATATCAAGTTTTTACTATAGGATGCTACAGTAGTTTTTATATGCTACTTTCTAACTTTTATGTGAATTGTTATAAATTAAATTAGTTTTTATCATTGGTGCCTACAAAGTACACGTTTCTTCTCTAAAATATATATACTAGGCAGCACTGATAGGTTGCGCTGATAAAGAGGCACTGATGGTCACTGATAGGTGGCACTGGTAAGTAGTACTGATGAGCACTGGTTAGGGGCACTGGTTAGCAGCTGTGACTGTGTGGGAACGATGTCCCTTATACAGAAGCCAGCTTCTATGGCTGACAGCTTAACACCTTGTAAAGGGCCGTGATCAGTCATTTACTCCGATCTGTGACCTGTGAGTCCGAAGGACTCGGTGATCACAGAGTGCTCTGCCTGTGCGCCGCAGGGGGTGCACGGGCAGTGCGAGCACAGGAGGACATCCATGTAAGCCCACGCTGTAGCCGTCCTTCGGGTATAGCGCGGGCATCAAGTGGTTTTAAAATTTTCCATATAACCAGTGAAGTGACTATCTATCCTCAGGCTATACGCAGTGATGAAACAAATCCATCTCCATAAGTTGTATCTGTTTATCTGCTGCCCTCCTCTATATCAGTTGAAAGTGAAGAATAATTAATGCTTATCTAAGCCATCAAAAAATGGGGGCAGAGAGCTGAAGTTACACACTACAGGGCTCACAGAGGAGAGTTCTGAAGGGAAAGGACACACCCGCTTCCACATAGCACACAGGGACAGAGCTGAGGCTGTCAATCAGCTGGAGGTCCCTCCCCAGTGTAATTTTTTTCCTGGCAATTGAGGCCCATGCTGCAGCAGTCTTTTGGCTATAGCGCGGGTTGCAAGTAGTTAATTGAGACTATATGACCAAGTGTTTGTGTTTATGGTCAGGTAACTGACCTCCATGGAAGCCCAGATCAACACAGGGAAATATTACAGAGCATTTTTGTTATAACAGAAATTTGTCAACACCTGAGATGGAGAGCCCCCCTTAATCTTTTATAAAACTAAGATTATACTGTGAAATCTGGATGCGTTTCCTAATCTGCAAAAGGGGTTTAAAGTTTATTTTTCTTTTAAGAAACATTGTGCTAAACTTTTCAATATAATGTCATGTGTTCTGTGGGAAAATTACAGTAAATGTATGTGCTTTATATTTATATTGATTGATTGTAACATTATTATATTCTTTCCACAGTGAATCTGCATGTCGTTTTTATAGTCACCAAATGAAGGGAAAGCAGTTAGCAATTAAGAAAATGAACGAGATACAGAAGAACATTGATGGATGGGAGGGAAAGGACATTGGACAATGCTGCAATGAATTCATCATGGAAGGGACCCTAACAAGAGTAGGGGCTAAGCATGAAAGACATATTTTCCTCTTCGATGGCTTGATGATCTGTTGTAAATCAAATCATGGACAACCAAGGTTACCTGGTGCCAGCAATGCTGAGTATCGGTTAAAAGAGAAGTTCTTTATGAGAAAGGTACAAATCAATGACAAGGATGACACTAATGAATATAAACATGCTTTTGAGATTATCTTAAAGGATGAGAACAGTGTTATTTTTGCTGCAAAGTCCGCGGAGGAAAAAAATAACTGGATGGCTGCCTTAATATCCCTACAGTACAGAAGTACTTTAGAGCGAATGTTAGATGGGACAATTCTACAGGAGGAGAAAGAAGAACAGTTGCGCCTTCCAAGCCCCAAGGTGTACAGGTTTGCAGAGCCTGACTCGGAAGAAAATATAATATTTGAGGAAAATGTACAACCCAAATCTGGTATCCCCATCATTAAGGCTGGGACTGTAGTGAAGCTCATCGAGAGACTAACTTATCACATGTATGCAGGTATGGTATTTCTGCATCCTCTGAATGAGCCTGCAGTAAAATCTTTGTGGCCGTAGATGGGCAGATCTCTTAGACAATCTGTTAAAAAGCATGTTGCCTGTTGGTCTGCTGTGGTAACATTCATTCTTAATACAGAGTGTCCCCGGGTTACAAACAAGATAGGGACTGTAGGTTTGTTCTTAAGTTGAATCTGTTTTGTAAGTCGGAACAGGTACATTTTGTAAGTGTAGCTCCAGCCCAAAAATCTATTTTTAAGCTTTTTGGATAGCATGGGGAAGGGTTATCACCCCTGTAACATTTGTTTTGCTGTCTGTGCCCCTGTGCAGAAAATTTCACCTCACCTTCTGTCCCAATGACAATTGGATTTCGAAAATTTTGGGTTGTTAGGGAAACATGGACTGGTGATAAAGTATCAGTGGAGAAACCTTTTTCCCATATTAACTCTTACAGGAGTGAATTTTCCTTCCTAGGGGTAGATTTCCTCTCACTTCCTGTTGTCTCCCTCCGTTTGTAAGTAGGAGTCGTTTGTAAGTCGGATGTTTGTAAGTCGGGGACCCCCTGTAGTACTTAGGCATACCTTGCTGTATGTCAGCCTTTTTTGTGCGTTTTGGTATGTTAGCCCGCCCATTAAATGAACACCTAATTATGCAACATAACTTGTGTTTAACATGCTTGTGCCAACGCAGTGCAACAGTGTGAACCCAGCCTGAGGCTGCATTCTCACTACAGTACATAGTACATAAACGCATAATACATATTATACATAATATTACATAATCGTGCAATTTTGCGCTCGTTCACAAAACACTCAGTGTGTCACAATTGTTAGTGGCGTCCCAAACTTGGAAAACAAGATGAAAAATGTGAAACAAATTGTATGTTTTAATAAATACCTTGCTTTATTTGCACACGGTAATACAATATAACACTGTATCTCTATCACTGTATCTTTCATTTTCTTGGTGCACTTGCTTTGCACAGGAAGAGAGTCATGGTGCCATCAGCAGCATAGCTTAAAGTTTTTACAGCACAGGACATTGCCTGAGAATATTTATCTACAAATTGCGGAGGCCACTGTTCAATTAAAATTGTTGTAAAATCTCTCACATATACCCAGTGAAGTGAACAGCCTCCGATGATAAACAGAGATTCAACAAATCCTCCTACATAAATTTTACTTGTTTATCTGCAATCTTCTCTTCCCTACACCCCTTCAAAAGGGCAGAAAAGTGTTAAAATCTTTCTTCATCTGTCATGAGCACAGAGGAGGGGGCAGAGAGGCTGCAGTAACAGTGTGTGAGAGCTGATTAGAGGAAAGGTACACACTCCCACTCCACACAGCAGAAGAACTGTGTTCTGAATAGACATGCTGTCTGCTGTGCCCCCCCACACAGAGGAACTAAGCACCAGCAAGAAACAACATTTAGGCTGGCCATACATGCTTCAATTCTTTCTGGTTCATGTTGAATCATTAATGGGCAGGCTGAATGTACCAAGTTGATCGATTAATCAACTTTGGTACAACCAGCCTGCCAGATTTGCTTGTGATTATCGCTAGCGGCTATAGCAGTGTATTCTCCCGGCGTCGGTGGGCGAGAGGGATTCCCCCATCAGCACTGTCTGTGTTGATGGGGGAATCAAGCTAATTTCTTTCCTGCAACCAGAAATTCAAACAATCTATGGCCAGCCTTAGATCTTTGGAGAGAGAGATAAGTAAACACTACAGATATGTGCTTTGTTCAGATTTCATGACTGAGGTTTACAACCACTTTACGATACCAGCTTATGGGTACCCATTTTACCATGTTGCTTCACAAAATAAGATTAATGTGTGTGTGTGTGTGTGTGTGTGTGTGTGTGTGTATACATATAGTTTATTTAAAAAAAAAAAAAAACTAGCCTCTTACATTTTTATTTATTCAATCTCTTTAAAAAATGGTAAACCTGCAAGCACTGAAGCATGGGTGTGGGTGCACGACCCCGAACACAGACAGTGTGAGCTCAGGGACATGCCTCCGGACCAAAATGAATGTCAAATTGGGAGCAACGGCTCTGGTCGCGCAGTTGCTGCATCCCAAATTACATTATGGGAACTGCCTGCACAGGGATGCACGGAACACCTGTGCATCCCTCTACAGGTAAACGTGGCCTTACAGAGGTGTATGCTGTGTATGCCTGGTGTGAAGAAGGCCTTAGGCCCCTTTCACACGTGCAGATCGAGCGGGTCCACCTGTTTCAGGTAGACCCAATCGGACCACCCATTGCTCTCTATGGAGAAGCTGATGTAAATGGACATGTCTGTTGACACCTGCATCCAATCTGATCCAGTCTGCCAAAAACAGACAGATGTTTCCCATCCATCTAGCAGATCAGATCGGATCGGATGAGAGTTGGATGGAAATGGACAGGTGGTCCGTTTACATCCGACCGCCCCATAGAGAACAGCAAGCTATGTCCATGTCTGCTCTGCAATAGCAGGGACCACACGGACCTGTCATCCGCCTGCTCAGGGTTCAGCGAACAGATCCCGCACTGAGCAGGCGCATCTGCTTGACGGAATTGTGAAATGGGCCTTATTGTGTTTTTTTTATATCTGTTTAACCTTTTTTTTTTTACGATTATATTGTTTAACATGATGTACTTTTTTTTGGCGGGGGGGGGGGGGGGGGGGGTCTTTTATGAGATATCAGAGGTCTAAGCAGGCCCCATATCTCTTTTGAGACAGAGAAAGGAACTAAAGAAAGTCCCTTTCTCTGCAGCCTAGGCTGCGCATTACATGAATGAATAAGGTGTCACTCCTTATTTATTTATGAACTGACACATAGTAACACACGGTTTACTAGGCTCAGATATCAGTGGACACAGGAACGATCAGTACCGATCGCTGCCTGTGTTCACTGTTGTACAGGGAGGGGGGCTGGTAAACCCATGTTTACCAATCCCACCTGCTCTCCAGCCTGTCAGCTGAGTATCAGGCAGTGGCGCTTTGCCGGCGGTATTGCCGCGCTGCCCCATTGATTTCAATGGGTAGGTGCGGTTTAGGAGCGGTGAATACACCGCTCCTTTACTGCTCCAAAGATGCTGCTAGCAGGACTTTTTTTTACCGTCCTGCTAGCGCAATGCTCAAGTGTGAAAGCCCTCCGGCTTTCACACTGGAGTGAAAACACCCGCTTTTTTCAGGCGCTATACAGGCGCTATTTTTAGCGCTGTAGCGCCTGAAAAACGCTTCAGTGTGAAAGGGGCCTTAAAGCGGTGTTCCGGCCAAAATTATACTTTTTAAATACCCCTATAATACACAAGATTAATGTATTCTAGTAAAGTTAGTCTGTAAACTAAGGTCTGTTTTGTTAGTTTTTAGCAGTAGTTTGTTATTTTATAAACTTGCAGCAGGCCGTGGCCATCTTAAGTGTGGGCATCTGAAGCCAGACTGTATTTCTTCCTGGATCTCATCCTTGCAGATCTCGTACAGTTAGCAGATATACAGTCTGTGCTAATAAAAAAAATATCCAATTTGTTTACAGTGCACAGTTTAGTGAGGGATGCTGAAGAGTTGTAAAAGTGGGTGGAACTCCTCTTTAACCAAAAATTCACATATTTTTCTATTTGGATTTGGCCTGCGAGGTGTTAAGGCAGCAGATAAGCTCAGATATGCAAAAATCTGCCATTACAGATGTACAGTGGATATACAAAGTCTACACACCACTGTTAAAATGTCAGGTTTCTGTCATGTAAAAAAATGAGACAAAGATAAATAATTTAAGAACTTTTTCCACCTTTAATGTGACCTATAAACTGTACAACTCATCTGAACAATAAACTGAAATCATTAAGGTGGAGGGAAGTAAAAATAAAATAATATGGTTGAATAAGTGTTCACACCCTTAAAGCGGAGTAACACCCTAAAGTGCCTCTTCCTGTCCCGCTGCGCTGTCTGCTGGGACACACACGGGTCCCAGAGACAGTGCGGAGCATTCGCAATGCGCTGTGCGACTCACACATGCGCAGTAGGGAACCGGGAAGTGAAGCCACAATGCTTCACTTCCTGATTCCCTCACCGAGAATGGTGGCGGCAGCAGCCGAGAGCTGCTGCCGCCAACGCTGGACTCCAGCAAAGGTAAGTGTCCATTTATTAAAAGTCAGCAGCTGTAATATTTGTAGCTGCTGGCTTTTAATATTTTTTTTTCGGGTGGACTCCCTCTTTAACCACTTGACCACTGGGCACTTAAACACCCTTAATAACCAGACCAATTTTCAGCTTTCGGTGCTCTCACATTTTGAATGACAATTACTCAGTCATACAACACTGTACCCATATGAAATGTTTGTCCTTTTTTTCCACACAAATAGAGCTTTCTTTTAGTGGTATTTAATCACGTTGTTTTTTTTTTTTTTTTTGCGCTATAAAAGAAAAAAAAAAAGACTGAAAATTCGGTAAAAAAATGAATTTTTCTTCGTTTCTGTTATAAAATTTAGCAAATTTGTAATTTTTCTTGATAAATTTTGGCCAAAATTTATACTGCTACATATCTTTGGTAAAAAATAAGTACAAATTGGGGTATATTATTTGGTCTTTGTAAAAGTTATAGAGTCCACAAGCTATGGTGCCAATATCTGAAAATGTATCACACCTGAAGTACTGATGGCCCATTTCATTTCTTGAGTCCCTAACATACCAGAAAAGTACAAATACCCCCCAAATGACCCCTTTTTGGAAAGAAGACATTCCAAGGTATTTAGAAAGAGGCATGGTGAGTTTTTTGAAGTTGTCATTTTTCCCACAATTTTTTGCAAAATCAAGATTTGTTTTTCTTTTCTTTTTTTTTTTTGGAGTATGGCGATACCACATGTGTGAGACTTTTACACAGTGTGGCCACATACAGAGGCCCAACATGCAGGGAGCACCTTTAGGCGTTCTGGAGCACCCAGGCCAATTCTGACATTTCTCTCCTACATGTAAAAATCATCATTTATTCGCTAGAAAATTACATAGAACCCCAAAACACTATATATGTTTTTTTTTAGCAAAGACCTTAGAGAATACAATGTCGGTCGTTGCAACTTTTTATCTAGCACGGTACTTTTTCACGGCAATTTTTCGAACGTGTTTTTTGGGAAAAAAAATGTTTTGTGCTTTACAAAAAACAAATCTGTAAATTTAGCCCAATGTTTTTGCATAATGTGAAAGATGAAGTTACGCCGAGTAAATAGATACCGAACATGTCACCCTTCAAAATTGCACACACTCGTGGAATGGCGCCAAACTTTGCTACTTAAAAATCCCCATAGGCTTTAATTTTTTTTACTGGTTATATGTTTTGAGTTACAGAGGAGGTCTAGGGCCAAAATAATTGTTCTCGCTCCAACATTCGCAGCGATACCTCACATGTGTGGTTTGAACACCGTTTACAGTGGTGTGAAAAAGTGTTTGCCCCCTTCCTCATTTCCTGTTCCTTTGCATGTTTGTCACACTTAAGTGTTTCGGAACATCAAACCAATTTAAACAATAGTCAAGGACAACACAAGTAAACACAAAATGCAATTTGTAAATGAAGGTGTTTATTATTAAAGGTGAAAAAAAATCCAAACCATCATGGCCCTGTGTGAAAAAGTGATTGCCCCCTAAACCTAATAACTGGTTGGGCCACCCTTAGCAGCAACAACTACAACCAAGCGTTTGCGATAACGTGCAATGAGGCTTTTACAGCGTCCTGGAGGAATTTTGGCCCACTCATCTTTGCAGAATTGTCCTAATTCAGTTACATTAGAGGGTTTTCGAGCATGAACGGCCTTTTTAAGGTCATACCACAACATCTCAATAGGATTCAGGTCAGGACTTTGGCTAGGCCACTCCAAAGTCTTCATTTTGTTTTTCTTCAGCCATTCGGTGGTGGACTTGCTGGTGTGTTTAGGATCATTGTCCTGCTGCAGAACCCAAGTTCGTTTCAGCTTGAGTACACGAACAGATGGTCGGACATTCTCCTTCAGAATCTCTTGGTAGACAGCAGAATTCATAGTTCCTTTTATCACGGCAAGTCTTCCAGGTCCTGAAGCAGCAAAACAGCCCCAGACCATCACACTACCACCACCATATTTTACTGTTGGTATAATGTTCTTTTTCTGAAATGCAGTGTTCCTTCTACGCCAGATATACTTGGACACACACCTTCCAAAGAGTTCCACTTTTGTCTCATCGGTCCACAGAATGTTGTCCCAAAAGTCTTGGGGATCATCAAGATGTGTTGTGGAGAAATTGAGACGAGCTTTGATGTTCTTTTTGCTCAGCAGTGGTTTTCTCCTTGGAACTCTGCCATGCAGGCCATTTTTGCCCAGTCTTTTCCTGATGGTGGAGGCATGAACGCTGACCTTAACTGAGGCAAGTGAGGCCTGCAGTTCCTTGGACGTTGTTGTGGGGTCTTTTGTGACCTCTTGGATGAGTCGTCGCTGCGCTCTTGGGGTAATTTTGGGCGGCCGGCCACTCCTGGGAAGGTTCACCACTGTTCCATGTCTTCGCCATTTGTGGATAATGGCTCTCACTGT
This sequence comes from Lithobates sylvaticus, assembly GCA_028564925.1. Lineage (NCBI taxonomy): Eukaryota > Metazoa > Chordata > Amphibia > Anura > Ranidae > Lithobates > Lithobates sylvaticus. Next base: position 170,868,323 of record CM053028.1, read on the forward strand.
GGTTCGCTGGATTCCCAAAGCTTTGGAAATGGCTTTATAACCCTTTCCAGACTGATAGATCTCAATTACTTTCTTTCTCAATTGTTCCTGAATTTCTTTGGGTCTCGGCATGATGTTTAGCTTTTAAGGATCTTCTGGTGGACCTTACTGTGTCAAGCAGCTCCTATTTAAGTGATGCCTTGATTGTGAACAGGTGTGGCAATAATCAGGCCTGGGTGTGGCTAGAGAAATTGAACTCAGGTGTGGACAACCACAGTTATAGTATGTTTTAACAAAGGGGGGCAATCACTTTTTCACACAGGGCCATGATGGTTTGGATTTTTTTTCACCTTTAATAATAAACACCTTCATTTACAAATTGCATTTTGTGTTTACTTGTGTTGTCCTTGACTATTGTTTAAATTGGTTTGATGTTCCGAAACACTTAAGTGTGACAAACATGCAAAGGAACAGGAAATGAGGAAGGGGGCAAACACTTTTTCACACCACTGTATATATGTGGGCAGGACTTACGTATGCGTTCACTTCTGCATGCGAGCACACGGGGACAGGGGCGCTTTAAAAAAATAAAATAAAAAAATGTTATTGTTCATTTTACTTTTTATTTATTTTAGTTTGACACTTTTTTTCCCCCAAAATTTTTTGATCACTTTTTTTTTATTTTTATTACAAGGAATGTAAACATCCCTTGTAATAGGATAATGGCATGACAGGTCCTCTTTACAATGAGATATGAGGTCAATAAGACCCCACATCTCACCTCTAGGAAAGCCTGAAATAAAAAAAAAAATCCTGGCTTCGATCGTAGCGAGTATCGCAGGGTATTTCAGAGTATTGTTGGGTATTTCAGGGTATCGCAGAGTATCGTATGGGTATCGCAGAGTATCGTTGGGTATCGCAGAGTATCGTTGGGTATCGCAGAGTATCGTTGGGTATCGCAGAGTATCGTTGGGTATCGCAGAGTATTGCCGGGTATCGCAGAGTATTGCAGGGTATTGCAGGGTACTGCTGGGTATGCATCCATCCATGCTCAGCCATCCCTCCATACCCTGCAATACCCAGCAATACACTGCAGGCTATTGCTGTGTATTGCAGGGTATGGAGGGATGGCTGAGCATGGATGGATGGATCGGTGGTGACTGCAGAGCAGGCTGTGGGCACTACAGATCCCACCCACAGTGCTGCTGCCACCGATCCCTCCCCCTCTCCTCTCACACTGTACCGATAGGTACAGAGAGAGGAGGAGAGAGGAACCGGCGTCATCAAATGACGCCGGTTTGCTTACATGTGATCACTCCGTCATTTGACGGAGCGATCACGTGGTAAACGGCCGCGATGAGCGCCGGGTTACCGTGATCCATGATCCACCGGGTCCTCTAGACCCGGCGATCACGGATGTTCTCGAGTCCACGCCCCAGGGGGCGCGCAAGAGGGGAATTCTGTGAGGCCATTAATTAACGGCCTCTCAGAGTTAAGCAACCGCCCTGTAGACGTTTTTCGGCTATGGGCCGGTTGTTAACTGGTTAAGCTTATTGTTAACTTTGTTGAAGCACCATTTGATTTTATTACAGCACTCAGTCTTTTTGGGTATGAGTCCATCAGCATGACACATCTTGACTTAGCAATATTTGCCCACTCTTCTTTGTAAAAACACTCCAAATCTGTCAGATTGCCAGGGCATCTCCTGTTCACAGCCCTCTTTAGATCACCCCACAGATTTTCAATTGGATTCAGGTCTGGGCTACGGCTGGGCCATTCCAAAACTTTAATCTTCTGGTGAAGCCATTCCTTTGTTGATTTGGATGTATGCTTTGGGTCGTTGTCATGCTGAAAGTTCCTTTTCATGTTCAGCTTTTTAGCAGAAGCCTGAAGGTTTTGCGCCAATATTGACTGGTATTTGGAACTGTTCATAATTCCCTCTACCTTGACTATCGCCAGCTGAATAAAAACAGCCCCAAAGCATGATGCTGCCACCACCATGCTTCACTGTGGGTATGGTGTTCTTTTGGTGATGTGTAGTGTTGTTTTTGCACCAAACAAATCTTTTGGAATTATGACCAGAAAGTTCAACCTTGGTTTCATCAGACCATAACACGTTTTCCCACAAGCTTTTGGGAGACTTCAGATGTTTTTTTGAAAAATGTAGCCAGGCCTGGATGTTTTTCTTTGTAAGTAAGGGCTTCCATCTTGCCACTCTACCCCATAGCCCAGACATATGAAGAACACGGTAGATTGCTGTCACATGTACCAAACAGCCAGTACTTGCCAGATATTCCTGTAGCTTTAATGTTGCTGTAGGCCTCTTGGCAGCATCCCTGACCAGTTTTCTTCTCATCTTTTCATAAATTTTGGAGGGATGTCCAGTTCTTGGTAATGTCACTGTTTTGCCATATTTTTCTCCACTTGATGATGACTGTCTTCACTGTGTTCTGTGGTATATCTAGTGCCTTGGAAATTCTTTTGTACCCTTCTTCTGACTGATACCTTTTAACAATGAAATCCCTCTGATGCTGTGGAAGTTCTCTGCGGACCATGGCTTTTGTTGTAGGATGCAAAGAAAATGTCAGGAAAGACCTACTAGAACAGCTGAACTTTATTTGGGGTTAATCGGAGGCACTTTAACCATTCCCTGCCCAGCCTATAGCAGAATGACGGCCAGGCGGTGTTTCCATTATCCTGACTGGACATCTGTGGTGGGCGCGCAGCGATCAGTGGTGTGTCACTGACACTCCGGTCATGGTAAGGAGCCTCTGACAGAGGCTCTTTACCACTTGATCAGCTGTGACTGATTACAGCGTGAACCAGGAATTGACGGTAATCTGCTTTTTTACGGTTTGCGCTGACAGAGAGAGACGATTGGCGGCTCTCCTGTTTGTGCGCTCATAATCAGCACATTGATTATCAGCGCAGCCCCCATCAGATGTGCCCCACCATAGCTGCCAATCAGTGCCCATAAAAGTGCCAATCGGTAACGCCTGTCAGTGGTGCCCATCAATGCCTGTCAGTACCTCCTCATCAGTGCCACCTATTGGTGCCCATCAGTGTAGCCTATCAGTGCCCATCAGTGCTGCATATCAGTGCCCATCAATTCAATTCTAAATATTAGTGCCTCCTCATTAGTGTAGCCTCATCAATGCCCGTCAGTGAAGGAGAAAACAACATTTTATAACAAACGAAGAAAAAACCCTGTTTTTTTTTTTCTTTTTTTTTCTTTTTTACATTTTGGTCTTTTTTAGTTTGTTTAGCAAAAAATAAAAACCAAATGGTAATCACATACCACCAAAAGAAAGCTCTATTTGTGGGAAGAAAATAATAAAAATTTAGTTTGAGTACAGCGTTGTATGACAGCTCAATTGTCAGTTGACTGTGCAGTGTGACAGCGCTGAAAGCTGAAAATTGTCCTGGGCAGGAAGGGGATAAGGTGCCCTGTATTGAAGTGGTTAAATAATGGCAGGTGTGTACTGACTCCTATTTAACATGAGTTTGAATGTGATTGCTTATTTCTGAACACAGCTACATCCCCAGTTATAAGAGGCTTCGAACACTTATGCAACCACATTATTTTTATTTTTTTATTTTTTAATGTTTACTTCCCCCACGTGAAAGAGTTCAGTTTGTCTTTTAATTGAGTTGTACAGTTTATAGGTCACATTAACCTCCCTGGCGGTAATCCCGAGTCTGGCTCGGGGTGGAACTTCAGTACCATAAGCGGTAACCCCGAGCCAGACTCGGGATCGCATTGCAGGATACAGGGAGACTTACTTACCTTGTCCCCTGGATCCTGCGATGTCTCCCCGCTGTGTGTGCGAGCTCCTCTGCTCCACACAGTGCTGAGTGCCGCTGTTCTCCGTTCCCTAAGACGCACGGGAGCGGAGATTGGCGCCAAATTCAAAAAAGTTAAAACGCACAAAACACATACAGTACTGTAATCTTACAGATTACAGTACTGTATAAAAAAATACACATCTCCTTTGTCCCTAGTGGTCTGTCCAGTGCCCTGCATGTAGTTTTATATAATAAATAAAAAAAAATTCTGCCTGGAAACTCGAGATTGTCCATAGCAACCAAAAAGTGTCCCTTTATGTCAAAAGTGGTTTTAGACCAGCTAGAAAACCGCGATAATAAAGTAGAATCACAATTCATCATCAAACACTAAATCTAATGACAGCGACAATTCTTCCACTGAGCAAATTTCAGTGTTTTTGATTTGATTACATTATTGAATTATTATATTATAATTTATGATTTTGTGTTTCAAACTTTATCATACCCGGGATGTCTACTAGACTCTGGTTTGGACAGATTTAAGTGAGTTATTCATAAGAATTGCAGGCCTACAATATAAAACGCCAAATTTCCATGCAAAATAATTGTACCGCTTGGTACAAAATTCCTGACATAATCATACCGCCAGGGAGGTTAAAGGTGGAAAAAGTTCTGAAATTATTTATCTTTGTCTCTTGTTTTTTACATCATATAAACCTGACATTTTAACAGGGGTGTGTTAGACTTTTTATATTCACTGTACCAGCAGGCAGAAGGAGCCACAGCACATGGTGGGGGCAGGCATTTGACACACCAGGACTCCTGTAGTAAACTGCAATGCATCAGAGTTTAAAAACAGATGGCTACCAGCAAGGTAAGTATGCAATATATCACCTTTAATCAGCCTGTAATTATGGCTACCTGTCTCATATACATTTGTTCAGTTTTAATTATTTTTTTTTTTAAACATGGCTATGCCCAAGCACAGGGAACAGTAACTGGAATGTATTAATTTAAATCTCACATCCTTTCCATTATGTTGCAATATAGACATGGCTTTACTTTAAGATTTTTTTTTTTTTTTTGTCAGTTTAAAAATAACTTTTTGGCCCACTCCCAGGACAAACAAGACACACATATGATGCTCTTCATTTGCTGTAAAGGGTATTTCTTGGCACAGTGCAAGTACTGACGAAAACGGAACACCCCCACCAATACAGAGCTTGCTCTTCGCTACTTTATTATTGGAATCCAAGCTATTGCTCTGGTCTTATTGAACAGAGTCTACAGCTCCAGTGAAAGGAAATGATCTGCCTGTTATCTTGTCCTTCATAATTAATTTGTTCTACAAAAGTGATGTTTGGGTTCTGACTCTCTCCCAGCAAGTATTGTTCTCTGAATCTGAGATAATCTATTTCTGGTTTTCTTTTTGTATGCAAAAATAGCATGTGTGCGTCAGCACAAAGTCGGTTTCCTTTCTTGAGGAATTCCAGTGAGATTGTTTAGAGCTAATTGTAGGTCACAGCATTGTTTTCTGTTATCTTTACATTGGTTCATTTGAGGCACTTACAAATAAATGAAGGATATATAATAGATGTATTTTAAATGATAGAGACAGAATATCAACCAAACATCCAGAAAATACACACAATACAAATGTTATAAAATGTGTTGCACTTCAGTAAGTAAAATAAGTATTTGATCCCCAAGCAAAACATGACTTAGTACTTGGTGGAGAAACCCTTGATGGCAAGCACAGAGGTAAGAGGTTTCTTGTAGTTAGTGACCAGGTTTGCACACATCTCAGGATGGATTTTGGTTCACTCTTCTTTACAGATCTTCTCTAAATCTTTAAGGTTTCTTGGCTATCGCTTGGTAACTTTAAAGCGGTTCTGCACTCGTTTTTTTTTTTTTTTTTTGGGCTATATGCCAAGGGCATATAGCTCAATTGGGGGACTTACCTGTTCCATCTTCCATCTCGATCGCCGCCGGTTTTCCTCCGATATCTTCTTCTTGTCTGCTGGGGTCCATCTTGCCTGTGGGTATGTGAAACCCCACAGGCACTTTAGATGGCCCAGCATGCACCGCCGTTACTCGCGCGTGCGCAGTAACGGCACATCTGCCGACATCTCACGAGATTTCGGAAGATGTGGCCGAAATCTCGCGAGATTTCGGAAGATGGCCGCACTGGTGTCATTGATCCCAGGAGACAGTGCGGCGTGACGATGATCGACGCAGAGACCCCGCCCACCCCTGAAGAGACAGAAGACAGGAAGTCATCAATTACAAGGTAAGTAAAAAAAAAAAAAGAGAAACACATTTCATTTAGTACTCTTTGCCTGATTTGGAAGGCAAAGAGATTTACTAAATGAAATGTGTGCAGAACCGCTTTAAAGTTTCAGCTCGCGACATTATTTTCTATAGGATTAAGGTCTGAAGACTGGCTAGGCCACTCCATGGCCTTAATGTGCTTCTTCTTGAGCCACTCCTTTGCTGCCTTGGCGGTATGTTTTGGATCATTGTCATGCTGGAAGACCCATCCATGACCCATCTTCAGGGTTCTGGCTGAGAGAAGAAGGCTCTCATGTAAGACTTTACAATACATTGCCCCATCCATTGTCACCATCCATTGGAAGGAACAGCACCGTGGCCAATTCCTTCAGAGCGTATGCTCCAGTAATGTCACTGGCTGCATGTAATGTAAATACCTCCTAAACGATGCATGTTTAGGAGATATTTACATTACCTATAGGTAAGCCTTATTATAGGCTTACTTATAGGTAAATGACAGCCTAGTGAGTCTCCAGGCCTTAATCCTATAAAAGATTTAAGTAGGGGGCTGAAACTTGAAGACGGCCAAGAAACCTTAACCACTTCAGCCCCGGACCAATTGGCAGCCAAAGGACCAGGCCCCTTTTTGCGATTCGGCACTGCGTCGCTTTAACTGACAATTGCGCGGTCGTGCGACGTGGCTCCAAAACAAAATTGGCGTCCTTTTTTTCCCACAAATAGAGCTTTCTTTTGGTGGTATTTGATCGCCCCTGCGGTTTTTATTTTTTTGCGCTATAAACAAAAATAGAGCGCCAATTTTGAAAAAAAAGCAATATTTTTTGCTATAATAAATATCCCCAAAAAATATATAAAAAAACTTTTTTTCGTCAGTTTAGGCCGATACGTATTCTTCTACATATTTTTGGTAAAAAAAAATCGCAATTAGCGATTATTGATTGGTTTGCGCAAAAGTTATAGCGTTTACAAAATAGGGGATAGTTTTATAGCATTTTTATTATATTTTTTTTTTTACTAGTAATGGTGGCGATCAGCGATTTTTATTGTGACTGCGACATTATGGCGGACACATCGGACATTTTTGACACATTTTTGGGACTATTGTCATTTATACAGCAATCAATGCTATTTAAATGCATTGATTCCTGTATAATGACAGTTGTAGTGAAAGAGTTAACCACTAGGGGGAGGGGAGGGGTTATGGGCTATGACGTGTGTTTTTTTTTTTTACATTAGGGGGCGGGGCTGACGTCTGACGTCATTGATCGGCTTTCCCGATGACCGGGAACAGCCAATCAATGACAGGCAGAGTAGGAAGCGCGGGGAGAGGTTTGTTTACACATACCTCTCCCCATTCTTCAGCTTCGTGACCCGATCGCGGGACACCAGCGGCGATCGGGTCCGCTGGTCCCGCGGCCGGGGTCACGGAGCTCCCGACCGGGTCGCGAGCGCGACCCACGGGCAGGCATTTAAAGGGCCACGTACAGGTACGTGGTTTTGCCTGCCCGTGCCATTTTGCCGCAGTATATCTGCGTGAGGCGGTTAAAAGAGAAGTATGGGTTTCCTTTTTTTTTTTTTTTTGCTTAATCCTAATCCTTATGAGCTGCTAGTATCTAAAAATCTTTCCTGCCCCGTTTCTGTTAAAATTGTTAATTACCTGTGGGAGGGTCTACAGACTTTCTTGGATCATCATACCGACCATGGGGAGTCTGGATCCACCCCCTACCCGTCATCTTGATTGATGTGGTCTCTCTGCTAGGTCCCGAGACTTTATACAACACACAGAGCTGCTCTCCTCCTTCCCTCCTCCCCTCTCCCTCCTCCCTGTTGTAGACAGAAGGATCTGAAAACACATTCAGGAAAGCAGCACGCATTAGTGAGTGTAGGAGTCAGGGATAGTGCTCTGTACAGTGTATTATATTCTTCTTTCCTGCTAAAATTATAATGCAAAGAATACATTTTTAAAGTAAAATACAACACTGGCTTTTGTCAGCATTGCCTGCATTCACTTTAAAACAATTAGAGGAAATATTGTGATTTCGGCATTTTTTACTGGCTATTCAGATTGTTCTATGTGATTGAGGTCATGGAGCCTTCCATGCACATATGCTGGTATTACACTGCTAAGAGGACAGCGGATGGGGATGATGGGAGTCTATAGGCGCACTGGGTATGAGGATGACAGGACTGTATAGAAGTACAGGGGATGGGGATGACGGGACTGTATAGGCATACTGGGGATGACGGGACTGTATAGGAGTGCAGAGGATGGGGATGACGGCACTGTATAGGAGTGCAGAGGATGGGGATGAGGGGACTCTATAGGCATACTAGGGATGACAGTAGTGGATAGGAGTACTGGGGATGGGGATGATGGGACTCTATAGGCGTACTGGGGATAACAGGACTGTATAGGAGTAATGGGGGTGGGGATGATAGGACTGTATAAGAGTACAGGGGACGGGGATGACAGGACTGTATAGGAGTATAGGTAATGATAGGACTGTATAGGAGTACTGGGGGTGGGGATGATGGGACTGTATAGGAGTACTGGGGATGGGGATGATGGGACTCTATAGGCGTACTGGGGATAACAGGACTGTATAGGAGTAATGGGGGTGGGGATGATAGGACTGTATAAGAGTACAGGGGACGGGGATGACAGGACTGTATAGGAGTATAGGTAATGATAGGACTGTATAGGAGTACTGGGGGTGGGGATGATGGGACTGTATAGGAGTACAGGGGATGGGGATGATGGGACTGTATAGGGAATGACAGGACTGTATAGGAGTACAGTGGATGACAGGACTGTATAGGAGTACAGTGGATGGGGATGATGGGACTCTATATGGCGTACTGGGGATGACGGGACTGTATAGGAGTACAGGGGATGGGGATGATGGGACTGTATAGGAGTACAGGGGATGGGGATGATGGGACTGTATAGGAGTACAGGGGATGGGGATGATGGGACTGTATAGGAGTAAAAAGGGATGGGGTTGATGGGACTGTATAGGAGTACAGGGGATGGGAGTACTGGAGATGGTGGGGTGTCAGGGCTGGGCTCAGCCCTTCCTTCTCAAAGCTGGCTGCTCAGCTGTCGGCTAATTGCCAGCTCCCATCTCCCACAGTGACTCACCTGTTGATGATATCCTGCTCGTCAGTCCTGCCTACTTAAGTCGTCCAGCCCAGATGATCTCTGCCTTTGCCTTGGTCACATTTCTAGAGATGCTCTCTGGTGTTCCTGTTAAAGACTTGCTTGGCTGACATTCCTTCTGGCTCCAGATCCTGCTTTCTGTTCTGCTACGCTCATCTCTGGCTCCCTGACGTTTTGGCTTGTTCGACTATCCGTTCCGGTTCCTGAACTCCGACTATGTTTTGACTACGTTTACTCTGTTTACCTTTTTTATTATTATTAAACAAGTGTGATTTAACTGTACTTCTGTTTCAGTCTGATTCATGGTTTGACAGTAGGCAAAGGCCATGAATTCAGAAGATGCAGTCAATCCACTTGTTGGTAATATTTTTTCCAGATTGGATGAGCAGGACCACTACATGGATCAGTTTGCCTTGGTGTTACAAATGATCCTGAGTCGCACGGCTTACCTGGAATCTCCCACTGTGGCTGCTCCGGTACAACCTGTGTTGCAGGCTATCCCTGCTGCTGCTCCAGTCTCTGTGAAGGCACCTGCCTCATGTATTACCTCTATAAGAGGTTAGTCTGGTTCTGCTCTGCTTCCCCAGCGATTTGGGGGTGATCCTGTCCAATGCAGAGGGTTTCTCAACCAGGTTGAGATATACTTTGAGATGCTGCCCCAGACGTTTCCCACAGACAGAAGCAAAGTAGGTTTTGTGATATCTTTGCTTTCTGAGAGAGCCTTTGCCTGGGCAGACCCTCTATGGGAGACACACAAACCTGTTGTCTTCAGTTACCCTGAGTTTGTGGCTTCTTTTAAAAGGGTATTTGACATTCCTGCATGCTGCCAAGTGCCTCATGTCCATCAGAATACGAGAACTGTTGCCAATTACGGCATTGAATTCCATACTCTGGCAGCAGAGGTTGAGTGGAACAATGAGGCCCTCATGGCTGCTTTTTCTCATGGTCTCTCAGATACCATCAAGGATGAGATAGCAGCCCGAGATATACCCACTGAGCTGGAGAAGTTGATCACGTTTGCCATCCTCATTGACTCCAGACTCAGAGAATGACTCCCTTTTAAGGGGTGCTTTTAAGGAGAACTTTTCAGTCCCACCCTTGCCTCCCTCATCTCCCATGCCTCCTGGTACAAAGTCGGTCTGTGAAGATGAACCCATGCACCTGGGCTTCATGCGTCTCTCTGCGGATGAGAGAACCCTTAGGAGCAGGGAGAGATTGTGCCTTTATTGTGGCCACGCAGGTCACTTTTTGAAGTCTTGTGCTACCCGTCCAGGGAACGCCCGAACCTAAGCCCCCGAGTCAGGGGCTTATCCAGAAGGATAAGCCCCTGATTTCGATAACCCTTTTTTTGGGTTGAGTCGTCGGTCGAGATACAGGCTATAATAGACTCTGGGGCTGCAGGCCTGTTTATTGATATTTTTATATCGAAGCACTCAGTTCTGCTGCAGCTGTGTGACACAACACTTGCCATTGAGGCTCTTGATGGGAGACCTGTACAGCCTGCCCATGTGACTGTTCCGTTGTCCATGGCCGTAGGGGCTCTTCACCATGAGATAATCCAATTCCAAGTTATTTCCTCACCTAAGTTTCCACTGGTTATTGGTTATCCTTGGTTACAGAGGTACAACCCCTCTTTTGATTGGCTCCGTGCTGAGGTTTTCTCGTGGTCGCCACAATTCAGTAGTCATGCTTCCAGAAGGTAGCCTTAGGTTTATAGGGGTCTCAATCGTTTCACGATTAAGAATGCCTATCCGATTCCGTTGATTACGGAGTTATTTGACCGCCTCAAGGGAGCAATGCTTGATTTGAGAGAAGCATACAATCTTGTGAGGATTAAGGAGGGCGACGAGTGGAAAACTGTGTTTAATACCAGAACAGGCCTTTTGGCCTTTGTAATGCCCGGCAGTTTTCCAGGATTTTATTAACGATGTCCTCCAAGATTTGTTGCAGTTTTGTGTGTGGTGGTTTATCTTGATAATATCCTCATATTTTCCAAGTCCGTGGAGAGCCATCACACAGATGGTGCTTCAGAAACTAAGCGAGAACATCTATATTGTAAATTGGAGAAGTGCGAATTCCACCGTGAACAGGTTAAATTCCTGGGTTATATAATTTCCACTGCTGATTTTTTGATGGACCCAGATAAACTTTCAGCAGTCCTACAGTGGCCCTCTCATCTCTGGTCAAGCCCCTGACGGATATGACCAGAAAGGACGGTAACCCACAGAGTTGGTCTCCAGAGTCCATTAAGGCCTTTGAGAGTCTCAAGGCTGCCTTTGTTTCTGCTCCTGTGTTGGCACATCCTGATCCTACGTTACCCTTTTAACCTTGAGGTTGATGCTTCTGAGACTGGAGCTGGCACCCTTCTGTCTCAACGTCCTACCTCCTGAGAATGCTATGCATCCTTGTGGCGTGCAATTACAAGATTGGTGACAGAGAGCTGTTAGCAATCATTTTAGCCCTGAAAGAATGGAGACATCTCCTCTAAGGTTCCACTGTGCCGGTTCTCATTCTTACTGACCATAAGAATCTCACATTCTTGTCTGAGGCTAAATGCCTCTCCCCCAGAAGGGAGCGATGGGCTCTTTTCTTGTCAAGTTTCAATTGGTGTCTTTCTTACCCGGTACTAAGAATGTTAGGGCTGAAGCTTTCGGTTCCTGTGAATTCTCCTGATGGTATTCTGGCTACAGTTCGCACCAGTCTCACTTCTCCTTTGGGTGACAAAATTCTTGCTGCTCGGGTCCATGCTCCTCCTGAGAAACCTTGTGACCGCTGCTTTGTCCCAGAGAGTCTGTACTGCCGTGCTCCAGACTTACCATTCTCTCAAGGCTGCTGGCCACCCTGGGAAGTATCAACCCTTTTGGGCCATTTCTCAACAATTCTGGTGGCCTAGTCTACATGCTGATGTAACCGCCTTTGTAGCTGCCTGTTCCGTGTGTGCTCTGAGTAAGACTCCACGACACCTTCCTGTGGGCCTTCTACAACCCATACCCAATGGAGAGAGACCCTGTCTATGGATGTCATTGTGGAGTTTCCCAACTCCCAGGGCAACACAGTTAAATGTCCCATTGTATTCCACTTAAGAAATTGCCCACTTCTAAGGAACTTGCTTCCATTTTTGCTCAGGAGATCTTTCGCTTACATGGGCTACCCAAGGTGATTGTCTCGGACAGGGGTAGTCTGTCTGTGCCCCCCTTTTGTGCACAGTTGGAAAATCGGCTTGCTTTCTCCTCTATGTATCACTAATGGGGCTGCAGAATGAGCCGTTTATGGTGAACTATGGTTTCAAACCTTCCACGCTGCCTGACTCATTTGTTCCACAGAGTATTCCTGCGTTAGAGGAGCATCTCCATGGTCTTCGTTCCACTTAAGCACAAGTTTAGGAGACTTTTTGACATGCTAATGATAGGTACAGACTCCATGCTGACCGCAGACGGTCTGCGCCTTCCTACCAGGTTGGGGACAGGGTCTGGCTGTCATCTCGCAACCTCCAGCTTAATGTTCCCTCTCTGAAGTTCGCACCTCGGTTTATTGGGCCTTTCCATATTCTTCGCAGGATTAACCCAGTGGCTTACTCATTAGACCTTCCTTCTAATATGCGCATCTTGAATGTATTTAATGTCTCCTTTATTAAAACCTTTGGTCTGCAGCCGCTTTACCACTTTGGTGCCTCATTTTCACCCTGTACAGGTTGCGAACCATGAGGAGTATAAAGTACAGTCTATTGTTGACTCCCGTAGGTTCCGTAGGCGCATAGAGTACTCTGTGCATTAGAAAGGGTACGGTCTGGAGGAACACACTCTCTTGGGTCTCGTCCTCGGACGTACATGCCCAGACCAATTTTCAGCTTTCGGTGCTCTCACACTTTGAATAACAATTACTCAGTCATGCAACACTGTACCCAAATAATTTTTTGTCCTTTTTTTCCCACAAATAGAGCTTTCATTTGGTGGTATTTGATCACATCTGGGTTTTTTATTTTTTGCGCTATAAATGAAAAAATACTTCTGTGATAAAATTTAGCAAATTATTAAATTTTCTTCATAAATTTTGGGCACAATTTATACTGCTACATATCTTTGGTAAAAATAACCCAAATTAGTAGATATTATTTGGTCTTTGTGAAAGTTAGAGAGTCTACAAGCTGTGGTGCAAATCATAAAAAATTGATCACACCTGATGTACTGGTGGCCTATCATTTCTTGCGCCCTGAACAAGCCAGGAAAGTACAAATACCCCCCAAATGACCCCTTTTTTGAAAGTAGACATTCCAAGGTATTTAGTAAGAGGCATGGTGAGGTTTTTGATGTTGTCATTTTTTTCCCCACAATTCTTTGCAAAATGACGTTTTTTTCCCCCCACAAAATTGTCATTGTAATTGGTTATTTTTCTCACATGGCATGTGTATACCACAAATGACACCCCAAAATAAATTCTGCTACTCCTCCTGAGTATTACGATACCACATGTGTGGGACTTTTCCACAGCCTAGCTACATAGTGAGGCCCAACATGCAGGGAGCACCATCACGTGTTCTAGGAGCATAAATTACACATCTAACTTGTTGACTACCTATTACACTTTTGAAGGCCCTGGAGCACCAGGACAATGACACGTGACACTGATGTGGCACTGATGACAGATGGCACTAATACGTGGCACCGACGACAGGTGGCACCGACGACAGGTGGCACCGACGACAGGTGGCACCGACGACAGGTGGCACCGACGACAGGTGGCTCCTTCCCATCAACATTCTAGAGCTCAGATAGATTTGGTCCCTTCAGTGCTGGATCTCAAAATTGTGAGGGCACCCAACAAGAATCCAGTGGGACAATGCCACGACTGTTTCTTACACCATCCATCAGAAGTTGCACCACAGACAAAGAAACAGACTTGATCCTGTCTTGGGCAGAACCACATTTCCCAGCCCTGTCTACTATTCACATGTCAGGCGTGGAAAATTTGCTGATGGGTTCTTTATACTTGAATGTTTCAAGCCCTTTTCTGCAGGCGGCAGATGCCAGAAGTGGATCTTGTGGCTTGCAGATTGAAAAAAAAAAACAAGCTGTACAGATTTGTTGTAAGGGCCTCTTACCTTCAGAAAATGGATGCTTTGGTGACACTGAGATCACAGAAAGTGAAGAAGTGTTGTATGAACCGCAAGGTTTTGAAGGTGATTGTGTATCGGAAGCCTCTACTACTGCTGCTAGCTGTAGCAGGAAGTGCCCTTCTGTTAAAGAGAGTACAGATAGGACAGTAAACACTAAGAGGGATTGCAGACCGGAGGTTGAGCATGTTCAATGAGGTTGTATAGCTAAATGGGTGAACAATCCTCCAATGCTTCAGAGCGGAAACAGGAAATGCTGTTCTCTGTATATTATTATTACAGGTACTTGTATAGCGCCATCAATTTACGCAGCGCTTTACATATATATTGTACATTCACATCAGTCCCTGCCCTCCAAGGAGTTTGAAATCTAAGGTCCCTAACACATTCATACATACACAACCTAGGGCTGATTTAGACAGGAGCCAATTAACCTTCCAGCATGTCTTTGGTTTGTGGGAAGAAACCGGAGTACCCGGAGGAAACCCATGCAGGCACAGGGAGAACATGCAAAACTCCAGGCAGGTAGTGCCATGGTTTGAATTTGAACCAATGACCCTACTGCTACCAAGTGGAAGTGCTAACCACTTAGCCACTGTGCTGCCTAAGGATTATAAATAATTATAATCCTTAGTAATATATTAACCACTTGCTTACTGGGCACCTAAACCCCCCTCCTGCCCAGACCAATTTTCAGCTTTTTAGCGCTGTCACTCTTTGAATGACAATTGCGCGGTCATACAACACTGTACCCAAATGAAATTTTTATTATTTTGTTTTCCAACAAATAGAGCTTTTCTTTTGCCTTAGACTGCCTAATGCCCCCTTACTGACAAACATCCCAAGCCACCTCCCACTTTCTGCTGAGGGAGACAAACATCCCTCAGGCTCACACTTTGGGCCCAATTTGGACATTTTCACTTAGGGGTGTACTCCCTTTTGTTGCCAACGGTTTAGACATTAATGGCTGTGTTGAGTTATTTTGAGGGGACAGCAAATGTACACTGTTATACAAGCTGTACACCCACTACTTTACATTGTAGCAAAGTGTAATTTCTTCAGTGTTGTCACATGAAAAGATAGAATAAAATATTTACACAAATGTGAGGAGTGTACTCACTTTTGTGAGATACTGTGTGTGTGTGTGTGTGTGTGTATATATAGATATATATATATATAGATATAGTGTGAGATATATATATATATATATATATATATATATATATATATATATATATATATAATGTGTGTGTGGAAATTTTTTGAAGATTATATATATATATATATATATATATATATATATATATATATATATATATATATAATCACACATGGTCTTCAAAAAATTTCCACACATATTAAAAAAAAATAAAAATATATATATATATATAATCATTTTTTTCATTTATTGCACGTTTCCTTCAGATGCCATTGCTGTTTTTAACTTTAGTACATAGTGGAAGTCCTCTGTGGACTCATTCCTCTAACGTCTTCTTTAGGGAAGTGTGGAAAGGCTTGTTTGATGTTGTTGTCATTTGTGCTGCCCAGCAGATGTTTCAGTTTGTTTCCAATTCTGTTTTTGTAGACCCCAACTTTGTGAGAACATTTCTTACGACATATAGATCATTCTGCAAACCCCAGGAACTTCTGAGCCTTCTCATAGAAAGGTAAGTGATATTTCCTAGCAGTATATTGGATCTGTCTGGATGGCAGGCTTGGGTTTCAGATGTGGGAAGGGTATTGTTTAATGGCTCTACCTCCTAACCGTGTCTTTTAATGCATGTAGGATAGAATTGTTTCACTACTTCAATTACAGAGCCCACTCTAGAGAACCAGCTGCTTGTTGCATGAGCAGATAGAGTGCAGCAAATCTTGGTACATTTAGTTATTTGACTGGAGATTATAGATGCGATTATATAGTCATGGCTGCAATTGTTTAATTATTGCAGAACACTTTAGTGAAATTCATGGAGTAATGCAGCGTACACACGGTCGGAATTCTCGTCGGAAAAAGCTCTGATGGTTTTCCCGTCGGAATTCCAATG
This sequence comes from Lithobates sylvaticus, assembly GCA_028564925.1. Classification (NCBI taxonomy): domain Eukaryota; kingdom Metazoa; phylum Chordata; class Amphibia; order Anura; family Ranidae; genus Lithobates; species Lithobates sylvaticus. The sequence goes on from CM053028.1 coordinate 170,884,692, forward strand.
GAATTTAAACTGTCTTGCCTACACACGGTCAGACCAAATTCCGACGGTCAATAACACTGCGGCATACAACACGTTCAACGGCACTATAAAAGGGAAGTTTAATGCTTCCGAGCATGCGTCAAACTGTTTCCGAGCGTGCGTCGTAATTTTGCTTGTGGGAGTTGCATACACACGATTGGAAAATCCGATAGAAAGGTTTTCTGTCGGAAAAATTAAGAACAGGTTCTCAATCCAAAGTCCATCGGAAATTCCGACAGAAAAAGACCGACGGGCATACACACAGCTCCCATCGGACTGTTTCCATCGGAAATTCCGACCGTGTGTACGCGGCATTAGTGTTACTCCTATCATTCTTTGGGTGAAAAAGCAGACCTTTGGTATACACCCTGCCTCCCAGTGGTTGGGCACTTATCAAATTAGGAGGCACAGCTCCTCCTAGTGGCTGCATCTCCGGCACCATCAAGGGTCAAATGTTTGACACCGGCAGTCCTGTTTCAATTTACTGTTGACGTCTGTTCACTGCTCTAGACTTTTGTACAAGGTGTTAGTAACATTCTCCCCCCTGTCAAGTTCTGTCTACCCTTACAGGCCCTCTGAGCCCTTTTCATTTGTCATCACTTTGATTTGGAGGCTGTAGGGGCTGGCTACTCTATCCTGTAAGTCACGTTTCTTCATTCTCCGCAGGGATGAGGCAAATTTGTGACTTCATCCTTTTATGGCTTTACAAGCCAGCCTTTATTTCCTGAGGTAGTGTTGTCATTTCATATCAACAACGACTTTGTTTTTACAACCGCATGCTTTTTTATACTATGAGGAAATTGTGCTACCCTCCTTTTTGATGAACTCCTCCTTATCCTTAGGAATGTTGTGAGATTGGTCAAGATTAACCTGCCTGCTACTGCACCCTTTTGTAATAACGGCCTGCATTTTATTTTTCTAGCGACAATATTGCACATTGGATTTGTCAGGTTCTACCCCAGGTATATTCTGTTAAGGGGTAGAATGCACTGTTTACTGTCATTACTCATTCTATCAGAGCAGTACATGCTTCCAAGGGCCTTTTAGCAACAGGCATCTATTTTCGTGGTTTGCAAGGCTACTTCATGGTCCTCATTTTACAAGGTTCTTTTCCTGTACATATCAAACCTTTAGCTGATACCAGTTTTGAACTTGTGGTCCTAGAGGCAGTTATGCAATTCTGCTACACGAAAATGCTTAAGGCTGCCTTCACACTGGGGCGGTTTGCAGGCGCTATTGCGCTAAAAATAGCGCCTGCAAACCGACCCGAAACAGCTGTTGCTGTGTCTCCAGTGTGAAAGCCCTGAGGGCTTTCACACTGGAGCGGTGCGCTAGCAGGACGGTAAAAAAAGTCCTGCTAGCTGCATCTTTGGAGCGGTGAAGGAGCGGTGTATTCACTGCTCCTATACCGCTCCTACCCATTGAAATCAATGGGAGACCGCGCGGATACCGCTGGCAAAGCGCCGCTGCAGCGGCGCTTTGCAGAGGTTTTTAACCCTTTTTCGGCCGCTAGCAGGGGTTAAAACCACCCCGCTAGCGGCCGCATACCGCGGGTAAAACTATGATAAAGCAGCGCTAAATATAGCGCTGCTTTACCGTCGCCGCCCGCACCGCCCCAGTTTGAAGCCGGCCTAAGGCACAGAACAAAACACCACTCCAGGTGGGTCCACACTCAAACTGCCACATCCAGTACAGGTGCCAGTCCAGTTTGCCTCTGCATGGTATAGTGTACTTCAACTAAAATTGATGCTTGCACACTATTGCAAAGCCAAGCTTTTTATTGCATCAATTCAAGACAACATCCACAGACATGCATCAAGGGAAGAGAGACTGCCAATGCAGTGGCGCCTAATCGTTGCATACTAACCAAATGGTACAGATGTAGAAATACAGAGTCGCTGCCATAATCGTAGCTGAACACAAACACATCAGTCATCTTTGTTTCCTTGCTGCATGTCTGTCAATGTTGTCTTGAATAGATACAATAAAAAATAAATACATTTTTATTTAACAGTGTGAGGTCATACATTTGAGTTCAATGATACTCAAGGGTTCCCTGTTGGTGAAATTTTTTCCCTTATGTGTTTTAGGGACTGCTTTTGGACACCCTAGAAGTCTGCTTTGTCCTCCCATAAACACTAGATGAAAATATTGTTTTGTAAATATCGTGAAATATTATTTTCTCCTAAAATGTTTTTTTGTGGTGTTCTCTGTGTTAGACATATTGCTAGTTCAGAATGTTTTTTATTAGAAGGCTATGTATTGTGCTACTGCCTCAAAAATAAAATTGAAAAAGAAAAACAAGGGCTGGCAAGCCTTGAACTGCTTCGATAAGTATATAGCCTTGCGGCTTCACTTCCCAGTTCCCTACTGCGCATGCGTGAGTCGTGCTGTGCAATAAGGACGGTCCCTGCTGTCTCTGGGATCTGTGTGTTTCCCAGCAGACAGTGGGGGCCCCGCAGGAAGTGGCGTAATAGCCGCAGAATCTGCGGCTATCTATGCCCGGAAGTGGGTGCCGATACCTGTATTATACAGGTATCTGCACCCCCCTCCCCCCTGAAAGGTGCCAATTGTGGCACCAGAGGGGGGGGGGGGGGGTAGGTTCCGATGAGCGGAAGTTACACTTTAGGGTGGAGCTCCGCTTTAAGTAGAGTTAATGCAATATTTAAAGTTTCTAAAATAAAAATTCTGTAACTGGGTGAGCTTTGTCTTATTTGGATTTGTCAAAACTATATCTGATCTCTGGAATGTGTAAGTGTTTTACAAGTGTATTAAAGACACTTTTTGATAAACCCTGCTGAAATGATTTAAACATGTTTTGTATTTAGGTTTGAAATACCAGAACCTGAACCAACTGAAGCCGACAGAATTGCAATGGAAAATGGAGACCAACCCCTTAGTGCAGAGTTAAAAAGATTTAGAAAAGAATATGTACAACCTGTACAGCTAAGGTATGGTTTTCCTAGCTCATATTTTAACTACTATTAATATCATACCTTATTTTGTAAATAAAGAATCAATTTTTCTAAACCTATGTATATTTATTCTATTACTCTACATTGCTGCTAAAAAAAACTCTGGGGGACTTTTCCAAAATTTACATATGGGTTTCCTTTTCTATGTTGTTTGCCAAAAAATCACACACGTTTTGTATCCACTATACATATATATATATATATATATATATATATATATATATATATATATATATATATATATATATATATATATATATATATATATATATATATATAATATATATAAAATAATGCAACACACAGCCATTAATGTCTAAACCACTAGCAACAAAATTTGATTACACCCCTAAGTGAAAATGTCCAAATTTGGCCCAATTAGCCATTTTCCCTCCCCTGTGTCATGTGACTCGTTAGTGTTACAAGGTCTCAGGTGTGAATGGGGAGCAGGTGAGTTAAATTTGGCGTTATCGCTCTCACTCTCTCATACTGGTCACTTGAAGTCCAACATGGCACCTCATGGCAAAGAACTCTGAGGATCTGAAAAAAAGAATTGTTGCTCTACATAACAATCTAGAAGAAACAAAACGATTGACCGCACCTCAAGGATAAGGAAAATTGCTTTATTGGTATAAAAACATCCAACATGAAAAACCATTGAGGTTACAGCATCATGACAACACAGAGGGGAGCATTATTTATGCGTTTCACAAAGAAATTTGTGATGATGCTGTAACCTCGTATTACTATCACCTGGGGCGGTGTTACTCCCTGTTTGTTAGGCTATAAGAATATTGCCAAGACCAGTGCACTTGCTCAGTGTCATAGTCAGAGGTTTTGCCTTTGGGAAATAGACTTATGAGTGCTGCCAGCATTGCTGCAGAGGTTGAAGGGGTGGGGGGTCAGCCTGTCAGTGCTCAGACCATACGCCGCACACTGCATCAAATTGGTCTGCATTACTGTCGTCCCAGTGTCATGGTCTGGGGCTGCATGAGTGCTGCCGGCACTGGGGAGCTACAGTTCATTGAGGGAACCATGAATGCCATCATGTACTGAAGCAGAGCATTATCCTCTCCTTTCGACCTCTCTACCATAGGATGTGATTAGTAATTGTTTCAAGAACGTGGTGGGTTCTTTACCTTCTGCCCCCTCTGGGAGGCCAATAAGGCGCAGATTACACCTCCTGAGCCTGTTCTCCATATCATCTTGTGTGGAGAAAAGCTGGTGTATCTGCTGTTGCCTGCGGTCTGAGCTCATCTGTAATGGCGGGATGGCTTCCTCTACGGTGCTCAGCAGGGTCTCTGTGGTCTTGACACGGTCACGGAGCTTTTGCAGGTCTTGTCTGATTAATGAGATGTCTACCTTAACTTCTTCAATCTGAGCAGTGAATGAGGTTCGGCAGAACGTTATTTCTTTCAGGAGCTTGTCTGTGTCTCCCGCCGTTCGCTCCTCCCCTGCCTTTGCAGTGCCGCCATCTTCCTCCTTCTCCTCTCTATTCTGTCGGTGGTATTGATCCAGTTTCGCCGTGGCTGTTTTCTGCACCTTTGATGGAGACATGGCGTCTGGAGTCTGGGGTAGCTAGTTGGGTAGGAAGGTAGTTCAGGTGCCAGAAGATTGTTTGTGGCTCTGAGGATGTTGGAGCTTGTAGGATCAACAGACGGAGCTCTTCAGGCCACGCCCCCCTACGCTGAAAGCTTTTAGGAATTTCTTCACTTCAACTTGCGTTTTTGGGGCTTTTTTGCTCACTCTGAGGGGGTCGGTTCCACCTGATATTTCTGCCTTTCTCCCTCGTCTGCTCCACAGGATTGAGATGAAGCATTCAGGTGATTTTTTTTATTACACTTGCCCAGAAGGACGTAGTACTTGTTCATACTCAGACTCCTTGCAGACACTGAGAGGACCTTCGGAATCATCCAGTCCACCATCCTGCTTCTCAATCTCTGGCTTTAATGGCTTGGCTGTTAAAGTATAACTAAAGGCAACATTTTCTAAAGTTTGGATGGTCCTTCATAAAATCTTATGACCCTTGCATTGTTCAGAGCCATTCGCTGTGTTAGAGAATGGTCTGTTATCAGTCGGAACTGTCTGCCCAAAAGGTAATACCTCAATAATTCTAGTGGCCAGACATTCCCTTTCCACTTTTGAATAGTTCTCTACAGGTGTTCGTTGCCGGCTGAGGTATGCTATTGTTCTTCCCTATTAATTTTTTTGTATTGGACTGCTCCCAGGCCAATATCGGAGGCATTTGTGTGTGCAAGAAAATTTTGACAGTTGGGGCTGGTTAGCCCTGGTCCCTTACCCAAGCCTTGTTCTAACCTGATTGTCATGTTTTTTCATTTAACAATAAAAATCTTTTTTTATACATCAACCCTGACTTTTTCACTGCACGCTGCCTAAAAACCCCAATGTGGGGGAATCTCTTCCTTTTGCTACTTTGTAGGGGTGAGCAGCACTCTCTTTACCCTCGGGTATGTGTCTTCCCTTTGTCGTACATATATTGGGTGGTTAAACACCCCTTCCCCTCTTTGACACAGAGAGTTAAAACGTGAGCTTTGGTTTATAGACTGCTTTGTCATCTGTTTGGTATTTCCTATATCGTTCTTGTATTTTTTCAATAGTATGATGAGCATTTTTCAGGGAGACGAATAAGCCACTCTCTTGCTGGGTTATAAATTGGTTTTCGAGTAGGGCGATCGAGTGGAAACTACAATTTCCACACGCACCTCCAAACTTACTATAGTTCTCGAACAAGAAACTGGCACTGGAGTGGCACCTAAGAACCTCTTGACAGATATAGTCAAGAAAACACAGACCCTCTGGGACTTACGGTTCAAACTGCTCTTTTACCGCAATGAAATGCTCCCTATTTAGATCATACCCAGATGAGCGGCAGTTCGTAGCCAATGCTTTTTGTATATATTTCTGTACATTTAACTAATGTCTCCTGTATATATTTTTGTGCAAACCATAGTATGTACTATATGAACATTACCCTAGAAGTATTTGGTGCTTTATGTTCTCATACTAGAATAGTCAGGGTCTTTTAATGTTAAACATGACTTGTTATTTATTACATGTTATGCGGCCATCATTATTTGTGCTGCAGACCTATTGGTCCATTCCCCATGTGAACACGCCTCCCCACCCTTGGGATCTGCCCATCACTACTGCCATGCCTCGGCTGTTGATTGACCTCCGTCTGCCTTCCCGACAAGGGGAGGGGAGGTGCACTTTTTTCGCTCTGGTGCCCCTCCCCTTGCCCCGCTTATTGGCGCACCTGGGCTGGTCCCGTGCGACCGATCGCGGCCAGCCCCCCTTGGCGGTGTCCCTGGACATCCCTGGACGGCACTTCTCATTGCGCACGCGTGGGGCCCCGCTGGTGCGCATGACGAGCACACGTCACGTTATTACGTCAGGGATGACGTAGTCACGGGCCGTCTCCCGGCCGACAAGGACGCCGAGGACGCCACACGCGGCCTGCCGACATGGCGGCCGAATTCACCCAGGATGGACACGGTTTTATGTGGGCACCCTATCGGGCTGGGTTGGTTTCCCGCCAATCACCCCCTGTGGCTCATTTCCGGCAATTACCCCTTATTGCCCTTCTATATAGCTGGCTGTTAGATGATATATACCACTATCATCACCCCAGCAAGACGGCATCCCACTGAGATCTTCCCATGCGGTCTGTATGGACTCTGTTCCAGGGCGTTGGCTCTGCCCTGGCAGCTTAGCACCCAGACTGGATAGCTTCCTTTCAAACCTTGAAATGGCTGCCTTCCATTCCCAGACTAGGTGATCTTTACCTTTGGCCTTTAATGCCCCTTTGAAATATCACTACTTTTGTGATCAAATATCTGGGACCAACGTCTAGTGACACTACGTCACTACTGGCAGCATATGGCACTATCCTCTTGCTCCCTACCCTTAGGTATGACTACAGCCATTTTTCACTTATTCTTGCACTTCCTCCTCTTTCCTTTTCACATCATATCACCTTTGCCTTCATCTCCCCTCACCAGCAACCTCTATCCTTTTCTTCTCTCTCCTCCACCTACACTTATCCATCACTTTTTTCCATTTTTTCCCCCTCATCAGTGCCCACATTTATTATGTTTTTCCTTTCCCTGCTTCACTCATTTAGGCTGCATACACTCTGTGCATTCTCCCACTTCCCTTCCCGGACTCCTGGTCCCATCCACTCATTGCTTCTCACTACCTCTCCCTGCCCCCTTCACGCTTTTGTGTTTTGATTCTTAACTCCTCCTCGTCCTTTTCTTTTTCTCCTGTTCTCACACTTTCGCTCTCTTTTTTGCAGCCCCCCCTATTTCCTCTCTGTTTCTTTTCCATCCCTCCTCCTTTGGCTGTTCTCCTTTCCTCCCTCACCGCCCTTCCTCCTTCTGTTCACTCCCTTCACTTGTCTTTCTTCTTCCTTTTTCTTATCTTTTTCCTCCTCTTTTTCCTCTTCCCTCTTCCTCTTTCTTTTTCCTTTTCCAACCCAACCCCCTTCCACTCAATTAACCCTTTATAGGACATCACATCTTCTCCTTCACTCCTTGTTTCATGTTTCACACCACTCACCCCACCACACTTTTTTGTCTTTCACTTTTTCACTTTTTTGTCTGTTTTGTTTTACACTTACTTTATGGCTTTATTCCCCATCCCCTATCTCTACCCCGCATGGTACCAATGATCACTCATGGATGCCTCCATACCTACTGCCGCCTACAAACTGCAGTGTACTACTCTTATAATTTCCCTTCCTTTGGACTCTGCCACAGTTTGTGCCCACATACTCCCTGTCTACATCCGGGTTGTCCTCCTCCCCTCTGGAAACCCCTGCCTCGGTTGGGGAAAGGAGGAGAGGAATTTCATGCGTGTGACTTCTTGCAGGGCCTACTGACGTCTCAAGATCCGTTTGGCCTCTAGCAGAGCTGTACCAATCTGGCACACCCCGCTGAAGGTGGATGGTGTCTTCTTCACTAAGGGCTCTCCATGTGGGAATATCGCCTTTTATCTCCAGGATATACATTATTGTGGTAAATATATGACACTTTGGCACGGTATGCTCCTATCTTTGAGAGCCTGCTTATCTTGCAACTCTACTGTGCCAATGACATTGATGTTCTGTTTTTTCCAGCAAACCTTTCCCTCTGAGGAAGACCCCTTGTGGGTTGAAACGCGTCAGGGATATCTTCTCATCTATATGACAGACCATATATTCATCTGTTGATATGAGAGTATTAGTTTGCTTAATGCCTATCCATGTTTTTATAATTGTTCCCCCACTGGAGCTCATGTTCTAACCTGATTGTCATGTTTTTTCATTTAACAATAAAAATCTTTTTTTATACATCAACCCTGACTTTTTCACTGCACGCTGCCTAAAAACCCCAATGTGGGGGAATCTCTTCCTCTTACCCAAGCCTTTGGCTTTAGAAAATCTCTCTCTGTCTTATTCCAAATTCACCATGGTGGACTTGTTCCTTTTGGTGAGATCAGTAAGTAAAACTGCTATTGTAGCAAAGTTGGGCACAAGCCTCTGGTAGGATCCTACAGTCTGGGACAACAGACCGGGGAGGCACTCCATAGCATCAGATACAGGAGAAACTGTCCTAGCTGTCAGTAAGGCCTGATTCACACCTATGCACTACAGAATGTGTTCCATAGGTAACCATGTTAAATGGACTGTAGTGAAAATCAGCAAAATGCAAAAAGCGCTAAAAATGCATAGGTGTGAATCAAGCCTAAATGTGCTGCCACCAAACACTGCCTTCCCCAACAATCTCCACAAATTGTCCCAGACCAGCATAAACAGATTAAAAGATTGAGGGGAGGCTGTATCATCTCCCAAGTCTCGACCTGCTTGGCCTTCCTAGGATGCTGTTCTGTAAACCTGTCTTGCACTCAACCTTGAAGTTAGCCAGGCACAGTAAATAGACTGTATGTATGTGAGATTGTGTATTTGTGTGTATGTATTTCTGTGTGTATGTCAGTGTTTGAGATGTGTGGGTGTTTGTATGTATGCAAGAGTGTGTGTATGTTGTCAAAACACCTCAAAGGGGTCACTGCTGCGCTTTGAATAAAGGGGGGTGGAATTAATCATATGGGTTGCTGTGCACTAGGGTGAATATACTACTGACGCCTGCAACACTTTTACATGCTCCTTACACACTGTTTGCTGTGCTGTGGGATCCTGTAAGTCCTGACTCCTTCACCCTGTACACTTGGCTGTACATTACTTTTACTCCTGATTTCTGCATTCTGATCTCTTCACAATGTACATTACATACTTCTTACATAGTTTGTCAGGTTGAAAAAAAAGACACTAGTCCATCTAGTTCATCCAATTAACCCCTGACCTTTTATACTTTGCTTGTTGGACTGTACGCTACTTTTACTCCTGACCCCTGCACTTTATACGTTACACACCCCTGATCACTGCACACTGTACATTACACACTTCCCATTCCTACACTCTGTACGTGGGTATGACAATCAGGTGTGGGTAAGACAAATAGATTCTCTTTGCTCTGAGCATGGGATTGGTCTTGTCCTGACACTGTCTAGAAAAGCCCACAGATACCAGGCTTCTTCAGGGCCTATTGTTAATTTTTTTGGATTGGTTGTAAACCTGGAATCTAGAAATGCCTGTTTAAAATCCTTGTTATATCTCCCAGGGGACACTTTGCAGTGGTTTTGAAATAAATTACATAATTTTTTTTGTCTGTGCTGCCTATAGCTTCACCCAAGGCTGAAGCCTGCATTATGCGTGTTCCCATTTGAGAGTTAAATCCAGCACCTTAGCTACCTCCCCTACTTCATTCTCCAGCGCGATTTAGATAAAGCCCTCTATCTAATCACACAGCCCTTTGCCTTTTTTGCAACCTTCATTGTACTGAAAAGAACGAGCTACCAAGGCCAGACCCATTCGCTCACCAGCCGATTGCTATTTTGGAGGAGAGAGACTACTATAGTAAAAGCAGGCTTGTATTGTTGTGAATGACCATGCTGGACAGCATGTATATAAAAACACAAGGCCTCCACAAGACTACATGTCATATACTACTCTCATCTAGACTGTGTTTTTTCCTTCATCCAATCTTATTTCCTTTGTACAGCTGTTTCTCTTTGTAATCAGTTGAGATCATAAACATTATGTTATGGATTATATACCTGTTTTCTTTCTTTTTTGACATTTCAAATATCTGGTTTTACTTTCCGTTTTGCAAGAGGAATATTTGTTCATGCTAAGGGATCATTAACGTGTGTTAATACCCTGTGTTTAGGTGGCATTTAAGCAGCATTTTTACAGCTTCATAACCTCCCTTCTTTGCCTTCGATTGATATTACAATGGACACTACACGCAGTGCAGTACACACAGAAGCAGTAGCTTTGCGTTGTGTTAAAAATTAAGCAGCATGTTATTTTCATGAGGCATCAACTCTTATCAGCCGCCTTCAACAATTTCAATGGTAACGGGTCAAAACTGCACCTATAGCATTTACAGTGTGTTAGTAAAGCATTTACCACTTTAATAACAGGCACTTAGACACCTTCCCGCCCAAGCCAATTTTCAGCTTTCAGCGATGTAGCAATTTGAATGACAATTGCGCGGTCTTGCTACACTGTACCCAAACTAATTTTTTATAATTTTGTTCCCACAAATAGAGCTTTCTTTTGGTGGTATTTGATCACCTCTGTGATTTTTATTTTTTGCGCAACTTTTTGCTATAATATCCCCCAAATTTTTTTTTTAAATAACAAATTTCATCAGCTTAGGCCAATATATATTCTTCTACATATTTTTGGTAAAAAAAATCGCAATAAGCATATATTGATTGGTTTGCACAAAAGTTATAGCATCTGCAAACTATGGGAAAGATTGATAGCATTTTTGTTATAATTTTTTTTACTAGTAATGGCGGTGATCTGCGATTTTTAGCTGTATTGCGACAGACAGATCGGAGACTTTTTTGAAATTTTTGTTGGGACCATTGGTATGTATACAGCAATCAGTGCTATAAAAATGCACTGATTACTGTGTAAATGTCACTAGGGGTTAATTGTGTGTTCTAACTTACTTAATAGGAACAAAATATATGGCTCCTCACCTCTGACGGCACAGGGATTTGTGTGTTTACACACACAAATCCCCATGCTGGCGCTCATGCGCGCAATTGTGCCCGCCAGCCACACACATCGGGTCCCCCGCCGTGCAACGCCCGCACCCTCTGGTGTCCAAAAAATATAGGACGTTCCCGTACGGGATTTCGCCCAGGGGAGCCGTTCGTTCTGCTGCAGTATATCAGTGTGACATGGTCCAGAACCGGTTAATGAACGTTGCTTTATTTGTCAGAATCAACACACGTGAACTAACCCCTAAGATGCAGGAGAAATAAAATGATTTTTTTTTTTTCTTTGTTGCACATGGCTGTGTATATAATATTTTTTTTTCTCCACTCTTTTATAACAGACCAGTATGTAAATTAACTTTTGTTCTGTGAACTTTTGCATAATTGTGTCATTGTAGATATCTAGTTGTCAAAGGACATTCTATCAGGTTATACTATTTACACAGAAAATTCTGTTTGGTTTCAGAGTTCTAAATGTTTGTCGACACTGGGTGGAACATCACTTCTATGACTTTGAACGAGATGCAGACCTATTAGTGCGTTTAGAAGAATTTATAGGAACAGTCAGAGGTATGGCCTTGTGTCTACATTTCAAAACATGGGTTCACATTTACTGGCAATTTTCCACATTCTTCTTGTGTTTAAAGTACTTGTCAGTATTATTGCTTTCTGTTATAGACAGTTACTTCTAACTTCCTATCCTATTAACAAAATTGTTACTGGGACATGAAGAAAGGGCAAATCTCAGTTTTTTTTATGAGGGCTCTTTATAGAGAGCTCTTTAAATGTACAGAAAAAAAAATGTTCTTGCTGATGTCACAACAGTCTTAGGACTTATTTATGTTTCTTGCTGTTCTAAACTTTTTGCTGTTTAGCAGTAACATTTTTTATTTTTTTAAGGGCTTGTTAACATCAAGGTTTTGTGATAAAATGCTTTAAAACAAAAATGTGTTGCATTCATCATTTTCAGCCATTTCCCTCCCTATTATAGTCCATGATAATGCTTAGAACAATTCATGTTTAGTGATCTCACAGGAAATAACACACAAAACGCCCCATGCTTTTTAAAACCACTAGCAAATGACACACAAAATGCTTGTCAATGCTTTCTAATATATTGCCAACAGTTTTCAACTATTGCTGAAATGAGTGAGCCCTATTCAGAAATCTCATGATGTCCAAATTTACACAGAATGTATGGGCTAGAAATATTAATAAGAAATTGGTACAAATTTAAGCACATGGAAAACATCTATTTGTTTTGGTCTTTTAAATTGTAAAGCAAAACTGCAATCAGACCGTTAAAGGCAATGTTGGAATATACTGCGTATATGTTTCTTGCTCTATATATAAAAGGATTCGTATATTTGCGCAGCCAATCTTGTGATTTTACACATTTTCCAGAACGCACAGCAAGCCAGGTGACCCACACAGTTCTTTATTAACCAATTTATCCTGCCGGTTCAAAAATGTGGCTTCCCTTGTCAACTCTATGCCCCCAGCCTGCAAAATCATTTTTCTATCTGGCAAAGGTGTGCATATCACAAGAAAAGATGGCTAAAATTACAAATAGATTTGCGTGTAAAGCAGTAAGAATATATGTATTTTAACTGCATTTTTAGCTACTTGTCTGTAGTCCAGCTTTAGAGTCCATGCAAACTGGCTTAAAGGAGAAGTCCAGCCTGAGCTTGTTTGGCTGGGCTTCTTCTACGGGTCACAGGAGTGCAATTTGTTTTGCACTCCTGTATTCCATTTTCAGCAGAGATCGGTCTGCAGTCCGCTGTCTGCTGTCGTCACACAGATCAGTCCAGGCACTGCGCCATCCCGACTCTGGAAGTCTGGATCCGCCAGGTGCCTGGACTGATGGCCATCTCATCTAGCCGCTGAGAGTCTGAGACGGACGCTCCCCACCCCTCCACAGCTCCACTCTCCAGTGAGCGTGGAGGAGCACAGCAGGAGAGATGCTGATTGACAGTCAACAGCTCTATGCTCAGGGAGCTGAGAGAACTGAGCCATCGACGGTGTTCCATGGCTAGATTCTCAGTGCAGAGGTGGCAGGGGACAGATGCAGCATCAGACTGATGCTGAATCCCACCTAGGTTGCATCCTCCTAGGTAAGTATGATTATGGGCAAAAAAAAATTCTCGTACTTCTCTTTAAAAAATAATGCTTCTTTTACAGAAATTTAGCATTTTGCCTGTAGAAGCAGCTCAATGTTATCCTACGTGTCCATGCACATTAGAACGTTTAGAGCAGTGTTAATTTCATTGACTAAATTAACACTATTTTAGTCAACTAAAATACGACTAACACTAAAATGGCCTTTTAGTCAAAAGACTATGACTAAAACTAAATTGAAAATTGACATCAAAATTAACACTACTTTGCTTTTCCATTTTTAAATCAGCAACACAATTCCATCCAGAGCCTATAATAATAGCACATTAAAGTTTAAACGTATTGCTGTTGCACTACCGCATAAGGATAAATAAGGGGCATCTTCTAAGCTACCAAATAAGAAAAAAAAAATGTATTTTTTTTCTTAATATTTAGTGTTGGTAATTGACTAATTGGTAATATGTGCAATGGCATTAGACAATAGAATTTAAAAATGTTTTGTGTTTTTTTTTTTTTTTTTTTTGTATTTTAAAGTTCCATTTCTGTTTGTCAAAAAGCAATATTTTTGTTTGGTTATTTATAAAGACGTTCTATATCACAATGGCTAAATCTGTGTCTGTAGTGCATGTTCAATGCTGCTTTCAGACTGGGGCGGGCGTTGACAGTAAAACGCAGGTAGTTCTAGCGACACTTTACTGTCGTTTTAGCGGTGCTACCGGGGCACTTTTAACCCCTGCTAGCGGATGAATAAAGGGTTAAATGTGTCCATGTAGCGCTGCTGCCAAAGCGCTTTTCAGGCACTTCAGCAGCGGTGCCCATTCATTTCAATGGGCAGCTCCTCCATCGCCCCAAAGATGCTGCTTGCAGGACTTTTTATGGCGTCCTGCCAGCGCATCACCCCAGTGTGAAAGCACTCAGGCTTTCACACTGGGACTGCAGGGGAGGCGTTTTTAAGGCGCTTTACAGGAGCTATTTTTAGCCCAAAAGCGCCGGAAAAACGCCTCAGTGTGAAAGGGGTCTAATACCATAAATAATAATGTTATTAGGTTTTTACTCCAGGAGTACTGTTTATAATTACTTTACATGTATTCCATGCATTACAACTTCACTAAACCCATTAGATTTTAGTTGACTAAATTGTACTAGAGGTTTTAGTCAACTAAAATGACTAAAACTAAAACAATTCAGATGACTAAAATACGACTAAAACTAAAATGGCATTTTAGTCAAAAGACTGTAACTAAATTAAAATTTGATGTCAAAATTAACACTGGTTTAGAGGCATATTTTAAGCTTGGCGCTTAGAGGCAGAACACCCACCCCCTTCTCAGAAGTGACTCATGCTGATAACAAAGGAATAAAGCACCAGAGAGAAACAACATTTAGAGCTTTGGAGAGAGATAAATAAACATTACCGATTATATGTGCTGTGCTCAGATTCCAAGACTGAGGCTTACAACCACTTTAACCCCTTGGCGCCAGCCGCACGCAAATATGCAGCCTCTAGGCTCCTTGTCCTTGGTGCTGAAAGGCCGCATATTTGCGGGAATTGCTGTCACTAGAGCTGGCCCTAAAGCACGCGCTCCTGGCACAGTTACCGGCGCTTAACCGAAAACTTGTGATTGGGTGTTTTTGAATCAAGTGGCCGCTATGATAGACAGTCACGGTGGTCACGTGATCTTAAGCCCTACCCCGCCTCACCTCCTGGTGTCATAAACCTCTTAATTGACCGAGAGGCGCCTGTGTTCTATCGGATAGTGCTCGCTATTGATACTTGCCCAGGGTTTACTGCGAATGCGCCGTACGGAACAGCACAACATCTGGTTTTACGATCAGCTGTTGAGACGGCGCCTGCACACAATAACCGGCGGAAGACATTTTTCTGTCAGATTGTGCCTGGCGATGGCGAGGCGTGTTGCATAGTAGGTGAGGTTTAAAAAAGACACAAGTCCATCAAGTCCAAACCATGTGTGTGATTATATGTCAGTATATGTCGGATTTTTAAATGATGGGCAGTGCTGCAAAACTAATTTTATTCTGCTATTTTTCCTAGAAACTTGCGGGGCGTGCCCATCTTTTAAAAATCCGCACCCATCTTGTACAAATCCGCCCCTCACCAACATGAGGCATCGTTTAACGATCCACCCCCATCTTTGCAGCACTGCCCATAATTTTACAACCCGCCCCCATCATGTACAAATCCGCCTTGGCAGCGTGAGGCACAATCTGCCAGAAAAAAATCTTCCGTTGGTTATTGTGCGCAGGCGCCGTCTCACTGCCACAACAGCTGATCGTAAAATCAGCTGTTGTGCTGTTCTGTACTGCGCATGCGCCGAACATCCCGGGCACTTCTCAATAGCTAGCACTATCAGACAGAACACCAGCGCAAAGAAGTTAAGCATCTCTCTACTGTATCTCAGTCTATGTAAAAAATATAAGGGGTCAGGAAATCCATTTGCGGTAGAAAAAAAACTGTGGCCTCACTGAATCCTTGGATTTTACTATGATATCCAAGTTGTTATTGTAGAGATAGTTTCCTTTGGATTTCAATGTCTTGTATTTGTCTTTTTTAATTTTGCCTCGGAGGCTCTTCTCTGTTAATTGTACCACGTGCTTTGCTGAAAGATGAAATAGAAATTATAAATGACAAAAACAAAAATGTTATGGCTGATAGGTGTAATGTCTAATTGGTATGCTGCAATATATTCCATTTTTGTCTTACTTTTTTAACCTGTTGCCTCCCATGTAACACATACACTATATTATTGAAAGTATTGAAACGCCTGCCTTTAGACGCATATGAAATTTAATGGCATCCCAGTCTTCGTCTGTTGGGTTCAATATTGAGTTGGCTCACCCTTTGCAGTAAAACAGCTTCAACTCTTCTGGGAAGGCTGTCCACACAGTTTACTAGTGTGTCTATGGGAATGTGTGACCATTCTTCCAGAAGCGCATTTGTGAAGTCAGACACTGATGTTGGACGAGAAGGCCTGGCTCTTAGTCTCTGCTCTAATTCATCCCAAAGGTGTTCTATCGGGTTGAGGTCAGGACTCTGTGCAGGCCAATCAAGTTCCTCCACCCCAAACTCGCTCATTCGTGTCTTTATGGACTTTGCTTTGTGCACTGGTGCACAGTCATGTTGGAACAGGAAGGGGCCATTCCTAAACCATTCCGACAAAGTTGGGAGCATGAAATTGTCCAAAACGTCTTGGTATGCTGACACTTTAAGAGTTCCCTTCACTGGAACTAAGGGGCCAAGCCCAACCCCTGAAAAACAACCCCCCACCATAATCCCCCCCCCCCCTCTACTAAAAAAAGCAAGGTCCATAAAGACATGGATGAGCGAGTTTGGGGTGGGGGAGCTTGACTGGCCTGCTCAGAGTCCTGACCTCAACCAGATAGAACACCTATGGGATGAATAAGAGCAGAGACTAAGAGCCAGGCCTTCTGGTCCACATTAGTGCCTGACCTCACAAATGCGCTTCTGGAAGAATGGTCAACATAGACACACTCCTAAACCTTGTGGACAGCCTTCCCAGAAGAGCGGAAGCTGTTATAGCTGCAAAGAGTGAGCCAACTCATTTAAATATTGAACCCTACGGACTAAGACTGGGATACCATTAAAGTTTATATGTGTGTAAAGGCAGGCATCCCAATACTTTTGGTAATATAGTGTATGTGCAGCGGAAAAAGGGTGGTCTTTAATGCACACACACCACAAATATGCGTCACTTGACAGCTGTGCTGAGGTGCAGATAGCATGCTCCCTGCTCAGAGCCGAGCTGTCGTTCCCATCAATGATTAGTTGCCAGCAGAACTGGCTCCTAATCATGTGACAGTGGTCACATGATCACCAATCCTTCCCACTCCTGGATATACAGACTTTATTAAAGGGACGTTGGGTCTGGGCCAGAAAAGGTTAAGGGAAATTTTAAATACTTTGTATGTTAATGCTTTCTTATAGTAAAAATGACATTGGTTTTGCTTATATGGTGGCAAATTTTTTTTTTTTAAATGACACAGAGGTTAAAAACTAAAATCCATTCTGATGTTACACTTGTATTTTTATAGGAAAAGCTATGAAAAAATGGGTGGAATCCATCACGAAGATCATCCTACGAAAAAAACAGGCCCAAGCCAATGGACCTAGCCACAATATAACATTTGAAAGTTTGCCACCTCCTATTGAATGGCACATTAGTAGGCCTGGACAGATAGACACCTTTGATCTTCTTACCTTACATCCCATTGAAATAGCCCGTCAGCTGACTTTATTAGAATCTGATCTCTACAGGTACTATTTCATAATGAAAATATTTTTGATATCCAATAATACATGGTTTCAGTAGAGTCATATCCTGAATCACACATTATTAATGCCGTATGAAAAGCTTCAAATCAGCCACTACTACATGTGCTAGAAAATCCACTGGTAAATAGCTAACAAATCCTAAGCCTCAGTTCCAAACTACTGAAGCAAGGATTGTTATTGGACAAAAAGCCAATATTTCTTATCGTACCTCACGGGACACAGAGCCATAGTACTTGGTGGTTTAATAGGCCACCTTCAGGTCCTGGACACTGGCACGCCCTAAATTAAAAAGTGCCCTCCCTATATAACCCTTCCCACTGGTGGAAGTACCTCAGTTTTTTCGCCAGTGTCTAAGGTGTTGGTCACGCGTGAAGATGTGCTGTGCTGAGCTCCACTGGAGCAATCCTTGCTAAGTGTCTTTTTTGGCCGAATTGAATGGTACCCGGGCCTCATATCAACTAGGTTTTGCCTGTGAATGCTTCTCTTTTAGAGAGCTGGACCCTGGTATCCAGTACTTTTTAGTAGTGAGGCCATAAAGTTTTACTGGCAGGGTGCTGTTGCAGGCCCAGGATAGTGGGTTTCCTCTAGGATCCCCAGCTCCTGATGGTTTATCCGTGAAGGGTGAAGATTGGGTCTGTTGGTGTACCACAGAAAACCCTGTGGCGGAAAAGGTAAGTGGAGTTTTCTAAGAAATTTTAAAAATTTTCTTATGAATGTCACCTTTAAAATTGTAAATGTTGTCATGCCTATGTAGTCACCACTGGGGGCTGTATTGGGCACTTACGCGACTCATGCTTCTCAGAAAGCCACAATGTGATTCAGGAAGCAGAAAGTTCTTCCTCCTCCGAATGGCAGCAAGTCATCCGGTAAGCCTGGGGGGGGGGGGGGATCCTCTCCCCCCCAGATGTCCCATGTGCAGTCTGTTTTCTCCCCCTCTTCTCCATTTAAAATTAAAATAAAAAACTCCACAAATGGACAGTGGTTTCCAGCTCCCCCCTCGCCATGCCTGCCTTCAATCCTCCATAGGGTCAGCAGCGCGGGAAAATCGCATTTGTAAAAAACTGTGAGGGGCCGTAGATGGGGTGGGGCTTAGCGCTGCATTAGCGTCCTCCAACGTCCAGCGTGGAAAGGGAGGCTTTTTAAAAGGCACCATTGTGTCTGTTTGTGCTGCTGGAGGGACACAGGAGCAGAGGTGGTTTTTAACATCGCAGTCCCGATAAAAATTGCAGATTGCCGCCATTACTAGTTAAAAAAAATAAAAAATATAGCAAAAATGACATAAATCTATCCCCTATTTTGTTGACGCTATAACTTTTGCGCAAACCAATCAATATACGCTTATTGCGATTTTTTTTATTTTTATTTTATTTTTTTACCAAAAATATGTCGAAGAATACATAGCGGCCTAAACTTAGGAAAAAAATTTGTTTATTTGATAAAAAATGTGGGATATTTATGATAGCAAGTAAAAGATATTGTGTTTTTTTTTTTTTTTTTTTTTTTTTTAATTGTCGCTCTTCTTTTGTTTATAGTGCTAAAAATAAAAACTGCAGAGGCGATCAAATACCACCACAAGAAAGCTTTATTTGTGGAAAAAAAAGGACGTCAATTTTGTTTGGGTACAGCGTCGCATGACCGCACAATTGTCAGTTAAATCGTCGCAGTGCCGTATCACAAAAAATTGTCTGGTCATTGAGCAGCCAAATCTTCCGGGGCTGAGGTTGTTAAAGAGGAGTAACCATTCAAAAAAAAATAATTAAAAGTCAGCAGCTACAAATACTACAGCTGCTGACTTTTAATAATCGGACACTTACCTGTTCCAGGGTCCAGCGATGCGGGAGAACGAAGCCTCACTCGTCCCCTCCGCTCGGCGGCTACCCATGGCACATGCGCGTGCCGTGCCGCGATTGGCCGCGCAGTCATCTGGGACCTGTCACGTGTCCCAGATGATTGACAGGAGGGAGGGGGCAGAGCTGAGCCCTTCCTGTGCCGAGGGGAAGTGATGTCACCAGCCCGGGCACTGAAGGAGGCAGACTACGAGGGCCCCCCTAGTAACAGGCATTTAGAGGTGAGTGAAACAATTTTTTTTTAAGGAATTTTAATGATTTTTATTTTTTTTGTGTGCAACCTCACTTTAAGGAGAGTCTGTTTTTTCTGACATTGATGGATTATCTGCCAGGAACCTACGGTATACCTCTTACTACACTTTTTTTTTTTTTTTTTTTAATAGGGCTGTACAATCTTCAGAACTTGTTGGAAGTGTATGGACTAAGGAAGATAAAGAGATAAATTCCCCCAACCTTTTAAAAATGATCCGACACACAACTAATCTCACATTGTGGTTTGAAAAGTAAGTTCATTGTCTATTTGCAGCAATTGTGTCTGATGTATCCAAACTGTTGTCTCTATTGCTCAATTGATAACCTTCTTATAACTGTTGTCTTCACCAGATACCTTTTTTTATATAGAGAGAATGTAGAGTGGTATTTGTGACTGTTGTGCCTTTGGTAGCTTCCCTTTAACCCTTTCACTGCCTGTGCTCCACTTTTAAACTTAGCTGGTTAGGCCATTTTTGCATTTTATTTTTTTATTGCTTTATTTTTCCCTTACACCTTTCAGAGTTTGTTTAACCCCTTTCCGCCGAGCGTATGCAGTTAATGCGGCCTTGGCTGTTGGGGGTTATACCGGGATGATGCCCGCAGCTGCAGGCATCATCCCGGTACCAATTTTTGGAGCGGGCGATCAGCTTTCTAGGGATACCAACCGATGCGGCTAAAAGCTGTTTGTTATCCCAGAGGAGCGGGAGGGGACGTCTCCCCCCTCCCGCTGCTCTGACCGGGCCTCCCGTCCCACCGGGAGACCCGATCCTCGATCCGCCATTTCCGGCGGCTAGAGACAGACTTGCACGAAGCCGGAAACAGCTTTGTTACAGTCTCCTGAATGTAAACACGGAAGCAACATCACAACGTCACTTCCTGTTTACTCGGCTGCCAATGGCGCCGGATTTAAAAAAATATACAGTATTCATAATAGCTGTTTTCGGCGATCTGAATACTTTGAAGTGCAAAGGAGGGATTGGAGGTCTTTTAGACCCCCGATCCCTCCATAAAGAGTACCTGTCACCACGTATTACTGTCACAAGGGATATTTACATAAAAGGGGTGACTTTTTTAAAAAAAAACAATTTAATAATATAAAAAATAAATAAGGAAAAAAATAAATGATTTTAAAGCTCCCCGTGATCTCGCGCAGCAAAGAAAACGCATTTGGAAAACACGCCTGCATATGTAAACGGTGTTCAAATCGCACATGTGAGGTTTTGCTGTGATCGTCAGAGCGAGAGCAATAATTCTAGCACTAGACCTCCTCTGTAACTCTAACCTGGTAACCGTAAAAAAAAATGTAAAGCCTCGCCTATGGAGATTTTGTAGGTACCATAGTTTGTCGCCATTCCACGAATGCTTCTGTTCGTGCAGTTGCTACATCTAAAATGACATCAATGGGACTGCCTGCACAGAGATGCATGGAACACCTGTGCATCCCTGCAAAGGTACGCTGTGTATGCCCTGTATGAGCAAGGCCTTGGGTCCCTTTCACACAAGCAGAGGTCTGCCTGTCCATTTTTCAGGAGCGCCTAATTGGACATCCCATTGTTCTCTATGGAGAGGCTGATGTAAATGGACATGTGTCTGTTTACAGCTGCCTGCATCTGATCCCATCCGGTCCACAGACGGATGGGGATCCCATTCCTCATCCATCTAGCAGATAGGATCGGATGAAAATTGACAGGTGGCCCCATAGAGAACAGCGGGCTAGATGGGTAAGTGAAGCCCCTTTATTTGTTACTAAATGGGGTGGTAAATTATAAATTATCTCCCTTGTTTCTTATGCAACATTTAGCTGTCAGTGGGGGACGGATAGACTTTGATTGCCTGTTTGCGGTTGACCACTAGGGGGCTTGAAAGTGAGCGTAGTAAAGCCCGGAAGCCATCTTTAATAGGGAGGTTGTTTACATGTGGAGCCTCCGGGAAGCAGCAGCTGAGACACAGAGCAATCTATCTATCCTTCTATCTGGGCATGTGAGTCCTTTACTGGTGCATGGTTGGCAGACTAAAACTGGATTGTTGCATAAGCTCTTGGGGCCTGTGTTAAGCAATTTTTGGCTATTCCGCAGCTCTGATTAGGAGCTTCCTTGATTATTGAGATTCTGTGTTTACAAATCCTAGTGTATTCTGCTTGCGGCAAGTAATGTCTTCCAGAAAGCGGCGTTGGTGAGGTACTACAGGGAAAGGCACATGTGCACCGCCAGCAGCTCCTGAGGAGCTTAGTCGGAACCCTGCTAGTGTTTCATCTCCTGAAAGACCAGAGGTGACTGGGCAATCTGATCCACTGCATCTGTCTGGCATTATGGCCACTACCAGTGCATCAGCTTCAGCCTATGTCACTAAAGATGATCTATCCTCCACGTTGGCTGGTTTAGAAAATAAGATTGCTGGTATGATTACCTCAGTCACACAGGGTGAAAAAAAGTATGGCAGGTCTCCCTCCCCTGACCCTCCTGTGTTGGAGCAAGAATGGGTTGATGAGGTGGAGGAGTTAAATATTAAAGACTTAGTTGATGGTCAAGCGGAGGGCTCTGCTTCTGGGGGTTTAGACCCTGGAGATTCCCAGGTCTTGTCGGCTTCCCGGTCGCAAAGACTATTGATCCAGTCCCTTACAGAGATGGCTCATTCTGCATTTAGGAGACCCTGTGTTCCTCTTTGGGGTCTTTAAAGCCTTCTCCATGTGTAGGCGTTTCCATTTCATGCGCTGTTAGAACAGGTGGTGTATTCTTATTGGGAGTACCCAGACAGGATTTTTGTTCTTCCTAAGAGATTTTCTTTGCTATATTTCATGGAGGAAAAATTTGTAAAGAAATGGAATATACCAGCTGCGGCAGTCCCTTCCTTGAACAAGAGTTTAACCTGTCCGTTGGACAATTCACACATCTTTAAGGACTCTGCTGGCAAGTAATTGGAATCATTGTCTGAAAAAAATGATAAAAATGTAATTTAGGTGCAGCGTTGCATGACCGTGCAATTGTCATTTAAAGTGAGACAGCACTGAAAGCTGAAAATTGGCCTGGGCAGCAAGGGGTGGGGGGTAGAAAGAGCCCTGCATTTAAGTTGTTGAAGTAGAACTAAAGGCAAAAGGTATAACTCATCTCATCTCAATCTCTCTAAATTGAGGGAATTCCTGGTTGTCACCAGGGTCAACAGAACTAATGCCCTCATTGGAAGATTTCCCCACTATTCCTCTTCTGGGAACAACCCAAAATTTGGGATCTTCTTTTACTTTTGATAACCGTAAACAGAACAAATAGAGAGGATGGATCTACCTAATGTGGAGACAAGTGTTCTCATCCCTCTCCACTCTGTCCAAAATGAAAAAATGTTTTACTCTTAGTTATACTTTAACCACTTTACATCCGCTCTATGGCGGAATGACGGCCACAGCACGGATCTCAATTCCCGGGAGGCCGTCATATGACGGCCTCCCCTGTGCCGGCTGTGATCATCGAGTCTCTTAGACTCGGGTGATCAGCGATCCGAGTAAGGGGCGGATCCCGGCCCATTACCATGTGATCAGCTGTCAGCCAATGACAGCTGATCACATGATGAAAACAAAAGCTCAGGTTCGTTTTTTTTTTTTCTCCTCACGCTGACAGTGGAGGAGGAAAAAAAAAGCCGATCACCGGCTCATTTTAAAGGGACATTGGTCCCGAAAAGTCAGAGGCAATTATGCCTCATGTAATGCCCACAAGTGCCACCTGTCAATGCCCACAAGTGCTACCAATCAGTGCCACCTAAAAGTGCTGCCTATCAGTGTAACCCATCAGTGCCCATCACTGCCACCTATCGGTGCCCATCACTGCCGCATCATCAGCGTACATCAATGACGGACAAAAATTACCCATTTAAAATTTTTATAACAAAATTTAAAAAACAACAAAAAAAAAATCAGAGGTGATCAAATACCACCAAAAGAAAGCTCTTTTTGGGGAAAAAAATGATAAAAATTTCATTTGGGTACAGTGTTGTATGATCGCGCAATTGCCATTCAAAGTGCGACAGCGATGAAAGCTGAAAATCGGTCTGGATAGGAGGGGAGTTTAAGTGCCCAGTAAGCAAGTGGTTAAACTTCATAATATTGACAGTTGTAGTCACAGGAATATCAAGCTGCTTGGAGATGGTCTTATATATTTACTTTAAATGCACTGGTCTGTAATTTTCTTTCTGCTCTCCTCAGACAACTCTCTCCTTTGCTTTCTTTGGTCCATGTTCAGTGTGGTGCACACAATGATACCGAACAGTCACTACTTTTCTCCATTTAATAAGGTTGACTATGAGATTGAAAACTGTGATACTTAGTGCAAAATTATTACTATGATCAAATTATTTATACTATTTTCTAGGGGTACAAACATATCCATTCAGGCAATGTTAGCATACAGGGGTTGATTTACTAAAGTCAAATATACTGTGCACTTGCTCCAGAGCTTAGTAAATGAGGTAAAACTTCACTTTGCAAAGAATACTCACTCACATGCAAGGAAAATAAAAAACAGCATTTTTGTTTGTACATGATTGGATGAGAGAAACCAGCAGAGCTTCCCCACAGATCTTGCAGTGCACAATATATTTGCCTTTAGTAAATCAAGCTCACAGTATCTTTGTGTGTACATGCTGTAATGTACACTCACCGGCCACTTTTAGGTATAGGTGTCCCATTGCTTGGTAACACAAATCGCTAATCAGCGAATCACATGGCAGCAACTCAATGCATTTAGACATCTAGATGTGGTGAAGACGACTTGCTGAAGTTCAAACCAAGCATCAGAAGTGGGAAGAAAGGGGATTTAAGTGACTTTGAACGTGGCATGGCTGTTGGTGCCAGACGGGGTGGTCTGAGTATTTCAAAAACTAATGATCTACTGAGATTTTCACTCACTACCATCTCTAGGGTTTACAGAGAATGGTCTGAAAAAAAAATCCAGTAAGTCGCAGTTGCGTGGATGAAAATGCCTTGTTGATGTGAAAGGAGAATGGGCAAACTGGTTTGAGATGATAGAAACAGTATCTCAATGAAATACTTATTACAACCAAGGTATGCAGAATACGATCTCTGAACGCACAACACTTCGAACCTTGAAGCAGATGAGCTACATCAGCAGAAGACCACACCAGGTGCCACTCCTGTCAGCTAACAACAGATAACTGAGGCTACAATTCGCACAAGCTCACCAAATTGGACAATAGAAGATTGGAGAAACGATTGGAGAAACGATTCTCAGTTTCAGCTGCGACATTCAGATGGTAGGGTCAGAATCTGGCGTAAAAACATGAAAGCATGGATCCATCCTGCCTTGTATCAACGGTTTAGGCTGATGGTGGTGTAATTGAGTAGGGGATATTTTCTGGGCACACTTTGGGCCCCTGAGCATTGTTTAAATGCCACGGCCTACCTGAGTATTGTTGCTGACCATGTCCATCCCTTTATGACTACTTTATGGCTACTTCCAGCAAGATAATGTACCATGTCGCAAAGCTCAAATCATTTCAAACTGATTTTTTTGAACATGACAATGAGTTCACTGTACTCCAGTGGCCTCCAGAGTCACCAGATCTCAATCCAATACAGATCCTTTGAGATGTGGTGGAATGGGGGATTAGCATCATTATGCAGCTGACAAATCTACAGCAACTGCGTAATGCTATCATGTCCATATGGACCAAAATCTCTAAGGAATGTTTCCAACACCTTATTGAATCTATGCCATGAAGAATTAGGGTAGGTTTGGAGGCAAAAAGTGGGTCCAACCCGATACGAACAAGGTGTACCTAATAAAGTGGCTGGTGAGTGTATATGCTTTCACACTTTACTTGCTTTTCTCTAGACCATACCACATAGGCAGGTATACATAACACAATTGCTTTTCGTGAGGAATTAGGCATTGTTTCAATGAGCTGTAGGGGTACCAACAATTCAGTCTATAAATGTAGTTGACCCTCTAGTATCACCTGCTGAATGAGTTTAGATTGAGTCCACAAAATACAGTATTTCTTTATCATATTTCACGGGACACAGAGCCACAGTAATAACTGTATGGGTTATATGGCACCTTCAGGTGATGGACATTGGCACACCCTAAACATAAAGTTCAATTCCCCATATAACCCTTCCCCTTACTGGGAGTACCTCAGTTTTTTTTGGATTGGATCTGTTACCACAGAACCCTGCAGCTGAATAAGGTAAAGGAGATTCCTAAGGAATGTTTCTAATTCTTGTGGGCTTCCTCCTTTAGGCTCCATGCACACTGGAGCTCAAAAAAGCTGTTTCTGGATGCCAGATTGCTGGCAGAAAACGCTGGTTGAAAAGCGCTATTTTTATCAGCGTTTTGCATTGCCGTTAATGCACGCTCAGCGGCACTAGCTTTTAGCAGCGTTTCTCTGCCTCTATTCAAAATCAATGGTTCCCTATGATTCCCATAGAAGTCGCACCAGAAGTCGGATCATCGTGATCCGACTTGCGGTGCGACTTGTGTGCTGAGGATGAAGGGGAACCCTGCCAAAATGAAAAAAAAATTGGTTCCCCTCTTCAGACGATACCAGGCCCTTTGGTCTGGTATGGATTTTAAGGAGAACCCTCTTAGCCAAAAAAACGGCGTGGGGTCCCCCTCAAAAATCCATACCAGACCGTTATACGAGCACGCAGCCTGGTCGGTCAGGAAAGGGGGTGGGTATGAGCGAGCACCCCCCCCCCCACCTGAACCGTACCAGGCCGCATGCCCTCAACATGGGGGGGTAGGTGCTTCGGGGTAGGGGGGCCATGCACCCCCCCCCCACCCCAAAGCACCTTGTCCCCATGTTGATGAAGACAAGGGCCCTTCCCGACAACGCTGGCCGTTGGTTGTCGGGGTCTACGGGTGGGGGGCTTATCGGAATCTGGGAACCCCTTTAATAAGGGGGCCCCCAGATCCCGGCCACCCAGCCTATGTGAATGAGTATGGGGTATATTGTACCCCTACCCATTCACCTTGAAAAAAGTGTCAAAAATAAAACACACTACACAGGTTTTTAAAATAATATATTGGGCAGCTCCGGGGGTCTCTTCCTTTTCCGCGCTCTCCAGCCTCTTCTCCACGCTCTCCAGCCTCTTCTCCGCGCTCTCCGGTTCTTCTGCTGCTGTCCGGTATCTTCTGCCAGGCTCCTCCGTTATCTTCTGCTCTTTTGCCTGCTCTTTTACCAGCGGTGGCCCGGTCTTCTCCGTCGTCTTCTTCCCTCTTCTCTTCTGATGTTGACGCAACGCTCTCTCCCACTGTAATGCCGTGTGCGCGGTGCGCAACGCCTTATATTGGCATGGAGCGTGGTCACCAGGTGATGTCATCTGGCGAGGTTCCCCTTCATCTTCAGCACACAAGTCGCACCGCAAGTCGGATCATGCACGTACCTGATCCCATGCTTGCCGGTCTCGCCTCTGTGTTTCAAGCTGCACGCTTCCTCCGGCCCAGGCTCCAAGTAAAGTTGTGGGAAAAGCAGGGTTTTCTTCTCCCAGGAATGGTGTGAATCCAGGGGTTGGCATCCTAGGAAGTATGTCCTAGGTAGAATTTTTGCCTTTCTGCAAATGGAGCTAGAGATGAAGCTTGGCCTTGAGTACTATCAAGGGCCATGTCTCGGTCTTATCAGTATTGTTTCAACGTCCGCTGGCTTCGCATTCTTTGATCCGAAGCTTTATACAGGGGGTAACGTGGCTTAATCCACCGGTTAAAGCACCCCCTGAACCCTTGGGACTTGAATTTAGTTCTGTCGGCATTACAAAAAACAGCCTTTTGAGCCGATACATGATGTTCCTTTGGTCCTTTTGACAAGGAAGATAGTTTTTCTGGTAGCCATTTCTTCTGCAAGAAGGGTATCGGAGCTATCGGCTCTTGCAAAGAGACATATTTAATCATTCACAAGGATAGAGTGGTATTGCGCCCTCATCCTAGCTTCTGCCAAAGGTGGTTTCAGGTTTTTACCTAAACTGGGATATTGTTTTACCTTTTTTTTTTTTCTAGAACCCTCTTTGAATGTAGTGAGAGCAGTCAAGATCTATTTGAAGGAGACTGCTCAGATTCGAAAAACAGATGCAGGCGATCCCCGGGTTACAAACAAGCAAGGGTCTGTAGGTTTGTTCTTAAAGCGGGATTCCACCCTAAAGTGTAACTTTCTGCTTTTCGGAACCCTCCCCCCCTCCGGTGTCCTATTTGGCACCTTTCAAGGGGGGGGGGGGTGCAGATACCTGTCTAAGACGGGAGTTTACTTCCTGTCCCGGAGCGCTGTCTGCCGGGACACACACGTGTCACGGCAGACAGCACTGAAGATTCTCACTGCGCTGCGCGACTCGCACATGCGCAGTAGGGAACCGGTAAGTGAAGCCGCAAAGGCGACACTTCCTGATTCCCTCACCGAGAATGGCGCCAGCAGCAGCAGATAGCCGAGCAATTGATCGGCCTCTGCTGCCGACATCGCTGGAACCTGGAACAGGTAAGTGTCCATTTATTAAAAGTCAGCAGCTGCAGTATTTGTAGCTGCTGGCTTTTAAAAAAAAGAAATTTCAGGTACAGTCCCGCCTTAAGTTGAATCTGTTTGTAAGTCGGAACAGGTAAATTTTTTAAGTGTAGCTCCAGCCAAAATAAAGCTTTTTAATCTTTTTGGATATCATAGGGAAGGGTTAACATCCCTGTAACATTTGTTTTGCTGTTTGTGACCCTGTTCAGAAGATTTCACCTCACTTTCTGTCCCTATGACAATTGGATTTTGAAAAATTTGGGTTGTTGTGGAAACAAGCCTTGGTGATAAAGCATCAGTGAAGGTAACTTGTTGCCATAATAACTCTTACAGGAGTGAATTTCCCTTCCTAGGGGTAGATTTTCTCTCACTTCCTGTTGTCTCGCTCCATTTGTAAGTAGGAGACGTTTGTTAGTTGGATGTTTGTAACTAGGGGACCGCCTGTATTTTGTTCATGTTGCCTGAAAGTCCTAGGAAAAGACAGGCAGCATCAAAATCCACTATTGCCGAATGAATTTGGCAGGTAATTATTCAAGCTTATGGCTTGAAGAAGAAAGTTCCACCTTTTTAGGTCAAAGCGCACTCCACCAGGGCTGTTAGTGCTTCGTGGGCAGTGCATCACCAAGCCTCCATGGCTCAAATATGCAAGGCCGCATCCTGGTCTTCAGTCCATACATTCACCAGATTCTATCATGTGGATGTAAGAAGGCATGAGGGTATCACAGGCAGCAGTATAGGTCCTCAGGTCTGATTGCAGCCTACTTTTGTTGTGTCCCCTCCCTTCTGGTGGCATTGCTTTGGGACATCCCATACAGTTATTACTGTGGCTCTGTATCCCGTGATGTACGATAAAGAAAATAGGATTTTTATAACTGCTTACCTGTAAAATCCTTTTCTTGGAGTACATCACGGAACACAGAGGTCCCTCCCCTCTTTCTGGTTACACGTGTATTGCTTTGCTACAAAACTGAGATACTCCCGATAAGGGGAGGGGTTATATGGGTAATTGAACTTCCTGTTTAGGGTGTGCCAGTGTCCATCACCTGAAGGTGCCATATAACCTATACAGTTATTACTGTGTCCCATGATGTACTCCAAGAAAAGGATTTCACAGGTAAGCTGTTATAAAAATCCTATTTTATGGGTTCCCTCTAGAGAATTCCCCCATATTAGTGTGTAGAATTCTGTTTAGAAGGTGGTTCCGGAATATGAAAAAAATGCTACAAACTTTAGAGATATGCCAAGGATTGGATCCCTTTGGTCTTTTCGATAGAAGAATGGGCGATAATCTTGCTACTGTAAACAGGACTTCTGACATGTGCTTTGATTGGCCACAGCACGAGTTTGTAAGGATATAGCCAATCGTTTTGGCTGTACACCTGCTGATTGGTTGTGGTCAATCACAACACAGACATCTGTGTATTGTTAAACACAAGACACAGATCTGGCTGAATTGGAGAGACCCAGACAGATGATTTGTGAGTAAAAGCAGCACACGTACAGCTGGATGCACTTGTTATGCACACAGTTAACCTCTTGATTGCCCTCTTGATCACTCCCGTCACCCAGCTAGTATCATTAGTACATTATTATCACTAATCACTGTATATTCGCGACATCAGTGTCGCATTTTGGTTTTTTCAAAGACATGCAGCAAAGTACATTTTAGCCTATATTTATGAAGTAAATTCATTTTATTGGATATGTTTGAAAACAAAGTAGAAAATGTAATATAGCGTGTAGATATATACACTGACACTGTATTCAGCTCCAATGTAAGGTGAATGAAAAACTGGCTTCTACATTTCTAAACCGCAAAGAACTAGCCTCCCAAATGAAAGCTCTCAAGTTCCCACTATGGACATATCTTCAAATACAACACCTTCTCTCCGAGTCCGAGCTGCAAACCTCACTGGGCCTGTCGGCTTACTCCCCTAGAATCATTATGCTCTGAGAACACACCACAGAGGCTTGTGGTTTTAACCATCTATTCTTTACCCTTTTCCAAATACCCTACGAAAAACAAGACATGTCAATTTTGGGAGGAAGAACTATCCTTAGACCTTACAGATAAACACTGAGAACAAATAATCGAAAACATCCTCAAGGGCTCAATAAATGTGTCAACCCAGGAAAATGGCTATAAGGTCCTCACTAGGTGGTACAGAGTACCGACTATTATTCACAAGTTCGCACCATCAATATCCAACTTATGTTGGAGATGTAACTCTGAACCAGGTTCTCTCACCCACATCTGGTGGTCATGCCCCATCTTCTAAAAGTTCTGGAGTGAAGTCCACAACAAAATCTCAAGGGGTCTCTACACTTCTACACTTACATTAGAATTCTCTCCTTCCCAATTCCTCTTACACCACACTCCTATACCCAGACGTTCTTACTTCAAATCTCTTGCTATGCACATGCTAAACGCTGCCAAGCTATGTGTCCCAACCTTGTGGGGCAAAACCAATGCCCCCTCAATCAAAGAATGGTTTTCGGAGAATTGACAGAATCGCCAAAATGGAAGAGCTTATGGCCCATCTTCCATGACCACATCTCAAAACGCACTACTTTCTGGTCTTGTTGGTTGCATTTTAGAACCACCACTGAATTTATTCAAACGATGGACCCCAAAGCTAAATGAATAGGGATATTACCCATGATTTCTCTTTCTCTTTCCCTTTCTTTTTTTTTTTTTTTTTTTACTATGTGACCTCACACCGAACTACCCTACATAAAGTTATAGTAAAGGATAGTTGAGACCGGTAAAACCAGGGCAAGGTAGGAGGCACATACCCCCCCCCCCCCCCCCCGTTTCAGCCTACCCCGCCCACATCCCCTGCCGCTCTCGCATCCATCCTCTCCCCCATTCCCTACCCCTCTCTCCAATCCCTTCTCCTCCCTCTCCCATCCCACCACCCTCTTTACCACACCTCATTATCACCCCAAACCAATTAATGTACCTAACCATGGCTGTCAGCAGGCCTGCCAACCATGGACCCCCCTCAGATGTATAGAACTACCACCCTATGTAATTTACCACCCGAAGACTATTCTCATCCACTACTATACAGAGATTCCCCTAACCAATCTCTCTTACTTCAAGAAACCAGCTCAATTCACAAAACAGTCAACACCAACACGGATTTAATTTCTCTAAAAATAGGTCCCTTCAGGCCTACGAGTCACAAAGTTTGTCAATAATCACCATTTAACCTCTACTACTCCTTTGTATTTCCTTAAGCGCATCATAGCGTTGCTATACAACGTTTTGTCTTTATTTGGGTTAAATTATAAACCACTGTTACTGTTATGTTATGCATGTATATCTTTAGGCCGTTGGGCCTATGTAAATTCTGGTATTCTATGCTTGTCCATCTCTGTTTTCTTTAAATATCCTTAATAAAATGTTATGGGAACGAAAAACTGGCTTCTAGAGGTTCTACGATTAAGCCCAATGCAGGTGAAACATGTCAGAGGGGGATGACCTATGGGCTGGGATAGTTACATAGTAGGTGAGGTTGAAAAAAGACACAAGTCCATCAAGTCCAACCTATGTGTGTGATTATATGTCAGTATTACATTGTATATCCCTGTATTTTGCGGTCGTTCAGGTGGTTATCTAATTGTTTCTTGACACTATCAATGCCCCCCGCTGAGACCACCGCCTGTGAAGGGAATTCCACATCCTTGCCGCTCTGAGCTGAAGCCAGTTCTTTATTCAACTTAATTGGAGTTGAATACAGTGTGTGGTGTTATCTGCATGCTATATTACATTTTACATTTTGAAGTGAAATGTGCTCTATTTCTGCCAGTACCTTAACACAGAGTGTAAACCTGGGAGACTGACACTGCATGCTTGGAGTGACAACAATCTGTTATGGTGTTAGAGATTAGAAAAAGTTTTTTATATATAATAAAATATACAAAACCCAGTGGTGATCAAATACCACCAAAAGAAAGCTTTATTTGTGTGAAAACAAATTATATAAATTGAATTTGCGTACAATGTTGCATGATCAAGCGATTCCCGGTAAAAAAGTAGCTCAGTGTTGAATGACAAAAATTGCCCTGGTCACGAAAACCTTCCAGAGGTCAAGTGGTTAAAAAATGATGGATAAGTAGATATTTTTTTATTCTTTAAACTAGTGTTAATTATCTGGCTGTTGATGGGGTTCCTAGCAACAAGTGGCCACGAGATACGGGGCCCCAAAGTCGGTTCGGAAAATTTCATTCTCTGCTGCAGAAAAGTGCTTGACATTTTCCGAACCAACTTTGGGGCCCCATATCTTCCCATATTTGGATATGTTGTAGTGCCAGTTCCACTGGGTTTGCACACCAAAGTTGGGGCTCCTAGCACCAAGTGGCCCCGAGATACGGGGCCCCAAATTCAGTCAACTGTGTCCATCTGCAGCAATGTAATTTTAGGACCCTTTGGCTGCAGCTAGGGGGCACCTAGGAACCCTTAACTATCGAGTTTGAAGTTCAGGGGACCTATGGCTGCAAATGGCTACAGTGAGGCTGCAAATGGGCATTGTTGACCCTCTTTTCCACTTACAGTAGCTGCACATTTCTCACCCTAGGCTTATACTCGAGTCATTAAGTTTTCCCAGTTTTTTGTGGTAAAATTAGGTGCCTCGGCTGATATTCGGGTCGGCTTATACTCAAGTATATACGGTAACTATTTTAGTTCCTCATTCATAGTTACCGTAATCATAGATGCCTAGGAATCCCTTATTTGATAGTGTATGTTTTGTTCATCCTCTTTATTGATCATTTTATGTACTGTTTTTTTTCTTTGTACTCTGCTGCAGATGCATTGTAGAAACAGAAAACCTGGAAGAGCGAGTGGTAGTTGTGAGTCGAATCATAGAAATTTTGCAAGTCTTTCAAGAGCTAAACAATTTTAATGGAGTACTTGAAGTTGTAAGTGCCATGAACTCTTCCCCAATATACAGACTTGACAACACCTTTGAGGTGAGTCTTTTATGTATCCGTGATAAATATATACCTAACCCACTTCTAAACTGTTTATAGGATATCAGGTTATTAGATCATTAACTAAATATATCCATTTATATTTTTAACCAATTTATGACCTTGAGCCTTTATTAAACTTGCACAACAGGCAAACAAAAATCGCTTCCTTCAGCAAAAATAAAGCAAACGGTGCCCGACTCACCACCCATCAACTTGTCCCCTAGCAGGGTAAACAGTAACTCTACTTTCATGGGGAAAAAACTTAGCAAATAAAAAAAAAAAATTATAATTATATAGCATATACAATACAAATTACCTTTTCCTTTCTTTTTTGTGTGATTGGCTTACTGATTTTCCTAGAAGTCTGCACTAAGATACAGATTTTGACCATTTCCTCCAACAAAAATTAAATTTTTGGTGAGATATTCCCAAAGGGGAATCACGTCTAAAGGGATGCAGACCTTGCCACTTTCTTCATTAGAGCCCTGCAGGTGCAGCGGCTGGTTGATCAAAAAAACACTCCCATAGAGATACACTTTGGACATGGACACAGACAAACGGCTGTTTCTTCAGAATAACAAAAGATATGAATGTGCAACAAAGTTTAAAATCCCTGCAATGTTCATAGATCACCCAGAGGGGAATATTTTTTTCTCAACAAAAGTAGAGTAACTCTTTAATTTTTGTCTGCCTCAGGGAGGTCTCGGAGAGAAGGTTTCCAGCCATTATACAGAACCTCAGCCACTAACAGTCCACCACTCTGCTGCCTGATCCTCTTTAGGCCTCTCTTGCAGGTGACTTAACCCCACAGGATCAAAGTCCCCATAATCTGGGTTTGGAGGTTCTTTCTCACCCAAAAGTCTCTATGAACCTCCGAAATCTGGGTCCCAAATGGGGACTTACTAATCCTGAAAGCACTGTAAATCAGACCTCTCTAAGTGAACTACCCTGGAACCTTTCATCCAGCATGGGTTAGAACCTGTGAGCATCTAAACTGCATACCAGTCTGCCCCCTTAAAGGGACCAATACCCAAACGGGGAAATATACCTGTTGTCCAGTGCTTGGACACGCGCTGTAGATCAAGCTTCCACTGTATGCTGTATAGATACAGAACTGAGACCAGCATAACTCCAAACTGTACATCACACAGCAGGAGCTTGATCAGTAATAAGCAGAGCAGTGCAAGGGGTGATGCGTTTTTCTTTATCGTACATCACGGGACACAGAGCCATAGTAATAACTATATGGGTATATAGGCCACCTTTAGGTGATAGACACGGGCACACCCTAAGACAGGACATTCACTCCCTATATAACCCCTCCCATTACTGGGAGTACCTCAGTTTTTTTCGCCAGTGTCTTAGGTGTTGGTCACGAGTAAAGATGTACTATGCAGAGGCTCCACTGGAGTATTCCTTGCTTGGAGCAAGCCTTTGCAACCGGATCCATCCAAAGTGCCATTGAGGCCAAGGTGGTTGGTACCTGGGCCTCGTCCTGGAAGAAACAAGGTTTTACCTATAACGCTTCTCTTTTGAGAGCTGGACCCTGGGATTCAGTGCTTTGGTCAGATTGCAGTGCCATAAGGCTTACTGACAGGGTGCTATACGGGTCCAGGGCAGTAGAACCCCCGATAAAAAGGGACCCCAGTCCTTAAAGGTTTTTTTAATGGAGCCCGCCGTGATGGACGAAGATTGGGTCTGTTTGGTTGTACCACAGGACCCTGCGGCGTGATAAGGTAAGTGGAGATTTCTAAGGAATTAAAAAAAAATTCCTTTGGATTTCTCCTATGCAATAAATGTTGTCATGCCTAAAGTCACCACTGGGGGCTGTAAAGAGCATGTACCTGTTTCCATGCTTTCAGATCTCGCTCTGTGTCAGCTGAAGCTGCATGGCTTCCTCCAGCTATCCGTCCTGGCCACCGGTAAGAGGTTGGAGGGGGGATTTGGCTGAAGTTTCTCCATCTGGGAATGCTATATTTCTCCCCCTATCCAGGAGCAGGCAGGGGGGACACTGTATGGTCTGGTGGTTTGCCGCCCCGCTCTCCTCTCCCCTGTACTCTCCTCCTTCACCCGCCCCTACACAAGCCGATCCGAGCGAATCAAAAGAAGGAGGGGTGTAGTGAGGAAGTAAGGGGGGCGTGGCTTAGCGCGGCGTGGGCGTCACAGCGCAGGGTGGATTATCTTATAAAAATTTGGACTAACGGAGGGACACAGAGCAGTCCTGGGCATGTGAGTGTGGGACACCGGCATTGCCCAAGGCACACTTACTCCGCATCAGGCGGAGCGCATAATAGCAGTAACAATTACTGAACTATTGCTCAGCAGTGGGTGCATTTTAAAGTAAGGTAAAGTACCTCTGCATTTGTGCTTAGGACTATGCATTCCAGAAGGGGATGTACAAATTCCTTAAAGAGGGGACCAAAGGTATCACCTTCAGGCTCTGAGGACCCTAGTCTCACCCCAGCTATGCCATCACCCCCTGAAGATACAGGGGTAGCTGATGAGGGTGAGCCATGAGGTTTGTTAAGTGTTGCAACTGTTTCCAACACTTCAGCCCCTGTCTACATTACTGAGGATGTAATCTCCTCAGCTTTGGTGGGGCTGGAGGAAAGGCTGACTACTCTAATCGCATCTTGGGGATGAGGCCCCCTCATTTCTCCTCGTCTGAGAAATCAATTGTGGAAGAGCCTTTTTCAGCTTCACAATCTGAAAAATTGCTGGTGCAATCGCTGACAGAAATGGTTCGCTCCCCATTTAAGCTACCTTTTAAATCAGCTGAAAAACCCACTTCTTTGGGTTCCCTAAAGCCTCCCCAAGCTTTGCATGCTTTTCCTGTCCATCCTTTGTTGGAACGGCTTATACATTCTGAGTGGGATCACCCAGATGAACATTTTCTCCCCCCTAAAAAGTTCTCTACACTTTATCCTATGGAGGAAAAATTCACAAAAAATGGTATATACCCGCAATTGATGCGGCTTTTTCTTCTGTGAATAAAAATGTAACTTGTCCGGTAGACAATGCACAAATGCTTAAGGATCTAACCGATAAAAGATTGGAATTCCTTTTAAAAAGCTAATTGTCTTTGGCAGAAACAGTAACTCAACCTGCAGTAGCGGCAATAGGGGTATGTCAATCCCTGAAGAACCAGTTGAGACAGGTGCTCAAGGTCATCCCTGATCAACAGGCACAGGATTTAGCCAAGCTACCGGGGGCATTATGTTTTGCTATTGACGCTATTAGAGATTCTATCCTTCAGACTTCATGCCTGACGCTTGTACTTGTGCATATGTGTAATATCTTATGGTTAAAAAAATTGGTCAACCGAAGCGCCATGCAAAAAACTCCTGGCTGGTTTTCCTTTTCACGGTGAACAACTGTTTGGAAAGGATTTCGATAAATACATCCAGAAAATTTCAAGTGGGAAAAGTACCCTTTTGCCAATTAAGAAAATAAATAAACGTCCTTCATTTAAACTGGCTCCTTCTCCAGGGTCGTCAGCCTCTAGGCACGACGGCCTCTGCCATCAGGTTTAAGGGGTAAACCTTAGGTTCAACCCCAGGGACAGAAGTCGTCCTGGGAAAGGAAACCTACAAAGCAGAATGCTAAGGCCTCTTTATGAAGGGGCGCCCCTGCTCGCGCGAGTGGGGGGGAAGATTTATGCAGTTCTCAAGGGTCTGGCAGGAAGAATTTCGGGACAGATAGGTGCTCTCCACAGTATCTCTGGGTTACAAACTAGAGTTCCGGGTGTTTCCATCCAAATTTTCTGAGGTCAAATGTCCCCAAAGATCCAAAGAAAAAAAGGCTCTCTTTCAAGCTTTAGACCGGCTTTTGTCTCAAAGAGTGATTATAGAGGTTCCCATGGAAGAGCAGGGGTTGGGGTTTTATTCAAACCTCTTCATGGTGCCAAAATCAAATGTGGATGTCAGACCCATTCTAGATCTCCAGGATCTGAACCGATTCCTAAATATCCGCTCATTTTGCATGGAATCAATCAGGTCAGTAGTCTCCATCCTGCAAGGAGGAGAGCTTCTGGCATCAATTGACATCAAGGATGCATATCTGCATGTGCCCATTTTTGCCGCTCATCAGAAAATTTCTACGTTTCAAGGTAGAAAAACGCCTAGGTTGGGTTCTCAACCTAGAGAAATCTTCCTTAAAACCATTAAGAAGGCTAGAATACTTGGGTCTGATCATAGATACAGACCAGAAAAGAGTATTTTTGCCACGAGCAAAGATCAGCGCCATAAAGGAGCTGGTCCGGGTCATCAGAGCAAAGAAAGTCCCTCCTATTCGCCTTTACATGAGGTTGTTGGGGAAGATAGTGGCTTTGTTCGAAGCCGTTCAATATGCTCAGTTTCATTCGAGACTGCTGCAACACAGTATCCTATCCGCTTGGAACAAAAATGTCCAAGCCTTAGACCTCATAAATGCATATATCTCCGAGGGTGCGCCAGAGCCTCAGTTGGTGGTGGTTAACCAAGAATCTACAGAAGGGGAAATCCTTTTTACCGGTCACATGGAAAGTGGTAACCACAGATGCCAGCCTTTCCGGTTAGGGAGCCGTCATGGAGGAGGCGATTGCCCAGGGGAAGTGGTCCAGATCCGAAAGGACCCTGCCCATCAATATTCTATAGATTCGGGCAGCACGCTTGGCCCTGAGGGCCTGGACATTCAGATTACAGAATTGTCCTGTCGGCATACAATCCGACAATGCCACGGACATGGCGTATATCAATCACCATCGTCAGTCTTCATTCGAGGAATAGAAAATTGGCAGGCGGACTACTTGATTCGCCTGCAGTTTTTCCCGGGGGAATGGTCCCTTCACCCCCAGATATCTTCCTTGCAATATGCCAGAGATGGGGGATCCCGGACATAGACCTATTCGCGTCCAGGTTCAACAAAAAGATCAACAACTTTGTGTCAAGAACAAGGGACCCTCTAGCATGCCGGACAGATGCCTTGGTGACTCCTTGGGATAATTTTTTACTATGTAGAATATGGCAATAATATGAACAAGCAATCCTTTTAGCTCAGTCTCTGTACTATTGCAGCAGCGCTTTTGTCCTTATTATCACCCAGGACTATATGGTAAACACACAGTCTGGTCTTAAAGAGATATTTCCACGTAGTGTTTTCTTGTGTAAAAATAGTGACAGCTTCCACCGTATATTTCAACCAATTCTTCACCACGTGCGGAATAAACTCCCCTTTGGGGATACACTCACCAGACCAATGGTCAAAACAAGCCTTTCAATATATCACCATGCATTAGCGTTCCTCCCACGTTCTATCTCCTCTGCAGCAATCGGCAGGATCATGCACAAATTTCTCCTCACAAAAACAAAGGGGTATTGCAATAGTGTGATACTGTTTTGAAAGCGTTTATTTAGATGAAAAAAACCTCCCCCCCTAATACAAAACGCGTACCATCAATAAGTTAGTCATATGCATTAAAATAGTGTGTGTCACTATGCCTGTATCTGTGCGGTTTCCTCCGGAACTGATTCTTCCCTGCTGTATAGAACAGCAATTCGATATCCTGTTTGTTCTGGAGCGCACGTCTGAGGCGCACACACGTCACTTCCGGTCTGTAGATCACCGCCCTGACGTTTCGTCGTTATCGGACTTCCTCTGAGGGCGTGATCTACAGCCGGACATTGTCTCCTAAATACCTCTGGTAGAGGAATCCTCCAATCCCAGGGTAAGCTGGGGATGATTGGCATCGGTGTCGTGCAATCGCAGCGTCCGCCCACCGCACTTTCCCCCAATCAGCCACATTCCATTGCAATGTCAGCATAGCATGTATTTCATTCTAAATATCAGCATAGTGTGTATGTAAGATGTGCGCATTCCACGGTTCACATCCCCACTTGCACAGTGACAGGCAGATCGATCCACATGTAATCACTGATATTACACAAGCAGGCAGACGAGTATTACGATTCATGGACCATGTTATTGTACATACAGTTACCATCTCTGTGTTTTCTAAGCCTGCACAGTACAAGCATATGGAGTTGTTTCTTTATTACTACTTTAACAATATTCTGTATCTTGTCAGTTTTGCATAGATACCCGCTGAATCTCTCATATCAGGTATTTTCTGAGCGGTTCTTATCAAAAAATGTTGTTGTGATCGGTCGGCCGACCGTCTCATTGTGTATGGCGGTATATGCCCACCATACCCGTTATTAATTTATTTTTTGGTGTGTATTTCATATTAATACATAAGGGTCAAGTCCATATGTGTAAATATGCTTGCTTGTACATTTCAACATTGTATGCTTTATGCGTATTTCTTAAGCGAGCATAGTTGACTTTTAACTGATCCCTAATGCTTGAATCACACTCCATATATCGTAGGTACTCGTGGTACGGGTATTCTAGATATCTCCACGAACTGGTACTGGGCAAAATAATGGAAAAATGCCCCATATATAAACAGTGTATGAACAAAAATGATCATATATAAAAAGTATTAAAAATTTTATATATAGATAAAAAATTTAAATAAAATATATAAACGTGTGTATATAAAATATGTAGCCTGATCATATAAAATGTCCATAAAAGATCTGGATAAAATCTCATATTTATCCAGATAAAGTTAATAAAAACACTGTATAAAATCCGATATTGGTCTCCTGGTAAAACTGGCCGATAGCAACTGAGTATAATAAGTACCGTCATAAAAGGGCGTAATATAAAGCAGATAAAAAAATTAAATAAAAAATTAAAAAAATTAATTAAATAAAAATGGATAAAAAATTCAATATGTAGATTGCAAAATAGATACACAATAGATGATAAAGTGATACGCTCCAAGCTGTACTTTAATTTCTAAACTGAATAAAGATGAATAAAAATGAATAAAAATCCAATCAAAAAATAGTGTCATATGCCTGCTAAAAATACGCATAAAACCTCTATAAATAGTTCACATATAAAATGGTTCCTCCATACATTCATCAGTTATTATTTCCCCTGTGGTGTCCTATTGAGAATGGAGTAGCCTTCCTGATGTTTTATTATACTTAAGTATCACTTATAAAACAATTTATATCTAATTCGACGTTCAAACCTTTTTGTACCAATACATCAGTGGCAAAGATCCATTGCGTTTCGCGCTTTGATAGTTCGCGCACCATATTCATGCCCCTCCAATGAGGTTTAATTTGTTCAATCCCCCAAAATAGTAGTCCGGAAGCATCCCTATTATGTTTGGTTTTAAAGTGCAGAGATACATTATGATCCTTGTAACCAATTTGGATATTATGGATATGCTCTGCGATTCTGATACGCAATTTCCTTTTTGTGCGTCCAATATATAACAACCCACAGGGACATTTAAGTGCATATACCACATGAGTACTGTTACAGGTAATAAATTGTTTAATGGAGAAAATCTGATTGTTTACTGGTGAGGAGAAGGATTCTAGTGATCTGCATGGGTTCGTCACTTCTCTGCACGCTTTGCATCTCCTACATGCAAAAAACCCATTTTGATCCCAAAACGTAGGGGGGGCGTTTTTTTTTTATTGGATTTTTATTCATTTTTATTCATTTTTATTCATCTTTATTCAGTTTAGAAATAAACTACAGCTTGGAGCGTATCACTTTATCATCTATTGTGTATCTATTTTTCAATCTACATATTGAATTTTTTATCCATTTTTATTAAATTTTTTCAATTTTTTATGTAATTTTTTATCTGCTTTATATTACGCCCTTTTATGACGGTACTTATTATACTCAGTTGCTATCGGCCAGTTTTACCAGAAGACCAATATCGGATTTTATACAGTGTTTTTATTAATTTTATCTGGATAAATATGAGATTTTATCCAGATCTTTTATGGACATTTTATATGATCAGGCTACATATTTTATATACACACGTTTATATATTTTATTAAAATTTTTTATCTATATATAACATTTTTAATACTTTTTATATATGATCATGTTTGTTCATACACTGTTTATATATGGGGCATTTTTCCATTATTTTGCCCAGTACCAGTTCTTGGAGATATCTAGAATACCCGTACCACGAGTACCTACGATATATGGAGTGTGATTCAAGCATTAGGGATCAGTTAAAAGTCAACTATGCTCGCTTAAGAAATACGCATAAAGCATACAATGTTGAAATGTACAAGCAAGCATATTTACACATATGGACTTGACCCTTATGTATTAATATGAAATACACACCAAAAAATAAATTAATAACGGGTATGGTGGGCATATACCGCCATACACAATGAGACGGTCGGCCGACCGATCACAACAACATTTTTTGATAAGAATCGCTCAGAAAATACCTGATATGAGAGATTCAGCGGGTATCTATGCAAAACTGACAAGATACAGAATATTGTTAAAGTAGTAATAAAGAAACAACTCCATATGCTTGTACTGTGCAGGCTTAGAAAACACAGAGATGGTAACTGTATGTACAATAACATGGTCCATGAATCGTAATACTCGTCTGCCTGCTTGTGTAATATCAGTGATTACATGTGGATCGATCTGCCTGTCACTGTGCAAGTGGGGATGTGAACCGTGGAATGCGCACATCTTACATACACACTATGCTGATATTTAGAATGAAATACATGCTATGCTGACATTGCAATGGAATGTGGCTGATTGGGGGAAAGTGCGGTGGGCGGACGCTGCGATTGCACGACACCGATGCCAATCATCCCCAGCTTACCCTGGGATTGGAGGATTCCTCTACCAGAGATTTTAGGAGACAATGTCCGGCTGTAGATCACGCCCTCAGAGGAAGTCCGATAACGACGAAACGCCAGGGCGGTGATCTACAGACCGGAAGTGACGTGTGTGCGCCTCAGACGTGCGCTCCAGAACAAACAGGATATCGAATTGCTGTTCTATACAGCAGGGAAGAATCGGTTGCGGAGGAAACCGCACAGATACAGGCATAGTGACACACACTATTTTAATGCATATGACTAACTTATTGATGGTACGCATTTTGTATTAGGGGGGGAGGTTTTTTTCATCTAAATAAACGCTTTCAAAACCGTAACACACTATTGCAATACCCCTTTGTTTTTGTGAGGAGAAATTTGTGCATGATCCTGCCGATTGCTGCAGAGGAGATAGAACGTGGGAGGAACGCTAATGCATGGTGATATAGTGAAAGGCTTGTTTTGACCATTGGTCTGGTGAGTGTATCCCCAAAGGGGAGTTTATTCCGCACGTGGTGAAGAATTGGTTGAAATATACGGTGGAAGCTGTCACTATTTTTACACAAGAAAACACTACGTGGAAATATCTCTTTAAGACCAGACTGTGTGTTTACCATATAGTCCTGGGTGATAATAAGGACAAAAGCGCTGCTGCAATAGTACAGAGACTGAGCTAAAAGGATTGCTTGTTCATATTATTGCCATATTCTACATGATTACAGATTCTAAGCAGCTGCTAGACATCAATGGTGGACTGAATCCATATATTTAGATTTTTATTTTATTTATATATTTATGTATTTATATATATATATATATATATATATATATATATATATATATATATATATATATATATTGTGTTTTATCCATGATTTAAGAGGTTTTATCCAGTAAGCGCGGAGGGGTGGGCCATAAGGGCGGTCTTTTTTTGGTTACACTCTATTTTACATAATTTTTTACTAATTTATGCATTCCCTCTTATTCTGCTACTTCCACGACTTCTTCGCAGGATCAAACAGGAAAGAAAGTTGGTGGTTCTTGTGGCCCAGAAGATCTTGGTATGCAGAGATCGTAAAGATGGCGGTAGGGGACCCATGGATCCTTCCACCACGTCCGGACCTGCTCTCACAGGGTCCGGTATTCCATTCTACCTTACAAGCACTAAATTTTACGGTTTGGCTATTGAAACCCACATTCTGAGGAAGCGTGGGCTGTCAGGATCAGTTGTATCTACTTTGATTAATGCAAGAAAGCCAGCCTTTCAGAGTCGTATATCATAGAATCTGGAAGGCATATGTTTCCTGGTGTAAATCCAGGGGTTGGCATCACAGGAAGTATGTCATAGGTAGAATCCTGGCCTTTCTACAAATAGGGCTAGAGATGAAGCTGGCCTTGAGTACCTTTCAAAGGCAAAGTTTCCCCCCTTATCGGTATTGTTTCAACGACCACTTGCTTCGCATTCTTTGGCCCGTAACTTTTTACAGGAGGTAACGTGGCTTAATCCACCGGTTAAGCCACCCCTGAACCCTTGGGACTTTGAATTTAGATCTGTTGGGATTACAGAAACAGCCTTTTGAGCTGATACAACATATTACCTTGGTCCTTTTGACAAGGAAGCTAGTTTTTCTGGTAGCCATATCTTCTGCAAGAAGGGTATAGGAGTTGGCCGCTCTTTCTTGGCCGCTATATTTAATTATTCACAAGGATAGGATATTATTGCGTCCTCATCTTCACTTTCTACCAAAGGTAGTGTCTGGTTTTCATCTAAACCAGGACATTGTTCTACCTTCATTTTTTCCAAAACCCTGTTCTATGGAGGAAAAGTCGCTGCATTCGCTGGATGTAGTGAGAGCAGTCAAAGTCTACTTGAAAGCAACTGCTCAGATTCGAAAAGCGAATGTTTTGTTAGTGCTGCCTGAAGGTCCTATGAAAGGACAGGCAGCAGCGAAATCTACTATTTCTAAGTGGATTCGGCAAGTAATTGTTCAAGCTTATGGTTTGAAGAGGAAGATTCCACCTTTTCAAATCAAAGCGCACTCTCTCAGGGCTGTTAGTGCTTCATGGGCCGTGCATCACCATACCTCCATGGCTCAAATCTGCAAGGCCGCAACTTGGTCTTCAGTCCATACATTCACTAGATTCTATCAGGTGGATGTAAAAAGGCATGAGGATATCGCCTTTGGGCGCAGTGTGCTGCAGGCTGCAGTATAGGTCCTCAAGTCTGGCGCCCTGTTTTTTTGTTTGTGTCTCCTTCCCTTAGATAGCATTGCTCTGGGACATCCCATATAGTTATTACTATGGCTCTGTGTCCCTTGATTTACAATAAAGAAAATAGGATTTTTATAACAGCTTACCTGTAAAATCCTTTTCTTGGAGTACATCACAGGACACAGAGCTCCCTCCCCTCTTTGGTTACACGTGTATTGCTTGGTCACAAAACTGAGGTACTTCCAGTAATGGGAGGGGTTATATAGGGAGTTTATTTCCTGTCTTAGGGTGTGCCAGTGTCCATCACCTAAAGGTGGCCTATTTACCCATGTAGTTATTACTATGGCTCTGTGACCCTTGATATACTGCAAGAAAAGGATTTTACAGGTAAGCTGTTATAAAAATCCTATTTTTCCTCAATCCTGACCTGCTTCACCTCCACTACAGTGCTGTTCAAACAGTTCACCTGGTAGTGCCAATGCAGATACAGTTCTGCATTTTTTTTTTAAAGGTTTGTGTGTGTGTGTGTGTTTGTGTGTGTGTGTGTGTGTGTGTGTGTGTTTGTGTGTGTGTGTGTGTGTGTGTGTGTGTGTGTGTGTGTGTT
This sequence comes from Lithobates sylvaticus, assembly GCA_028564925.1. Taxonomy (NCBI): domain Eukaryota; kingdom Metazoa; phylum Chordata; class Amphibia; order Anura; family Ranidae; genus Lithobates; species Lithobates sylvaticus. The sequence goes on from CM053028.1 coordinate 170,929,358, forward strand.
TGTAAACTTTTTTTAATCATGACTCCTAATTCTGTATGATCGGAACACTTTTCTAAGCTAGCTGGACTGCTTTTTTTAGGGCTCGTTCACAATACCAATAGCAAGGATTGGCACACCTCTAAAAGGCTCAGATTGCTTTTCAGAAGCACATGACAGGCTGTGAGGAGGCACTATGTGGCCTCCTCGCCACCTGTTTTAACATCCTAAATGCAGCACCACCATGCTACAACCGCATTCATTGCACGTGTTTGCAGGGCAGTTGCAATGTGGCCCCATTCACCTGAATAGGTCACATTCAGCAGGCAGTAGTGCCCGCCAATACTGACAGGGTGTATGTCCCCAACCCATGTCTTTGCAGCTAAAGGGGGATTAGCGAGGGGCAGCTCAACCATGTGGTTTTACTGTCCTCTTCGCACCAGAATGCAGCGCGGGAAAGGTGCATGTTTTCCACACCGCACAAGGAAGATGTTGCCCTTGCTAGACGTAGGTGCTTTTGGCAACCCAAACACATCCAGAAAACGTAGAAAATTTGCAGCCACCAAACCACTTGGTACCTCAGTACAATGCGGTTTAGGTCGGTGCAATTTTTAAAAGTAGCGTCTGCTTCTTGAAATGAAATGGGCTGTCACGAAATGGAACATGCTCAAACGCACGCATTTGTCATGTTATGACTAAGGCCTTATAGGCTGAAGTGCGTTAATTGTTTTTATCTGCATTTATGCACTATGCCTTTTTTAATAAAATTAAGATTTTTTAGGAGCAATAACCGGAGTGCGGATCATCTTTCCTACATTACTCAGCCAACGACTGTGGATCAAGTACCCGGGAGCTCTGCTATCTATTTGTTGTATGGGTAGTAGCACTGATTTTTCTGTTTACACCTCAAACGCACGCATGCCAGTGTGAACTGGCCCTTATACTTGGGGTGCCTCGAGACTGAGAATACTTTTAAAGGGCACCTTGACCGAAAAAGATAGAGAAACACAGCTATAGCCTATGGTGTATGTATATTTTGCGTCCTGTGTTGTACTCCAAGATATGGAATTTACAGGCAAGTCAAAATTCCTTTTTTAAAGAGGCTCCTCTGCATATGAATGATAAGTAGCAGTGGTATATTTCCTAAAATATGCATACACAAGTTCCATTTCACACACACATTCCAACAAGACAAAACTATGTACAAATGTTACCATACTGTCAATAAGCACCACTGAGGAACAAACAGAACCTAATTTTCTGAGTTATTATGATGGCTCACACATATGTGCACATAACCTGTCTGAATTCCAAGTTGGAAGCCAAACAAAGAATAAGCAAACTGTTCCTTAACTACTTCAGATCTGCGCTATACCTGAATGATGGCTACAGCACGGATCTGCTTTGCAAGCTGGTCACGCCCTCCTGCAGGGCGTGCGGGTTGGGATTGCCCGAGTCAGTGATACTCGGGTGATCACAGATAGGGTCAATCCCGACCCCTTACCACATGATCAGCTGTCAGCCAATGACAGCTAATCACGTGATGTAAACAGTGGATTGGTAATCTTTTCTTTTCTTTTTTTTTCGATCATCGGCTTCTGTTGAAGGGACATCGGTCCCAAGCAGGGAGAGGCGATGCCGCCTCATATGTGCCCACAGTGCCCACCAGTACATCAGTGCCACCTATCTATGCCCACGAGTTCCACCTATCAATGCCCATCAGTGCCACCTAGCAGTGCTGCCTATCAGTGTCGCCTACCAGTACCAGTCATTGCCCATCACTGCCACCCATCAGTACCCATCACTGCCACCCATCAGTGCCCTCTATCAGAGCCACCTATCAGTGCCCTTCACTGCCACCTATCAGTGCCGCCTATCAATGCCCTTCAGTGCCACCTCACCAGTGCAGCCTCATCATCAGTGCCCATCAGTGCAGCCTATTGGTGCCCATCAGTGCAGCCTCATCAGCGTACATCAATGATGGAGAAAAATTACCCGTTCGCAAAATGTATTACAAAATATAAAACGGTTTTGTATTTTTTTATTATTCAGTCTTTTTTATTATTTTTTTTTAACAAAAAAAACAAAAACGCAGAGGTGATCAAATACCACCAAAGAAAAAAAAATTATAAAAATTTCATTTGGGTACAGTGTTGTATGACCGCGCAATTGTCATTCAAAGAGTGACAGCGCTGAAAGCTGAAAATTGGTCTGGACAGGAGGGGGGTTTAGGTGCCCAGTAAGCAAGTGGTTAATAAAAAAGCATTATTCCTATCTGCTTTAACAATCCGCTTCAATAAAGTGTAGCATTCAATATTTTACATTCAGTAACACCATTTCACATGCACTCAAGCAAGACAAAACTTCTGCATGTTCACTGAAAAGACTTGCCACACTTCAATCCTGTTGTTTTTTACATAGGTTGAAAAAAAGACACTAGTCCATCTAGTTAAACCAATTTAATGTCTAAGGTTCAGCTGATTTTACAATGAGATCCTTTAGCAAGCCTGGTCCATGATTCTAGAAACCTGAAGCAGCACAATTCTGTCTAGTAGATTTTACAATGTCTATACTCTGGGGTGCCAAATGTACAATTTTGTTTGCTGTGCCTTGTTTTCATAATCTGAGCCAGCTGGATCTCAAAATAAGGTTGGGTTTATTTACAAATGGGGATTTACATTAATTCTAATTAGAAATAGTCATAGACATAATATCTGAGAGGAATTGAAGGGGGAGGGGTTAAGTTTAAAGTGCTTGTAAACAATCACCTTGTAAAACAACCCATTCCGTTAAAACATTATAAATACCTTTTTTTACAATTGATCACACTCCCTGTGCGCTCAGCTACATAAGACCTGGGGGGGGGGGGGGGGGAGCAGCACACTGCCTCCCAGTAAATAGCTGTGCAGTGGGGGCGTGTCAGGACAGGTCGGATCATTGGAGGAGAGCAGGCTAAGTTCTCAGCATAGCTAGAGAACTGACCACAATGTGCTCTCCTGCTTAGTTTGGTTCCTCCTGGTCACTGTGCTAACAACCTCAGGTGGTGTATTTTAGTTAGTCAAAGCTGCACAGATGTCAGTTTTATCAATTCCATCATACAATTAATTTTGATTCTTCAGTCTGGGCACAATTACACATGGATTATGTTCTGGGCATACAGTCATGGCCAAAAATATTGTCAACCCTGCATTTATGTCAGATAATGCACCACATTGCCCAGAAAATTGTTGCAATTATAAATGTTTAGTCATTCTCATGTTTATTTATTTTGTTTGTATTGGTATGACACAAAGTGGAGAAATAAAAAGCTAAATCGGACACATTCCACGCAACACTCCAAAATTGGACTGGACAAAATTATTGGCACCTTTTCAAAATTGTACGAAATAATTGCATTCCAAGTTTGTAATGCTCCTGTAATTTTTATTTCAACTGTATCAATTAACAGGTACTGACAATATAGAAATCACATCGGCAACCAGTTAAAATGGTGAAAAATGTACTCAACCTGTGTGTTTCGAAGCATGGAGAAGAGAAAGAACAGCAAGGAATTGTCTGAGGATTTGAGAACAAAAATTGTGGGAAAGCATGGACATTCTCAAGGTTACAAGTCCATCTCTAGAGATCATAATGTTCCTGCGTCCACTGTGCGCAATATTGTCAAGAAGTTTACAGCCCATGGCACTGTAGCCAATCTCCCTGGATGGGGACGAAAGAGAAAAATCGATCTAAGATTGCAACAAAGAATTGTTCCAATGGTGGATAAAGAAGCTCGATTAAGTTCCAATTTTGAAGCTGACCTTCAGGCGCAGGGTACAACTGTGTCAACTTGCACTATGCGTCGCCATCTGAATGAAAATCGATGCTATGGTAGGAGACCCAGGAGGACCCCACTGATGACACAAACATAGAAAAGCCAGATTGGAGTTTGCCAAAATCCTTTTAGGAGAATGTGTTGTGGGCAGACAAAACAAATTTACAGCTTTTTGCTAAAGCCCATCATTCTGTTTTCAGAAAAAGAAATGAGGCCTTTAAAGAAAAGAATACAGTCAAGCATGGTAGAGGTTCACTGATGTTTTGGGGTTGCTTTGCTGCTTTAGGCACTGGATGTCTTGACCCTTGTGCATGGCATTATGAACTTTGAAGACTACCAAAGAATTCTGGGGTGCAATGTAGGGCCCAGTGTCAGAAGTTTGGGTCTCCGTCAGAGGTTATGGGTCTTACAGCAGGACAATGACCCAAAGCACATGCCAAAAAGCACCCAGAAATGGTTTAGGACAAATCGCTGGAGAGTACTGAACTTGCCAGCAATGAGTCCAGATCTAAAGCCCATAGAGCACCTGTGGAGAGATGTAAAAAAAGCAGTTGGTAAATGGAACCCTTTCAAACTGAGAGACCTGGAGCAGTTGGCGAAAATGGTCCAAAGTTCCAGTAGAGAGGTGTAAGAAACTCTTTGTTTACAGGAAGAAATTGGTTTCGGTTATTTTTTCCAAGGGGTGTGCTAACAAATATATTAAATTGAGGGTGCCAATAATTTTGTCTAGTCCATTTTTTGAGTTTTGTGTGTAATGGGTCAGATTTGGTTTTTTGTTTCTCCACTTTTTTTTGTTTCATACCAATAAAAGAAATATGAGAATGCCTAAACATTTGTAATTGCAATTAGTTTCTGGACGAAGTGGTGCATTATCTGACAGAAATGCAGGGGTGCCAATATTTTTGACCATGGCTGTACATAAAATTCATTACTCTCTACTAATGCTTCTTGGAACTGAATGCTAGCTCCCTGCTGACATGTTCAAAAGATGACACCCCAAGGAAAAGACTTGGAAAAAAAAGCTGACACTTGCATATGTAAGTTTCTTACATATTAACCACTTCAGCCCAGGAAGTATTTACCCTCCTTCCTGACCGGGCCATTTTTTGCGATACGGCACTGTGTCGCTTTAACTGACAATTGCGTAGTCGTGCGACGCTGTACCCAAACAAAATTTACATATTTTTTTTCCCCACAAAGAGCTTTCTTTTGGTGGTATTTGATCATTTTTTGATCGTTTTTTATTTTTTATAGCTATAAACAAAAAAAGAGCGTAAATATTGAAAAAAAAAAAACACAATTTTTTTTAACTTTTTGCTATAATAAATATCACTTAATTTTTTTAAACAAAACACATTTTTTCCTCAGTTTAGTCCGATATTTATTCTTCTATATATTTTTGGTAAAAAAAAATGCAATAAGCGTATATTGATTGGTTTGTGCAAAAGTTATAGCGTCTACAAAATAGGGGATAGAATTATGGCATTTTTTTTTTTTTTTTACACTAGTAATGGCAGTGATCGACGATTTTTATTGGGACTGCGACATTGCGGCCGACAGATCGGACACTTGACACTTTTTTGAGACCACTGACATTTATACAGCGATCGGAGCTAAAAATAGCCACTGATTACTGTATAAATGTCACTGGCAGGGAAGGGTAACACTATGGGGCAATCGAGGGGTTAACTGTGGGGGGGATGAGACTACCTGGGGGAGTAGACTGATCGGTGTTCCTATATACTAGGAACACACAATCTGTCTCCTCTCCACTGTCAGAACGTGGATTTGTGTGTTTACACACATCCTCGTTCTGGCTCTGTCAGGGGCGATTGCTTGTGCCCGGCGGACATCACGGGCCGCCTGGCACACGCATCGTCTCCTCAGTCCCGCGGCCGGCACAAGCGTGCGCCTCCGGCACGGCACTCGTCCCCTATACCCCTTAAAGCGCCCGACATACAGCTACGGCAATTCGCGCAGGGTTGCCATTCTGACGGCGGTCGGCAAGCGGTTAAAGGCTTTCTTCTTTGGTATTTAAAAAAAAATAATTAAAAATGTCATACTCGCCTGCCCTGTTCAGTAGTTTTGCTCAGAGTAGCCACGATCCTTCTCTTCTTGGGTCCCTCACCGGCCCTCTCTCCTGCCCCCAGAGCAAGCCGCTTGCAATGGGGGCACCCAAGCAGGCTCATTCCTGAGCTGTGGCTCTCCGTGTCCATTCACACACAGAGCCGTGATTGGCCCCGCCCCCTCTCTCTCCTCATTGGCTCACTGGCTGTGAGGAGAGTGAGTCCCCGGAGAACTGAGACTCTAGTGCACATAAAAAACCTTGAGCTTTTAGAACCACTTTTAAAGATGAAAATACCTTTTTGTCTAACCAACCTATCCACCTTTTTAACCACTTGCCTACCAGGCCATTTCTGATATTTTTTCTGATATTTTTCAAAGTATTCAGATCGCCGAAAACGTACTGTACTGTATATTTTTTTTTAAATCCGGCGCCATTGGCAGCCGAGTAAACAGGAAGTGACGTTGTGACGTTGCTTCCGTGTTTACATTCAGGAGACTGGAACTAAGCCGTTTCTGGCTTCGTGCCAGTTTGTCTCTAGCCGCCAGAAGTGGCAGCTCGAGGAACAGGTCTCCCGGTGGGACGGGAGACCCGGTCAGAGCGGGGGGGGGGGTATGTCCCCTCCCGCTCCTCCGGGCTAACAATCGAGCGGCTTTTAGCCGCATAAGTTGTTATCCCTGGATAGCCGATCGCCCGCTCTAAAAAACAGGCATCATCCTGGTATAACGCCCGAAAGCCGAGGGCGCATATCTGCGTATGCTCGGCGGGGAGGAGTTATATAGGGAGCACTGCCCCATTCAACTCTTAGTCACCAATGTGAGCAGGGGCAATGGCATTATTTGGGCTCACAATGCTATCTGGCTGTGAGCTTGCTGAGCAGACTGAACTGGGCAAACGTCTGCATTTGATATTGTGCCATTGGATTATCCCATTGCGTTCAGATTTATGTTTATGCACATCCACTCAGGAACTGACCATAAAAATGTCTGGCATAATGTTTTTCATTACGTTTTTATTTATTTTGCTTGTCTTCCTTTATAGCAAATATCAAGTCGGCAGAGAAAAATTCTAGAAGAAGCTCATGAATTGAGTGAAGATCACCAAAAGAAGTATTTAGCTAAACTCAGGTCAATTAATCCACCATGTGTGCCTTTTTGCGGTAAGTATTGTTTGATTAATTTCAAAATAACTTATGTGGTAGATTGATGAATAGTCATCCACATCCCTTATAATTTAAAAACCACAATGGTAGACACAGACAACACATGCTTAAATAAAATTCATATATTTATCATATTGCATCATAAAAGATAGACATTTAACCCTTGCGCTGCCAGGTCCATATGTCTTACGGACCTAGCAGCAGGGGGTTTTACTAACACTGGGAGTGTGTGTATATCTGACCAGCCTTCTCAGCCCCTGGACCAGCCAAATTGTTTGTAAAATATAAAATATGGTGCTGTGCCGAGTAAATAGATGCCAAACATGTCACAGTTTAAAACTGTGCACGCTTGTTGAATGGCACCAAACTACGGTATTTAAAAATCTACATAGGCAACACTTTATAAGCCTTTACAGGTTACCAGTTTAAAGTTGCAGAGGAGGTCTGGTGCTAGGATTATTGCTCACGCTCTGATGTTTGTGGCAGTACCTCACATGTGTGGTGTGATCGAAGTGTTTGCCTTTGCATGCGAGCACAGGGGTGCTTTAATTTTTATTTATTTTACACTATTTAAATTTTTTTACTATTTGGTACAATGTGACAGATGTTGATGGGACTGATGCTGATGTGCACTGTGGACAGGGACAGATAGTGCAGGTTCTCTTTAAAAAGACATCCACGGTCTAAAAGACACATTTTATTTAACTTCTTTATTTTAATTGTGGGGAAAAATTACAACTTCAAAAAACTCACCATTCCTAAATGTTTTGTCCTGCTACTTTCAAAAAAGGGGTGATTTACGGGGTATTTGTACTATTCTGGCATGTTAGGGCCTCGAGCAATGAGATTTGCCATTGGTACATCAGGTGTGATCAATTTTCAGTGATTGGCACTGTAATGGATCCACATCACACTCCTCATGAGTGCTTCTGTCAGTACACTGCTTCCTCCAATCTGGACCCTCCGATATCAGATTTTACAGTCGATATATTGTAAGAACCAGGCGAGACTAGCTCAGTTACACAGCTTGAACATGGATTGTTTTTACACGCTCACCCGCCCACTCCCTTAACCACCTCAGCCCCGGACCAATTGGCAGCCAAAGGACCAGGCCCCTTTTTGCGATTCGGCACTGCATCGCTTTAACTGACAATTGCGCGTTCGTGCGACGTGGCTCCAAAACAAAATTGGCGTCCTTTTTTTCCCACAAATAGAGCTTTCTTTTGGTGGTATTTGATCGCCCCTGCGGTTTTTATTTTTTGCGCTATAAACAAAAATAGAGCGACAATTTTGAAAAAAATGCAATATTTTTGCTTTTTGCTATAATAAATATCCCCAAAAAATATATAAAAAAAATTATTTTTTCCTCAGTTTAGGCCGATACGTATTCTTCTACATATTTTTGGTAAAAAAATCGCAATTAGCGATTATTGATTGGTTTGCGCAAAAGTTATAGCGTTTACAAAATAGGGGATAGTTTTATAGCATTTTTATTAATATTTTTTTTTTACTAGTAATGGCGGCGTTCAGCGATTTTTATTGTGACTGCGACATTATGGCGGACACATCGGACATTTTTGACACATTTTTGGGACCATTGTCATTTATACAGAAATCAATGCTATTTAAATGCATTGATTTCTGTATAAATGACAGTTGTAGTGAAAGAGTTAACCACTAGGGGGAGGGGCTGACGTCATTGATCGGCTTTCCCGATGACTGGGAACAGCCAATCAATGACAGGCAGAGTAGGAAGCGCGGGGAGAGGTTTGTTTACACAAACCTCTCCCCGTTCTTCAGCTCCGTAGCCCGATCGCGGGACACCAGCGGCGATCGGGTCCGCTGGTCCCACGGCCGGGGTCACGGAGCTCTCGACCGGGTTGCGAGCGCGCCGCTGGCGGCGCGCGCGACCCACGGGCAGGCAAATTAAAGGGGACGTACAGGTACGTGGTTTTGCCTGCCCGTGCCATTCTGTAGACGTATATCTACATGAGGCGGTCGGGAAGCGGTTAACGGGCGCTTCTACCATATGTCCCAGGCTCCGCTTGCCCATCTGCATGAACGGCATAGCAGGTGGTGCCAGGTAGAGGGGAGGGAACTAAGCGCATATGCATCCACTCTCCTTCCCTTCCTGCTGACCTGGAAGTCATCTGTAATCATCACCTCCGAGTCCTCATGTCAGTTTCCCCGGCCAGCGGGAAATAATCAATTGCAGTGTGATCTGCACTGCATTAAAATTTACTGGAGAACAGGGGAGGCATCCAAGGTCTTTTAGACCCTGGATCTCTCTTTAAACAGAACCTGCACTATCTGTTCCTGTCCACAGTGCACATTAGCATCTGTACTAGTGCCCCGTCAACATCTGGCACAGTTTACCAAATAATAAAACATATCAAATAGTGTAAAATAAACAACTGCGATCACACATGTGAGGTATTGCAACAAACATCAAAGCGTGCGCGATAATTCCAGCACCAGACCTCCTCTGTAACTTTAAACTGGTAAAGGCGTATAAAGCCTTGCCTATGTAGATTTTTAAATACCATAGTTTGGCGCCATTCCACAAGCGTTCACAGTTTTAAAGCGTGAAATGTTTGGCATCTATTTACTCGGCGCAGCACTATATTTTATATTTTACAAACAAATTGGGTATTATATTGATTGTGTGCACTAAAATTCATTAATGTGTAATTTTTCCCAAAAAATTGCATTCGAAAAACCACTGTGCAAATACCATGTGACATAAAAAATTGCATATGCTTATGTCGTTTGAGAAATAAATTGTTAATATGACATTTTTGTGGGTACTTTTCAAAAAGGGGTAATTTGGGGAGTATTTATACTGTCCTGCATGTTAGGGCCTCGAGCAATGAGATCGGCCATCAGTACATCATGTGTGATCAGTATTCAGTGATTGGCACTGTAACTGATCCCCATCGCACTCCTCTTGAGTGCTTCCATCAGTACACTGCTTCCTCCAATGTGGACCTTCAGATATCAGATTTTAGAGCTGATATATTGTAAGAACCAGGCAAGACTAGCTCAGTTACACAACTTGAACATGGAATGATTTATTGGACAAGAATACAGCCTTTTATACATTTGAGAAGTATGTCAGTCCCTCACATACAAAATAACCCCAAATTTTTACGCAAAACATCATACAATGGTTTAGCTAACGAGGTACAGCTGACTCATGGCTAATCCCATCACATCACTTAATTGACCGCCTGGATGACTCAGATGTCACATTGCAGACCAGCCTTGCCGCATTCTATCTAACTGCAGACAATACACATTATCATAAGCGTAAACACAGCAAACCTTCAAAAAATAGCAGACAACCTAATTACAATTAACAATACAAACTGTCATCTCCCCCTCCTCAGCCTAGTAAGCAGCAAACTATAGTAAGAGTAGACTGTCCGGCTCCTACACAGTTCTAGAGACCTGTGATCAGCTCTTTCAATTAACATGTCGAGTTAAGTATCAAACAAACCAGACGGGTTGACTCCGAAGTTAGTCCATAGTTCCAGTCCCCCAATGCCTGTACCCACAGAGTACCCCAAACAAATTGTTCCGAACGGAGCATTACTCACCCAGCTAACCTCTGCCTCTCTCGTAGAACATACACGCTGCTGGGGGGAAGTGTGAACTGGGCCTTCCCCCTGGAGTCCCTTCAGCCACTGGAGAGAAGACAGGGTGGCTGGGTCCACGCCGTCATGCTGTTGGGCATCTGGTCCGACTGCCCTGCATCCCTGGGGTATACAAGTGGAGACTGAAGTCCCATCCACCTTTACAGGAAATCCATCCTCTGCTAGTTGAGGGCAGAGGCCAGCAGCACTCTGCTCTGTTGCCAGCACTTCTGCTGGGGACCCAACATTATGTTCTCCGGCTAACTGTTGGGTAGGGAGGCCAACTGCCCTGGCTCTCTGGAACTCTGCAGTTGTTACCGGTGCTGGGCAGAGGTTGGTAGCACTCTGCCCTGTTGCCAGCACTTCTGCTGTTTTTCTGTTAGTGGAGACCGCAGCCCCATCCACTGACACCAGATCAGTTGTGAGATGCCCATTGCATTCTCTCCTTTGATCCTGATCTGCAGCTCGGGAGTGACCGCCACCTCCTCACCCTGGGCCTCCAGAACTGCCAAAGGTGTGGGACAGAGGTCTTGGATCCTCTGTCCGGTTGCCAGTGCTTCGTTTGTGTCAAAATTCTGGGGCGCCGTCTGCTGCTGGAACTCCCTTTGTCTGGTACTGTCTCCCAGGTGCACAAATCCTTGTTGGCGGGGGGGAAGGGCAGCTTCCTCTCCCTGCATCTCTGCAATCCACTGGGGAAGAAGATACACCACCTCCTCACCTCGGGCCTCTGAACCTGCCATGGGTGTGGAGCAGGGGTCTGCAGTACTCTGTCCTGCTGCCAGCACTTCTGATTGGGGTTCGCTAGGTGGTTCCTCCTCTACACAAACGTCTATTAAATCCCCAGTCTCTGGAATTGCTAAAAGTCTAGGGCATGAGCTGGTGGTCCTCAGGCCCAGTGCCAACACTTTGGCAGGTGACTCATCATCAAAAACATCCTCTGATGAAAAGTCCATTAAATCCATTGCTGACACTTCAGCCAAGAATTCAGAGCTGTCTGCTGGTACTTCCCTATAGTCCCTGGCACAGGGAGCCCAGCCCTGGCGCTGAGCAGTGTCTAGCAGTTGTCTGTAGGCGATCTCCAGCTCCCATTCCTGAATGGCCAGAAACTCTATATCTTCCAGTGCACTTCTGAGACGTTCATGATCTCTTCTCTGAAATCCTTGATATTGTCCAACGGCCACTCCAAATCGCTCCCAAAGTTATGGTCCCATCAGTACAACAATCCCAGGCTACCGTAGACAAAGCCTTCCGTTGGGCTGTCATCCACTATCCAAGGGCATGCTTTGGGATACATGCCAGTGGAGGGCTCTGTAGCTCTCATCCAGCTGCATCTCTTCCCAGACCAGCCTGCTTAACTCAGCTGTTGTCAGAAACCATGAATCGGACCGAGACAGAATCACACTTGTTTAATAATAAAAGTAAATGAAACAAACTTAGTCAAAACAGAGCCAAAGTTCAGTAAACGGAACGGATAGTCAGACAAGCCAGGAGGCCAGGGAACAGCGTAGTGGAACAACGAGCAGGATCTGGAGCCAGAAGGAATGTCAGCCAAGCAAGTCTTTAAAGGGAATGCAGGAGATAGTCTCTGTGATGTTGACCAAGGAGAAGGCAGAGATCATCTGGGCTTGGCGGCTTAAGTAGGCAGGACTGACGGGCAGGATATCATCAACAAGTGAGTCACTGTGAAGGGATAGGAGCTGGCAATTAGCCAACAGCTGAGTGGCCAGCTCAGAGAAGGAAGGGCTGAGCCCAGCCCTGATAGCTGTCTGCTCCTTGTGTGTTTTTTCTCCCAAAAACAGCACCCACAATCCATACTGGGACCAGTACCTTTCCTTGATGAAGGGGGGAATTTTTCCCTGTTGGCGCTGCTCACAGGCTAGCCTTTCCTTTCAAAGTTCACAGTGGATAGAATCATACCCTCCCAGCAGGACCAGCTCTGATACTGGTCCTCTGTGCTGTATCTGCATCTCTAGATAACTGCAGACAATACACATTAACATAAGTGTAAACACAGCAAACCTTCAAACAATGGCAGACGGCTACAATTAACAAAACAAACAGTGATCTCCTCCCTTCTCAGCCTACTAGGCAACAAACCATAGACTGTGCGGCTCCTACACAGTTCTAGAGGCCTGTGATTAGCTTTCAATAAACATATTGAGTTCAGTATAAAAAAAAGGAATAGTTTTGTGTGTGTGTGTGTGTGTGTGTGTGTGTGTATGTGTATATAATAGTCATAGCTATGTACCAGTACACTCGCACCCCTAGATTTTGTAGTGTGAGTGGAGTGGTAAGCCCTTCCCACCCATGCAAAGTTCAAACATGAGACCGAGTCTGCTGAGAGGGGAGTCTCCTGTAAGCCACAAACTGCAGGCAAGTGCTTACGAAGTGAAGTAGACACCATGATGCGTTTTAGCGTGTCATGTTGCCCCCAATATTTTACGATAACACAGGTACCATTGTCATTTTAAGAGAACTTGCATAGGTATTGCAGGGTAGAAAAATAATGCTCCAGCCGGAGCAATAGGTGTCAGAGGAGCCTTTCCCATAGTTAAAGGGATTGTAAACCCTCATGGTTTTTCACCTTAATGCATTCTATGCATTAAGGTGAAAAACCTTTTTCAGTGCTCCAGCCCCCCCGTTTTACTTACCTGGACGCCGTCATCTTCTGTCCGGGAACGAGCACACCATCTGCAGCTGGTGTCTCGTGTCCCGATTGGATAGGTTGATAGCAGCGCAGCCGAGTCCTGCATTCTGTGTGACTGGACACAGATGCGGGACTCGGGACCGTGCCCGCACTGGTGTCCACCAAGAAGAGCGCTTCTCCAACGTGGACACTCGATGCAGGAAGGAGCCACCAGCGCCACTATGGGACCCCAGAAGTGGAGGTTCGGGGCCACGCTGTGCAAAACAAACTTCACAGTGGAGGAAAGTATAACATGTTTGTTATTTTTAAAAAAAACTAGGGTTTACAACCCCTTTAAGGACAAGTATTCCAGTGGTGTCCATTGGTACTGCAGTCAAACACAATCAGGCACAAACCTGCACATGTAAACAGTTGAACAGGTCCCCCTCTCTGTCCTCGTGACTGCTAACGACTGTATCCAGGTTATGAGTAGAGTTGTAGCAAATTCAGTTCCGAACTCGATTTTTATAAAACAAATCACTGCATTTCCAGCAATTCCCCTAGGCAAAGGGGATGGTATAAGAGAGCCTCCTGTGATATCTAAGCATAGAAGACGGTGAATTCAATCCTCCTCAGCCATAGGCCTCTGCGCCTGATGAAGAGCATTCTCATTTGCATCAAGCCAGGTTGAAGCTACTGCTGCATTCTCAAAGAAATGTGCCTGCCCCCTGGAGGTGATGCGTAGTTTTGCAGAATAAAGCATAGCATATGAAGCCTGTCGTTTCTGCAGGCGCTTTTTAACATCAGAAAACTGTGATCTACGTTTCTGGAAATCAGGGTAGAATGAGATTCTTGCATCATTAAATTTAATATTTTGTCTTCTGCGAGCCAGCCCCAGGACAATTTCTCTTTATAATTCAGCAGCCTCGCCAGGAGTGGACATGGGGGATGTCCAGGTGATAGTGGCCGAGGGGGAATTCTATGAGCCCTCTCCACTGCATACAGTATAAGGGCTTAAAGGCCTAAATATCTGTTAGCCATTGCTCCACAAACTCAGTGGGGTTAGGTCCTTCCACCTTCTCCGGTAGCCCCACAATACGCACATTATTGTGCCTTAGGCGATTTTCAAAGTCCTCTGCTTGCATATCTGTAGCTTTAGCTAGGCGTGCAGTTCTCCCTGATCTGAGGGGGAAGCTTCTCTACTATGTCACTAATTCTGCTCTCTGCAGCAGTTGTTCTCTCCCTTGTCCTTTGTAGATCCTGTCTTATTAGACTGACCTCCTCTTTTAAACCACCAAAGCGATCTTGCAAGTTATTAATTGAGGCAGTACACTTATTTGCAGCCCTCAGGATTGCTGCCAAAGTCGGTTGTTCCTTCTCCTCCTCTCCAGTCTCCTTAGCCTCCTCCTTCTCAGCATTATAGTTGTCAGCCTGAGCTGTCATGGCGGCAGCTCCCTGATCTTCCTCCCCCTCCACAATCTCAGTGTGAAGTGCCTCTGGAACAGTGTCAGTCTCTGCAGGGCCAGCTCGTTCAGATCTCTCTGTCAGCTTCAATGCATAGTTTCGTATGTCTTTGGGAGGGTCCCCCGATCTGATCCTTGGGGCTTTAGGTGGTTTACTTACCACCGGTTTGCTCTTCTCCACACCACAAGCACGTTGTGGGAGGGCTGCTGCAGTGCCATGTTGGTGATCCAGCCACAGGCCCTCCTTTATTTCCTTTGGGTCATCATAGCACCCCGACTGCTGGAAACCCGTCCGGGAGCTGTTGCCTGTGTCACTGTGTTCCATGGTATATCTAATGCTTTGGAAATTCTTTTGTACCCTGATACCTTTTAACAATGAGATCCCTCTAATGCTTTGGAATCTCTCTGCGGACCATGGCTTGTAGCATGTAGGATGCGACTTATGGCCCGTACACACGATCCGAATATCGTACGACCGTTTTTCGGTTAATAATCGCAAGTAGACATTGAATAGCCAATAAAGTCACAAATTCTCGTACAATAGGAAAAAAAAACGGAAGTGATGTCATGTGTTGTAATGTATTTGTATTGTATTTTCGAATGACAACTTTACTGACTAAACGAAAATCGTACCATCTGGAATCGTACGAGGAAAATTTCCGTGCATGTCCGATCAAATAATATCGGATGAACGGTCGTGATCGGCTGTCGGAAGTAGTGTACACACGATCCTTCCTCGGACGATCGTTTTCATACGATATTCGAATCGTGTGTACGGGCCATAAGAAAATGACAGGAAAGACCTACTAGAACAGCTGAACTTTATTTGGGGTTAATCAGAGGCACTTTAAATGATGGCAAGTGTACTGACTCCTATTTTTTTTATAATCCCCTTTTTTCTCAAGGCAAATTTCATCATACAACATAAAAATACACACTACAAGAATATCTATGTGAATCTTTCCATTATCTTTTCTAATTTACACAAAACAGAATACACCCCCCCCCCCCCCATTCAGAAAGAGAGTGGAAAAAGTAAAAAAAAAAATCCCAACAATATATAAACTCATAACCAACACTAAATTCATTAAATATTTATTCCTCTCTTCCTTTCATTTCAATATTTCAATCCACCCTCCTTTATGTGCTTTAATTAAGTGTTACCTATCCCGTGCCTAATCCATTACTATAATTATTATGATCAGTCTTTGAATTTGTTCAGATGTGAAATTATGACCCATTGCTTTCCCATTGCCATTGTTATACACCGGGCACTCAGAACTAATTTATACATTCGAGACAACATGTGGCCCGGCTTTGGTATGTTGGCACACCATAATTCAAAAGTAGTAAGCGGGATTTTCATATGCGGGCGCTACGTGAGTAGCGCCTGCACATGAAAATGGTGGTCAAACCACACATGTGAGGTATCGCCGCAATCATTAGCGCGAGAGCAATCATTCTACCCCTAGACCTCCTCTGTAACTCAAAACATGCAATCTGTAGAATTTTTTAAACGTTGCCTATGGAGATTTTAAAGGGTAAAAGTTTGACGCCATTCCACGAGCGGGCAGAGTTTTGAAGCGTGACATGTTAGGTATCAATTTACTTGGCATAACATTAACTTTCACAATATAAAAAAAAATTGGGCTAACTTTACTGTTGTCTTATTTTTTTATTCAAAAAAGTGAATTTATTCCAAAAAAAGGGCGCTTGTTAGACTGCTGCGCAAATAGTGTCACCAAAAGTATTGCAATGACCGCCTTTTTATTCTCTAGAGTGTTAGAACCCCAAACATTATACATTTTTTTTGTTTTTAACTTGTAAACACTGAGTCTGAAAAAGAGGCCAGGCCTTTAAGTGGTTAACAAAGAAAAAATGACCCTCAGGGTCAACTCGTGTTTCTGTAGGTACAAAGGGACAGGATTTATGGATAGCTATTGTAACTCCTCTAGCCCTCGGAACTGGTGATGGTGCATGGAACCATTGATTATATGGAAAAAGAGGCATTCAAGGGGCCAACCCTGTCACGAAGTGCGTCTCCTGCAGAAACACTATCTCTGTCTTCATGTGACGTAGTTCGTGCCAGAGACGGCCCTTCTTACCAGATGAATAAAGCCCTCTCGCATTACAATCTTTATTCTACCTGTCATTGTCTTAATACATATAGTTCCGTGGGTCTCTTAAAATGGTGTTGCTCTCGATCGATATTTGTTCCAACCCTCTGGGTTTTCTCCCCTTGAATACGTCTGATGGGAGGAAGGGAAAACGAAACAAAAGAGAAAAAAAAAAAACCAAAACCCCACAAACCGTACCAAAAGACTTCCACAACAAATAACATAATGTACCACTATGTGTAGAACACCCCCTAAGGGGAAGACTAGTCCAGGCAGGGGTATACCACCTGTGTCAGAAGTCCCCTTCCCTTCTGCTGCTTGGCAGAAAACAAAGTCCCTTGTCTTGGCGACCAGCCTATTGGGGGAGAAATTGTTAAAAAAAAACATGAATAGAACACCTCGTGCTCCCCGGGCTTCCATTTATATTCCTATACCATTATTATTTCACAATACTTCAGCATTTTGCGCCAGGGATTAAAAAAGGAGAGGAGAAGGGGAAAGAGAATAATGGGGGGAAAAAAAAGTTAAAGAATCCCCCACTCCTCTTCCACCCCCCCCCCCCCCATCTATATCTCCACAATCTATATAATCCCTTCTACCCATTCTTATTCTATGCAGTTAATTCCTTTCCTAATGACCTAGTCACTATTCAGGTATGTCCTTCTGGGGCTAAATTATAATCCTGTCTGTTCAAATGATTTTTCCGTCGGCCTTTGGCTGGTACCTGTTGCCATTGTTCTGGTCGTTGTGGCGATTTACAGTTATTCAATCTCCAGTCCGGAAAGTTTACCAGAGGTAACTCCAGCACTTCTATAAAATGCTGCAGGTCATCTTTAGTTTGAAGTGTTGCTGTTTTCCCATTCCATGTTTCTATAACCCTAAAGGGCTTTCAGCAGAGGTTTAATCATTCTTTGTTGCATAAGTTTTCTATGTGATAAATCTGGGGATAGAGCTATTTGTACACTTTAAAAGTCAACCGTGGGTTTATTGCGGACTACTTTCATAATGGCTTCTTTCACTGGGTATCTGTGCATTTTACAAATGACATCTCTTGGTCTCTCTGCATTTTGGGGGGTTGGAAGAAGACCATGGTGCGCTCTGTCTATTTGGATCTTATCTGGTGCAAATGTCCCCAGAATTGACTGGAATAGGCTGATGACTTTTGGAAGCAGTTCAGTGTGTTGTTTTATTTCAGGCAAGCCCCTTCCCGTATATTTTGCCTACGGTCTCTATTTTCATGCTTATCCATCTGATCCAACAGAGAATTCAACACTTCTTCATGATTTTTTGTCATATCTTGTATATCGTATATATTATTATTATTTTTTTTTATGTTTGAACTAGATGGACTTGTGTCTTTTCAACCTGACTATGTATATCAGCCACTACCTGCCTAATATCCTCCTGGCCCATCTCCATTTCTTCCACTCCTATATCCTCCCTTAACCCCTCCACCGCCTGTTTACATGATGTTTCAACAGTAGTTATAAGTAACTGAATATCTTTCTTTGTTACATAGTCACATAGTAGGTGAGGTTGAAAAAAGACACAAGTCCATCAAGTACAACCTATGTGTGTGATTATATGTCAGTATTACATTGTATATCCCTGTATGTTGCGGTTGTTCAGGTGCTTATCTAATAGTTTTTTGAAACTATCGATGCTCCCCGCTGAGACCACCGCCTGTAGAAGGGAATTCCACATCCTTGCCACTCTTACAGTAAAGAACCCTCTATGTAGTTTAAGGTTAAACCTATTTTCTTCTAATTTTAATGTTGGGAGTGCTCTTAAATGTTCTCTTAAGTCCCAATCCATTGTAAGCTCTGGTTGAGATATAATTGTATTAGAGTCACAGTTCAAAGAGTTGTCATACTGCACCTGCCCTGTAGAGGCTTTTCCAGGTTTAATCACAAGTCCTTTACTGGTCTGTGCAAATTCACTGCTGGGCTTTCTAGTACCCCCCTTTTCTCCCAGACGCACCACTTCCACGGATTCAGCTACCCCTCCTGGGATTCCTTCCAGCTCATGAAGACTCAGAACCGCTCCTGTATGTTCCCCATCTGAGTCAGCAGCTTCCCACGCATGGGCCATGGGATCTCTATTCTGGAATTGTAAGGCATTGCTTTAAACTTAGGGGTGAATGGCCTCGACCAGGTGTTATATTACCCCTCCCAAAGCCAGCCGCTCCTCGGCCCTGTGCAAGGGGATCGTGTCCAGCCATCCTCATTCCTTCCTTCAAGCCTGGGGAGCCGTGCCTCCTTCCCTCCTGGACCGCCATCCTCTTTTTCCATAAACCCGGTGTCCACCCTCTGTACGGTGAGGTAGGCTCAGAGCCCGTTTGCCTGGCTCTGTCCACCGCTGAGCGGATGTGCAGCTGTGCGTCGCCATGTGGACATGCCTCTGTTGGTCAGGAGCCCGCCACGCTACCACTACCTGTCTTCCTTGAGCCCGGGTATCACGGCATGCTCAATCAGCATGTATGATCATGCCACGCTCCCCGCCCCTACTGACTCCTATTTAACATGATTTTGAATGTGATTGCTTAATTTTGAACACAGCTACATCTCCAGTTTTTAAGAGGGTGCGCACACAAATACATTATTGTATTTTTTTATTTTTTTTACCCCCCCCCCCCCCCTAAAAGATTTCAGTTTGTTTTTTAAATCGAGTTGTACAGTTTATAGGTCACATTAAAGGGGGGGTCGTTCTGGAATAATTTTATCTTTGTCTCGTTTTTTTACATCACAGAAACCTGACATTTTAACAGGGGTGTGTAGACTTTTTATATCCATTGTGTGAAACTCCAGCCAGGTAGTGTCGTAGTTAGGATTCAAATCGACGACCCTAGTGCTGCCAGGTGGAAGCGCTAGGCAATTAGCCACTGTGTTGCCTATGTGGAGACAAATGTGTTTACTGGTGGCATCTATACAACAAGCAGATGTCCTGGCATCCATAGATATTCGGGATGCTTACCTTCACATATCTGTTATTCCTAATCCTAATTCCTTGCCTTTTCTTTTTTGGGTAGCAACAAGTTAATTTTCATAGTGCATAATCCTAGAGGTGAAAGCTGTACCCACATATTTCAAAATTGAAACTGTTTTGCAGTGAGTACAAAAGAATCCGTCTTTTTTTGAAAAGTTTTATTTATTGCTTTTAAACATAACAGGTACATACAAGACCCAAAAGGGCCACACAAACAGACCAAAAACAAAGGCAACACTATTTACAACTCTTCAGCATTGACTCTTCCTCCTCCTTCTCCAACCCGGCTCAGTGAAGATTACATTTCAACACATTTAATACTAAGGCCCCCTTCCCTCAAAAATATACAATAGGAGTATTTACTTAAGGCAGTTACTTACATACATGTCACAAACCCATCGCCAGTGCATACTATTATGTATCCCTCAATCTGCCACCGTGGTTTCACTATTCATCCAACCGCCCCACACCTTATCAAATTTTTGTGGTATGCCCCTGCTACTATATGTAGCCTTGTAGAAGGGTGCGGCCCTATTAACCAAACCCTTCCAAGCTGATACAGCTGGAGGATTAGGCTTTTTCCATGATAACACTATCATTTTCCTAGCGTAGTAAATTAGGATCGTCAGCAACGTACGAGTTACTCCCCTCGGGGCTAGATTATCCACCAGTCCCAAAAGGCACACCTCTATTGTAGGCTGTATATGAATAGCTGTTACTTCAGCTATACATTCCATGACCCCCTTCCAAAATGCTTGAATGTTTGAGCAATCCCAAAAGATGTGCATGAAATCAGCAGTGAGGGAACTGCACCACCAGCAATCAGGAGACCGGGAAGGGAACATCTTAGCCAATCTAGCTGGAGTAAGATATATGCGATGCAGGAATTTAAACTGTATGAGTTGGTCCCTGGCAGAGACCAGTCTAGTGAAATTAATGTCCCATACATCGTCCCAGTCATCCCCATCCATCTGGGGGAACACCTCACCCCAAGCCGCCCTACACTTTGCAAGGAGATCTCCTCCCCCACCAAACAATTGTTTATATATTGTAGACAAGGCCTTGTCTAAAGTGTCTTCCCTCAGCAGAGACTCTACATCACTCGTTTTCAGGATAATACCATTTTCTCCAAATTGGGCATTGTATGCATGTCTGAGCTGAAGATACCGGAACAAGTGAGTGTTGGGAAGATTAAACTTAGTTTTCAGGGCGTCAAACTGAAGAAGTTTTCCACCACCCACTATGTCTTTCAGCGTCTTGATACCAAATTTAGTCCAAATGATTGGATCAGGGTACTCATAGAAGTGTGTTAATGTGGGATTCTTCCAGAGTGGTGTGTGAGGAGAAATCTTAGAAACGCTACCCATCTTGGACACTGCTACCCATGCCCTACTAACTGCACGCATGGATATCGTGAGTCTATACGGAGCCCTGACCCCCCGATATGGGAGATGTGTCAGTGCTTCATACGAGCCCACAACCGCCGCCTCTGGGGTATTGGCAGTGTCATCCTCAGGTACCGTAAACCACCTATGTAAGAATACTAGCTGACCCGCTAAGAAATATCTGTGAAAGTCTGGGACCGCCAATCCCCCTTGTTTCCACGGCAGTTGCAACACCCGGAGCTTAATTCGGGGGTGTCGCCCCTGCCACAGAAAATTAGTTATGAGCTGATCTATTTTTCTGAAAATATATCTCGGAATCCAAACAGGGGAATTCCGGAATATATATAAAAATAAAGGTAAAAACTTCATTTTAACTAAATTCACTCTACCTATGAGTGACAGAGGTAGATTCTGCCATGCCTGCAGTTTGGATTTCAGCGTATTCAAAAGTGGATCGACATTCAAAGCAACAAAGTCTGATACGGAGTTGGAGATACGCAGCCCCAAATATTTGACCACCTCCACCCTCTGCAAGGGACAATTTAAGGGGATCTCACATCCGGGGGATGGTGTCTTGAGTGAGAGAATATGGGATTTTCCCCAATTGACTCTCAGACCCGAGAAGTGTGAAAAGGAATTTAGGATGTCTAAAGCTGCCGACAGGGAATTCTTGGAATCACGCAAAAAAAGGACCATATCGTCCGCGTACAGTGCAGTTTTTTCGGTCAACCTACCCACCGTTATCCCTTGTACCTCCTCGGATGCTCGTAAAGCCGCCGCCAAGGGTTCGATCATGATAGAGAAAAGACCTGGGGATAAAGGGCATCCCTGGCGAGTGCCCCTATATATTGGAAAAAATTCGGATAACGCATTATTTAACTTTATGGCTGCTGTGGGGCAGTGGTATAGAATGTCGATCCACTTCCGGAACTGAGGACCGAAACCCAACACCTCAAGTACCACCCTCATGTAGTTCCAATCAACGGAATCAAAGGCCTTTTCCAAATCTAGAAAGACCAGTATTCCACCGCTAGAAATATCAGGACCCAACTGAGTGTGAGTGAAAACCCTACGCAAATTAATATCCGTGGCCTTTTTGGGCATAAAACCTGTTTGGTCGGGGGAAATAACATGCTGCAGGACCAACATGAGTCTAGTAGCTAACAGTTTGGTCAGTATTTTAAAGTCCATATTTAATAGAGAGATGGGTCTATATGATGAACACTGCAGCGGGTCTTTATCTGGCTTAGCCAATAATACAATATGAGCCTCATAAAAGGAGGGGGGGAGACTTCCCTTCTGAAAACATTCTGTATATAATTGCAACAGTCTGGGTGTCAGGGTTTCTGAATAGTGGCGATACCACTCAATTGGCAGGCCGTCAGGCCCAGGAGCCTTACCACCAGGAAACGATCCTATTGCAGCGACTACCTCCTCCTCCCTGAACATGGCATCTAGATAGCTGCCAGATTCTTCCGGCAGTTCGGGCAACCGTAGAAGAATCCGTCTTTTAAACTTGTCACTTACAGTTTGAGTTGACTAATTTACATTCATTAAGAAAACCCACTGGATGTAAGAGAACGCTTAAAAATACACTTGACTTGACTCCTGTTCATGACTACTAATTTTTGTGTAGACGGGGTTCCCTATTTTGATTTATCATGTATAGCATATCTCTGTAGAGAATAACTTGTGCTGTCATTATGAACTCTGAAGTAACCGTAAAACACAAAGTTTTATTCACTGCCAGTAGAGAGAGGATTTTGCAGACACAGCTCTATTTTTGGTCCCAACTTTTTTGTTCAATCCATACAGAGTAAATACAATAACTGGTATACTCAGAAAGAAAGAACATCTTCATTTCTTCATGTAATGCAAATCAACTTGGCAAGTTCTTTGAAGTATTATATTTTCCAAAAAACTGAATAAAAATATATTTTAACCATTCACTCCATAGCAGCACATTAACAAAACACTCAAAAAAATGTATGTCATGCTTGAAATACTATTCATAGTTAATGGCTCCCCAAACATGGCAAAAAATGCTGCCCTATGCACAAAGCTTGACAATGCGCCAAAAACATATAGAAACTCCACATATATACCATGTGCAACATAGTGTGAAAGGGGCTTAGAGGCAATAGTTCCTCTTTAAAATGCCTCTCACAAATCTTTGTGGACAAAAGTGTATGACTCTAACTATTTTTCTATACTTTGTAGGAATTTATTTGACCAACATTTTAAAAACAGAAGAAGGCAATCCGGATTTTCTGAAAAGGCATGGGAAGGAACTGGTGAACTTCAGCAAAAGGAGGAAAGTGGCTGAGATCACTGGTGAGATCCAGCAGTACCAGAACCAGCCTTACTGTTTACAAGTAGAGGCTGACATCCGTGTAAGTAGATTTCTTGTTGTGGTACGTTGGGATAATGAAACGCAGAACTTTAAGACTGCTTTCACCCGAGGCGTCGGCAGTAATCGGCACTAGCGGCCAAAAAGGGTTAAAGCTTTGTTTTCAATGGGTAGTGGAGCTTTAGGCGTGGTGTATACACCGCTCCTACAGCGACGCAAAGATGCTGCTTGTAGGACTTATTTTACCGTCCTGCAAGCACACTGCTCCAGTGTGAAAGCCCTCAGGCTTTCACACTGGAGACACAGCAGAGGCTCTTTACAGGCGATATGCAGGTGATATTTTTAGCGCTGAAGGGCCTGTAAAGCGCCTCAGTGTGAAAGCAGTCTAAAAGTATAGATAAACTACTCTGGCCCATAAAAAATAGAAAGGGAGTAGGTGATGGCAATACTATACTACTCCTGTGTGATTTCTTTACTTTATAATATTCTTCAAGACAAATTATTATTTCTAAAAAAACACCCTCTTTCTTAAATGGGAAACTGATCTGCCTACACCACTACTCAGTTGATAAGGGCGTTTAAACCAGTATACAAAGCTTCCAGTTGGGAACCACTGGGAATTGAGCCAAAAAATTGCCCTGTGTTGGTGGTACCTGATCTCATTTAGATTAGCCAAATTCTTACCCTCTCATACCCCACTCTGTTGAACAGGTTGTGGCTCTATTGGAAGCTTGTTGCATATTCTATGGTCTTGCAAGCACCTTACCAGCCTCTGGTGGAAAATGTTTCATAATATTTTAGAAACTACAGGAATTCTCTTTGAGGTTGACAACTTCTCAGTGCACCCTTGTTCTGTAGTGACAAATATAGTTTTAGCAGCACAGCTAACTATTGCAAGGCAATGGAAGAGTAATTTAGTGCCTAATCCATCATAAGCTGTTGAGATGATCAAAACACATATGTAGGAATATGTGTTGGCTGGGAAAAATGATTCCCTGTTGGTCTTCGATTATCAGTGGAACTTGTGGAATACTTGGCTTGGAGCACACTATGCATCTTAATTGATTTTCTATCATGTGTATTGCTAAACAATACTCTTTCCATTTGTAGTGCTTTGTCTAAAACCTTACCAGCCTATATAATTCATGTATTGCCCTGCGTGGTACTCCCATACCTTATACTTTTTACTTTTCTGTATCCACATTCACTTTAATTGCATCCCAGTCTTACTCCTTGGGGTTCAATGTTGAGTTGGCACACCCTTTGCAGCTATAGCAACTTTAACTTTTCTGAGAAGGCTGTTCACAAGGTTTGGGAGTGTATCTATGGGAATGTTTGACCATTTTACCAGAAGTGCATTTGTGAAGTCAGGCACTGATGTTGGACAAGAAGGCCTGGCTCGCAGTTTCCACTCGTCCACATCAGTGTCTGACCTCACAAATGCGCTTCTTGAAGAATAGTCAAACATTCCTATAGACACACTCCTAAACCTTGTAAACAGAAGAGTTGAAGCTGTTATAGCTGCAAAGAGTGGGCCAACTCAATATTGAACCCTACAGACTAAGACTGGGAAGCCATTAAAGTTCATGTGCGTGTAAAGGCAGACATGTATGTAGGATGGCCTCTAAGCCCGCTAAGAGGCTGTCATTTTTATCCTTTATTTTGTGCATCTGGCTACCTATGCTTGTTCATATTTGTATTTCTCAGTGTTTCCTGGGGGACACAATGGGCACCTTGGTATATGCCCTTGCTTCTAAGAGGTGAAAACCAAATAGAAGGTGAAGTTCCTCCCTTTGAAATATTCTGTCCAGCATTGTTCAGTTTAGCTTAGTTATCTAAAGAAGGTTGGATATACTCGCCTTGTGGGCTCCTTCTGGCTTCTTCTAAAGGGAAAAGGAAAGGGAGGTGCTGCTGTGCCCCGGAAGGAATGCATCACCAGGACCCCACTTGACAGATTTGCTTACCCCTATAGTTCCTCTACTCTGTAATGACAACCTAGAATATGAAGGGTCCATTAAAGTTTCAGTAAAGTTTTGCCCTCTCCAATTTAAAGAGGTGTGCCCCCTAAAAAATATTTTTTAAAAGTCAGCATCTACAAATACTGCAGCTGCTGACTTTTAATAATCGGACACTTACCTGTCCCAGGGTCCAGCGATACGGGGGCCCGATTGTTCTCCGCTCGCGGTGCCGGCATTCTTACTGTGGGCACCCGGCTGTGGCTTCACAGCCGGGCACCCACTGCGCATTGCACGAGCGGCGCCGCGCGTCGTGATACGACACTCAGTCATCTGGGACACGTGACAGGTCCCAGATGACTGTGCAGCGCCGAGGGGAAGGGATGTCAGTGCCTGGGCACTGAAGGTGGCAGACTACGAGGGACCCCCTAGCAACAGGAATTTAGAGGTGAGTAAAACATTATTTTTTTTATTTATTTTTTTTAGGATTTTTAAGCATTTTTTTTTTTTGGTGGCAACACAACTTTAACACTGCTTTTTGCAGGGGTAGGCAACCTTTATAGAGGTGGAGGTCTACCTGAACAACATAAGAAAAGCCAAAAATCGCCAGGTACAGTGTTGCCCAGTGTGCCTACTCACACCTGATTTAAACCTCTCATTGCCGTACTACCGC
Organism: Lithobates sylvaticus; assembly: GCA_028564925.1. Lineage (NCBI taxonomy): Eukaryota > Metazoa > Chordata > Amphibia > Anura > Ranidae > Lithobates > Lithobates sylvaticus. The sequence continues at coordinate 170,955,564 of CM053028.1, forward strand.
GTCGCAATCGCATGCAGTGCACAGCAATCATTGGTTTAGATCAGGTGGGGAAGAGGCAACATATCCCGTCCTTACCACCTGAGACAACACACCCAGATCGCTTTTCAGAGCAGCAGCAATGCCTGCTGCACTTGTTAATGAGCCCTTAGTTTCATTTGGCAACAGCACCCTTAGGGTGTGTGGTTGAGTGTACCACCCCCAATCCCTACCTCCCCTTTAGCTGCTGAGGCAGCAGCCAAACCTGTATACATTCCGCAGCAGGTTTTAAACCCCCTGTTGCTTTTGGTGGGTGCTACTGCCGGCCAATCATGACCCATTCAAATAAATAGGGCCACTCTGCAAGCACCCGCAACTGCATGCTTCTGTGGGATTCAAGGGGTTAAAGCAGGTGGTGATAAAGCAACACAACGCTGCCTGATTTAACCACTTGTTCACTGTACTGTACAAGGTTGCAGGGCACTTGCAGAGTGGCCTTATTCATTTGAATGGGTCATGCTTATCCTATGCCACTCTTGCTCCCTACCACAGCTCCAACTTAACAGGTAGTCTCTGTGCATTGCGCTCGGTTTGATGCTCTGGGATGGCAGGTCAGCAAGCCCAGATTGTGATCTACCAATTACCTGGCCACAATCTACTGGTAGATCACAATCTACAGGTTGCTGACCCCCACTGTAAAGCAAGAGGTAGCATATCTTACACTAGAATAAAGGTAAGTTGCCATCCAGAAGCTGGCTGACCTTATAAGCCCATCATTCTTTCTGCGTGTGGCGACTGCTGACCAAGTTTTGACTGAAGCGTGATGTAAAGCTTGCAAGACCCCTTCAGCATCACTCATGTCAAAGTCCACTTAAGATTTTTTTTTTTCTGGAACACTCAGGGGTGGCGATTGCAAACAGTTCGTATTCATTGCAGCTACTCCCATTCTGGAGGTGTTTTCGGCTTAACTTTGGATGTAGTAAAAGTGATCAGGATGTTTTTCAGCTTCACTGTTCCTTTCTGCAAAGTCAGATTTACGGTCTGTCATACCTGATGGCCCCTGTAAGATTTCTTCTGCAACCATTTTGACTACCTCAGAATATATTCACCTGGGAATTTCTCAGGTGTATTTGGTTATAGTGTTTCTCCTGTTACTGTTCATTCTATTGGAGTGGTCCTAATATCCTTGACTGTCTGACACCAAGCCTTTGTTTCCAAGGTATGCATTTCTGATCCCCAATCCTTGGTTCTCTCATTTATTGGGTGGATACGGAGCCAGTTTTCTCTGCAAGTTCTGCAAAGTGTGGATCTCTAAGCACCTGGTGATTGCCAGTGAAGCTTACACTGTTATGCCCTGTACACACGAAAGTCCAATGAGAGCTTTTGGTCCGAAAATGCGACCGTGTGTATGCTCCATCTGACTTTTACTGGCTGAATTCCAGCCAGCAAAAGATTGAGAGCATGTTCTCAATTTTTCGGTCGGAAAAAGTTCAGATCAGAAATTCCGATCGTCTGTACCAATTCCGACACGCAAAGTTCCTACGCATGCTCGGAAACAATTCCACGCATGCTGGGAAGCATTCATAGTTTCATAGTTAGTAAGGTTGAATAAAGACACCAGTCCATCCAGTTCAACCTGAGCAAGTGTCTACAACTGTCCCTATCCCTGTACATTGCACACTCACATCAGTCCCTCCCTACCCTGTGGGAGGAAATGGAGTACCCGGAGGAAACCCACACAGACACAGGGAGAACATGCAAACTCCAGGCAGGTAGTGTCGTGGTTGGGATTCGAACCAGCAACCCTTCTTACTGCTAGGTGAGAGTGCTAACCACTACACCACTGTGCCGCATTAAACTTAATTTTCTCGGCTCGTCGTAGTGTTGTACGTCACAGCGTTCTTGACGGTCGAAAGTTCAGCGAACTTTTGTGTGACAGTGTGTATGCAAGCCAAGCTTGAGCGGAATTCTGTCGGAAAAGCCATCCAAGATTTTTTACCGACTGAAATTCCGCTCGTGTGTACGCGGCATTATTCTTCCATTATTCTGTCTTTGGATATTCCAGTGGTCTACTGTGTCCCCTAATGAATGCTGACAGAAAAGAAGATTTTGGCACTTACCTTAAAATTCTTCTATTCTGTCGATCATTAGGGGACTCTGGTCCTGCCCATTGTTAAGTTCTTTTTGGATTTATCAGGCCTGTTGTAAGTTTGTATGTGAATGTTCAACTACAAGTTAAAATGGGAAAATTGCCCAACATTTCTCCCTAGCTCTTTTAATACACAGATCGGAGTACCCCCTCCAGCAGGTGCATACTAACCTACATACTTACCTCCTCCAATGGTTGTGGCCTTCTGCAATGTCTGCAGTCTAGTCATTACAAATATTGTTTCGGGCTTCCTGCGCATTAACTTTGCATGCAAAGTTCCTGTATAGCAGGGATAGTGCCCAATTGAAGTCTAAGGAATGTTCGTATGCAGGCACTGGCAACCCAACTTTTGGTTTTTACCAGCCGGGCTGCTAATTTAGTTTGTAACTGGGTGATCCAGCACTGGATTCTAGCCATCTCTTCATGTTGGCACAAACTTTGTATGGATGCTTTTCTTCAGTGGGACAAACTATTTGGAACTACCTTGAATGAGAAAATGAAGAATGTCAGTGAAAAGGAGAGAACTTATCTTCCCCAGTCTTGTATAACCAAGAACCCTTTACACTAGAGTGTGCACCATTTTCTGAAAACTAGTTGTTTATTGCTCACAAGGATTCTCCTCTAAGGCGATGCATGCCCTGAAATGACCAATTCAGCTGGGTTCATCCAATCTTCGTAAGCCAAGACTTCAGGGCTCCTGTTGGCTTCAGCACAGCGCAGACACCTGGGTATGGCAGGTAGTGGCAAGAGGCTGCAACATATTTACAGTCCACAGAACCCAAAGATACTTTATTTTGAATCTTTCTCTTCTATGTGTTCTGCAGAACTCTTTCATGCCATAGAAAGCTTGGTGCCTCAGGGGGGCATTATTCCATTTCCTGTTTCTTCTCAAACCTGGTTATGATCTTCAAGAATGGTGGAATTTGTCAAGTCCTGGACCTAAAACCCTAAATGCTCCTTGTGAGATTTCTGAGGCTCCATATGGTGTCTTTGTAATCTGAGATTACTTACCCCCCCTCCACAGACACTTTTTGGCCTGCATAAACGGTGATGCCTATCTTTACTTCTCCTTATTTTCACTTTCTTTGCTTTGGGTCATTACCAGTTTTTGGCTGTCCCTTTTGCCCCTAGTGGTCTTCCTGGATGACATCTTGTACAGAGCTACATTGGCCCAGAAGCCAGAAAATCAACATGGGTATCACTCCAAAGACTATGGAGAAGTTTAGCTGGATGTCCAAAAGTCCTTGGTCCTTGTCCCTTCAGTTGGATGATCTTAATTTGATCCTGGTCTCTGGTGTGCTGAGTGTATGTCCTGAGATGATAATGCAGGTGAGTGAGGTGACTTCGTTTGACTTGGTCCCCTTCACTAAATTCCATACAAGGACTTGGCAAAAGGAGAAATTTTCACTGAACTGGGAAATTCATCGCTGATCACAGACAGTGGCTTCCCTCTTGTGGTTCAGTGCTGACATCAGGCAATGCCTCACTCTCAGGTGGAAAATTCTCAGGAATAACGCAATCCTTTTTGGTTGGGTGGGAGTTCAGTCTTTTATTTAGTTTGTTGATGCTCTGGGTGATACTGCTGTCCCTGAATAACTGGACAACACTTCAGGAAAGACATCTGGTGAAAGTCCAGTCCAACATTACAGTGAGCATATGTAAACCTCCAAAGTGGCTCAAAAAGCCTTACCACAGCCAAGGAGATCGAACATATTCTCTTAGGGGAGAAACAGTGAGACACAACAGTCCTACAGTTCACATTCCCAGTGTGGGAAACTGGAAAGCAGATTTTCTAGTTTTCAGTGTCTCCATCTAGGAGAATGGTCTCTGCACCAATAGGAGTTTTATCAAAACTGTCATTGGTGTGAAATTTGGACGTTGATCTGATAGTATTACAACTGGATAGGTTTGTTGCAAGATCCAAGGATCTCCCCTGGTGTAGATGCTTTAGTAGCACCATGGGATTCTGAGATTTGTTTCCTTAAAACTTCTTTCCTGGCTTCTGCAGTGGAACACTCCAGACTAGCCCAGGAGGGCTTGGTACTCAGACCTGGTTTGTCTGCTCACAGATACACCTTAGTGTTCATCAGAACGGCTGGCACATTAACCCAGAATGTAGTCCTGCAACCTGATTTTCAGTCAACAAATTTTACTATAAGGCGGTTGAAGGTCAGGTGCTGAGCGACCAAGGCCTGCAAGTTCACATTATTTCAAGGTTTACCATTGCACCTGAAAGACTTACATTAGGTAATGCAGGTCCCTTGGTTTTACCTTCATTTTTTTTTTTTTTTTCATTATTAGGATTACGGTCCTTTATCCATATGGGGCAGATCAGTAATTACTGGTAAGCACACGTACAGGTTTTGGCCGTGGCTTATCTTTTCCAACAGCCTTTGGCTAACCATTTCTTTATTCTGGAAAACTTTGTTCTCCATTGTTCCCCATGTGATGTCTCGTTTTTGGCCATGATACTTGAAATTTTTCTTTCAGACCTACAGTGCCTTGAAAAAGTATTCATACATTTTGACATTTTACACATTGTGTCATGTTACAACCAAAAACGTAAATGTATTTTATTGGGATTTTTTGTGATAGACCAGTACAAAGTGGCACATAATTGTGAAGTAGAAGGAAAATGATAAATGTTTTTTAACATTTTTTACAAATAGCTGAAAAGTGTGGTGTGCATTTGTATTCAGCCCCCTTTACTCTGATACTCCTAACTAAAATGTAGTGGAACTAATTGCCTTCAGAAGTCAGCAAATTTGTAAATAAGGGTCCATCTGTGTGTAATCTAAACTCAGTATGAATACAGCTGTTCTGTGAAGCCCTCTAGGTTTGTTAGAGAACCACAAACAGCATAATGAAGGCCAAGGAACATACCAGACAGGTCAGGGATAAAGTTGTGGAGAAGTTTAAAGCAGGGTTAGGTTGTAAATAAATATCCCAAGCTTTGAACATCTCACGGAGCACTGTTCAATCCATCATCCGAAAATGGAAAGAGTATGGCACAACTGCAAACCTACCAAGACATGGCTGTCCACCCAAACAGATAGGCCTGGAAAGGAGAGCATTAATCAGAGAAGCAGCCATGAGGCCCATGGTAACTCTGGAGGAGCTGCAGAGATCAACAGCTCAGGTGGGAGAATCAGTCTACAGGATAACTATTAATTGTGCACTCCACAAATCCGGCCTTTATGGAAGAATGGCAAGAAGAAAGCCATTGTTGAATGAAAGCCATAAGAAGTCTTGTTTGCAGTTTGAGAAAAGCCATGTGGGGCACTCCATCGTGAAACATGGTGGTGGCAGCATCATGTGGTGGGGATGCTTTTCTTCAGTAGGGACAGGGAAGATGGTCAGAGTTGATAGGAAGATGGATGGAGCCAAATACAGGGCAATCCTAGACGAAAACCTGCTAAGTGTGTACAAAAGACTTGAGAATAGATGTGCCAAGCTTGTAGCATCATACTCAAAAATACTTGCGTCTGTAATTGGTGCCAAAGGTTCTTCACAGTTACACACAATTAGCCAGGTTGGAAAGTCCATCCAGTTGAACCAAAAAAATACAATCCCATATACACAATCTTTCACCCACAGTTAATCCAGAAGAAGGCTTCAACAAAGTATTGGAGAGGAAGTAAACTCCTCTGCTTACATTTACCTATAGGTAAGCCTATAATAAGGCATAAGCTATCCACACATTATACAATTTTCTTGTTCAATTTCCTTTAGATTTACCTTCAACTATGTAGTACAAGGGCATGCCTGATTGCATGCAAATTGAAAGTGTTTAGCTTTGACCTCATATTATATGGTTTTGGTAAATCTAAGGGAAAATTTTACAAGAAATTAGCATAATATATGGCCAGCCTTTCATATAGGTAGTGAAAATCTCCTAAACGGTACATGTTTAAGAGATATTTACATTGCATGCAGCCAGTGACATCACTGGTGCATGCGCTCTGAAGGAACGGGCGCGGTTCCTGCAGAACCCTGTGCCATAAACAGCGGCTCCGTTACGCATGTGCGGAAGTGACTTCATCGCGGCTGTGGCCAATCACAGTGCCGGAGCATGCGAACCCGGAAGTAACTCCGGGAAAGATGCAACAGCTTTGTTCTAAGGTAAATATTGCATAATGAGCTAGTATGCAATGCATACTAGCTCATTATGCCTTTGTCTTCCTGGGTTTGTTTTTCCCCCCAGAGTATACAACCTCATAGCAAAGCAAAGGCTTTGGATACTTATGTACATGTGATTTTTCTTTTCCATTTTCTATTTGTAATAAGTTTTCAAAGATTTTATGGGGTATCGTTTGTAGAATTCTGAGGAAAATAATGAATTGAATTCATTTTGTAATAAGGCTGTAACATTAACATAGTAAAATGTGGAAAAAGTGAAGCGCTGTGAATACTTTCCAGATGCACTGTGAAGATGCGTCAGGAAAGGAAAATTACGGAAAGGTGAGTATACAATTTTCCATTTTCCTGACGCCTTCATGGCAGCACACGCTGGTAAATAATTTGCCAGTCGGGTGGGTGTAAGAAAATAATATTTATGCCTTATAATGCTGAAGAATTGACTCTAACAACGGATCTACCAAAGTCTGCCATAGCTAAGCAAGTAGAGTCTACTCTATAGTGAGAAATAAAAGTGTGTCTGGAGGACCAAGTCCCTGCCCTGCAAATCTTCTCCGGTGAGACCCTGCAATATGCTGCCCAGGAGGTAGCCACTGCCCTGGTCGAGTGAGCCCTGATGTCTTCAGGAATTGCCAGATGGTGAATGGAGTTTGCCTTCTGGATGGATTTGACTAACCAGGAGGCGATAGTACGCGAAGTAGCCTCTTGACCTCTTCTGTTTCCATGAGGGATAACCATGAGGGAATCCGTCTTCCTAAAAGGATTTGTAGCTGCAAGGTAACTAATGATGGTTGTTTTAACATCCAGCGCATGAGGTTCGCCTTGTTCATTAGTGAAGGATCGGAGGACGATGTCTTGTTTATAATGGTAGGAAGTCGCTACCTTCGGGATGAATCGATCTGAAGGTCTCAGTACCACTCTATCAGGGAAAAACACTAAGTAAGGTTCGGTTGCCATTAGTGCGTGGCTCTCAGATACTCTTTGCTGATGTGATTGCGATGAGGAAAGATAGTTTCAGAGTTAAATCCCACAGTGAGATTGATTCAGATGGAGTAAGAGTAAAATGAGGATTGGAAAAGGCATTGAGTACTACTGAGAGGTCCCATGATGATAACGTTGGTTTCTTGGGAGGTCTGATATTTAGACAGGCTCTCAGGAATTGGATTACCAGAGGGTGTAATGCCCATCTAGTGGCTGTTTTGGCAGACAAAGCGGATACTTGAACCTTTAGGGTACTTGAGCTTAAGCCCTTGTCAACTCCTGACTGAAGGAACTCTAAAATTTGAGGAGGTTCTGGTGAAACAGGATTCCATCCCCTCTGCTGTGCCATGGAAAAGAACTTCCCCCCCAAATTCTTGTCTATGTGGTGTTGGTAGTTTTCCTGGCTTGCATCAGAGTCGATATTACTTCCTGAGAACAGCCTTGTTCCCTCAGCCTAACCTTTTTAACTTCCAAGCCATCAGATGCAACCTCCAAAGGGCCAGATGTAAGAATTGGCCTTGAGAGAGGAGATCCGGGGTTATCGGAAGAGTAATTGGAGGCTGAAGACCGAGTTGCAACAGGGTCGTGAACCATGGTCTCCTCAGGCAAAATGGGATTACCGCGATTACTGTAGCTGAAGATCTCCGGAGCCTGGACAGGAACCTTGCAATTAGCGGAGTTGGAGGGAATATGTACCCCAACTTGAAGTTCCATGGGTGAATTGGGCAATCTATGCCCTCGGCTGACGGGAATGACGCTCTTGACAGGAACCTCCAACACTTGGCATTCGCAGGTGTGGCTGCTAAGTCGACTTCTGGCATTCCCCAAGTCTTTGTAAGAAGGGAAAAGGCCTGGTAGCTCAAAGACCATTCGTCGTTCGAGAGTGTCTCTCAGCTCAGATAGTCGGCTAACATATTCTGTGCTGCCGGGACATATACTGCCCTCAGGTCTGTCAGATGTTCCTGTGCCCATTCCAAGATGGGACGGACTTCCTCCATCAGCGCGTGACTCTTGGTACTCCCTTGCTTCTGAATATAGGACACTGCAACTCTGTTATCCATCCGGATAAGCATATTCTTCCCCCCTCGGGAATGCAGCAAATGCCATGAGAGCCTGGAAGGCTGCCCTGAGCTCTAGAATATTTGATACTACACCCTGGGCCTGAAACTGCCATCGGCCCTGAGCTGCTTGATCTCGATAGTGAGCTCCCCAACTGCTCTGACTGGCATCCGATGTGACTACTTTTGGGCCTGGTGGCGCTATCCATCTGTATCTTCTGAGGTTGATCGAGTGTGTCCACCACCATACCAACTGTTTCACCGATATGGGAATAGTCTGACGCATTGATACTCCATCCTACTGCTTTAGAAAGGCGTTTTGCACAACTCTCCTGTGCCATTGTGACCACTGCACCATGGGTAGAGTCGCAGACATGGACCCTAGCACACTCAAGCAGGCTCTGGCTGGTAGATGCCTTGCTGACAATTTCCGCATCTTCTGAATTAGAGGCTGCACTTTCTCTTAAAGAAAGTTGTACCTTGTTCAATTTGGTATCCAGTTCTGCTCCCATAAATACCATAGTTTGTGTGGGTTGCAGACTGCTCTTCTTCCAGTTGACCAGCCATCAAAGTTCTGGAGAGTCGTGAGTAAAATTCTCAGATGATAGAGCAGAGTTTTCTGACTTTCTGCTAACAGTAGAATATCGTCCAAATAAAGGTGTATTCGCAGTCCCCTTTTCTCTGAGGAACGCAACCAAGGGTAGCAGGACCTTGGTAAACATCCTGAGAGCTGAAGAGATGTCGAATGGGAGGCATTGGAATTGGTACTGGTTGATAGCGAATCGGAGAAACTTCTGAAAGGCGGGATGAATCGGAATATGTAGATAAGCATCTGATAGATCTACAGATAGCATCCAGTCGCCCAGGTTCACTGCCAGTATTATGGGCTGGAGGCTCTCCATCTTGAAAGCCTCTATTTTGATGTTCTTGTTGAGGTTTTTTAAATCCAGTACAGGTCGTAAGTTTTCTGTCTTCTTTTTTTTACCCAAAATAAGGGGGTGTAGAACCCCCTCCCCTTTTGATATGATGGAACTTCTAGAATTGCTCCCTTTTGTTTCAATTCTGTTACATATTTTAGTAGTAACTTTCTTTTGTCAAGAGAGGATGGCATTCTGGTTGGTTGGCAGTGATTTCCTGGGAGTATGAACTTCAATTTGTGTCCTAATCTGATTATGCATAGTGTCTATAGATCTTTTATGTGATTTGACCAAATCTGTACAAATTTTTTGAGCCTGGCGCCCACCTGTGCCGGGTGGGTGGGCAAACCCTCAAATGGACTTTTTGTTCCCCCGCCGGGGTAGTCTTGGACTTCTGCACCCTCAGAAAGGAAGGTTATGCATTTCTCCATTCTCATTTATATTCTCTGCCAGGACAGTAGGATTTAGCTGCCCTGTATTTATCGGGGAGGTTGCGTCTGTAGGAAGCACCCTTTTGGGCCTTGGGTCCTCCTGTCAGAGGGAATCAACCCTGACATTCCTCCTGTTACCTTGGAGATGGCAGAGTCTAATTTAGACCCGAACAGGTTTCAGCCATCGTATGGGATTCTGCACCAATTTGTTTTGGATGCGGTATCGGCCACCCACGGCTATAAGGCCCTTTTTGCTGTCACTGAGGCTAGCATTGCTCTTGCTGAAGACCTAATGGTATTGACTGAGGCTTTTGCCACGAAGTCGCCTGCCAATTTAATTTCCTGAAGAGAGGAGATTATCTTTCTCTGTTCAGTACCATCTTGAAGGGCTCTCTCTATACAGGTTGCCCATCCTGAGATGGCTCTAGCTACTGCCGCCATGGTAATTGCTGGCCTGCAAGCGCCCCCGGCCGTGGAATATGCTTTTTTTAATTCCAGATCCATTTTTCGATCTAGAACGTCCCAAAATGAAACTGCATCCCTCGATTTGGCAGAGTGACATGCCTGGCAAGACGCATCAAGGAGGAGTCAACGACGGGAGCGTTAATCAATGAATTGACGTTCGATTCTTTTAAGGGGTACATCTTTGCAAGCCAGTTGGTAAGACTGGACAGCTTATCAGATCTTTCCCATTCATCTTTTATTAGATCCTCCAGTTCACCTATAAAAGGGAAGGACTCTGGTTCCTTTTTCGAATTTGGGAAATATTTTCGATCAATCGCGCCATCTTGGAGAAGGGCACAGCCTCTGACTGCTGAATTACCTCGCTCTGCACACATGCAGAGCGGAGAAGGAGGTATGGCCGCCATGATGGCTCGACAGGTGGGAGGACGGCAAGGCTCAGCAGTCCCCCAAGCAGGGGGAAACAAACAAAAAAGGAAAAGGGTAGCAAGAACAGGCAAAATAAAGGGTGGAGACCACTGCAATATTATGATTTTTTTTTTTTAAGCCTACTGTGCCAGCATATCCAGATACCCCTTGAGACCACCAGAACGGGGGTTCCCTCCATAGACGCTCCTTTAGAGACTGTACAGGAGGGACTTCCAAACAGGAGAGGCTTGAACCTGCTGGGGCGAGTGCGGTAACAGGCCCTTTCCTTTTGGACTTCTAAATAGGAGAAGCTTGAGGGGGCGTGTCCAAGATGGCGATGGTGTAGGATGCTTGGTTGAGGAGCTCTGCCGCTAACGGGGCGAATTATCCTGCCTATAACACCCTGGGACCTGCTAAGACCCTGCCAACATCACCCGACTCTGCCTAGGCGAGGCATGAGACGTACCAGCCACAAACCGAAGGCTCAGAAGCAAGGAACCGCGCCTAAAGCTCTCTGCTCTCCCATCGGTGTGTCGCCACACGTGCTAGCCTCTCACAGCATGGCGTCTCAGACAGAGACATCGGACCCGGCTCTCCTCGAGCAAAGCAACTTTGCAGCCCTGATGCAAGCCATTACGGGATGTCAAACCTCCCTTTCAACCCTCACCACCAAGATAGATACAGTGCAAGCCGAGGTGGGCTTAATCCGCCAGGATTTTGAGAAGATCCGACAGAGGGTGGCTGGGACTGAGCACAGGATCAGCGGCGTGGAGGACGTGACCCGAGACCACTCGGCAACGCTTCACACTCTGCAGGTGAGAGTACGTTCCCTGGAAGCGAGAGCCGAGGACGCGGAGAACCGCAACCGCAGGAGTAATCTGCGGGTCATAGGCCTTCCGGAGGGCCTGGAGGGAGCAGACCCGGTTACATTCACGGAGCGGCTGCTCCGCACATTGTTCCCGCAGGCCGCCTTCTCATCCTTTTTCGCGGTCGAGAGGGCCCATAGGATGCCGGCAATGCGAGGCCCCCCCGGCTCCCCACCGCGCACGTTCATATTTAAAGTGCTCAATTTCAGGGACCGGGACTTGATCTTACGGGAGGCAAGGAAGATGCAGGAAGTGAGATACGAGGCTGCAAGGCTGATGTTTTTTCCGGATTTTTCAGTCGACACCCAGAGGCTCCGAAAGTCGTTCGATGAAGTGAAGAGGGCCCTCCGGGAGAAGGCCATCAAATACAGTATGATGTTCCCGGCGCGCCTGCGGGTGCAAGACGGCGAGTCTACTAGATTCTTTACTTCCCCCAAGGAGGCTTCCCAATGGCTGAACACCCTGCAACCTCGCTAAGCGGTTGATTCCCTTTGCAAGAGTTCGGCTGTAATTTCCCCTGGGGCCGTAAGTACTGTTCCCTATCCATACTCATTGACTGTTCTGCCTAAAGCATATTTGTTACATCCCTGGATGGGACTGGGAACGGTCGCCGAGTGGACTTCTGCAGGCACTGGTGGTGCATCTCCGGGGTTTACTGTGTCCTGTGCTGGGTACTGCTCCCGGTCTCCACATGTACGTGGATCATGAACCTGTCACGGACCGCAGAGCCAACCCACTGTGTTCCCTGTTGTGAACTACAAACCCCAGTGCCACATTCAGCCAGTATTTCTCCTTTTACATATATATATTTTTTGTTATTTTTCATTTTTCTTTGCCCCAGGACTGATCCTGATAGTGCCTCTGTTTTTCATTTTCGTATCGTATGTTTCTATTGAGAGTATGATGATGGTTGCAGGCTAGTGGCGGTATCCTGACCATACCCTAGTTGTATATACTGTCCAGCGCATTCCGCCCAATGGCGGCGTCTCCTTTAGACATGGTGTGCCTACACACCTTCTGACCACACTTTTGGCACCCCCCTTATTATTTGCTTCCCCCTTCTGTTTGTGTTATCCCTAGTGGTTTGTGCCCCTGGTTTGGTGCTATTTTTAAGCAGGCTGCACCCTGATTGCTACCTGGTTGTGACCCCATATAGTCCTTGACTATGTTCCAGTTTGGGAAAAAAGCATACCCTAGTTGGGATGGGTGTGCGGGGTGGGGTTGGGGAGAGTTGATAAGTTTTAGAATTTGTTTGAAGGAATGTACAGTACTTGTAAGTATGCATGGGGATGCGGTAGACATGTGCCCTGACCAGAGGGGGGAGGTGGGGCGGGAGATCCTGGGGTGGGGGGTGACCCCGGGAGCTGACGCTCTGCTCTGGGACCATTCTCCCTGCTGTCGGAATAATTTGTGCTTCCACATATGGCCCCTTTAAAAATTATTTCATGGAACGTCCGGGGACTCAATTCCCGGATTAAAAGATCCTTGGTATTTCGATTTCTTAAGGATCATAGACCTGATGTATGCATACTACAAGAGACCCACTTAATGGGGGGCAGGATCCTGAGTCTTAAAAAAGCATGGGTGGGTCATCATTACCACGCCACTTATTCCTCCTATGCCAGGGGGGTGAGTGTCCTGGTTCACAAATCCCTTTCATTCAAATTGTTAGACCTGTGTTTAGATCCTGGGGGACGTTTTGTTGTTGTACATGCTGTAATTGCGACTGTGCCCATGGCGGTGGTAGGAATTTACATCCCCCCACCGGCATCTCTGGCTATTCTACAAGCAGTAAATAAGTGCTTGGCTGGTATGTCAGTGGTCGACGCGCTTCTGGCGGGCGACTTTAATATGCCTTCCTCCCCTGCTGTGGATAGGCTGACGCCCGGAGGAGCCGTGGATTCCCCGCTCTCCCGATGGGCCTCTAACTTCAGCCTTACTGATGTATGGCGCTGGAAGTACCCACACCAAAGGCAATACACCTGTCAATCGGCGTCTTATCTGACCATGTCCAGAATAGATTTGGTATATGCCAGTGGCTCTCTCCTTACCAAGGTTCAGGAGGTGTCCATTTTGGCTCGGGGTATCTCAGATCATTCCCCTGTCATGGTAACTCTCAATGTTTGTCCTGCTCCCACCGACTGTCTGTGGCGCCTGTCGCGATACTGGATTTCTGATGATAGGATAGCTCTTCCTGCTGAGGAAGAAGTCACTAGATATTGGACTCTGAACCCCCCGGCCACAGACCCAGCTTCCAGCTGGGACGCCTTTAAAGCACACGCTCGGGGTTACTACCAACAAAAAATAGGTCAGGTTAGGAGGCAGTCTGGGATGGAGCTGACCCAGGCGGAGCAGAGGGCTACTGCCTGTGAGCAACAGTTTGTTAGCACTAGGGATGAGACTTCACGCAGAGATTTGCAGTGTGCTCTGCGGGAGGTCCTGCTGCTTAGGACAGCCTCAGCCCAAAAATCTCTACTCTACCAGTCGCAGAGGATTTTTGAACAGGGTGAGCGGACGGGCCGACTCTTGGCTTGGCTTTCCAAAGAACAATCTGCTCAGACGGGTATAGCCAACATTAGAAACGCGGAGGGGGACTTGGTCTCCCGCCCTGGAGATATCAATGCTTGTTTTGCCTCCTTCTATGAGACATTATATTCCTCCAGGGTGGAATACACCCCGGCCGAATTGCACACTTATTTGGAGGGGGTTCGTCTCCCGGCTCTGTCTAATGAGGCGCGAGGGAATCTGGAGGCTCCGCTCACCCTTAAAGAAATCCAACTGGCAATAGGATCCATGCAGACAGGGAAGGCCCCTGGGGACGATGGGCTCCCAGTAGAATTCTACCAGGCACATGGCGAGGCTCTCGCCTGCAGAGTACTGGAGGTGTTGACAGCATCAAAGGAGTCCTCCTCTCTTCCTCCCTCAATGTCTGCAGCAGTGATAGTGGTGATTCCCAAGCCGGGTAAGGACCCTGAGCTATGCTCCTCATATAGACCCATTTCTCTACTGAATGTAGATGCAAAGATTCTAGCCAAACTTTTAGCTATCCGCCTTGGAAAGGTTATCCTGTCGTTGGTCCATGGGGACCAGACTGGGTTTATGCTGGGGAAGGGTACAGACATCAACTTGAGGAGGCTATATACAGTAGTGGTGGGTTTGTCTGTCAGGGGGGGAACTGAGGTCCTTGCCTCACTGGACGCGGAAAAGGCCTTTGACTCGGTGGAGTGGGAATACCTGTGGCTGGTCCTCCAAAAATTTGGATTTGGTCCTAATTTTATTTCCTGGATACGGATGCTTTATGCTGCGCCCACAGCCAGGGTTAGAACTAATGGTTCTTTGTCGGCCCCCTTCCCACTCCACCGAGGCACCAGGCAGGGATGCCCCCTCTCCCCGGCTCTCTTTGCGTTGGCAGTTGAGCCGTTGGCGGAGCTTCTCAGAACCTCGGAGGGGGTTCGTGGTATCTCGTTTCCCCCCCTGGTAGAGAAGGTCTCCCTTTATGCAGACGATGTGTTGCTGTATCTGCATGACGCCCATGATTCCCTTCAGGCAGCTTTGGCCATCATTGATCGTTTTGGGTTCTTCTCAGGGGTACAGGTAAATTGGGAGAAGTCGCTATTGTTTTCGTTATCTGGAGGGAGCCAGTTGCGGGGGACGCACACTCCGTTGCGGCTGGTATCCCGTTTTAAGTATCTGGGTATACAAATCCGTAGAGACCCTAAGCATTATTTGGAGGACAATGTCTACCCAATACTTAACCAATTTAAAGAAAAGAGTACGATATGGAAGACTCTGCCCCTTACCCTGGTTGGAAGAGTAAATCTAATAAAAATGAGCTTCCTCCCGAAATTTTTATACGTCTTTCGCCATGCCCCGGTCCCTATCCCGGCATCCTTTTTTAACAAACTAGATCAGATTATCACTTCGTTCCTATGGGCGGGATCGGCCCCTCGGGTGGCTAAATCCAAACTACAACTCTCATTGACCGAAGGAGGTCTGTCTCTACCTAACTTCCGGAAATACTATTGGGCCGCGCAGCTGGTTACGGTGCGGTGGTGGCTCACCGGGGACATATCCAACCCAGCAGTGAACTTGGAGCCGGCCATTCTGGGCTCCCACTCTGACCTCAGTGCTCTGGTGTACCGGGGATCTGGGTGCGGACCCCAGGTGACCACTCCCATGAAAACAACACTTCTAGCCTGGCAACAGGTGTCTCGTTTGGTGGGCATGCCGGGGGCCATATCCCAACATACTCCGCTATGGGGCAATCCGTCTCTGCCTCATCTCCATTCCATACCTGACCCTCATATATGGACCAGGTTCCATGTCACTACACTAAAACAAATAGTATCAGGGGGAAGTATTCTCCCCCTGGCGGATCTGAGGCGTGCCTTCGGTCTCCCTCCCTGGATATACTTTAGGTACTTGCAGCTTAAGCATGCCATGAAGGCCCAGTTTCCGGATGGAGTGGTCTTTGCCGTACACTCAGTCGAATCCCTCCTGAGGGCTGAGGGGATTGATCGTACCCTGTCATCTATCTATCTCAGACTCACGTGTAAAACGGTGGATAGTACGACTCGGTTATTTGAGAAGTGGCAGGGAGACATACCCGCCCTCACGGAGGAGGATTGGAGTGAGGGCTTGCAGCAATGTATTCCACTCATGGTATCCGCTAGGGATCGATTCACTCAGCTAAAATTCTTGCATAGAGTGTATTACACTCCGGATAAATTAGCTAGGATATATCCTGGAGTATCGGACACTTGCCCCAAGTGCAGACAGTCGGTGGGAACGTTCATTCATATGGTGTGGGAGTGTATACAGGTTCAGACCTTTTGGAGGGAGGTGGTGGCCGACGTGAACAAGGTGGCGGGTCTTTCTCTGGACAGGGATCCCCTGGTATTTCTTCTGGGCATTACTGACAATCTGACTACCACCAAGCACAAGAGTCTGTTTGTCTTCTATGCAGCCTTTTATGCCAGAAAGACGATACTGACAAAATGGAAGCTCTCGGACCCGCCTCAGAGCTCAGCATGGAAGGCAATAATTAATGCAGTTCTGCCACTGTACAAGCTTACGTACATGGGTCGTAACTGCCCCCAGAAATTCGACCAAAATATGGGATGCATGGGTGCAGGCCAGAAACCTCACGGTTTGAACTATCCAGCTGTACAAATGCTCAATGACCAGGGAAATAGAGGTGGATGGGACAGGCGGAGTTCACCTGTGGTATACCGGTTGGAGTCTCCAGCGTGCCGGGTCTCATAGACATGCTGTTTTCACAGAGTTGGTTTACTACTGGTTCATACACCTCTTAAGGATTTCAGGTAGTAGCTGGATGAACGGGCGATTATAGTAGTCTATTTCTGCTTCCATATGTTGGTGGGTCTGGAGGGGGGGAGGGATAGTGGAGGTATCAGGATGTGTGTACAACATATGTGGATTAACAGTTGTGTTCACTGGACGTTCTAAACTATTTGGTTGTATTTCTAATGTTGCCAAGCCTACCCTTGTAACATGTTTGTGCTGCTTTCAAGTGTAATATCTCTGTAAATTTCAATAAACATTCCTTCTGTTAAAAAAAAAAGTAGGAGAAGCTTTGTCCATCCAATCTGTCAGGTGAGGATAAAAGAGAATGCAGCGGGGTGTCCTCCCCTTCAAATTTATAGTTAACCAATCCTGTCAGGTTGTGGGGGCCGAAACACAACCCAGTGTGTGCTGCCATGAAGGCGTCAGGAAATCAAATTTTTACATTATCAGAAAAATTTGCTGCAATTGCTGAAATCCTGTTTACAGGCATAGCCTGTCAACTTGAAAATAACATTGTAGCTGTATACATGTTGTTTCTTTAAATAGGTTGCACCTTCACAACTGTTTCAGTACTCAAAAAGACTGATCTCCACACTTGTTTGTAGTTTAGTTGCACATAAACCGCTTAGATTAGCATATCTCAACTTCTTGACTTTCAGATGTTTTTGTTTTTTTAACTAGGTATTAGTGTAGCTATACGCCCTGTGCGGTTTGTTTGCCATACTTTATAATAATGAGCCCATGTGTTTTGGCTGAAGTTTGCAATGTCATAGCTAATTGATTCCCCTATGTCCTTGGTTTTCTACAGTTGGCTGTGTTTTATTGCCAAAGGGACAATACAACTTCCTGTTTCAGGTCACTGCATCCAGTCAGGGCCCTCTTTAATATTTAAACATTTTCTTGGGCCCCCTCTTCCATGCAATTTTCGCTTTCCACATGCTTTGAGACATACAATAAATCAATTTACTGAATCAGATCATGCAGCGTTTGCGATCGGTTGCCAGAGGTTACAGTGTATCATTACCGCTCACTGACTGTCTACTAGAGGTTACAGCACACATTATGGCTCACTGTTTATTTTCTAGAGGTTACAGCACATGACTTCTGCTTGTTGATCGGTTGCTAGAGATTACTGTACATCAATACCACTCACTAATTGGTTGCTAGAGGTTAGCGCACATTATTACTGCTCACTGATTGGTTCCTAGAGGTTACTGCATATCCTTACCACTTAATGGTTGGTTGCAAGAGGTTAGTGCACAGCATTACTGATAACTGATTGGTTGCTAAAGGTTACAGCACATCATCTCCTCACTGCCTGCACACCATGGTGTGGGGAGGTGAGGGGACCCATCAATAGACAGAAGACTCATAGGAATCCTAAGACTCCTGGATCAGTGGCAATGCTGGAGGAGGGGGGTGATCAGTGGCAATTCTGGGGGGCTTAATGGGATCAGTGACAGTGGTGGGTGGATGGGATTAGTTAGAAGGCAGTACACTGTAAAAAATTCTGAATCATGTAGAGAAAAGCAAAAAATTTTGGCAAGTATATAGTGGGGGATTCTTCCAATGTGAGGGGGAATTTGCACTGACCACCATGTAACGGGGGATTTTACGCCATCTACCAATAGAAAATAGGGATTTATACACTGACACTATTGTAATAAGAGCATTTACACTAACCACCTGTGTAAGGGGAAATATACAATGATCTCCATGTAAGAGGGAATTTGCACTGACAACCATTGTCCAGGAGATTTGTACTGACCACCAAATTAGGGGGACACTTCTACACCGACCACCAATGTAAAGCCCCATACACACGGTCGGACAATCCGCGGACCAGGTCCGTCGGACCATGTCCGTCATACTTTGTCCGATGTTGGTTTTGCGTACACACGGTCGGACAAAGTTGTCGGAAAATCCGATCATTCTGAACGTGGTGACGTTTGTTGCCTACGACGGGACTACGTAGAGGCTAGTAGCCAATAGCTTTGGTCTTGTAATGTGATCTGAGCATGCGTAGCACTTTGTCCGGTCGGACAACCGTACACACGATCGGATTTGGTGTGATCGGACCGGGTTGACGGCAAATCTTTCCAGCAGGAGATAAGACTTTGTCCGACGGACAAACCGACGAACACTGTCCGATGGTGCATACACACGGTCTGATTTTTCAACAACCTTGTCCGATCGGACCAAATTGATGAAAAAGTCCGACCGTGTGTATGGGGCTTTAGGGGGGATTTACATTGACCACTAGTGTAAGGGCAATTCTGCACTTACCACCAATGTAAAGGGAAATTTACACTGATCACCAATGTTATGAAGAATTTACACTGACAACCAATGTAATGGGGGATTTTACATCAACAGCCAATAACGGGGGAATTCTACACTGGTCGCCAATGTAAGGGGGATTTACACTCCCCACTAATTTAAAGCAGGCTTTTACATGGACCACCAATGTAAGGGATTATTCCAAACTGACCACAAATGCAATTTATTTTTCTTCTTTTAATAATTACCGATATGAAGAGGAGTTTCTACACTGACCACCGGTGTAATCAGGATTTACACTGACGACTAATGTAATAGGAGCATTCACAGTAACCACCAATGTAAAGAGGGATTTACACTGACCACCAATGTAAGGGGGACCTTCACACTGGCCACTAGCGTGAATGAAAGGATTGTACATCAAGCCACAATGTAAAGAGAAGATGTACACTGACCACCAATGTAACTGAGACATTTAGCCTGTGTTCACATCTGTGTGTGTCGGGAATACATGCAAAATCGCTTTCCTGACACCACAGAAACATGCTGCCCTTTAGCAGATACACAGAAGTGCCATTAATTGTTAATAACACCCTCATGCATAAGCTGAGATGTGTGTATACAAAATTCTCACCAAAATTCAGGGTGCTGTGGCACCATGTTCTTTTGAAGAAGAGTTCCACCTCCAATTTGCTTACCTTTGCAGAACAGGTTGATGTTAGGCTTAATGATTATAGTTGTAGGCAGGACTTTCAAGCATGCTCCTTTACCTCCCTATTGGGCAGCATTCAGCAGAAGTGATGGTGGACACGACCTCAAGGGGACATATGAATGCTGCCTCTATTTACATATCAATGCTGCGGTCCACGACTATTTACATATTTAATGCCACCGCTTTTACATATCATTGCAGGTTATTTACATGTAAACGCAAGGGTCTGCAGATTAGTCATCTGTACACGCCAATAGGGCAGAGTTGGGCAGCAGCAACAGAACTTTACACTGCGATAGCGGGACACAGCACGGGACTAAATATTCAAGAGCAAGGGAATTTAAACTGGGATAGTTGGCAAGTATGAAGCAGCTGCTGTGGGGCCCAGGGCAGCTGCCCCTTTTGCCCTGCCTTAACTCGCAAATTTTGGAGTGCTGATGTAATGAAAAAAATGTTTCCAGCTTAATCAGTGTGATCTCTGTGTCTGTGAGGCTTGGTTTACACTTGTGCGATGCGGGAACCCTGAAAATACACAGCGGGTTCCCGCATCGCGCCCGACTCGCACAGCAGTTCACACTGCCATAAGCAAAACTGCTGGGATTGTCAATACATTGTTAACGACACCCCCATTTCAGCTCATATATTGCACTGCGAACTGACAGTTAAATCGGTTCGCATGGGTGTGAACACCCATGCGATTCGATTCTGGTGCTGACCAAAAAAGGGTCCTGTGCGAGTTTGGTCCGAATGTGATGCAATATCAGCCATACTATCTGTATGGCTGAAATCGCATCGCACGGACATGGCATTTGATTTCCACTGCATTGCGAATCACATGCGATCTCGCGTGCTGGTGTGAACCGGCACTGAATGTGCTTGTGTCTGGCAGATCTAATTACTGGTTGCTAGCACTCACCTGATGAGCACTAGACTGAAAGGCCCAGAGATTGTGGTATATGTAATTTATTCCCAGTAAAATACAGATTACAAACAGAGGCCATGCATTAACCTGCGCAGTGCCATGTTCCATGCTGCATGTTTCTGCACAAACAGAAATTGCTGACAAATGAATGTGACAATTTACTATACTATAGGCTGTGCATACAGGGCAACAAATGACAAACTGCACGATCCATGCGCATCTTATGCAGATGAAAAACACAATGTGCAGGTAGGAAGGTTTATAATGCCTTTTAATTTGATAAGCTGGAGTGCCTACTAAGCCAGTTCCCTCAAAAGTACATGTGCCAAATGTTCAGATTCACTGGCTTACATATCAGATGAACATCTAACGATCAAACACAGTAAGAACGTTCTGTCAGTTGTGCGTTGTACCGTGATACTAGTTGCCAGGTAAATGTTTTTTGTTTTTTTTTACTTTCTAAAGGGAACTGTGACCATGTTATGGAAGAGTGTATCTCAGATCTTTATAAATGTCAGTGTGCCAGGGGTTTTCAGTACTTCATTTCTTATTGGCAATATGATCATATTGCCAGAAGGTTAATTTGCCTTAAAGTGGTTGTAAACCCACTTTGGAAAAAAAAAAAAAAACACCTGCAAGACAAAGGCATAATGAGCTAGTATGCATAGCATACTAACTCATTATGCAATACTCACCTGAGATCAAAGCCCTCGATACACTGCACTCGCTGGCGACATCACTTCGGGGGCTACTTTTGGGTATCGCAGCTCCTATGACGGCACTCCCGCACATGCGCACGGTAACGGCACATACATGCCGTTGCTTCAAGTTTGTGTCAGTGCAAATGTGCCGATGACGTCACATGCAAATACAAGGGATATCTCCTAAACCGTGCAGATTTAGGAGATATCCTGGGTAGCTGTAAGGGTTTACAACCACTTTAAGGGCCAGTTCACACCAAAAGCATTTACGTGCGTTTTTTTTCTGCACTAAAAATGCATGCACAGTGTGTTTCATGTATTCCAATGGCTCTAGTTCACACCTATGCAGTCAGTTTGTCAGTTTTCGGTCAGTTTCTGCATCGGATACTGACCGGAAACTGACTGGAACAGACTGCACTGGTGTGAACTAGAGCCATTGGAATAAATGGAAAACACTATGCATGCATTTTTATGGCCAGTTCACACCACAAAAATGCACAGATACGTTCCGGATCAGTTTTTGCTTACAATTCACACCACATGCAGTTCCAGTGCGTTTTTGATAGAATGTGCTAGGTTCCAGTACAGTTCTGTGCTGAAAAAATGCAGCACGCTCTACTTCTTTTTTTTTTTTTTTTTTCTGCACCCGGAAACTGAATGTGCTGATGTGAACTAGAGCCATTGGAATACATGGAAAACGCTGCATGCATTTTTAGTGCAGAAAAAAAAGCTTGTATGAACTAGCACTAATATGGATTATTTGGGCTCCAGGAAAAAGAGGGATTTACCGAATTTGTTTTTTTACTTGATTCACTTTTGTCAAAAATTGTTTGCTAGACTAATGCAACCTTTTAAATAACTTTCAGAGATTTTTTGAGAACCTAAATCCAATGGGGAATGTTGCAGAGAAGGAATTTGAAGACTACTTGTTCAAGAAGTCTCTGGAAATTGAGCCACGAAATGCAAAAACTTTGCCAAGATTTGTAAGCAGCTCTTAGTTCATATCTAATGCCAAACATTAATGGAAAGTGCTTTAGTCTACAGTCATGTGAAAAAGTAAGTACTCCCCATGGAAAGGGTTTAAACAGGCAAACATTTGTTCTTCATTCAAACAGTGCCTACAGAAAATTTGCCTCTTCGATAATTTGTAAAACAAAAATATCAATAGATTGTTATAGGAGAGGTAAGTACACCCTTGGTTCCAGAACTGGTATTGCTCCCTTTAGCAGAAATTTCCTCTTGTAGGAATTTTGCATATCTGGCCACCATTTTCAGAGATTCAAATCAGGGCCTTGGCTAGTCCAGTCAATGGCCCTCGATTGTTTTATTTTTTTTCCTTTCCTTGACGGATTTGCTAAGATGCTTTGGATCATTTAAACATCAATTTCCAGTTTAACATCAACTTTTGGACAGGTGGCCTTGCATTCTCGTTTATCACACTTTGATATGCTACAGAATTCGTAGTTGAATGACGGAATTTGCCCAGGCCCTGAAGCAGCAAAGTTAATCCTAAACCATAACATTTTCACCACTATTCACAGTCAGTATTAGGTGGATCTCCTGTAATGCTTTCTTTTGATTGCACCAAAAATGTCTCTTGTTACCATGGCCAGACAAAACTCTATCATTGATTCATCAGTCCAAAAGCACTTTTGTTTCCAGAAGGCCTAGTCATTGGTTATATGTTTTGTAGGCAACTGTGCTCTTGCACTAATGTTCTGCTTTTTTATGGCAAAAGGTTGGACTCGTGGAGTTCGATTTGTGTAAATTGCCACCATCCCTATAACATATATTTGAAAGAGAGAACCTCACAGGTTTGGGATTTTAAGGGAAGTTAATTGAACATAAAGTAGAATAAAAGGAAAAAAAAAAAGGATATTTATAGATATTAATATATAGAAAATGTGCAACAAGTAGTTAAAAACAATTACATATACATATGTCAGTGACAAAATAGTAGTACAGTTGTACTCAATGAATGATGATTATCCATGAGTGGGTTGTCCAACGCGTTTCGATCATTTAGAAATCTTCATCAGGGATAAGAAAAATTCTCCACTTCTGGAATATGAAAGTACAATATAAGCACATAGAGTACAAATGACATAGTGTATGCAGTTTACATAAGCATTCACAATACAATAGAGGCAAATGAAAACAAAACATAATAATAATATATATAATAAAGTAAGACATTGCAAATACACTTACATATCACATGACCCAAATGAGCAAAATACAGATTGGTCAATGCCGACAGAAAACCAGGAGCCTAGCTTGTGCCCTCCCAGTACACACAAAGGATTCCAAGGATCGAAAAGATCCAATATAGGGACCAGAGTTGGTAAACGAGAACTAAATTAAACTAAACTAAAATGGTCGGCATCAACCAATCTGTATTTTGCTCATTTGCGTCATGTAAGTGTATTTCTAATGTCTTACTTTATTATTTATATTATTATTATTTTGTTTTATTTTCATTTGCCTCTATTGTATTGTGAATGCTTCTTATGTAAACTGCATACGCTATGTTATTTGTACTCTGTGCTTATACTGTACTTTCATATTCCAGAAGTGGAAAAAATTTCTTGTCCCTGATGATTTCTATTTTTAAATTTTTTTTAAAAAAGCGTTGGGCAACCCACTCATGGATAATTATCATTCATTGAGTACAACTGTACTACTATTTTGTCACTGACATATATATATATGTAATTGTTTTTAAATACTTGTTGCACCTTTTCTTTAAAATGTCAATAAATATCCTTTTTTTTTTTTCCTTTTATTCTACTTTATCTTCAATTAATTGCCCTTAAAATCCCAAACCTGTGAGGTTCTCTCTTTCGCTTTTTTCTGGCATACCTCCAATGCTGCAATCTTTCTGATTGTAGATGCATACACTTAGACACCGCCTGTTGCAATTGTCACCCGCAGACCCCACAATAAAATGATGGGGTTTTTGGAGACCTCATTTAGCACAAAACAGTCAGCTCTTAGGCTTAATTTGCTGGGACGGCCAGTCCTGGATAGATTTGAATTAAATTGAAATCTATGCCACTAGATTATTTTCCTGACACTGTAATAATTGATTTTAATTGATTTAGCAGTCTTTTAAAACTTGTGCCAGACATATGACATCCACAGCCTTCTTTCTGACTGAATGTTTTTGATCCTGGCATTATTAAACTGCACAAGTCAATATGCAAATGAACACCAGACTCAAGATATCTAAGGTGTAATTAAGGCTGGCCATACACTATACAAATTTCTTGAACAACTTTCCTTGAGATTTACCAAAACCATATAATATGAGGTCAAACCTAAACACTTTGTATGCAGCCAAGCAGGCCCTTGCACTACATAGTTAAAGGTAAATCTATAGAAAATTGAATGTATGGCCATCTTTGACAGGTTCCACCTGCATAACTCACTAAGGAGCACATTGGCACATAATCTGAAACACCTGATTCTGAATTCATGGATTTGAAGTGGTGGTAAATATTGTAGGGGTACACTTACTTTTATCTATATGACAAATCTGCATTTTCATTAAATGAGTTTATGGGAATGCCAGTTTTTGTGTCATTTGTTCCAAAATATCACTTTTTTTTCTGTGGTCACTGTTTGAATAAAGATTTAAAGTTTGTCTATTTAAACATATTGAAAAATTCATAATTTCCATGAGGTGTGCTTACTTTTTTTACACTACTGTAAGTATGAATACATTTATATTAACCACTTCAAGACCAGGCCTATTTCTGACATTTGTTGTTTTCAAGTTAAAAATCTGTATTTTTTGCAAAAAAATTACTTGGAACCCCCAAACATTTATAGATTTTTTTTTTTTTTTTTTTTTTTTTTTTAGCAGAGACCCTATAGAAAAAAAGCGCAGCAGCCTTTAACCACTTCACATTCCAGCTATAGTAATATGACGACCGCAGATGAGATCTCCCATCCTGGGCGGGCGTCATATGACGTCCCCCCTTTCCGGCCATCTAGGGGGCGTGCACGGGACCCGCCGAGTCGCTCGGGAACCGGTGCATGTTCTCGGCAACCGCGATGTCCGCCGGGCACCTGCGATTGCCCGGGAACACAGTAGGACCGTGGATCTGTGTGTGTAAACACACAGATCCACGTCTTGTCAGAGGAGAGGGGACCGATGGTGTGTTCCCAGTACAATTTTATAGCATCGATCGCTGTGTAAATGTGAATGGTCCCCAAAAATGTGTCAAAAGTGTCTGATATGACCGTCCCAGTGTCACAGTCACAAAAAAAATTGCAGATCGCCGTCATTACTAGTAAAAAATTTTAAAAAGGCAATAAATCTATCCCCTATAGCGATGAGCTACGGTACTTAAAAAAAATCTCCCTAGGCGACACTTTAAACATTTTTTAACGGTTACTTGTTTAGAGTTACAGAGGAGGTCTTGCACTAGAATTATTGCTCTTGCTCTAACGCTCGCAGCGATACCTGTGTTGTTTGAACACTGTTTACATTTGCAGGCTTGACTTGCGCATGCGTCCCAATATAGACCCAGACAGAATGGTGGGGGGGGGGGTGGGGTGCTTAGTTGCATTGGTTGTTACCATTAGAAAGCTATCTGTCCGCTCTAAACAATGGTAACTGAATGATGCCTGTAGCTGCAGGCATCACTCCGGTACAACCACTTCAGCAAAATTAAGTTTAATTTTGTGGGAAGTGGTTAATATTTTATATTTATTTTCTTAGACAGCAAGTAATTATAGGCTTTCTTTCTACGTATGTCAAGGTAACCTTAATGACCCATACACATGGTCGGACATTCCGACCACAAAATCCATCAGATTTTTTCAGACGGATTTTGGCCAAAGCTTGTCTTGCATACACACGGTCGCACAAAGTTGTTGGAAAATTTGATCGTTCAGAACGTGGTGATGTACACCACGTACAACGGGACTACGAAAAGGCCAGTAGCCTATAGCTTTTGTCTCCAAATTTATTCTGAGCATGCGTGGCACTTTGTGTGTCGGAATTCTATACACATGATCGGAAAAAGTCTGATTGGAAAAAGTCTGATCGGATTTTGCTGTCGGAAAATTTTAGGTCCTGCTCTCAAATTTTTCCGTCTGAAATTCCAATGGAAAAAGTCCGCTGGAGCCCACACATGATCTGATTTTCCGACAACATAATCTGATCTGACTTTTTCAGATCGTGTGTATAGAATTCCGTCGCACAAAGTGCCACGCATGCGCAGAATAAATTTGGAGACGAAAGCTATTGGCTACTGGCCTCTTCGTAGTCTCGTCGTACGTGGTGTACGTCACTGCGTTCTGCACAATCGGATTTTCCAACAACTTTGTGCGACCAGTAGCTTAAGGCGGTTCTTCAGTCTTTTTTGAAAAAATGTACCGTGTTTATCGGCGTATAACACGCACCGGCGTACAACACCCCAAGTTTAGGAGGGCATTTTAAGGAAAAAAAGTTTTAGGAGGGAAGTTTAGGGAAAAAAAAAAACTTACATTTAAGCGTCATTTGCAGCTTGCCCAGCGTCATTTGCAGCCTTGCCCAGCGCCATTGCAGCTTGCCCAGCGTCATTGCAGCCTTGCCCAGCGTCATTGCAGCCTTGCCCAGCGTCATTGCAGCCTTGCCCAGCGTCATTGCAGCCTTGCCCAGCGTCATTTGCAGCCTTGCCCAGCGTCATTTGCAGCCTTGCCCAGCGTCATTTGCAGCCTTGCCCAGCGTCATTTGCAGCCTTGCCCAGCGTCATTTGCAGCCTTGCCCAGCGTCATTGCAGCGTGCCCAGCGTCATTGCAGCATGCCCAGTTTCTTTGCAACTTGCCAGCGTCATTAGAAGTCCGGTCCGGGTTTAAATTTCCCGCCGCCGAGACTCTCTGTCGCGCGCGCCGCCGACAAAGCCCGAAGCGCGGCCGAAAAAGGCCGAAGCACTCCCGGAAAAGGCCAAGCCGACTGTTCAGCTCCGCTCGCGGTCCCGCCTCCCTGCTCTTTCAGGAGCGAGCGCAGGGAGGCGGGACTACGAGCAGAGCCGAACAGTCTGCTCGGCCTATTCCGGCGCCGCTTCAGGTTTTTTCGGCAGCGCTCGCTATTTTTTCGCGGCGCTTGCCATTTTTGTAATTTTTTTGGGGGGTATCGGCGTATAACACGCACCCACGACTTTCCCCGGATTTTAAGGAGGAAATAGTGCGTGTTATACGCCGATAAATACGGTAGTTATTTAAAGTATTTGTAGCTGCTGACTTTTAATAAAGAGACAGTTAACTCGGGACGAGTAAAACTTCCAGTGGAATAGCTTAGGCGATTCCAGCAGAAGTGGGAGTAGGTACCTGACAAAACTAGGTACCTGCTCCCCCCCCCCCCCCCTAAAAAATTTGAAGCATTGGAGGGAGGAGGAGGATCCTCTGTGACCCCACTATCATAGGGTTATCTTGTTTTAAATGTTTACTTGTAAAACAAAGATGTACAATATGTAAAGGCAAAACTTTTATTTTTATATTATTTATTTTTTATATGCACTTCGTTCTTTTGACCACTGTCAATACAGAAAGTAATGGAAATGCGAAATTTTGTTTTTTTTTACAAGAACAGGAGGTATTGGGACATCTTCCCATAGGGAAGCATGTTCTGGGGATGACTATCTAACAGAGTATTACCTTGCGTTGAAGCTATCTGTTCTTTTTGCTCTGTCTCTGGGACAGGAAGTGAAGAGAAATGACATTGACGGAACACCAACAGAAAAAAAACTGTCAGAGGCCTTATCTATTTCCTACTCCATCAAAAATACAAACTAACTGGAAACACTGGCAAAAGATTGTCTGTTAAAGGAGAAGTCCAGTCAAAGCTTGTTTGGCTGGGCTTCTCCAATGGGTCACAGGAGTGCAATTCGTTTTGCACTCCTGTGACCCGTTACTGAAGTCCGCCGTCTCAGCAGGCTCTCAGCAAGCCACTGAGAGCCTGAGACGGCCGCTCCCTGCCCCTCCAGAGCTCAGCGCTCCAGTAAACAAGGAGGAGCAGAGCGGAGAGCTGCTGATTGACAGTCAGCAGATCTCTGCTCGAGGAGCTGTGAGAACCGAGCCATCAGCGTTTGATCGCTTTGTTCTCAGTGCAGAGGTGCCGGGGGACAGATGCGGCCAATGCTGCATCCACCGAGGTAAGTGTGATACTGATAAGAAAAAAAACATACTTCTCTTTTAATGTGTCAGACCTTGAATATTAGCTTTGCACTTCTGTACACAAAGTGACAAGCCACTTCTGGTGGGTTGATCTAATCGTTTGGCTCTTTAGTACTGCCCAGCCTCATTGAGCTCTGATGTGCTTGAAACTACAATGTACTCTTAGAGCCTCTAATTGTATGGGCCATTATTGCTCCACATGGCACAGCAGTGTTTAGTTATGTAGGCCAAAATGGGCTGACACTAGATTCATATGATATGGCTGATTTTTATTCTCAGCCTGCCCTGTTGTATTTTCACATTAAAAAAAGCAATTGCTGTTGATGTTTGTGCTTAACCACTTCAGCCCCGGAACGATTTACCCCCTTCCTGACCAGAGCGTTTTTTTCGATTCAGCACTGCTTCGCTTTAACTGACAATTGCACGGTCCTGCGACGTGGCTCCCAAACAAAATTTACGTAATTTCTTTCCTTTACAAATAGAGCTTTCTTTTGGTGGTGATTGAACACCTCTGCGGTTTTTATTTTTTGCGCTATAAACAAAAAAAGAGCAACAATTTTGAAAAAAAACACATTATTTTTAACTTTTTGCTATAATAACTATCAAAAATTATAGTTTAGGCCGATACGTATTCTTTTACATATTTTTGGTAAAGGGAGGCAGGGAGGGGTTAAGTGTTCCTAGGGGCGTTTTTCTAACTGTCTGGGGGGGCGTGGCTGTGTGTGACACCACACTGATCGCTGCTCCCGATAACAGGGAGCAGACGATCAGTGTGCTGTCATTAGGCAGAACGGGGAGATGCTGTTTACATCGGCATCCCCCCGTTCTTGAGCTCCGTGACACAATCACGAGTATCCCTGGAGCTTGCGACGCGGGCACTGCGGGAAATTCAAAGTAACGCACAGGTACGTTACTTTGCCCAGATGTGCCATTCTGCCGACGTATAAGTAGGTTAATGATTTGTTTTACAATATTATGACAGCTTGTTCACTCTTTTTTTTCTGTTTTCTTTTTTCCTCAGCAAAAAAAGTACAGTTATCCACTTAAGTCTCCTGGTGTGCGTCCATCAAACACAAGGCCAGGTACAATGAGGCACCCTACTCCTTTGCAGCAGGAACCAAGGAAAATCAGTTACAGTCGCATCCCAGAAAGTGAAACGGAAACAGCAGCGTCTGCCCCGAACTCGCCTAGAACACCCTTAACGCCACCACCACCATCTGCAGCATCCAGCACCACAGATGTCTGCAGTGTGTTTGATTCTGACCCATCAAGCCCATTTCATTCACGTAGGTGTTATCACATCCTGATTTATTTCGTTTAAATGCTTTTGTTAGTGTTTGCTCACCTCTAAAATTGCCTACAGCTTTGGGAGTGCCCAGGGAGTCTGTGATGCCAGGGTGCTCTTGTATGCAAATTCTAAAACATTTCTAGTTGTGTAGTGAACTAGCCTTCCACCACCCACATTCCTCTTGGCCACAAAGGCTGCCCTTCAGATGAATGGACCAGCATAGAGGTGAATTTTAGAAATCGCGCCACTGTGCATGCTCCTAGCTGTTAAACAGGAAAAGTAAATAAACTTTCCCTTAGCATGAGGCACACTGATGCATTTTTCAGGCGCTACCGTGCTAAAAATAGCGCCTGAATAAAACCGGCCCCTTTCACTCCAGTGTGAAAGCCAGAGGGCTTTCACACTGGAGCGGTGCGCTAGCAGGATGGTAAAAAAAAAGTCTTGCTAGCAGCACTGTGAAGGAGCAGTGTATTCACCGCTCCTATACCGCTCCTACCCAATGAAATCAACAGCTATACCTGTGGACAGTTTTAACCCTTTTTTGTCCTCTAGCGGGGGTTAAAACCGCACTGCTATCGGCCGAATACCGCCGCTAAAGCGGTGCTAAATATAGCGCCACTTTACCGCCGACGCCGCTCCCGCCCCAGTGTGAAAGGGGCCTTAAAGATTACAGTTGGAAAGCTGTTAATCTTACATCTGACTTCATGTTTATTAACAGAGAGATAAAATAAAGTGGAATGTGGTATTAGGCAAAGTGGCAACTTTTGCACCCTTCCTTTCCCTCCATGTCACTTTGATTCTGCTAAGGATTGCAATGGCACAGAATTACTGTTATTTGCGTTACCCCATCAGCTGCCTCCAGAACAGACATAACTATCAATGCATATAAATGCCTACGTTAACCCTTTCACTGCCAGGTCTGTACACAGTGTCTGCTGAACAAAACAATAGCTCTGATTAGCGGCTCCGTGGATCTGTTGCAATTGCTGGCTCCCTCTTTTTTCCACTTCCGCCAGCAATTGCACAGTTAAACTTTTTTTTTTCTTAAGTGATGTCCCTGCCGCTGGCACCCCCTTCAGTGCCCCCCTTTGCTCATCGATTCCTGGCGGCCCCTCCATGCAGCTCTGCGAGCCGGCTTTCAACGCAGCTGCTGCCCAGGAGATCGGCAAGTGTGTCAGGATAGGTGACCATAGTGAGCATTCGGTACAGATCGATCCTATGTTCAGCTGTCATGGTGGCATAGTAAACAGTTTACTATGCCACTGTTTATGAATGAATGAGGGCCACTATGCAGAGGCTCCCATCCATTCACGTTGCAGCTGAGCCTGCAGAGAAAGGGACTGAACTCTTCAGTCACTTTCTCTGTCTAAAAAAAGAGACATTAGAGATTTGATTAGACCCCTGATGTCTCTCCAAAAAAGTGTAAAAAAAAAAGAAAAAAAAAATGTGTAAAAAAAAAAATGTAAATAAACCCTAGCAAGCCACCTCCATGGGACGAAATCCGCTTGTTCGGCGGGGGATCGGTCTGCTAATCCCCTGCGAATGACAGGTCTTTCTCTGCTCCGCTGTGCAGAGCAGAGACAGACACAGTCCCACTCTCCTGTATGGAAGATCAGGTGATAACGGACAGCCTGTCTATTTTCATCCGATCCATCAGACAGATGGAAAGTAGGACCATCAGCTGTTTTTTGAAGGCAGGATCAGATAGCGGCGAATGTCAGTGGACATGTCACCGCTGACATCCGCCCCTCCATAGACCCCATTTTGGAAAGTAGACACCCCAAGGAAATTGGTGAGAGGCATGTTGAGCCCATTGAATATTTTATTTTTTGTCACACGTGATTAAAAAAAAAACAAAAAAAACAAAAACAATTACGCAAAGTTGTCACTAAATTATATATTGCTCAAACGTGCCATGTTTATATGTGG
Organism: Lithobates sylvaticus; assembly: GCA_028564925.1. Lineage (NCBI taxonomy): Eukaryota > Metazoa > Chordata > Amphibia > Anura > Ranidae > Lithobates > Lithobates sylvaticus. The sequence continues at coordinate 170,987,255 of CM053028.1, forward strand.
AATTACCCCAAAATTAATTCTGCTGCTTCACACATGAGGGATACCTCATGTGTGAGACTTTTTGGGAGCTTAGCAGCATACAGGACCCCGAAAACCAAGCACCGCCTTCAGGATTTTTAAGGGTGTACATTTTTTTATTTCACTTTTCACTCACTACCTATCAGTTTTGAAGGCCATAAAATGCCAAGATAGCACAACCCCCCCCCCCCCCCCCCCAAAATGACCCCATTTTGGAAAGTAGACACCCCAAGCTATTTGATGAGAGCGATGTAGAGTCAATAGAATATTTTATATTTTGCCACAAGCTGCGGGAAAATCACAATCTTTTTTTTGTTTTTCCACAAAGTTGTCACTAAATGATATATTGCTCAAACATCCATGGGCATATGTGAAATTCCAACCCAAAATACATTCTGTTGCTTCTCCTGAGTATGGGGATACCACATGTGTGAGACTTTTTGGGAGCCTAGCCGTGTAGAGGACCCCGAAAACCAATCACCATCTTCAGGCTTTCTAAGGGCGTAAAATGGTGATTTTCCTTCCTTGCAACCTATCACCGGTTCGGCGGCCATGAAATTACAAGATAGCACAACCCCCCCCCCCCCCCCAAATTACCCCATTTTGGAAAGAAGACACTTTAAGCTATTTTCTGAGAGGCATGTTGAGTCCATGAAATATTTTACATTTTGCCACAAGTTTCGAGAAAATTAAATGTTTCTCTTTTTTTTTTTACACAAAATTGTCATTAAATTATATATTATTCAAATATGGCATGGTTATATGTGGAACTACACCCCAAAATACATTCTGCAGATAATCCTGAGTATGGGGACACCACATGTGTGGGACTTTTTGGCAGTGTAACCGCGTACAGGACCCCAAAACCAATAGCCTTCAGGCTTTCTAAGGGCGTACATTTTTGATTTCACTCTGCCTTTCAGTTTCAGAGGCCATGAAATCCCCAGATAGCACAAACGCCCCCAATGACCCCATTTTGGAAAGTAGACAACCCAAGCTATTTGCTGAGAGGCATGTTGAGTATTTTGCAGATCTTGCTTTTTGTCACAAAGTTTTGAAAATTGAAAAAAAAAAAAATGTTTCTTTTCTTTTCAAAAATAAGAGATCTGCAAAATACTTACCATGCCTCTTAGCAAATACCTTGGGGTGTCTACTTTCCAAAACGGGGTCATTTGGAGGGGTTTTGTGCTATCTGGACATTTCAGGGCCTCCGTAACTGTGTGATAGGTAGTGAGGAAGTGAAATCACCATTTCTTTATCGTACATCATGGGACACAAAGCCATAGTATAAACTTAATTATAGGCACATTCAGGTGATGGACACTAGCACACCCAAGACAGGAAGTTCACTCCCTATATAACCCCTCCTCCTACCAGGAGTACCTCAGTTTTTTCGCCAGTGTCTAAGGTGTTGGTCAGGAGTGAAGATGTGCTCTGAAGAGCTCCCCTGGAGGGCTCCTTACTAGATTTAAACAGCCTCCACAGCCGGATCCATCCAAAGTGCCACTGAGGTCAAAGTGGATGGTACCCGGGCCTCATATAGGAAGAACGAGGTTGTGCCTGCAATGCCTCTCCTTGGAGGGCTGGACCCCAGGGCCCAGTGCTTTGGTCATCCTCACATTACCATAAAGTTTTCCTGGTGGGGTGCTATACATGTCCAAGGGAGTGGAACCCCGATAAAAAAGGACCCGGTCCTTGAAGGTTTGCTAAACGCAGCCTGCCGTGATGGGTGAAGTTTGGATCTGTCTGTTATCAGCAGTATCCTCTGGCAAGGATAAGGGTAAGGGAAGAAGCCTAGGAACTGTAAAAAGTTTTCTTCCTTGGGTAAAATGTTGTTATGCCTTTAATCTCCACTAGAGGGAGTAAATGCATATACCTTAGTTTGTTGTCTCTGCATGTGTGTGGGCTCAGCAGCTGCTTGTCTCAGCAGGGATTCCTCATGCAGGAAAGATATTTTCCATATCACACCCTGGAGGGACTAAGGGGTTGGGAAGTAAAACAATAGTTTGTGCTCCTCCTGAAACCCCCGTAGGGGGGTGGGGTGGCTCCCACTGCTCTGTTTTTTCCCCACTTTGCGCAAGTGGCACCATTAGGCCCTGTCTCTTGCTGGGTCATCTGAGTGACAGACCCGAATGTGTAAAACCTGAATTTTAAAACTGGAGGGGGGGCAGGTGACATACGGAGCTTCCGCGCCGTGTGTGTGACTTAGAATCCACGAGGACACACGGCGCAGGCGCGGGGAGGAAGCTGAATCCAAGAAGCAGACTCTCCTCAACTGGAGAGCACGGTGGCTAATCACACAGGAGCGGTGGGGCACGTAAGGGCTGCATACTGGCATTCCCAATAGAAGAAAGACATGTTCCCCAGCACTAGACTTGGCGCCATTTCTTTTGCTAGACTATTGTTCAGCAAGTAGTGCATTTAAATAGTGCATCTGCTTTTGTGCTTAGGACTATGCCTCCAAAAAAGGCCAGTGGAAACCCCAAAAAAGGTACCAAAAACATCACCCCCAGGCGCTGAGGACTCCAGTCATGCCTCCACATTGTCATCTTTAATCGCATCTTCCATCCAAAGAGATAGAAAGCGTGGTAGATCCCCCTCCCCCACCTCAGAGCTTTTACCAAGGGAACGGTGGGCGGAAGATGAGGTATTACCATCAGGCGATCAGGAGGAAAGACAATCCAATGACTCCTCTTCGGAGGAATCAACAGTAGATGAACCCTTTTCAGCCTCGCAATCTGAAAAATTGCTGGTACAGTCTCTTATGGAAATGGTTCGTTCTGCCTGTAAGCTGCCCCTGAGTCAGCCGAAAATTCTGTCTCTTCTTTGGGTTCTTTAAAACCTCTGCAGACTTTGCATGCGTTTCCCGTCCATGCACTACTAGAACAGCTTATTTATGCTGAATGGGATCATCCGGCATTTTCTCCCTCCAAAAAGATTTGCAGTACTCTATGCCATGGAGGAGAAATTCACTAAAAGATGGAATGTACCAGCAGTTGACGCTGCTATATCCAGTGTGAATAAAAGTCTAACTTGTCCAGTAGACAATGCTCAAATGCTTAAAGATCCAATAGATAAAAGGTTGGAATTCCTGTTAAAATCCTCCTTTTTTTTTTTTTCTTTAGCAGGTGCTGTTACTCAGCCTGCAGTCGCTGCAATAGGCATCTGTCAATCCCTGAAGGACCAGTTTAAACAGGCCCTTAAGGAGGTTCCTGTACAACAAGCCCGTGATTTGGCCATACTGCCAAGAGCATTATGTTTTGCTATTGACGCCATTAAAGATTCTATTCATGAGGCGTCTCGCCTTGTGCTAGTGCGCATGCATAGGATCCTGTGGTTGAAAAATTGGTCAGCCGAAGTACCATGCAAAAGGACTCCTGACTGGTTTTCCTTTTCATGGGGTTTGGCTATTTGGGGATGATTTGGACAAATGCATCCAAAAGATTTCAAGTGGGAAGAGTACTCTTTTGCCAGTCAAAAGAAGGAATAAACGCTCTTCATTTAAGCGGGCTCTTTCTCCAGCGCCAGGGGCATCTGCCTCTAGGCAGTCGCGACGGCCTCCGCCATCAGAGTCGAGAGGAAAGCCTCAGGGTCAGGCCCAGGCACAAAAAAAGTCCTGGGGGCGGAAACCTGCAAAACAGAGTTCTAAAGCCTCATTATGAAGGGGCGCCCCCGCTCGCCAGGGTGGGGGATAACTTCGGCAGTTCTCAGAAGTCTGGCAGGAGGAAATTCAGGACAGATGGGTCATCTCCACGATAGCCACGCCCCCCTACTGTAAAAACAAAAACACACACAGACGTAACTGATGGAATATTTTCTTTAGTGAGCATGTCCCATACACAATCCTTTTATTTTCTACCATGTATATTGTAAACCCTGTATATGCATTTCTGTATTCTCCATTATAAAAACCCTATGAAATGTGATGGTGTAAATTAAAGGATGACCATAATACTGATTAAAAACAGTTGGCACGCGCTCTTGATAATCTTATAAAATTGTACATATTCATGGATTGGGTAGCCTGAAGAAAGAAATGAATTATGTTTTTATGTTCAGCTTTAAAACTGGAGCTTTAGGAGTCTATAATTTATCATTTGTATTCCTCTCCAGGCTCTGCCTCAGTATCTTCAATCAATTTCTCTAAGAACTGTGATGAAATTCAGGTTCCTCCACCTGTACCTCCTCGTAGACGACCAGAATCTGCCCCAACTGAGTCATCCCCATCAAAGGTAAATGTATAAGTATGTTTCTTGGCATTGCATTATGATAAATTATAGCCAATATTTCTAAACCGCTTTTTGAAGATTAAATGAACGCTGAACTTTAGCTCATATATTCGATCATATAAATGCATCGATTCAAACTCCTTTGTCACCTTAGGCTTGCATCCTTTGCTTACTGTAATTGAGAGACCCTCCTTTTAACTGATTAGAGACATTCCTTTGCCATTACATCTGTTGGCAGCTCTTTACTATAAAGAGCCTTTTCTGGTTTTGCACAGGCTAAAACCTTCCTCTTTATTTAAGGCTCTTATCACTTCAGTGAGTACATTGTTCTCCTCCCTCTCTATCCTGCCCCAAACATTACGAGGAAGTTGTCCTACACTGCTTGGATGTGGTGAAGACTGTCAGGTCTACCTAGCAGAATAAACTTCTGTCAAGACTGAGTGTCTTTGTCCTAGCTGTAGGTCCTCGTAGGGGACATCCTGCTTCACATTTCACCATTGTCAAGTTGATCAGACAACTTCTTTCCAGGGCCTACGCTCTTAAGGAAGGGGTTCTCCCTTCTCTGTAATAGCTCATTCCACCAGTGCTGTTGGGTGTCTTGAGCTTTTCAGCATCATGCATCTCTATCCCAGATTAGCAAGGCCACCACTTGGTCCTCTGTGCACACATTCTTCAAGTTCTAACAGATGGATGTTCAGGCCTTTAGCTGATGTAAGCTTCGGCTGTAAGGTGCTTCAAGTTGTCTGAGTGTGTCCCAGTTCTTTAACACTTGTGGGCCTGTTGGCACTTCTGTTTTACTATGCTTTTGCCCTAGCAGTAGTATCAGCTGGGATTATTGACAAATTCATAAAACTACTAGATGTTATCCTTGTTGAACACAACCCACAGGAATATGTATACTCTTAAGCCCCATACACACTATCGGATGTTCTGCTGATTTTTGTCTTCAGATTTACCAAAACCAGGTAGTGCAAGGGCCTGCCTGATTGCATACAAATTGAAACTCCTAAGGCCATATAATATGACCTCATATTATATGGTTTTGGTAAATCTGAAGACAAAAATGGGCAGAAAATCTGATAGTGTGTGTGTGTGTGGGGCTTTATTAAACTTAAAGCTCCACTCTGGGATCAGTGTGAAACCCATTTCCCTCACTTCTCCTTCCCACCCCAATCTATGTAATTGCTGGCACACCAACAAAAAAAAAATCCTTATCGAAATGCCCTTTCTTACTTACTGTAACCAGTGATGCTGCAGCTCCAAATCTTCTCTTTCTGTGTACTTCCTGCTTCGGTTTTTCTTCAGGTGTGCACATCAGTGGCTACATGATGTAAACACTTAGTATTGGATGTCCAGCGGCGTGGTTCTCTCACAAACCACAAAATTAAGACATCATCACATAGAGGTGGTAGGGGACAGATGATCTTTGGCTCCATGTGCTCTGCTAGGTTTGCGGTCCCCCTCTCCCAGGAGCGGCAGGGGCGTGGAGGGAGACTTGGTTAAGTATATCTAGCTTCACAAGTTAAAAGAGAAACATACATAGTAGGATGGGTTAGGAGTGGGTGAATGAGGAAAAATTTATATTAGCCTGGATTGAACTGTGTTCACCTGTTTACCTTAGCTTACTTTTTTTTTTTTTCAAGAAATATAAACCTCATTGTATTATATTAAAGTGTATGTCAAGCAAAAAACTTTTTTCTTAAAGCGGAACTTCAGTAACTTTTTCATCTTTCCATCTATTAAATCTTCTGCCCTTGTTTTACCTTTGGATATTAAAACATTTTTTTTCTGCCAGTGAATACCTTATACAGCCAACTTCCTGTTTCTTATCTAGTAAAAATCCTAGGCTTATGACATCATGCACAGCTCTCTCTCTCACTCTCGTTAGTTTGCCAAAAAGGGAGGGGTTAAGTCATAAGAGGGCCAATGAGAGCTGCAGGGCTGGAGATGTGTGTCTGTGTAAATTCAGGAAGTGAACAGGCAGCAGCTTCAGCTGCCCACGGTTAAAATGGATGCAGCCAGACTTAGTGGAGGGAGATCTCTGCAGCATATTTGGCAAGTACAGAATCACAGTATATATAAAATAATATGCAAAGTGGTTGGAGGGAAGCTTCAGAATGGTGAAGATGTTTTTATTACAAATTATGTGAGCAGACTGCAGTTCCTCTTTAATCGTTTATTAAAGCAGTATCTTTTTTCAGCCTGGGGTGGAGCTACAGCCAGCACAGACAGAAGCAAAAATGTGCTTTTATTTCCTAATCACTGCACAAATCTAAAAGTGGCTACATGCACTATGTCACCTGGGGGATTCAAACATGATTTTTGCTTTTTTTGGGGAGATTTAGAAACTGACAAACAAAGCTGTTATTCAGGCAGTATAGCCCCTTGCATTCAGCAACGATGGTGGATTTTATGCACAAAATCACTGCCATGATAGCTGACTCAGAATTCAAGGGTTACAAGCACAGTTCTAAACTTTCTTGTCCAGTGTCTGTCTCTGATATGCCTGCAGCTACAGTTGCTTCTGCTCAAACTACTGAGGATGAAAACGAGTGTAGCCTATTCTTTTGGATCATTTTGAGCCTGAGGAGTTTGTCTGCTGATATAATTTCTTGACAAAAGATACCACTTTGTTTTTTCTTGACTTGGTGCATACGTGTTGGTATATGGAGCAACCCATGTCTGAATTCTCTAACCAGTCTGGACTCCCATAAAAGTCCTCAAACTGTTAAACTTCCTAGTACACTTGCTACTGCAACCTGTTTTGTATGGTGACTGGTCTATTCTTGACAAGATTTTATTTTTTTTCCTGCCAAGTGTTTTGTTGAGCAATACCTAGTTGAAGAGGTATTTCTTAAGAAGTGGACCATTTCCATTGTGAATCCTGCCATCCAGCCTGTCATGTCCATTTGCCAAACCTTGGAGGATAGGGTCCAAATATATGACCAATGCACCACCTCAATCTATACTGATGCTGAAGTTTTAAAACAATTAGAACTAATTGTTCTATACTGTTTTTTTTCTGGGCTTGTGGATATTGTGGTTCTCATACCCAGAGTCCCCTGTCTGTGCACATGCGGAAGAGTTTTTTGTTAACATGTTGGTCTGCAGGACAAAAGTGCTTACTGAGTATATATTTTGATGAAGAACATCTGTTTGGTGCCTTCTTGCACAGCTTTATCAGAGATGGCCCAGGAGAAAAGAGCATCCTTTTTGACTCAGCATGTTAAATTAAAGCCGCATGTGAGAGAACCTAAAGCTCTGAAGCTAAGAAGCATTCCTTCTGTATCTCCCAGACTCCAATGCCAGGACTCAGTTTCATTGCAAAACTTGAACTCCCAAATCTTCCAAGCCTGCAAACACATAGTTCTAAAAAATGTGGAGAGATTTCTGTTGGTCTTTGTAGCCCCTTTCCAAGTAGTCATCCCCATTGTTCCAAAATAGAAAAGGTTTTAAGGTTTCTACTCAAACTTATTCACAGTTCTCAAGGGGGCATATGTCTTCCAGCTCAAAAATTCTGCACCAGGTCAATCATTGCTTCCCTCCATCCAAGAGATGTTCTAACCTCTGTGGTCATCAAGGTTTCTTATATTCCAGCGCATCAATGCTACCTGCATTTTGCTTTGGGCACACAACACTACCAGTCTATTGCCCTTTTTCTGCTGTCTGTCTACGGCATCTGTAGTATTCAACAAAGTGCTAGCCCCTGTGCTGCTTTGTTGCGCTCACAGGGCATTTCTATCATAGGATATCTCAACAAGCTCTTACTGAGGGAACAGTCAGCTCAGACCCTTTCCGCCAATGTCCGAAGGACTGTTCAGTCTCTGGTTTGATTGGATCCTGAACCTAGAAAAGTTAATGCTGGAACAGACTAATCGCTTGAAGTATCTAGGTCTTCTAGATACTGCTCAGAATTCCCACTCCCACATTCAGACTCTGCAGTGCAGGAGCCATCCAACCCTTTTCTTTTGCATGAGAGTTCTGAACTTGATGGTGGCCTCCTTTGCGGCAGTCTCATATGCCCAATTCCATGCCAGACCACTGCAACTCAAATTTCTAGCCCAAGTAGGACAGGAATGTACAGTCTCTGAATTCACCTATTACACCTTACACCCAGAACCATGTTCTCTGGCCCGGTGACTCATGAATCCAGTTGTGGAGTTCTTTTTACACTGGTCTGGAAGATTTTATGTTCCTTGATGAACAATTAAGAAAACAGGATTTTTTACACACAGTAAAATCCTTTTCCTTGCGTTCAATAAGGGGCACATGATATAATGTAGGTCCCTGGCGCTACTGTGAGTAATTGGGGTCAATAAGTGGTTATATAATAATGGCGGGTAGGTAATTTGCAGCAAAATGAGTAGTGTTTACAAAATACACAAATAAGCAATAGAATAGGTAAGGAATTTCGCGCAAATAGGGATAAATAACAGTAAAGCGCACCAGTGAAATGATTGCTAGCTGATTGTAACACTAATAGAGGTTAATGATCTGGAGGTAATAAATAAATACAGTCCTAAATAGGTGTAAAAATAAATACAATCCTAAATAGATGTAAAGATCAGAAATGCATATAAATATCACAAAATGGATGTAAAAATCGCATACAAATATAAAAATCGCATAGAAAAATTAGTGGATGTTGTATCGCAAGTAAATCGCATAAAAGATAAAAATCACGTGGGTAAAATCAACAATGGTGACAATTGGCTAAAATTGTGAGTGCCCAGTGCTAAAAGTAGCTACAAAGTGAATCGCATGAGTAGCATAATTAATAAGCAAATTATCAAATAAAGTATCTAAAAGTGCATAAAATGCATCAAAGTTATAATGCTATTGATAATAGTGAATAATGTGATAAAGAAGAGTGATAAATCAATGAATAGATGGTGTGATAAATAAATGAGTAAAAAAGTAAATAAATAGATGAATCAATGGTGTGATGAAAATAAATAAATAAATAGATGAATCCACTAGGGGCATAGAAACAGATAATATTGATATCAATAGTAGTCCAATATTGCTCCAGAGTGCTGTCAGATATTTCCGAGCTTAAATTCTATGCGTTTGGCTATGTGGATAAAGCAATTAGGTTTCATCTATTTGTGGGGTATCCTTGACTGGTCTCTCTAGCCTCTCACCTCAGGTCTGATTAACATACGCCTTTCTGGGGTGTCCTGTATCCCCAATATAGCGGTATCTGGAGATTTGCAGAGCCTCAAGCCTGTTGGGTATGTGCCTTTTAAGGGGTATCTCCTGTCCGCACTGCTGGGGTATCCAAAGTCTGCAGAGTCTAGTGAATGCTCCGGTCAGGTCCTTCTCCCTTTAATGCCTCTGTGCTAAGTACATACAGTGCTTAATGTCACTGGCTCAAAAATGACATAACACCAGGGGAGGTAGAAAGGGGAACAGAGAAGTCTCCACTAGTGTAGTAAGTTTGTAAACAATTAGTTGAATTTATTTAAATAGTAAGATGTACTCGTACAGTAAAGAAATTAAAACATGGCATGAAGAGTTAAAATTTTTAAACATCACCGGCGTTCTCAGCGCCTCCTCGCGTCCTGTTCACTGTTGGTTTGCCTATGCATTACGACACGTCACGTGTCTTCATCTGGGAGTCTGAAGGTAGCAGTATAACCCATATATCTTAGAATCCTTCTGACTCCATGTCCTTTAATAAACTCAAAGAAACTCAAAGAAAAGGATATTACAGTAAGCCAAAAATCCTGTTTCCTTCCCTCAATCTTTGTCCCAGTAGCATAAAGTGAGAAAAAATTAGCAAAATGGACACACAGAAATAAAAACCTGATGGCTTCTACCCCTTGTCTACTCTGAGTAAAAGAGTTTTTATTTTTATTTCTGTTGCCTGTTGGAGCATTCCTCTTCCTTCCTGTCTGGTAAAATCTTGTCAGTAGGACAGGAAGTGAGAGGGGAAATCCGCAATAAAAACCCTACGTGGGTCAGATTGAAAAAGACACAAGTCCATCTAGTTAAATCAATCAAAAGGTGCTGTATTCACCTTTATCTTGTCTAAATGTTTCTGGACCAGTATATGTCAATACTATTCCCATTATGGACTTAAAATCCTCTATTTCCTCTATAATTTACAGAACCAGAAAGCTTGTGTAAAAAGAAAAAAAATGATAAACCTCCACTGTTATTGCACAGATCGGGCTGATAGCAGGTACTTGCAATCCCCAGCCACTCAGAGCCAAGAAGCTGGATATAATACTTTGTGGTCTCAGACCAAGCTCCCCAGACTACTCTCAGGAGTCAAGCTTTCTGTATGGCAAGGAGTACCAGTGGATAGTAGGATTTTTGGATTGATCCCTAGGAAGCACCAATGTCTAAAGTCACCAATGATCTTTAATATTATATCAGTTGGAACCTACTAGGGTAGAGAGAAAGGGACGGAAAGAAAAGGTAAGATTGCCCAGGCCTCCTCAGTCAGGTGAAATGTATCTGATCCAAGAATCCCAGGTTTTGTTTTACTGTTCTGGAGGGTACATGTGCGTTTGTCATTGATCATAATCCAATTCAATTTGTTTGACATATTCCATGTGCACCACAGTCTATTTCCGACACCTTGCTTTTCAATTCTGTCTGCTGTACTATTAATATATTTGAGGAATTTTGGGATGTTTGTCTTTCATAACCTGTTCAGTTAGAATTTTTGTGACCTTGATTTCCCCTTTATATATCTTGTTATATTCTTTGTAACTTTCAAACGAGGATAGTGTTACTTAATTTTTATATTTTTTTAAATGTCATTTTTCTATGTTATGTTTTTTTTTATTTAATTTTTTTGGACATGAGCCAACATAGATTTTATTTTTAGCCTTTCCAACTTATTGCCCATAGGTATATATTTTGCAGTGTGTTTCCATGCAGTCAAACTGAAACGTTCCCATTTCTACTCTGTTTTTTGATGACAATATCAGTCTTAATCTTGGAGAGCAGTCTTTAGCCTTTGAACATTTTCTTTTTAAATTAAGTGTTTCTACCTTTTTATGATATCCTTGTGTTTTTTTTACAGCTTATGTTAAAAGAAATCATTTTATGATCATTGCTGCCCGGATGTTTTTTTTACATGAACTTAAAGAATATGCTCCACATTGTTGAGTTAACCCCAGTCAGAGTAATGGCACAGAGCTGCCCTGCAGATGATTACTGGTAGGGTAATAAAAAGTGCAGCAGGAAAGGTGAACCACAGAATGAACAAAGTTAGAGCAGGAAGATGCAGTGGATCCTCACAAAAATAATGTAAAACACTATAGTAACATTACCAAATCTCACTTAAAATCTCATGAAATTGCCATTATCAGAGGCAATTCAAATCAGTGGTGGTCAACTTTGTAAATATAGAGGGTCTCAAGTGTGGCCCTCGACATGTCTAAAGAGCCACATAATGGTGCCTGTACATAAACATAGATAACTTGCTGAACAAAAAAAACAGACCTGTGACATTTTTTTCAAGGTCGCACACCACAACACAGATGGCTCACATCTGGGAACTGTGGTGCACAAAAAGATGCAGGTTTGTAGTAGTGCACAGTGTATGTGCATTGTGTTCTGTTCATTGCAGCAATCTATTGTAAAATGTACATACTGCTGCAACTTGTCTTAAAAGGGCCTAATGCAGAAAGTAGTTTAAGGCCAGCTTTACAAATATTTGGTAGTGTGCGGTAATGTAATGCACAGTGGACAATTGGTGTTGTGGTGCCAGTTCTCCCTAGCCCTTCATCCTCCTAGGCAGCCTTTGCTGATGTAAAAGGTTAGTCGTTTATAGACCCCAGACCATTTTATTTGGCTATAATATATTTTTATGCTGCTTGTTACCAGACATCACAGGGGAGCTCTGTGAAAAATTTGCTGACCATAAGGGAACTCTAATAGACTGCTTTGTAGCTATGGCTCAGTTTAACACTGCAACTGGTTTCCTCTATTTCCCTCTCTTTGGATGTAGAGTGCAGGGGGACTAAAGTAAGCAGAACAAAACTGTCAATGGCAGTTACTTCCATGCAGTATCTCCCTTTCATCCATGGTTTGGCTGTAAAATAAACTTCCACATGTATTCCACAGGGGAGGAAAGACTCAATGGAATATAGCAATGTTTTCTGAAAGGCAGCTCCCGAGAGCAGGAAGATTATAGGCTTGCAGCAGAGTGCTGGAATATACTGGATCTTGCGAGTATGGACAAGCAACATTGCATATACAACCTCCTCGACTGGCACTGAGCCACTTTTGCATAACAAGGAGATGACAGCAGTGCAGCAGAAGAATCGACCGGAGCTCCTGAAGCAGAAAACAAACTGTAGCCACTGCTTTTTTTTTTTTTTTCTCTTACTGATGCCCAACATTTTAAGCAATGCCAGTGCTTCAGGCAGCCAAGCATAGGTCCAACAAGACATCATGGTCTTGTTGGACATCAGGGTCTTTTATGACCTAACACAGCCGATATAAAAATAAGAGGCTACAGGCCTTTTTTTTTGCATATAGGTTCACTTTAATATTTGACATTTTGGCTTCACATTAGTATCCGCAGTATCTGTGATATTGTAATTAGTTATTAATCTCTTTTCCTTTTCAGATGATGTCTAAACATGTGGACAGTCCTCCAGCAATACCACCCAGACAACCCACATCAAAAGCATATTCCCCACGATACCCAATGTCTGACCGCTCCTCAGTTTCCGAGGGACCTGAAAGTCCCCCAGTTCTACCACCACGAGAACCAGTACGTACCCCTGATGTATTTTCCAGCTCTCCACTGCACCTTCAACCACCTCCGCTTGGACGGAAAAGTGAACATGCTACCACATTTTTTCCCTATAGTCCCTCACCGTTTACCCAGCCTCCACCTCAGACTCCATCCCCTCATGGAACAAGAAGACATTTACCTTCTCCCCCTTTAATAGTGCAAGATGTAGAACTGCCCCCCATCACTGGCCCTCCTGTACCGCCCCGACAAAGCACTTCTCAGCCTATACCGAAGCTCCCTCCAAAAACTTACAAACGGGAGTCCCCTCATCCTTCCATTCACAGGGATGGACCTCCTTTGTTGGAAAATGCCAACTCCTTGTAACAAAGACGCTTTATTTTAAACACTAAAAACATTTGTTTCCTCAAACTGCAAAGAATGGCATGAATAAACCTGAATTACACAAGAGAAGGAATGATTCTGATGCTATTCAGTTCAGATGCAAATTGCACCAATATTAAAGACTGTTGATCAGGCTGGAAATTTGTTGCAAACCGGAAAAAAAAACGCAGTTGATGTGGCAGAAATAATTGAAGAGATTCGAACTAGAATATTATGCACTTTTATTTATATATATATATATATATATATATATATATATATATATATATATATATATATATATATATATATATATATATATATATATAAAGCAGGGATTTTTATATCCTATTTAAATTCTTTTTTTTTTGCTTTGTGCCTCTGCTTAAAATTGTTTTATAAAATCACAACTAGCATTGTGACGACTATCTGTGGTACCCAAACTTTATAAAAGAATAGCGCTGTATTGCCGTTCAGTTTACAAGATGTTCCATGAGTTTTGTTGGTACCTGCCTCACCAAAGAGGTAACTTTTGTTGTTTTTTTTTTCCTTCATTTATTTTTTTAATAAAGTGACAAAAGAGGACAGTGCCAGTTTAGAAAAGAAGAAGAAAACATTTTAGCTGCAAAAGATGTGTAATTATTGTCTTCACAAAGGGGAAACAGTTTTATCATTAAAGCAGTAGCAAAGCTATGTGTAGCACTTTGTGATTTATGTGCTGTTTAAGCATTCTGTTTATTTTTAAATTTTTTCATTCCTTTTTTTGTTCCTGTTCCTGATTGGTTATGTGACACTTATACATATATTCTTATTTAGGGCTTTATTTAAGGGAGCTTCCAGTTTGTATCAAAATTTTGATCTGGTTTTACTTTTCCATGTACCGTATATACTCGCGTATAAGCCGACCCAAATATAAGCCGAGGCACCTAATTTTACAACAAACAACTGGGAAAACTTATTGACTCGAGTATAAGCCTAGGGTGAGAAATGCGCAGCGTAGGAAAAGAGGGTCAGCAATGCCCATTTGCATGCCTCACTGTGCCCATTTGCAGCCATAGGTCCCCCTAGCTGCAGACAAAATTTGGGGTCTCTGGACCCAAAGGGTCCCGAAATAACATTGCTGCAGATGGACACAGTTGACCGACTTTGGGGCCCTGTATCTCAGGGTCACTTGGTGCTAGGAACCCCATCTTTGGAAATGTAGGGCTAGTTCCACTGGGTTTGAATACCAAATTTGGGGTTCCTAGCACCAAGTGTCCCCGAGATATGGGGCCCCAAAGTCAGGTCGGAAAATGTCAAGCACTTTTCTGCAGCAGAGAATGACATTTTCCTAACCGACTTTGGGGCCCCGTATCTTGGTGCTAGGAACCCTAGCACCAAGTGGCCCTGAGATACGGTGCCCCAAAATGTCATCTTCTGCTGCAGAAAAGTGCTTGACTCGAGTATAAGCCGAGGGGGGCATTTTCAGCACAAAAAATGTGCTGAAAAACTCGGCTTATACTCGAGTATATACGGTAGTTAATAGGGAACATTGTCATCCTCTGCAGTTCTGGGTTTTACTGGTTTTAGCAGCTGTAATTCCAGATTTTACCAGCAGCACCACCTTGAGTGAAATATAAAACCTCAGCTCCCAGATTCTTAAAGATGTCCTCTAATCGTAATTCTTATGTATAAGGATATCCCCTGGTAATAAATTGGATCTAAACCCTTTAAAACTAAAATCTTAGCTTCAAGCTTTGATGTGTTAATGTAATATATAAAAAAAAAAAAAACGTTTAAATCGTCATTGTTTTATTATAGTGCATGGTAATCCTGCCATTAATGTCCTTGTTCAGGTGCCTACTGTTATGGGATGTCTCCCAGTTGCATTACTGTGTTGTCACTTGTCACATTTGGCTCTGCCAACACACATTGCACAGACATGATCCACTGTTGTCACCATCTGCAATCCATTCAGGGCAATGATTGAGCACACGTACATGTAGACTGGAGGTGATCTGCAATGTGGAAATACAAAAATTGAATGATGAAAGTTATATTTATAACTTGTGGATTTTTAGATAATATGTAATAATAAATTATTATTGTTGTGTAAACAGGAATACGCAGGTTTAGAATGCAAACATTTTCAAGTGAGTTTTCAAGCAACCTCCATTCTAATCCAGAGAGTACATTGGATCCCAGCAACAGATAACAAGTCCAACAGACTATATACACCACATAATACAGTAATGTAAATTATAAAACAAAAACATTTCTTTCACTCATGGTTAGTGTTTGACTGAAGCCATTTATTATCAATCAACTGTGTTTACTCTTTTTAAATCATAATGACAACAGAAACTAGCCAAATGACCTTGATCGAAAGTTTACATACCCCAGTTTTTAATACCGTATATAGCTCCCTTTAACATCAATGACAGCTTTAAGTCTTTTGTGGTATTTGTGGATGAGGCTCTTTATCTTCTCAGATGGTAAAGCTGCCCATTCCTCTTTGCAGAAAGACTCCAGTTCCTGTAAATTCTTGGGCTGTCTTGCATGAACTGCATGTTTGAGATCTCCCCAGAGTGGCTCAATGATATTGAGGTCAGGTGACTGAGATGGCCACTACAAAACCTTCACTTTATTCTGCTGTAGCCAATAACAGGTCGACTTGGCCTTGGATCATTGTCATGTTGGAATGTCCAAGTATATCCCATGCACAGCTTCCTGGCTGATGAATGCAAATGTTCCTCAAATATTGTTTTGATAACATACTGCATTCATTTTGCTATAAATTTTGACCAAATTTCCTGTGCCTTTGTAGCTTGCATATCCCCAAAACATCAGCGATCCACCTCCGTGTTTCACAGTAGGAATGGTTTACCTTTCATCATGGCCTGGTTGACTCCTCTCCAAATGTAGCGTTTATGGTTGTGGCCAAAAAGCTAAATTTTGGTCTCATCACTCCAAATTACTTTGTGCCAGAAGGTTTGAGGCTTGTCTCTGTGCTGTTTGGCGTATTGGAAGCGGGATACTTTGTGGCATTTGCGTAGTAATGGCTTTCTTCTGGCAACTTGACCATGCAGCCCATCTTTCTTCAAGTGTCTCATTGTGCATCTTGAAACAGCCACACCGCATGTTTTCAGAGAGTCCTGTATTTCATCTGATGTTATTTGTGGGTTTTTCTTTGCATTCTTTGCCACAATTTTCCTGGCAGTTGTGGCTGAAATTTTAGTTGGTCTACCTGACCGTGGTTTGGTTTCAACAGAACCCCTCATTTTCCACTTCTTTATTAGAGTTTTAACACTGCTGATTGGCATTTTCAATACCTTGGATATCTTTTTATATCCCTTTCCTGTTTTATACAGTTCAACTACCTTTTCCCGCAGATCCTTTGAAAATTCTTTTGCTTTCCCCATGAATCCAGAAAGGTCAGTGCAGCACTGGATTAAAGATGCAAGGGTCTGTCAGGAGTCCAGAAACCCATTGACCTTTTATACGCACACACACTAATTACAAGCAAACAGATCACAGGTGAGGATGGTTACCTTTTGTTAACCCTTCAAACCCCTTTGTGTCAACTTGTGTGCATGTCATCAGGCCAAAATCACCAGGGTATGTAAACTTTTGATCAGGGTCATTTGGGTAGTTTCTGTTATTATGATTTAAAAAGAGTAAACACAGTTGATTGATAATAAATGACTTTAGCCAAACACTAACCATGAGTGAAAAAGTCATTCATATTCTCTGAAAAATGGGCAAGAAATCATAAATTCTGCCAGGGTATGTAAACTAATGAGCACAACTGTATGTGTGTGTGTGTGTGTATGTATGTATATATAATATACAGTGTGTGTGTATATTGCATATAAAAAGTCTACACACCCCTGTTAAAATGACAGGTTTCTGTGATGTAAAAAAATGAGACAAAGATAAATCATTTCAGAACTTTTTTCACCTTTTTATGTGACCTATAAACTGTACAACTTGACAAGTTGAAAAACAAACTGAAATATTTAAGTAAAACAAAAAAAATAATGTGGTTGCGTAAGCATGCACACCCTCTTATAACTGGGGATGTAGCTGTGTTCAGAATTAAGCAATCACATTCAAACGCATGGTAAATAGTAGTCAGTACACACCTGCCATCATTTTAAGTGCCTTTGATTAATCCCAAATAAAGTTCAGCTGTTCTAGTAGGTCTTTCCTGACATTTTTAGTCGCATCCTACAGCAAAAGCCATGGTCTGCAAAGAGCTTGCAAAGCATTAGAGGGATCTCATTGTTAAAAGGTATCAGTCAGGAGATGGGTACAAAAGAATCTCCAAGGCATTAGATATACCATGGAACACAGTGAAGACAGTCATCAAGTAGAGAAAATATGGCTCAACAGTGACATTACCAAGAACTAGTTGTTTCTCCAAAATTTATGAAAAGACAAGAAGAAAATTGGTCAGGGAGGCTGCCAAGAGGCCTACAGCAACATTAAAGGAGCTGCAGGAATACCTGGCAAGTACTGGCTGTGTGGTACATGTGACAACAATCTCCTGTATTCTTCATTTTGTAAAAACACATCTGAAGTCTCCCAAAAGCATGTGGGAAAATGTGTTGTGCTCTGATGAAACTAAGGTTGAACTTTTTGGCCATAATTACAAAAGATATTTGATGCTAAAACAACACTTTACATCACCATAAGAACACCATGCCCACAGTTAAGCATGGTGGTGGCATCATGCTTTGGGGCTGTTTTTCTTCAGCTGGAACAGGGCCTTAGTCAAGGTAGAGGGAATTATGAATGGTTCCGAATACCAGCCAAGATTGACACAAAACCTTCAGGCTTCTGCTAGAAAGCTGAACATGAAGAGGTACTTCATCTTTCAGCATGACAATGACCCAAAGCATACATCCATGAAATCGCCAAAAGTAGTACAGAAACTACTTTTGGAAATCGGTGCAAACCAGGGTTGTAAACTCTACAGTTGGCCTTAGTTGTTATTTTCAGTAACTTCAGGTGGAGTATTTCATCTTAACAGTAGGATCAAAAGTGTTTGTATGATTAACCAATCAGCTTCCATTCTAGTGGATGAGGAGTGGGTGTATAATAGTGGAGGTTGAAAGAGTAGAAACAGAGGGAAGGTTTGACTACTAGGGATGAAAAGGATGTTGGGAGGAACGGCCTAGGTTAAAGGGGAACAGGAATGCATGCACATAAGTGTATATATAGTTTGGCATATATGCTGGATTTGTGGACTGTCTATATGCTTGCTACGATATGACTGAAGAACTGAGTATTTTTAAAGGAGACTGAAGGATTCAGTTACTGTATTATTTTATATGTACCCTGTTGTACTTGTAATCTGTTGCTTTTGCTGGGATCCAATAAATGATTCACCAGAGAAGGTTGCATTCTACACCTGCACACCACCTGTTTCTTTCATAATAATAATTTATTTATAGTATATTCAAAATAAAATGATTGCCACGCTAAATAAATAATATTCAGAAGGTAATCATTAAATAATAGTCCATAAGGTGCTTTGAACAAGTGAATAGTGACGAATAAATAAAAGCAGTCCATTGCTGCTACCGATGATGTCACTTCTGACGAAACACATAGGGCTGAACTAACCACGCCATCCCAGCTTGTATTCAAGTCGTTTTTATCCTCGGAACTACTATTTTAACTGCTAATTATTTACTGGATTGATGTAAGTGTTAAGAAACTTTTTCTCAAATTAACAGTTTTACACTATGTGGACCCCTTTTTCTTCCTTATTTGGTCACCTCTGAGGAACACTGGGGTCTTATTTGGCCAGCCATATTACCATCCTTTCCAGTCTAACTACTGAGGGATTTGTTTTAAGTGCTCGGTCATTTTCCAAATGCTTGTCTAGACTCCTATAGTGTGGGGTCTAGAGATCTGGTAAGCCTACATCCTATTAATTATCACGGTGGAGGTGCACCTGGTGGATACTCGTCTAAACCATCACTTCTGTTGGAATTTCACTTCAATGGACTTCTTTTATTTATTCGTCGCTATTCACTTCAATGTTCAAAGCACCTAATGGACTATTGTTTAAAGTGGTTGTAAACCCTTATAGACCACTTTGACCTACAGGTAAGCCTAGATTAAGGCTTACCTGTAGGTCCAAGAAATATCTCCTAAACCTACACGGTTTAGGAGATATTTGCAAAAGACAGGCACCGCAGTCTATGGCGCATGTGCCGTAGGCAGCGGCGCATGTGCCGTAGACAGTGACGCGCAGGCGCACTGAGCATGCAGCTGCTAACGGCAAACACCTGCGCGCATGTGCGGGGGTGACATCATCGCGGCTCCGGCCAGTCACAGTGCCGGAGCCGCGAAATCCGGGAGTCACTCCGGGGAATCATGTCGGAGGAGGTCAACGAGGGTCGCTTTGGGGGCTTCCATCTCAGGTAAGTTATTTATAATGAGCTAGTATGCTATGCATACTAGCTCATTATGCCTTTGCCTTGCAGGGTCTATTTTTATTTTGTTTTGTTGTTAGGATTTACTTCCTCTTTAATGATTAACTTCTGAATATTATTTATTTAGTACGGCAATTTTTTATTTTGTATTCTTTTATACAATTGGTTATATTGTGACATTGCAAGCAGCTTTCACTTTATTTCACTTGCTTTAGTTAACTGTCATCTATTTAGGGCAGTGGTCTCAAACTGGCGGCCCTCCAGCTGTTGCAAAACTACAAGTTCCATGAGGCTTTGCAAGGCTTACAGTTACAAGTGTGACTCCCTCAGGCACATGCATGATGTTACTTGTAGTTCTGTAACAGCTGGAGGGCCACTAGTTTGAGACCCCTGATTTAGGGTTTATACCCACTTTATTGAGTGGGCTATGGAGGATCCAAATCTGAGCATTTCTGTTAAGCATTGGCAATCCCTTTTAAAAAAAGGAAAGCATGCTTGAATGTTAAAATCCACATGACTAATCGTAAATCCACCTTTAACAGAGCTCTTATTATTTGAATCACTTCTCCTTGGTTTTCTTACCATGGTATTAAAAGACCACCATCGTGAAAACTATTGTATCCTGATAACTGTATGCAGTGCATGCCAAACTCTCCAGCAAAAGTGATCGTGATCTAGATTGGGACAAACTAAAACAGTACCCGGGGTGCTTACAGTTAGAGCAACAGGGTTTTTAAGTTATTGTGATTTTGGACATATTTTTGCTTATGGTTAAAAATGTATATATAATATTTCATATTTTCCTATTTTGTGGGAATCAGGTGTGGATCCCAGCTACTTTTTTCATCCGGAAATGTTATCTACATTCTGTTAAAAAAAACAAACAAAAAAAAAACCCCTTTTTATAGAGATTAGTCGTTCAAGATGCAAATTGCACAGAGCTGAATGAGTTATAACATTGACATTTCATTTATTCGTTCAGTCCAAGGTTTTAGTCAGTCATGCCTCATATTCAATTTTATTCACCAAAGTAGCATTAAATTGTTCAAAAGCTATATTTGCATGCTGTAACATTATTGTGGTTTCATCTACCCATTCTATTCATTATGTATCCTCCATTGTTAGCCCTGTGGCAATTGTTATTTTTTGAAGATATTCAGGGAAAATTTCAACCCACTATTTTTCTAGCTGTTACCAGAGGTACTTTTCTTTGACCTTTCAGTGGAGCTCTTTCCAAAGTTCTATAGGGTTGAGATTTGATTGTTTTTCTGGCCAGTCCATTAGGCTGGGTTCACACTAGTGCGAATTGGATGTGGGTTTCCCCATATCAAAATTGGCATGTTAGGAGATTGTGACCGGCTCTCAATGGAGCCGATTCACAGAGTTCTGGGACAGCTGCGAAGCGGTTTGCAAAAGAGTCCTGTGCATCTTCTGGTCCGTTTCAGCTCCAAATCCAGACAAATTTAGCCCTGAAACCGATAACAGGGATGCACCGGACTCCTGATGTGAGCCGCTCCGCACAGCAGTGTGAACCCAGCCTAAAGACATTATTCTGGCTTTCTTTTTATTCCCCAAATAGGTTTTGCGTAGCTTAGACATGCTCTGGATTGTTGTCTTGCTGCAAGATGACACTTGCATTAGGCCCCATTCACACTTGCAAATGAGTGATTACATGCAAGCAGCATTGATTATCTGTGAGAGCTGTCTACCTTTGATTGCTTTTAATGGGGTTTTTGCCCACAGATAATCATTGAGTACTCCCACTGGGTCTCTGGAATCTAATAACCAACGACCCTATTCATAAGTGGGAAAAGTGCTGACCACAGCATGTACAGTGGCTATATAAGAGAATCACCCCTTCCCTTTAAAGATCACATTTTGTTGCTTTGCAGCCTAAAATGAAGACCGAAACCGTTTTGTTTTATCCAGCTGTATTTACTCAGTGCAACTTATAACATCCAAGTGAAGGATCTAACAGCACTGCGTCTGATTATATTGTTTTTTTTTTTTTTAATTCAAAAGACAGAATCACTGAGTTGGAAAGAGGGGTGATCCTCTTTCCAACTCAGTGATTCTGTCTTTGAATTAAAAAAAAAAAAAAAATTGACACATTGCTGTTAGATCCTTCACTTACGGACGTTATAGGTTGCAAGTAAATACAGCTGGAGTCAGTATTTTGTTGAACCACCTTTTGCTTTAATTACAGCCTGTAGTCTGTTTGGATATGTCTCAACTTTGCATATCTATATTTGCCCACTCTTCTTTTCAGAACTGCTCAATTTCAGTTAAATTTGATAGTGACTGATGTCTTACATAGTTAGATAGTCTGGTTGAAAAAAAACGCAAGTCCATCTAGTTCAACCAATAAAAGGGAGGAAAAAAATCATACAATTCCATATACACAATCCTAGACCCACAGTTGATTCATAGGAAGGCAAAAAACCCCAGCAAAGCTTAACCCAATTTGCTCCACTAGGAGAAAAAATTCCTTCCTGATCCCCAAGAGGCAATCGGATGTTCCCTGGATCAACTTTACCTATAAATGTTAGTATCCAATTATATTATGTACATTTGGGAAATAATCCAGTCCTTTTTTAAAGCAAGCTACTGAGCTGGCCAGAACCAGCTCTTGAGGGAGTCTATTCCACATTTTCACAGCTCTTACTGTGAAGAAACCTTTCCATGTTTGGAGATGAAAATCTTTTTTCCTCCAGACATAAATAGTGCCCTCCTGTCCTCTGTGATGACCTTAAAGTGTTACTAAACTCAGAATAATGTAAATAGTTACCGTAATCTGAGCCATCATCTGATTAATTTCAGCTAATCTTTCCTCATAGCGGAGCTCCTTCATGCCTCTTATCAGTTTCATTGCTCTTCTCTGCACTTTCTCCAGTTCCCCAGAATCATTTTTGTGAACTGGTGCCTATTTCTCTTTTTTGTCAATTCCAAGATTTTTACAGATGTGGCAAGTGCTATGATGCAAAATGACAAAACACAACCCTAGGAAGAGGACATAGTTTATTTCTACTTCTACACACAAGCAATATCAAATAAAGGATATGATCACCTGTAATACGGAAGGGGTGGTATGTATTCTCCAATGTGAGTGTGGCTACTAGTATGAAGAAAGAAGAAAAAGAAAACTGGAGAAATTAATGTATGACCACGTTCATAATATCCCGATAGGTTTTAAAAAACACTGTGTTGAATAATTTTCGTCTGTCAGCATAGGGACCTATCCTAATTACAGTTTTGGGAAATAAAAAAGTTCAAACCTCATTGGAGGGGAACCAATAAGCTTAAAAAATGAAGTCAGCAGGAATCGCACTGGATTTATGCATTACGAAGTATGACACCTAAAGGGATAAACCTTGAGTTTGACGTCAGTTGTTAGTGATTTTTAGTGATTGATTATATATCTGTGTGAAGGAATAGGAGTTGTACCAGTATCTGAAGGATATTAGGGACTCTTGCATATATCATCATGCATTTCCTTTTTTATTATTCCATATATTTTATTTATTCTTTTTAATATTATTATTTTCTTAATTGTCTTGCAAACTTTGGTAATATTGTGGGGACTTTCAATTATGGTTTAGCAAGATGCAAGATTTTTTATCACATAGTATGTGCACCCACTTTTATATATGAGGGGAGATTTAGTTTGGCCCAGAATATTACCTACAGTACATCACACAACCCAACCACTAGGGGGAGTTGGGAGTTTGTTTTGCCTTCCCCTAGAGGTATTTTGAAGAAAAGGAACCAAGAGCGTGGCCTCAGTATAGCGAGACCTTATCTATGGGTGCATCAGGAGTCAGGGAAGGATCTAGGCATATGGGAGGATTCATCTTCTGCTCATGAGCCGATCGAGCAGGGTTTCCATAGCACCGCATGTATTATCTATATAAGCCAGAACCGCACACCTGACCCTTGACCCCTGAGGAAGTCACGTGTTAGTGACGACAAGCGTTTGGACGAGTCGGGTGATGGAGTACATCGGGATTTTGGAAGGAATAAGTACACACTTTGTCTTGGTTTTAAATGCTGTTCAATAAATGTCATAAGGTTTTAGTATTACACAATGGAAGGTGTCAGACCTTTCAGGTCTGTAATTGAGGTGAGCGTAGTGGTGAACTGGTGGTGGGGGATCGTCATGTATGCATGTCTAAATACACATATGGTGAGAATTTAAAGAAGAGTCACAGTTTGAAGGAGAAGTGTGAAGATTGATGCATTGTTTTATCACATATGAACTTTACCTGAATATCACTTTAATTTAATTCAATTTATGTTAAATACGTTTAATAGAGGAGCGTATTAACTTTTTAAATATTTTTTGGACAAGCGCAACCAATAAGCAATATTATACTCTCTGGAACCTATACCTCTCTTAACCACTTCCAGCCCAAGGCCATCATATGACGTCCTTGACTTTCAGTGGGAATATCTGAAAGATGCCTGCAGCTACAGGCATTCAGATATTCTCTTTTTCAGCCGGCGATTCTGTGCACAGTAAGAATGATCATAGCGGCATTTCAGCCGCTAGATCGTTCTTACAGTCGACGGGAGGGGACATCCCCCCCCCTCCCACCACCCTCCGGTGCTTCTCTGTGCTCTCTCCTTTTGATCTCATGCTTTCCAGCCTGGAGGTGAGATGTGGGGTCTTTTTGACCCCCGCATGTCTCCATAAAGAGGACCTGTCACACACCATTCCTATTACAAGAGATGTTTACATTCCTTGTAATAGGAATAAAAGTGATCAAATAAATATAATTAAAAGAGAAAGTGTAAAAAATAAAATAAAGTAAAACGAGCAATAAAAATACATTTAAAGTGCCCCGGTAGCTCGCGCACAGAAGCTTGCGCACATGTAAGTCCCGCCCCATATGTAAACGCCATTCAAACCACACATGTGAGGTATGCGTGTGCGTTAGAGCGAGAGCAATAATTCTAGCACTAGACCTCCTCTGTACCTCTAAACTGGAGATTTTTAAGTACCTAAGTTTGGCACCATTCCATGAGTGTGCGCAATTTTAAAACGTGACATGTTGGGTATCTATTTACTCAGCATAACTTCATCTTTCACACTATACAAAAAAAGTGGGCTAACTTTACTGTTTTCTTATTTTTTAATTCACGAAACAGTTCTTTCTCCAAAAAAAAAAAACGTGTTTGAAAAATTGTTGCGCAAATACCATGCGACCTAGAAAGTTGCAATGAGAGACATTTTATTCCCTAGGGTGTCTACTAAAAAAAACATAATGTTTGGGGGTTCTGAGTAATTTTCTAGCAAAAATATGATTTTTACATGGTAGAGAGTAGTGCCAGAATAGTATAGAAGTGGTTAATACAAGAAAAAAAACTTTGCTCGCTTTGGAAACTGCAGCTTGGCATTGCATGCTATTATTACGTTTACGATCTACTTAAACACCCAGATCATTCTCATCCATTGATTTCCCCAGTTGTACTCTCCGTAGTATGTATGATGCATGCATATTCTTAGCCCAAAAGTGCATAACTTTTAAATTTGTCAACATTTGCCACATAGTTGCCCAATCTAACAGTGCACTGAGGTCAGCTTGTAAATTGGAGCCATTTTGTAAGGATGTTATTCCACTGCATAGTTTAGTTTTATCTGCAAAGACTGAAGTTGTACTTTTAATCCCAGACCCAATATCATTTATAAATCTTGTCAGGGCATTTATACTGAAATATTAAAACCATTTTATATCTATGGAAATAAGTAATAATCTATAAACAAGGAGTTTCACACGTGTCCACAAATCAACAAAACAACTCAAATTAATGAAGTGGAACAATATTGTGCAAAAATATATATATTTATTTACTAAAAATCAATGCAAAATAATATCAAAATATAATTGTTAACACAGAATATAAATCTACATTTCAATAATGTGGATAAAACAAATGATAAGAATATAACCTCAAGCTTTAGTTTTTAAAATACCAATGTATAAAAACTCAGTAACACTTCAATAGGCAATTAACAGTTTTTAGAGCCTTAGCAGAATCTAAAAACAACCAAGTGTAGATTTTAACACCTAAAGCCTCGTACACACGATCCGATTGTTGACCAACTTCATCGGTGGTAACTGGGCAGAAGGAGGAGAGTATTGAGTGTGGTGTGTTGGGTAGAGGAGGAAGTTGAATGCTAGTATGTATGATATCTCATTGCGAATTATGATGATTTTACTTTTGAAATGGTTGGCAATCTGTTGAGCTGTAAGCAAGTTAGTGGGGGGTGAAGTAGGGATCTAAGGGTAGAAAAGAGTTGATGAGGTTTGGAAGAGAGGGTTTGGATGAGAGTGTTGTAGTAGGTTTGTTTAGCAGTGTGGAGGCAGGAGTTGTATTATTTGTAGAGGGCAAAGTCTTGCAGGGATTTAGATTTACGCCATGCTTGCTCAAGAGCACAGCTGCGTCTCTTGAAACTTCTGGTGTTTGTTTGCTTGGGTTGTGGCAGATGGGGCCTGGTTCTGCGTGTAGAAAGAGGAGCAAGTACGTCTAGGGAGGATGAGAGCATGTTGTTGTAGATGGAATTGGTTAGGTCTGGGCAGGAAAAGGGTGCGATTTTGTCGTAAAGGCCATCAGTAGCAGAATGAAGAAGGGAAGCGTTGAGGTTGCGAAGGTTTCTGTGGGTAGTGGTTTCTGGGTTGGCAGCATGGGAGGTAGGAGACGAGGAGAGTGTGAAACAGATAAGGTTGTGATCAGAGAGAGGAAAGGGGGTAGTGGAGAGGTTACAGTGAGTGCAGCAATGGGAGAATTCCTAGGTCGAGAGTATTGCCGTTGTAGTAAGTGGTGGTTTGTGTCCATTGTGTTAGGTTAAAAGAGGAGGTTAGGTTGAGTAGTTAAGTGGTTGCAGTATTAACATTGATCGGGATGTTAGTCACCTAAGATGATGGAAGGTACTTCAGAGTAGAGAAAGTAGCGTAGTCGTGCAGAGAAGTCATCCAGAAAGCGTGACACTGGTCCAGGAAGCCGATAAATGACTGCGATCCTCAAACAAGCTGGAGAGAAAAGATGAATGCGGTGCACTTCGAAAGAGCAGGGAAAAAGAGATGGAAGTGTGGGAATAATCTGGAAGGTGCATTGTGGGGAGAGGAGAAATCCGACGCCGCCTCCTTTTAGTCCACGGGGTCTGGTGGAGTGAGTCCAGAGGAGGCCACTGTGGGACAGGGCAGCTGGAGAGATAGTGTTGAATTCCTGGAGCCAGGTTTCGGCAATAGCAAATAGATTAAGGGATTTGGAGAGGAAAAGGTCATTGACCGAATCTAGTTTGTTGAAGACCGAGCGGACATTCCAGAGGGCACATGAAAGAAGAGGGCTGACTTGTCGAATCAGGGGAATTGGGATGAGAAGGTGGACGTTACAACCACTGTCTATTCCATACAGAACAGAGGCTTAACTATAACCTTCAGGGCCCCAGTGCAAGAAACCATGAAGGGCCCCTGAACCGTAGTATGATGGTGGGTATTGTGAATAGATGGGGGGGCAGTGTGATAGGGGCATTTTGACAGGAGGGGGGCAGTGTGACCAAAGAAGGGTATCTGGAAAATGTGACCAGAAGGGGGGCAGTGTGACCAGAAGGAGCAGTATATTGGGGGCAGTGTGACAGGGGGATATTGTGACAAGGGGGGGGGCAGTGTGATAGGAAAAAAAATACCTGGGAAGTATGACAGGAGGGGGCAGTGTAATGGAGGAGCACTGTGAAAGGAGGGGGGCTGTGTAACAAGAGGGGGCAGTATGACGGGACAGTGTGACAGGTGGGGGGCAGTGTCACAGGTGAGGGGGCCAGTGTCACTGGTGAGGGGCCAGTGTCACAGGGGGGGGGCAGTGTCACACGTGAGGGGGCCAGTGTCACAGGTGAGGGGGCCAGTGTCACAGGTGGGGGGGAGTGTGAGGGGGCCAGTGTCACAGGTGGGGGGGGAGTGTGAGGGGCCAGTGTCACAGGTGAGGGGGCCAGTGTCACAGGTGGGGGGAGTGTGGGGGGGGCAAGTGTCACTGGTGGGGGGGCCAGTGTCACAGGTGGGGGGCCAGTGTCACAGGTGAGGGGGCAGTGTCACAGGTGTGGGGGCAAGTGTCACAGGTGGGGGGGGCAAGTGTCACAGGTGAGGGGGCCAGAGTCACAGGTGGGGCAAGTGTCACAGGTGAGGGGACAAGTGTCACAGGTGGGGGGGGCAAGTGTCACAGGTGAGGGGGCCAGTGTCACAGGTGGGGGCAAGTGTCACAGGTGGGGGGCCAGTGTCACAGGTGAGGGGGCCAGTGTCACAGGTGAGGGGACAAGTGTCACAGGTGGGGGGGGGGCAAGTGTCACAGGTGAGGGGGCCAGTGTCACAGGTGGGGGGCCAGTGTCACAAGTGGGGGGCCAGTGTCACAGGTGGGGGGGGCAAGTGTCACAGGTGGGGGGGCAAGTGTCACAGGTGGGGGGGGCAGTGTTGGTCTTACCTTACATGGGAAGTCCAAGCAGAAGCCCTTGTACATGCTTCCTTGTGACATCTGCAGGATGTCCCCCCAGCCAGCACAGTTCACTTCCTGAGTGTCCGTGTATACAATGGAGAGGGGAGGGGCCTCTGACCCGAGCAAGACTCAGAGTGTGCAAGCAGAGGGACAAACATGTGCACTGAATCTGGTGTCTGCTCGGGTCAGAGGCCCCTCCCCTCTCCAGTATACACTGACTAACACTTGGGAAGTGAACTGTGCTGGCTGGAGGGATATCACAGAGCTGCCGATCGCCCCCTCCCCCCCCCCCTGTATAGTTAGAGAGGTACAGTGAGAGCTGCTATGAGTGTACCTGTGCTGTGCTGCTGAGCCAGATAAGAGCGGGGGCGGCGGCAGCATAACTATTCTTCAGGGACAGTCTGTCACTCCCGACTTCAGTTCCCTCCTGGCGCCCGAGCAGCTGTCTTGCGCAAGGAGAGGAGAGAGGGGAACAGTCCTGACGCTTCGGCGCCCCCCCTCTGCAGCACCGGGGTGTGGAGCGGACTTCCTAGTGTACTGTACTATCTCCGGGCGGTGGCGGGCCCCCCTACAGTGGCGGATCCAAGGGCCCAGTCGCAAATGCGACTGGTGCGACCCTGGTAATTCCGCCACTGATGCAGAATATATGATCTATATTTTACCAAAACTTTTGAGCTCTTTTGTTTGAGAAAATGTCATCTGTGTATCTCAAGGGATCTTTCTCTTCCTAGATATTTCCAATCTTACAGCTCTCTCTCTCCTGATCTCTCCGTCTCCCCAATCCCCCTCTGTCATGTCTATCCACTCTATATTCCCCCCAGAATGTGGGTGTGTATCAAGGAAGTTATTTTGGACTTTAACAGTGTGGTATTAAAAATTGACTTTAGAATGTTTTCAACATAATGACCTCAATTGACGTGTCATTTACCATGTAACCATGACAACAGTATCAAGGAAGTTATTTTGGACTTTAACATAGTCATCAATAGGGGGCAGTGTGGTATTAAAAATTGACTTTAGAATGTTTTCAACATAGCAAATTTAATTCCTGAATAAAGTAACTGACAATTTGCGCTTTAAACAAAAATAGAGCGACAATTTTGAAAAAATGCTATACTTTTTACTTTTTGCTATAATAAATATCCCCAAAAAATATATAAAAAAAACTTTTTTTTTTCCTCAGTTTAGGCTGATACGTATTCTTCTACATATTGATTGGTTTGTGCAAAAGTTAAAATAGGGGATAGTTTTATAGCATTTTTGTTAATTATTTTTATTTATTTTTTTACTAGTAATGCCGGCGATCATCGATTTTTATTGTGACTGCGACATTATGGCCGACACATCGGACATTTTTTACACATTTTTGGGACCATTGTCATTTATACAGCAATCAGTGCTATTTAAATGCACTGATTCCTGTGTAAATGACACTGGCAGTGTCACGGCTGGGCTCTTATAGACACATTTATATACACCTGTGCGTCCACACAGATATAATAACAAATATGGGCACTTAAAGGACAACATACCTGTACGTTGATGTGTCCAAGCCGTGCCATTCTACTGACGTAAATGTGCAGGAGGCGGTCCTTAAGTGGCTATACTCGAGTATAAGCCGAGTTTTTCAGCACATTTTTTTTTTGTGCTGAAGATGCCCCCCTCTGCTTATACTCAAGTCAAACACTTTTCTGCAGCAGAAAATGACATTTCCCGACCCGACTTTGGGGCCCCATATCTTGGGTACACTTGGTGCTAGGAACCTCAAATGTTGTATTCAAACCCAGTGGAACTAGCACTACAACATTTCCAAAGATGGGGTTCCTAGCACCTTGAGCCCGAGATACAGGGCCCCAAAGTCAGTCAACTGTGTCCATCTGCAGCAATGCTATTTTGGGACCCTTTGGGTCCAGAGACCCCAAATTTTGTCTGCAGCTAGGGGGCATTTAGGAACCCTTAACTACCAAGTTTGGGGGACCTATAGCTGCAAATGGGAACAGTGGGGCATGCAAATGGGCACAGTGAGGCTGCAAATGGGCATTGTTGACCCTCTTTTCCACTTACAGTAGCTGCGCATTTCTCACCCTAGGCTTATACTTGAGTCAATAAGTTTTCCCAGTTGTTTGTGTTAAAATTAGGTGCCTCCGCTTATATTCGGGTCGGCTTATACTCGAGTATATATGGTATTTGTAATGAACAAATTTTAGTTCAGCATCCAGTTGTGAATGAGCCCCATTCTCTTTTCTTAATCATGAAAAGAGAACACAAGGTTTTTAAAGTCTTGTAAGATCTGGTTCGAAACCCATGAACTCAGATTCAACTTTGAAAAAAAAAAAACAATATAGTCACATGGCTTCTGAGTTGTTCATGGAACCATATTTAAAAATATGTTTAGACCAATAGAAATTAATTATTTTTAGTTCTTTTAACTTCAATTGTTCTGACAAATCCCCCCATTGCTCATAGAATTTAGGTGATCAAGCTTAGACATATCTGGGAAAAAGGCCTGAAGAAATATCATATTCGTTACAAAAAAAAAAAGTAGTCTTGACATCACTTTGGTTTCTGGTAATTGATATGTAATTATCTCTTTAGTCTGTATGCTAATGTGAACATTCTCCTGGTATGTTTCATCAATATGAATGAATTCCATCCGAAGGGTGCTCCTATGATCCATGTATGGTATAGGAAACAAATCTTCACTCTCTTTGGAGCAATAGGTGAAAGTAAAGCATGTCCCATTTCATTTAAGAAGTAACAGGTAATTCATCTGTTTTTTCTTCACAAAGATCTTCCAAAACAAGCTCTCTTTTCTGTGAATAAGGGCCCTGGAGCATCTTGCATCATGACTCCTGGTGAAGGACCCGGTTTGATGATCGGTTCCATTCAGAACGGGGCATCAAGGATTAACACCATTAATACGATCGCTGTGTCTTTGGTAGTCGTCATCGTCTTTACCAATCAACGATCTGGTCTGGATTGTTAAACTTTTTCTATTTAAATAAATATAAATACATATTCTTATCAATTGATATTACATTTCTTATCTATGCTAGATATGATCAATATTAATGCGTACAAGAGTAAGATATGAAAATCTGTAAGTTGAGAGAGAATTTCACAATGTCAAATCATTACATTTACATTCTCGTAAAATCCTTATCAAATCTCTTCTACATTACCTTCCAGCATTCTCAATTGAGACCTAGGATGACAAGCACGCAATTGATTGACATGAACCCATTTTTCCACAAAACCATCATTTTTGACAATTCTTATTTTGTAAACCACAGGTGAGATCTTGTCAATTATATTGTACGGACCTTTTCAAGATGAAAAAAACTTCTTTTCTTTTACCTGGTTCTGAGAAAAATTGTACAGATACACTATCACCTGGAAATGGGTAAAGCTGCGCCAATAAATATTAATTAAGTGTAAATACAAAAGGAAAAAAGGAGCACGAAAAGGCACAGATAAATGGTGGTCATGAAAGAACACATGGATGAGGCTATATATAAAGTCCAATGATGGCTATGATCAGTCCATAACATAAATCCATGAGAACTTTGCAGCATAAATCAATTCGATCTTAAATCCTGGTTTCCAATAGCAAACAGGTTTAAAGCATAAAGGAAAAACACCACCGTGACTGTCCTGTCTCTTCACACTGTGACATGCAAAAGTTGTTCAGACCCAACCACCTGCTGAATTAAAGGCTTACCAGATGGCTGGGTAAATAGGGCATTGAGAAATACAGGTAAAGGCCTCCTAGGCAGATGATGGCTGGTACGGCAAATCCTACTCAGGAACGGTCATTCACAGGAGCAAGGAAACCTTAACGCTGTCCACTTCGCCAAAGCCAATCCAACTGATATGCTCAGACAAAAAGAATGGGGCCACCCATAGTGTAATACTGTCTAAAATCGATTTATTTCGCATACATGGATTAAAAACACTTACGTAAATCCGAAGTTTAACATGCACAATAGAAAAAACACTGCCGGCCGGTCAGTGGTAACCCGTCCCCTCTTCCGAATCTGCGTGGTGGCGTCGCTGCGTGCCTTCCCATACGTCGTTTCGTCATAGATGACGTTTTCAATGGGGAACGGGCGACGCAGCAACGCACCACCTATAAATATCCCAACCTCCACCTGAGTTGCATGAGGTCAGACTAGCGCCACCATCTTGTATATGGGCATAATGCCCTTACCGGATGATGGTATGTAGCGCTATAAGGAAAGGTAAAAAACCTTTTAGATTAAAATAAATCTACACTTTAAATGAATAATAAACATCCATACCTGATTAAGGTTAAATGTATATGATTAGCGATGGCATTTAAGAATATGTATGGGACCGATAACCCTGATATATTCCAATAAGTGACATACCATTGTATATGTATATAATAATCCGTATGTTAATCGGGAATTCTTTAATAAGGGAAAAAAAGGGGAGAAAAATATATGCTTTCAACGTGATATGAAATCATAAGTGTCATTTTAGCATGGTAATAAAAACATGTCAAAACGCAAGATAGGTGAAAAGGGACATGTGCTAGGGACATATAGTGTGTGAATATAGTAAACATTAATAATAATAATGTGCAATGAACGAAAGTCATATGATAAACTAAAATGTGTAATTTAAATCCATAATCTGAAATGGAATGAAAATAGGTGTCCTTGCAACATAATATTTAAAAATATGCTAAAACACATGATCACTGGAAAGTGTCTTATGAAAAAATTATGTGCAGATAGAATATTGATAGTGAAATAAACAAATATCAATGGGATAATTGATCCTAATAATTGAAGGAAAAGTAGTAATAATTTAGAAAATATGTTAATTGTTGTATTGATTTACCAACCACCTATTATAGTGCATGTGACTAGAAGTAAAAATCATATAGCATATGATTTACTAAACACCTAATACAGTGCATATAATTATAGTAAATATCCCTTGGATAGATGTAATATAAACTACATACACATAATGTACAGACCCTACATACATCTCAGGGGGAGTGTACATGTATGTCCAAAACCCAATACAAAAAGGGGGGGACTGAACTTCCACCCTATGGATTATGATCACAACTCATTAAAAAAGAAAAAAGAAAAAAGGGGGGAAATCATAATGGAAATAATAATAAGAATCATAAAAGTAAAAAATAATTAAAAAACATTCTTAGGAAATAAATAAAACTATGAGTATACGGGCCACATATTATTTAGGAGTTATCGACAAAAGCATTAATGTCGGTGTCTATATTCAACCCGTATGGTGTGTAAGATTTTAGGCGATGGATCCATGCCATTTCTAGTTTAGAGATTCCTCTCACTAAAGAGCTCCCACGCCAATGGGGTTTGAATTTGTCTATCCCAAAGAATAGAGTCTTAGAGGGATTCTTTCCGTGTGCCAATAGATAGTGTTTGGACACTGAATGTTTGGGGAAACCACTTATGATGTTAGATATGTGTTCCCCCAAACGTACATGGAGAGGGCGCTTAGTACGGCCCACATACTGCAGCCCACAGGGGCACTGCAGCATATATACCACCCCCTTAGAGAAACATGTTATACATGGTGTCATGAAGATCCTGCCAGAAATCTAAACCCGGGCCGTCCCGGCCCTCAGATTCCATTGCGCATGCGCGCCCGGGCGCGGGCACGTGCACAACCGCGCACAGGGAGACGGGCGCGCGCCCTAGTTAGCACCAGCCGGCCTATTTAAGCCTGACTTGTGCAGACGGTCTTTGCTGTCTGCTCTACAGCGTTGTGGTGTTGTAAAAGTAACCTGATCCTGTTATACCTGTTCCTTTGACCCGGTTTGCCATAGACCATCCAGCTTTCTGCCTGTACCCGACCCCGGCTTCCTGTGACCATCCTCCTGCCTGATCCATTGTACCTCGCTCTTGGTTCTGAACTATTACCTGGCTTCTTTGATGAACTCTGGTTCCTTGCTAAGTCCCCATCCAGTCTGCAGTCTGACCCCTGTAACGAGCCTGATCACCTGTTGGCTTCCAGTCCACTCAGTGGTTCCGTTTCCTGTGTCCAGTTCCTGTCAGCTCTGCTATCCAAGCTTACCTGTGAACCTGTTTGCCAAGCCGTTGTCCAGTTCCTGTCAGCTCTGCTATCCAAGCTTACCTGTGAACCTGTTTGCCAAGCCGTTGTCCAGTTCCTGTCAGCTCTGCTATCCAAGCTTACCTGTGAACCTGTTTGCCAAGCCGTTGTCCAGTTCCTGTCAGCTCTGCTATCCAAGCTTACCTGTGAACCTGTTTGCCAAGCCGTTGTCCAGTTCCTGTCAGCTCTGCTATCCAAGCTTACCTGTGAACCTGTTTGCCAAGCCGTTGTCCAGTTCCTGTCAGCTCTGCTATCCAAGCTTACCTGTGAACCTGTTTGCCAAGCCGTGGTCCAGTTCCTGTCAGCTCTGCTATCCAGTTTACCTGTGAACCTACTTGCCAAGCCGTTGTCCAGTTCCTGTCAGCTCTGCTATCCAGTTTACCTGTGAGCCTGCTTTCCAGAGATCCTGCCAGCTCTGCTATCCAGTTTACCTGTGAGCCTGCTTTCCAGAGATCCTGCCAGCTCTGCTATCCAGTTTACCTGTGAGCCTGCTTTCCAGAGATCCTGCCAGCTCCGCTATCCAGTTTACCTGTGAGCCTGCTTTCCAGAGATCCTGCCAGCTCCGCTATCCAGTTTACCTGTGAGCCTGCTTTCCAGAGATCCTGCCAGCTCTGCTATCCAGTTTACCTGTGAGCCTGCTTTCCAGAGATCCTGCCAGCTCTGCTATCCAGTTTACCTGTGAGCCTGCTTTCCAGAGATCCTGCCAGCTCCGCTATCCAGTTTACCTGTGAGCCTGCTTTCCAGAGATCCTGCCAGCTCTGCTATCCAGTTTACCTGTGAGCCTGCTTTCCAGAGATCCTGCCAGCTCTGCTATCCAGTTTACCTGTGAGCCTGCTTTCCAAAGACCCCGCCAGCTCAGCTAACCTGTTACCTTCCCACCGGTCTGTTGATCCTGCCAGGCACCCGTGCTCCTCCTCACTCCTGGCTCTCCTGTTCCCACACCAGGGGACCGGGAGTGGGAGACGCAAGGGAGGCCTCTCCCTGCAATCTCGGGCTCGCACCACCAGGTACGTGACAGTAGCAGACAGCCATGTCTGAGCCCGAGCAGGGAGCCCCCGCCATGGAGGGGCTATGTCAACACCTGGCAGGTCTGACCGAGGCGGTGAAGAACCTCCAGCAGGGGTACACCCGGCTGGAGGAACGGGTACTGGCCCTGTCTGGACCATCCAGTACCCAAGGAACTCCTCACCCAGCAATACCCCCAACGGGGCCTGCACCTACCCAGACTATAGTGATGCTACCACCTGAGCCCAAGGTACCCACTCCAGAGAAATTTACGGGTGCCCGTGGTAGCTTCAGAACTTTCCGTAACTCCTGTGAACTCCATTTTGCCCTGCAACCTAGGACCTTTTCTCTAGAGACCACCAAGGTGGGTTTTGTGGTAGCCCTACTGACTGGGGATCCCCAAATCTGGGCCCACCGTCTGGTGGAACAAAAGGATGCAGCTTTGACCAGTCTCTCCACCTTTTTTGATGCCATGGCACAGCTTTATGAGGACCCCAACTCTCAACCACTGCGGAGGCCGCCTTACGTTCTCTCCAACAGGGTCGAAGACCAGCAGAGGACTATGTGGCTGAGTTCAGGCGTTGGGGTGCCGACACCGACTGGAACGATGCTGCTCTCCGTCACCAATTCCGCATGGGCCTCTCAGACGCACTCAAAGACGAGCTTGCCAGAGTGGGGGTACCTCAGACCCTGAATTCCCTCATTGACCTAAGCATCCAAATTGACCGGCGCCTACGGGAGCGTAGGGCCGAACGAACCTTGGGGTCCCCAAGACCTACCTGGATGCTTCCCAGGGGTCCAAGTCACTTCCGCACTGCTCCCCCTGTTAAACCTGCTCATGCCTCTTCAGCATCAGAACCCATGCAACTTGGACTCCTGCGGCCTTCTCTCACTCCAGCAGAACGCCAGAGACGCCGCAGCAACAATCTGTGCCTATATTGCGGAGAGCCTGGTCATTATGTCCGGAACTGCCCGGCTAAACTCCGTAAGTTCCCCACTATTCTCTCCAGTTATGTGGATCCTGTGACCGGGGTTTCATCTCATCTTGCCCTTTCTGTTTCTTTCCAGTTCTCAGGAAGGACCCTACAGACCACAGCTATCATTGACTCTGGTGCCTGTAGTTGCTTCATGGACTCTGCTTTTGCTGCCCGGCATCGAATTCCCCTCCGTCCAAGGGAGCAGGGCCTGTCCGTCCACCTGGCGGATGGGTCCACCATTAAATCTGGCCCAGTGACTCAGGAGACTGCCCCATTGCACACAGTGATCTCAGAGTCACATCAAGAACTGTTATGTTTGGACATAATTTCTTCTCCCTTGTTTCCAGTTATTCTAGGGATCCCCTGGCTGCAAGCACACAACCCGGTCATCAACTGGTCCACAGGAGAGGTTGCCTTTTCTTCTCCCTACTGCCAAGGGTCCTGCGGCTCACTGGTCCCCGCAGGACCCTCTGCTTTGCTCTGCCTCGAAAACGAGGCAGGTCTACGTCAGTCCATCCCTGAAGTCTACCATGCATACCTGGATGTGTTCAGCAAACGAAGGGCAGATGTGCTGCCACCCCATAGGCCCTATGACTGTCCCATTGAACTTCTTCCCGGGGCCAAGATTCCCTTCGGTAGGGTTTTTTCCGTTAACAGAGGTGGAGCAGGGAAAACTAAAGGACTATATCGATGATAACCTGAAAAAAGGGTTTATCCGCCCGTCTACGTCTCCTGCAGGCGCAGGAATATTTTTCGTGGAGAAGAAGGACCATTCTCTCAGACCCTGTGTGGACTACCGTGCCCTAAACGAGGTCACAGTCAAAAATCGCTACCCGCTCCCCCTGGTACCTGAACTGTTTCAGAGGCTTGGCACAGCCTCCATCTTTTCTAAACTGGACCTCAGAGGGGCATACAATTTAATTCGTATAAAGGATGGGGACGAATGGAAGACGGCATTTCGGTCTCGATTTGGGCACTTCGAGTACCTGGTGATGCCGTTCGGTCTCTGTAACGCCCCCGCTACCTTCCAGTCTTTCATAAATGATGTGCTTCGGGACTTCCTTGATGTTTTCGCTGTTGTTTATCTTGATGACATACTAATTTTCTCTTCCTCCCTAGAGCTGCATCGTGGACATGTTAAAAGTGTTTTGGGCCGTCTCCGGCAACATGGCCTCTATGCCAAGGCAGAAAAATGCCTCTTTGAGGTAGAAAGCATACCCTTCCTAGGTTTGATCATCTCCAGTAGAGGCATCCGGATGGCCCCCCAGAAGATCTCAGCCATCCTGGATTGGCCAGTTCCCGCAGACAAAAAGGGGATCCAGCGATTCATTGGCTTTGCCAATTTTTATCGCAAATTCATCAAGGGATTCTCGGCCATAGTGGCACCCATTACTCAACTCACCAAACAAGGTACCCGTTTTCATTGGTCCCCTGAGGCCCAAGGGGCCTTCGAGGCCCTCAAGGGGCTCTTTACCTCAGCCCCTATCCTGAAGCATCCAGATCCTTCTCTGCCCTTTGTCCTAGAAGTGGATGCCTCGGAGATAGCGGTAGGGGCCATCCTGTCCCAGAGACAGGGCATCAAGGCCCTGCTTCACCCCGTGGCATTCTTCTCACGGAAACTGTCCCCAGCCGAGAAGAACTACGACGTGGGGGATCGGGAATTTCTGGCCATAAAGACTGCCCTCGAGGAATGGCGTTACCTGCTAGAGGGGGCTACTCACCCGATCCTGATCTTCACAGATCACAAAAATCTAGAGTACTTGAAGACTGCCAAGAGGTTGAAACCTAGACAGGCCCGTTGGGCCTTATTTTTCTCTCGTTTTACTTTTCACGTGACATATCGTCCGGGTTCCAAAAACGCGAAGCCGGACGCTCTGTCTCGTATGTATCACAAATCCCAGGATGGTTCCCCTCCAGACACTATCCTTGCCCCTGGAAACTTTCTCCTGCTACAGGAAGACCTGCTGTCCCAGCTCAGGCGGGCTTCCAGTGGCCTCATACCCACGCCCGGTCCTGGGTTGCAGGCCAAGGATGGGCTATTGTGGCATGGGGATAAGATTTTCATTCCCGAGGGTCTGCGGGTAACCGTCCTGGAATTGTGCCATGATCATAAGCTTGCCGGACACTTCGGTGTCACCAAAACCACTGAATTGGTACAACGTACCTTCTGGTGGCCTCAGCTAAGGGAAGACTGCAGGAAATTTGTGGAAACATGCACTGTGTGTATTCGGAGCAAAAGTTACAGAACCAAAGCCTGGGGTCTACTCAAACCATTGCCAGTCCCAGACCGTCCCTGGAAAATGCTGTCCATAGATTTCATTGTGGAACTGCCCCCAGCAGAGGACCACACTACGATCTTCGTGATAGTTGATCGTCTGTCAAAGATGGCACACTTTGTTCCCATGAAGGGCACCCCTTCTGCCTCAGAAACCGCACAAGTGTTTATCCGAGAAGTCATCAGACTCCATGGGGTACCGGCCAACATAGTGTCCGACCGAGGGGTACAATTCACCTCTCGGTTCTGGAAGTCACTCTGCAAGGCCCTCAACATTGAGCTATCGTTTTCTTCCGCTTATCACCCTCAAACCAATGGGCAGACCGAAAGAACCAATCAGACCCTGGAACAATATCTACGATGCTTTTCTTCCTTCTCCCAAGATGATTGGATCTCCCTATTACCAGTTGCCAAGTTTGCATACAACAATGCAATCCACTCGGCCACTCAACAGACGCCTTTCTTTGCCAACTATGGCTTCCACCCTTCGTTCCTGCCCAATTCTCTTCCTGAATGTACTGTGCCCGCAGTTCAGAAAAAGATTGACTTCTTTGCTTCCAATAACCGACTCCTACAGGACACCATGGCCCGGACCCAGGAACATAACAAGACAGTCTTTGACCGAAAGAGGCGCGGGGAATTGGTACTGGCACCAGGTGACACAGTATGGCTCTCTACCTTGAATCTGAGGATGGCTTGTCCCTCGAAAAAACTGGGCCCTAAGTTCTTAGGTCCCTTTCCAGTCAAACGAAAGATCAATGAAGTAGCCTATGAGTTGGAACTTCCTGATTCCCTCAAGGTCCATCCAGTCTTTCATGTTTCTCTGTTAAAGCCCTCCACTCCCAACCTCTTTTCCAACAGAAGGACTGTACCCCCGGACCCAGTCTTGGTAGATGGCGAGGAGGAATATGAGGTAGAGGCCATACTAAATGTTAGAAAAAGGAGAAATCAGAATCAGTTCTTCCTGGGAGCCCGAGTGTAATATCCACGCTAAGAGTCTAGTTCAAGCCTTCAAAAGAGCACATCCTGAGAGATTTGCCCAGAGGGGCACCCGGAGGTTGCCCCTAGGAGGGGGGCAATGTCATGAAGATCCTGCCAGAAATCTAAACCCGGGCCGTCCCGGCCCTCAGATTCCATTGCGCATGCGCATGCGCGCCCGGGCACGTGCACAACCGCGCACAGGGAGACGGGCGCGCGCCCTAGTTAGCACCAGCCGGCCTATTTAAGCCTGACTTGTGCAGACGGTCTTTGCTGTCTGCTCTACAGCGTTGTGGTGTTGTAAAAGTAACCTGATCCTGTTATACCTGTTCCTTTGACCCGGCTTGCCATAGACCATCCAGCTTTCTGCCTGTACCCGACCCCGGCTTCCTGTGACCATCCTCCTGCCTGATCCATTGTACCTCGCTCTTGGTTCTGAACTATTACCTGGCTTCTTTGATGAACTCTGGTTCCTTGCTAAGTCCCCATCCAGTCTGCAGTCTGACCCCTGTAACGAGCCTGATCACCTGTTGGCTTCCAGTCCACTCAGTGGTTCCGTTTCCTGTGTCCAGTTCCTGTCAGCTCTGCTATCCAAGCTTACCTGTGAACCTGTTTGCCAAGCCGTTGTCCAGTTCCTGTCAGCTCTGCTATCCAAGCTTACCTGTGAACCTGTTTGCCAAGCCGTTGTCCAGTTCCTGTCAGCTCTGCTATCCAAGCTTACCTGTGAACCTGTTTGCCAAGCCGTTGTCCAGTTCCTGTCAGCTCTGCTATCCAAGCTTACCTGTGAACCTGTTTGCCAAGCCGTTGTCCAGTTCCTGTCAGCTCTGCTATCCAAGCTTACCTGTGAACCTGTTTGCCAAGCCGTTGTCCAGTTCCTGTCAGCTCTGCTATCCAAGCTTACCTGTGAACCTGTTTGCCAAGCCGTGGTCCAGTTCCTGTCAGCTCTGCTATCCAGTTTACCTGTGAACCTGCTTGCCAAGCCGTTGTCCAGTTCCTGTCAGCTCTGCTATCCAGTTTACCTGTGAGCCTGCTTTCCAGAGATCCTGCCATCTCTGCTATCCAGTTTACCTGTGAGCCTGCTTTCCAGAGATCCTGCCAGCTCTGCTATCCAGTTTACCTGTGAGCCTGCTTTCCAGAGATCCTGCCAGCTCTGCTATCCAGTTTACCTGTGAGCCTGCTTTCCAGAGATCCTGCCAGCTCCGCTATCCAGTTTACCTGTGAGCCTGCTTTCCAGAGATCCTGCCAGCTCTGCTATCCAGTTTACCTGTGAGCCTGCTTTCCAGAGATCCTGCCAGCTCTGCTATCCAGTTTACCTGTGAGCCTGCTTTCCAGAGATCCTGCCAGCTCTGCTATCCAGTTTACCTGTGAGCCTGCTTTCCAGAGATCCTGCCAGCTCCGCTATCCAGTTTACCTGTGAGCCTGCTTTCCAGAGATCCTGCCAGCTCTGCTATCCAGTTTACCTGTGAGCCTGCTTTCCAGAGATCCTGCCAGCTCTGCTATCCAGTTTACCTGTGAGCCTGCTTTCCAAAGACCCCGCCAGCTCAGCTAACCTGTTACCTTCCCACCGGTCTGTTGATCCTGCCAGGCACCCGTGCTCCTCCTCACTCCTGGCTCTCCTGTTCCCACACCAGGGGACCGGGAGTGGGAGACGCAAGGGAGGCCTCTCCCTGCAATCTCGGGCTCGCACCACCAGGTACGTGACACATGGTTTAATAGTGTGACTCTTCCCTGTGGCTGTGCACACAAAGGAGGTAGTGCGTCTCCCAACATTCCTGTTGAGGGAACATACTCTGCATTTCCCACACTTGTAGTACCCCGTGAGTTGATCGAAAAAACCTCTTGTGTTTGTTGGGGGGTCTACAACGTTGGCTGCGATTTGGTTCCTCAAGGAAGGTAGCCCTTTAAAGATCACTTGAGGTCTCTCTGGAAGTAAATCCTTCAGAATAGTATCACTTTTGATGATGTGCCAATGTTTATTGACTAGTTGTTTAATACCCTTATGTTGTAATGAATAAGAAGTAATAAATTGGACTCCATTTCTGAAGGGATCCCTTCGTCGTGGGCCTCTCTCCACTAGCAGATCTGTCCTTTCTAGATCTTTCACATCATTTAGAATCTTTGTCAATTCCTCTAATTTGTAGCCTTTTTCAATAAACCTCTCCATAAGAATACTGGATTGAGCCAAAAATTCCTCCTGTTCTGTGCAGTTCCTTTTTAATCTAACAAATTGGCTCTTGGGGACCGAACTGAGCCAAGGTGAATGGTGGCAACTCCCTATAGGGATAAATGAGTTCCTATCCGTAGCTTTGAAATGAGTGGAGGTCTTAAATCTATCGTTTTCTATTCTGATATTGAGATCTAGAAAATGAATAGTCTCCTGACTCATTTCGTATTTCAACTCTATCCCCCTGGAGTTGACATTTAGGGACTGTATAAAGGACTGCAGATCACTGGCCTGGCCATCCCATAGGAGGAGGATGTCATCAATGTAACGTGCCCATAGAACTAGTTGGGGTATGTTCTGGGCATAGATGACATCCTCCTCCCATTGAGCCATAAACAGGTTGGCCAGGCTGGGGGCATACTTGGCCCCCATGGCCACACCAACTATCTGTAGATAAAATTGGTTATTGAACCAGAAATAGTTGTGTGTAGCCACGTATCTAAGTAAAGTCATGATGAAGGCCACCTGCTCTTTAGAGAGGTGGGATTCCTGTTGTAAATAATTTTGAACAGCTTCAAACCCCAACTCATGAGGGATTATAGTGTATAAGGACGTGACGTCTGCCGTCACCATCCATATGCCTGGTTTAACTGTGATGTTGCCCAGCATATTAATGACCTGCCTGGAGTCCTTGATAAAGGATGGCATCTTGGCCACTAAGGGCTGCAAATAAGAATCGATGTACTTACCCACCCGGGAAGTCACTGAATCAATCCCACTGACTATGGGACGCCCGGGTGGGCAAGAGGGATTCTTATGCAGTTTGGGTAGGTAGTAGAGAACTGGAGTTCTTGGGGCCCTGGGGATGAGGTATAATGCCTCTTTGGGATTTAAAATCCCTGTATCTTGGCCTACCTTAATTAGCTTCTCCAAATCCCTAGTGTATTGAATTTTGGGGTCAGAAGATAATTTAATATATGTGGTCTCATCATCTGCAATCCTATGCATCTCTGTGAGATATATGTCCCTATCCAACACCACAATGGCCCCCCCCTTATCGGCTGGCCGAATGACCAAGTCTTTCCTTTCACATAACGAATCAAGACCTTCCTGCAGTGTCC
This sequence comes from Lithobates sylvaticus, assembly GCA_028564925.1. Lineage (NCBI taxonomy): Eukaryota > Metazoa > Chordata > Amphibia > Anura > Ranidae > Lithobates > Lithobates sylvaticus. The sequence continues at coordinate 171,030,148 of CM053028.1, forward strand.
TACTCATTCTAATTTTTTTGGTTTCCATGCATTCAAGGTCTCTCAATAGCACATCCCGAAACACACGAAGTGAAGGTGCCAACCCTCCCGGGGGGTTGAAAAGGGAGGCGTTAGCCAACCCTGAGTGAACTACCTGTGAAGCCACTGGGTTAGTTTGGATGGTTCTATTGGAAAAAGGGTTATTGCTCATATAACGTTTAATATTGAGCTTACGCACAAATTTGTGTATGTCCATGTATGTGTGGAATTTGTTTAAACCTTTAGGGGGTGCAAATTTTAGACCCTTATCTAAGATGGACTGCTCAGATTCAGACAGGGGCCTAGAACTCAAATTAAAAATGCCCTTCCCCATCACACCCTTGCTCTCTTTAATTGCTCGGGTCCGCCTCCCCCCTCTGGTTCCTCTCCTCTTTCGCCCAATCGCTTTTTTCCTTGTGTTGTTCGGGGAAAACCCCAACCATTGGATAATAGGGGGGGGTGGGGGTAAACCCCGCATTCCTCCGTCAACATTAGGACCGGAATAGGGACCCTGTGTGGAATTGTCACTTGCATGGAACTGAGAAAAAGGATTGGGGATAGATTCATCATAAGGACCGTTAGCATCACTTAAGGGGAAGAATGTATTCCTGACAGGGACCCCATATTCCCAATCAGAGCCCCTCCCCATAGTGTCAAAAAAAGGGGATGGGGGCTCGAGAGCCCTGTTAGTGGGTTGTCCCCATCCTCTATGTTGACTAACCTGTGTCCCATTTGCGGGTGGGTTAGGGTGCTGGTCCCACTCTTTATTCCGGGGTATCACCTGTTTCATACTCCTCCTTTGTGGTTTTGAGATCATAATAAGTTTTATTACTTATTGCAGCTTTCTCAAGATTCTTCTGTGCAAAAGAAAATACCTGTTGAAGGTGCTGACAAAGGTTATCCACATACTGATGTGTTGTGGCTAGATTGATCAGGTTATGATCTGACATACGATACAACAGATGTTGTGGAAGTGCCATTTTCCTACCTGTAAACTCAAAGGGTGACATCTTAGTAGCAGCGCTTGGTGTAGCTCTAATAGCCATGAGCACTAGAGGTAACTTAATGTCATAGTCTTTGCCTTTTTCTTTGACAAACTTCTTTAGAATGTTGACAATGGACTGGTTATAGTGCTCTACTGATCCACTAGATGCTGGCCGATAGGCAATGTGTAATTTCCTTTTGACACCTAAAATTTTCCACATTTTAGACATTACCTCACTTGTAAAATGTTGTGAAAAAATATGAAAATAAACCAAAGGGCCAAAGGATGAAAGTAAGTGAAAGAACCTCATGTATGTGTTAATATGGATAAAGAGAACGGATTGCTTTACCACATAATTAAAGCAGCTGCAGTGTGAAATTGGTGTGAACAATTAAAAAATGCTAAAAAGTATACTGTGCTAAATGCTAAAAAAAAATTACATACAAGTAATAAATTAAACACTGGTAACAATTAATAAAATTAATCAAACAGTCCCCAGTGAAAAAAAGGTGCTTGTGCTATCCAGTGCTGTGACTTGAATAATAAATGGATGATTCCGTGCTTCTTAAGTGCTTTAACCACTTTCAGACCGGACCATTATGCAGCCTAAAGACCAGAGGACTTTTTACAATTTCGCACTGCACTGGTTTAACTGGTAATTACGCGGTCATGCAATGTTGTACCCAAACGAAATTTGCGTCCTTTTCTTCCCACAAATAGAGCTTTCTTTTGATGGTATTTGATTGCCTCTGCGATTTTTATTTTTTGCGCTATAAACGGAAAAAGACCGAAAATTTTGAAAAAAAATGATATTTTCTACTTTTTGTTATAAGAAAAATCCAATAAACTCAATTTTAGTCATACTTTTAAGCCAAAATGTATTCAGCCACATGTATTTTGTAAAAAAAAATGTCAATAAGCGTATATTTATTGGTTTGCGCAAAAGTCTACAAACTAGGGTACATTTTCTGGAATTTACGCAGCTTTTAGTTTACGACTGCCTATCTCATTTCCTGAGGTGCTAAAATGGCAGGGAAGTACAAACCCCCCCCAAATGACCCCATTTTGGAAAGTAGACACCCTAAGGAAATTGCTAAGAGGCATTTTGAGCCCATTAAATATTTTATTTTTTTGTCCCAAGTGATTGAATAATGACAAAAAAAAAAAAAAAAAAAAATGTTTACAAAAAGTTGTCACTAAATGATATATTTCTCACACATGCCATGGGCATATGTGGAATTACACCCCAAAATATATTCTGCTGCTTCTTCTGAGTACGGGGATACCACATGTGTGGGACTTTTTGGGAGCCTATCCGTGTACGGGACCCCGAAAGCCAAGCACCGCCTTCAGGATTTCCAAGGGTGTAAATTTTTGATTTCACTCCTCACTACCTATCACTACCTATCACAGTTTTGAAGGCCATAAAATGCCAAGATGGCACAAAACCCCCCCAAATGACCCCATTTTGGAAAGTAGACACCCCAAGCTATTTGCTGAGTGGCATGTTGAGTCCATGGAATATTTTATATTTTGCCACAAGTAGCGGGAAAAATGACAAACTTTTTTTTTTTTTTTTTTTTTTTTTTGCCCAAAGTTGTCACTAAATGATATATTTCTCACACATGCCATGGGCATATGTGGAATTACACCCCAAAATAAATTCTGCTGCTTCTTCTGAGTACGGGGATACCACATGTGTGGGACTTTTTGGGAGCCTATCCGTGTACGGGACCCCGAAAACCAAGCACCGCCTTCAGGATTTCCAAGGGCGTAAATTTTTGATTTCACTCCTCACTACCTATCACTACCTATCACAGTTTTGAAGGCCATAAAATGCTAAGATGGCACAAACCCCCCCCAAATGACCCCATTTTTGAAAGTAGACACCCCAAGCTTTTTGCTGAGAGGCATGTTGAGTCCATTGAATATTTTATATTTTGCCACAAGTAGCGGGAAAAATTACAAACTTGTTTTTTTTTTTTTGCCCAAAGTTGTCACTAAATTATATATTGCTCACACATGCCATGGGCATATGTGGAATTACACCCCAAAATATATTCTGCTGCTTCTCCTGAGTATGGGGATACTACATGTGTGGGAATTTTTGGGAGCCTATCCGTGTACGGGACCCCGAAAACCAAGCACCGCCTTCAGGATTTCTAAGGGCGTAAATTTTTGATTTCACTCCTCACTACCTATCACAGTTTTGAAGGCCATAAAATGCCCAGATGGCACAAACCCCCCCCCAAATGACCCCATTTTGGAAAGTAGACACCCCAAGCTATTTTATGAGAGGCATGGTGAGTATTTTGCAGCTCTCATTTTTTTTTTTGAAAATGAAGAAAGAAAAGAAAAAAATTTTTTTTTTTTTTTTCAATTTTCAAAACTTTGTGACAAAAAGCGAGATCTGCAAAATACTCACCATACCTCTCAGAAAATAGCTTGGGGTGTCTACTTTCCAAAATGGGGTCATTTGGGGGTATTTTGTGCCATCTGGGCATTCCATGGCCTCTGAAACTGTGATAGGCAGTGAGGAGTGAATTCAAAAATTCACACCCTTAGAAATCCTGAAGGTGGTGCTTGGTTTTTGGGGCCCCGTACGTGGCTAGGCTCCCAAAAAGTCCCACACATGTGGTATCCCCGTACTCAGGAGAAGCAGCAGAATGTATTTTGGGGTGTAATTCCACATATGCCCATGGCATGTTTGAGCAATATATCATTTAGTGACAACTTTGTGCAAAAAAAAAAAAAAAAAATAATAATAATTATTATTTTTCCCGCAACTTGTGTCAAAATATAAAATATTCCATGGACTCGACATGCCTCTCAGCAAAAAGCTTGGGGTGTCTACTTTCCGAAATGGGGTCATTTGGGGGGGGTTTTGAACTGTCCTGGAATTTTATGCACAACATTTAGACGCTTATGTCACACATTACCCACTCTTCTAACCACTTGAAGACAAAGCCCTTTCTGACACTTTTTGTTTACATGAGAAAATAATTTTTTTTTGCAAGAAAATTACGTTGAACCCCCAAACAATATATTTTTTTTTAAAGCAAAGGCCCTACAGATTAAAATGGTGGGTGTTTCATTTTTTTTTTTCAATCAGTATTTGCGCAGCGATTTTTCAAACGCATTTTTTTGGGAAAAAACACACTTTTTTAAATTTTAATGCACTAAAACACACTATCTTGCCCAAATCTTTGATGAAATAAAAAATTAGATCTTAGGCCGAGTACATAGATACCAAACACGACATGCTTTAAAATTGCGCAGAAACGTGCAGCGGTGACAAACTACATACATTTTTAAAAGCATTTAAACGCCTTTACAGGTTACCACTTTAGATTTACGGAGGAGGTCTACTGCTAAAATTACTGCCCTCGATCTGACCTTCGCAGTGATACCTCACATGCATGGTGCAATTGCTGTTTACATATGACGCCAGACCGACGCTTGCGTTCGCCTTTGAGCAGGGGGGGACAGGGGTGCTTTTTTTTTTTTTTTTTTTTATTATTATTGATTTTGCTTTTTTATTTTATTTTTCAACTGTTCCTTTCATTTATATATATTTTTTATCATTTTTATTGCTATCTCAGGGAATGTAAATAGGTAGTGACAGGTACTCTTTTTTGAAAAAATTGGGGTCCATTAGACCCTAGATCTGTCGTCTGCCCTCAAAGCATCTGACCACACCAAGATCGGTGTGATAAAATACTTTCCCAATTTCCCAATGGCGCTGATTATATCCGGCGAAATATAAGTCATGAAATGCTCGTAGCTTCCGGTTTCTTAGGCCATAGAGATGATTGGAGCCATTCTGGTCTCTGATCAGCTCTATGGTCAGCTGGCGGAACCACCGGCTGCATTCTCAGGTTCCCTGTTGGGACAGGAGAGCCAGAGAAAACCATGGAAGACGGTGGGAGGGGGGGGGGCATTCCCTCCCACTGCTTGTAAAAGCAGTCTAGAGACTAATTAGCCACTAGGATTGCTTTTACATGAAAGCCGACCGCTGGCTGAAAAGAATGATACCAAGATAATGCCTAATCCTGCCGGCATCATTCTGGTATAACCACTCAAAGTCCAGCAACATACCAGTACGTTGCTGGCCCTTGTTTGGCATATATTGTAATCTTTTTTTTCATGCAGCCTGTGGGCTGAACGAAAAAAAAAGATTGATCGGTGGGTATGCCCACCATTAGAACCTCCCTTCATCCACCCACTTCTAATGATGGGCATACATGCACCATTTTGTTTTTAACTGTGGTGGTGAAATCACCTCCAACAGCGCTGGAGTCACGGATTTATGTATCGTGGGAGCAAGCGCTGTTGCTGTCAAGATAAATAAATCCGCGCTGCAGCTGAATGGCGTACCTGCTAAGCAAATTATGGTTAACAATAAAACAAAGTAACATTACAGTATAACAGTAAGATTTACCATACCTGCAAAGCAAATACCAAAAAAAACATAGTAAAAAATAAAACATTTTTTAATGCAACCTGTGCCTAAAATATATATATGCCGAAGCATGGGGGCATCCTCCCGCAAAAAAGTTATGCCGCGTACACACGGTCGGAATTTTCCACGGGCAAGCCTCCGTCGGAATTTCAACCGTATGTAGGCGGCATTAGGAGCAAATCGCTCCTCCGCCCTCTGCTGCCCCCATGCTTCGGCATATATGCTCTTTTTTTTTTAACTGTGGTGGTGAAATCACCTCCTACAGCGTTGGAGTCACGGCTTTATGTATCGTGGGAGCAAACGCTGTTGCTGTCAAGATAGATAAATCCGCGCTGCAACTGAATGGCGTACCTGAAAACAAAAAAAATGGTTAACAATAAAACATTGCAGAATAGAATACAGTAAAAAGGAGAACAATAGAGAGAGAGAATAGAGAGAAAGAGAACAATAAAACAACTATTTTTGGTTTTTTTATTTTATATTTTTTTTGTTTTTTTATTTTTTACTTTTTTTTTTTTTAACTTTTGTTTGTAACTGTAACAGTTCTAACGGAACTGTTGTAACGGTTCCATCGGTTTTGGTCTCAAAATGCGATGGCATTCTTGAGAACGTGTGCCTAGTCTGTGCAATGCTGTACCCTACGCTAATACTCAACTAGTGTATGGTAGCGTTCAAAACATTCACCGATGCAAAGACCAGGATTGTCAGGACAGCGGGGACAATAATAGCGGGTGTCACGCCTAAATCCGCGCTTTCTGCAGACACGACATTTTCTTTGGGGGGCTTGTTGGGTAGGGGTACTCGGGAGGACATGAATAAAATGCCGCTCATGCAGCCGGCTAACTGCATTTGGTTGGGGAATGTGAGGTGGAGCACCGTCTGGAAACAGAAGGGCTCCGATGATCTCTTCCTGGAATTTGAGGAAGGATCCAGTACGTCCTGAAGCTCCGTATAGCACATGAGCGTTCAGCAAAGCCAATTGGAAAAGGTAAATAGACACTTTTTTGTACCAGCGTCTAGCCTTACGGGCAACTAGGTACGGCGCCAACAACTGGTCGTTGAGGTCCACCCCTCCCATGTTTTGGTTGTACTCGTGGACACAGAGGGGTTTCGTCACAACACCAGCCGCCGTAGTAATTTGGACCGTCGTGTCTGCATGAAGGGAGGTAAGAACGAAAACATTCTTATTATCCCTCCACTTCATAGCGAGCAAGTTATTACACTTCAAGCAGGCTCTCTCCCCCAGCCTAAGACGGGACTCTACAAGCCGCTGGGGAAAGCCCCGGCGATTAGGTCGCACGGTGCCACATGCTCCAATCTGATGATCAAACAAATGACTAAACAGTGGCACGCTCGTGTAATAATTATCCACGTACAAGTGGTACCCCTTTCTGAATAAGGGTGACACCAAGTCCCACACAATCTTGCCAGCGCTCCCTATGTAGTCAGGGCAGTTTGTCGGCTCTATGTGGCTATCTTTGCCCTCATAAACCATAAATTTACATGTATAGCCTGTGGCCCTGTCACAGAGCTTATACATCTTGACCCCGTATCTGGCACGCTTGCTGGGAAGGTATTGTTTGAATGACAAGCGGCCAGTAAACTTAATCAGGGACTCGTCAACGCAGACAACTTGATGGGGAGTAAACAAGTCTGCAAAACGTTGGTTGAAATGGTTTATGAGGGGCCGAATTTTATAGAGCCGATCGTATGCAGGGTCTCCACGAGGACGACAGAGTTCATTGTCGTTGAAGTGCATGAACCGCAAAATCTGTTCGTATCGTGCCCTGGACATGGAGGCAGAGAACACGGGCATATGGTACATTGGCTCAGTGGACCAATATGAACGCAACGTACCCATTTTAACTACGCCCATGATGAGGGAAAGGCCCAGAAAGATCTTAAATTCGGGGACCGTAATTGGTCTCCAATCTCTGGCAAGGGTGGACAACTGGGGATTAGCGGCGATGTGTTGACCAGCGTACAAATTGGTTTGGTCCACAATAGATCTATAGAGATCTTCGGTGAAAAACAGCGAAAAAAAATCAAGTGACGTAAAATCAGCTGTTTCCACCTGAATACCGGGTTGGCCAGTGAATGGGGGAAGTACGGGTTCTGCAGAAGTGGTGGGCACCCAATCAGGATTGGCAAATTCTGCAGGAAGGGCACTATGGGCACGACGGGCCTGTCTTTGTCGTCTTCTTGGTGGCAGCGGGACACTACTTGTGCTTGCCACCTCGCCAGCTGAAACTGCACTTATGGGACTCGCCACGTCACCACGTGATACTGCAGTGCTGGTTTGACTACGTCCAGGGTGTACTAGGCCGCTGGTGCTTGCCTGTTCACCAGAAGGAATAGCGGCTCTAGTACGTCTCTGCCTCCTACGAGCGACCTGCGGTTCCTGCACCTCAACAACAGAAGAAGGAGTTTGGGGTCTGGTACGCCTGACCTTAGCAGGGACCACAACTCCGCCGTCAGAGCTATCTGTCATGGAGCCGCTGTCGTCTACTGGGTCGTATTCTGAGCCTGATTCTGACAGATGAGTGACCTCCTCTTCACTATCTGTCATGCTCAGAAACAAGTAGGCCTGTTCACTAGTGTACGTTTGACTTGCCATTTTGGGCTCTAAATTTAGTAGTACACTAGTGAGACTCACAGGAAAAAAAAAAGCTCCTGACTGTTAGCGACTGAATCAAAACGCTACCAAAAAACTGTAAGCGATCGCAGGGATCAGGCCTGACTCTGCGAACGCTGCAGTTATGTGTGCTTAGTGTTTTGTAAGTGACAGTGATCGATCGAAACTGCACTTGGGTGGGCTGGGCGGAGGGGGGAAAACGCAGGTGCTAGCAGGTATCTGGGCTGATCCCGCTAACAATGCGTTTTTGGGAACCCTAAACAGCTGGGGACGCTAGTATAGATCTGATCAGATCAGATATCGATCTGTTCAGATTCTATACCACTAAGGAAGGTGTATGCTGCGTGCGTGGGTGTTTGCGGTACTGGCACTAACCCGACGCTGCCTGGGGCGACGCAGACCCTATTTGACTCTAAAACCTTACTTATATCACCCGCCGGGCGATCAGGGGGTTAAACCTTTATTAGGTAATAAACGGCGGGTGCCCTGAAACTATAAAAAATAAACTAACTGACCAGCGTCACCCGTAACAGTTATATGGTGATCACTGGTGAAAGGGTTAACTAGGGGGCACTCAGGGGGTTAAAACCTTTAGTAGGTAGTATATGGGGGGTCCCTGACCCTATAAAACGCTGCGGCAAACCTAAATACCTACCTCCCTAACTAGCGTCAACTGTGACACTAATACAGCGATCAAAAAAACGATCGCTTAGTGACACTGGTGACGGGGGGTGATCACGGGGTTAAACCTTTATTAGGGGGGGGTTCCTAGACCTAAAGGGGGCTAAATCTAACTGCCCTAACAGTTATTAGGGTCACAATGCACCAATGCAGTTAACAGTAAAAAAAAAAAAAAAAAACTGCTTTGGTATCACTGTGACAGGGGGTGCAGGGGGGCAATCGGGGGGGGGGGGGCTGGGGTGTGAAATGTGTGCCTAGAATGTTCTACTGTTAGTGTAGTGTAGTGTAGTGTAGTGTTGTGCAACTCACGTGTCTTCTCTCCTCGGCGTCGGTTCGAAAAGACCGCCACGAGGAGAGATGACCTCACTTCCCCTGGCTCTGTACACAATACAGAGCCAGGGGAAGCATTCCATTGGCTGGGAGCGATCGCGTGCCCCCCCCTCATCTCCGATCCCTCCCCCAATGTCCCGGACAATTTACAGACACGGGGGCGGGCCCGATCGGCCCCCCACCCGCGTCTGTTAGGGATGACATCACTTCCTCTAGCCCTGTTTACATGACGGGGCTAGAGGAAGTGTTTCATTGGCTGGGAGCGATCGCGAGGGGGGGGCCACGAATGAGTGGCCTCCCCCTCATCTCCGATCGCTCCCCCAACGATGCCGACCGCCGCAGGCACCGGGGGGGGCCCGATCGGGCCCCCCACCCGCAGACAGGTAGGGACGTATATATATGCCCTCCTGCCTGTACGTGCCATTCTGTCGACGTATATCGTCGTGCGGCGGTCGGCAAGTGGTTAAATAGGGTGCCCCCCTAATAGATGTGCACTCACCCCTGGGAGTGGACCAACTATCGCTAGTTAGGTCAAATGCATGTGTGGGGCGACCCCTATGAATATCCTCTGGACCGATGATTGGCAGCGGTGAATGTTCCTCATAGGGGGCTTTCAGATTCCGATAAGCCCCCCACCCGCAGACCCCCACAACCAATGGTCAGGGTTGTGGGGATGAGGCCCTTGTCCTCATCAACATGGGGAGAAGGTGCTTTGGGGGGGACCCCAAAGCACCCTCCCAATGTTGAGGGCATGTGGCCTGGTACGGTTCAGGAGGGGGGGCACGCTCTCGTCCCCCCCTCTTTTCCCGCGGCCTGCCAGGTTGCGTGCTCGGATAAAGGGTCTGTTATGGATTTTAAGGGGGACCCCACACCATTTTTTTGGCCGGGGTTCCCCTTAAAATCCATCCCAAACCTGAAGGGTCTGGTATGGATATTTGGGGGGGCCCCACGCCATTTTTTTTAAAATTTGAAGTGGGGTTCCCCTTAATATCCGTAGCAGACCTGAAGGGCCTGGTTATTGAATTTGGGGGGACCCCCACGCTTTTTTTTTCTTTTTTTTTTATCAATGACTTTCAATAAATGATTGTTCTCTGTGTTACGGGAGCCGACAATTCATTAGCCGTAATTTTAAATAGCTTTTTTTCCTGCAAAAATGACACTTTGTCATTCGAATCATTCAAATTCATTCGAATCATTCGTTTTATCCGCTATAATAATTTCTTTCGTATTAGTTGAAATTCGATATTTGGTAGTTGGATTCAAATAATTCGGAGCCGAAATTCGTAAACGGAATTTCGTATTCCGTACAGAATTCGTATTCGAAAAAATTCGTACTACGGATTCGTACAAATTTCGAATTCGTACGAAACTAATCGCACATGTCTAGTTCCTCATATAAATAATCATAATAGAAAAAGCCTCATTGTGCAGTACCATTGATAAAGAGCTTTTTATTCTAAAAAATATAAAGGTATTCAACTCACATGTATGAGTGCCTAATGTCCTGGCACCCGGAGTGAACAGCAGGTATAAGTAAATCCGTGAAATCAGCCTGGTTGGTTCATGCAGCTGCTGGCTCAGAAAAGGCTTGATTTCCAGATTGAATGTGTGGGCGGAAGTGTGTCACGATGAAGTGACTGAACCTGTATGCATTTCGGCCTATCAGATTGTATGCATAGAGGCTGAGTCACTTCATCGTGACACACTTCCGCCCACACATTCAATCTGAAAATCAAGCCTTTTCTGAGCCAGCAGCTGCATGAACCAACCAGGTGTATTTCACGGATTTCCTTATACCTGCTGTTCACTCCGGGTGCCAGGACATTAGGCACACATACATGTGAGTTGTTGAATACCTTTATATTTTTTGGAATAAAAAGCTCTTTATCAACAGTACTGTGCAATGAGGCTTTTTCTATTATATTTATTTATATGAGGAACATTCACCACTGCCAATCATCGGTCCAGAGGATATTCATAGGGGTCGCCCCACACGCGCATTTGACCTAACTAGCGATAGTTGGTCCACTCCCAGGGGTGAGCGCACATCTATTATCATCCATTTATTATTCAAGTCACAGCACTGGATATTGTTTCACTAGCATGAGCACCTTTTTTTTACTGGGGACTGTTTGATTAATTTTATTAATTGTTACCAGTGTATCATCTATTACTTGTGTATGTAATTTTTTTTTTTGCATTTAGCGCGATATACTTTTTATCAACCTTGTAAAATGTTGTGCCTGATCCGAATCAATTCTTAACGGCAGGCCAAATCTGGAAAATACATGGTTAATAAGCGAATTGACGCATGTTTCAGCAGTGTTATTATGAGCTGGTAAACATTTTACCCACTTGGTGAATACACAAGTGACCATTAACATGTATTTGTTTCCTCTGGATGACTTGGTGACAGGACCTATAAAGTCAATCTGTATATTGGACCTATAAAGTCCATCTGTATATCGGACCATGGCAATGAGAAACCTTTTCTCTGAAGTGGTGCACAATGTGTGGGACCTTGAGGTTGAAATTGGGCACAAACTAGACAACCTTGACAATAGGTTTGGACATCTTTCAACATGTGAGGCCAATATGCCTAACCGCATAACATTTTATAGGTAATCTCACCTCGGTGACCTGCTGTAGGTGCATCATGAGCATGTTGTAACATTAGGCCTCTAAATACAGTAGGAACCACTCACTGTTGAATACCATGCTTATATGTCCTCATTCGTAAACCATCTTGAATGCTGAATTGTGATATGGCTTTTACTAAAAGAGGTCCTCTTTTTGGGCATAATCATCCTCCAAAATGGGGATGCTACTAGGATCTTCAATGTGTTTATATACGATCCCAATTATACGATCTTCCTTTTGGCTTTTATTAAGATCCTCACTAGTAGATTATTGGCTCCATTGGGCCACATTATTTAGTCTGTACTTTAGCTTGGTGTCTGTCAGGTCACCTGAGTCCAGGTAACAGATGCACCCCGTTGGAGTCTGGAGTGCACCGCAAGGTAATGGACCCTACGGCTGGCTGCTGCGGATGGAGCGCTAGGATATACAGGAGAGCAGGTACTCTGTGGTACCTACACAAATGACACTTTGAGCATGAGATTTCCCAGGGTGCGGAATCTAAGAGCCAGCGGGTGTTCACCAGAGGCCCCTAGTGGTGGGGATGCATTTAGCTGCAGTCTGGCTCCAGGTCGCGACCCCTAGGGCCTCCCAGATCACACTCACGCTACAGGGAGGTAGAGTGGAAGCAGCAGACTGCGACAACAAAGGATAATCAGGGGATAGCCAAAGGTCGGGGCAACAAGCAGGTAAGGATAGTCCAGAACAAGCCAAGATTGGTAACTGGAATCAGACATAGAAGACGCAGCAAATCGCACACGAAAGCCAAACACACAATATTGATCAACAGAGCTGGCTTGCAGTGCACAGGTTAATATAAAGGTTCCCTGATGGGGGCTTTGAGGAGAGATTACTTAAGCAGCCAGGTGAGAATGGCTGGCCTCTTACGCAGAACACATGGAGAGGTAAGCTGACAGACAAACATTACTGCATACCCATGACAGTGTCTAGTAACAGCTTCAATGTGTACCGTTCCTAGTAAATGATCTGTATCTACATTTTCCCCATTAATGGCACCCCGTTTGGCAAGTTGATCAGCTAAATCATTACCTTCCTTGTCCATGTTCTGGGTTTAAGAATGACCTTTTGTTTTCTTCCAATAAATAGATAAGCCATTATTACTGACTAAATCGTCAATGGTATTGAAGTACTCGATATAATAATTATATCTAATATTATATCATCTACGTATAATTGTCTAGTCCCTATAATGTTGTTAGTCTGTTAAACCTATGAGCGCATGCTACTATTAGTATCACAATAATACGAGGTTAGCTATGAAACCAAACACAAACTACTGCTAGTAAATCACTATCTTATTTATTTCCCAAGAATCAGGAATGCTAACATAAAGTATTAAAAGACATTACAATATCACAAGGCTTACAATCAAATCATATAATACAAGAATATCAAAGATACTTATCACAGGGCCCTCCTTGTAGTCTCGAAAAATGGCCGCCAGACCATGAGGTGACTAGAGACATCTTCTCATGTCAGGGATTCCCAGCAAACAGAGAGAAGAGCTCTCTGCAAATTCCTTTTACCAAGCTCACTCATTCAAAACTCCCCCCCCCCTCCCCTTGCCAATCCCACTTGCTTTTCATCCAATAGACATGTCCAAGAGAAAATCCTTTACACGTCACATTCTTCAGGAAGTATGCTGAATTGTCCACTAGGGACAGCGTTTGTCCATGGATTGCAATTCATCCGACTGGGGCCAAACCTTGGGTTCGAGCGCTTGCCTCAAGTCAATCAATTAGATAGACAGATTAGAATCAGCATTGTAACATATGTTGTTTAACTGGCTACATTCCGATCAGGGGAGTGTATCCTTTCCAAAAAGGCACTGTGAAGGAACCGATGTGAGACCACATGAGTTCATATTGAATCCAACATATGCCGCTTTGCGCCTCAACAGGCGCATAACACCCTTCTTCCGACCCAGCTCCTATTGAACAGTCCATAACTGTTTTCTCCCTGACATGCGTTTCCAAACCAGTACCCATAGAACAGTCCTTGACTTTAACGCGTTGTGGTTTTTCAACCTGTGCAGCAACAGCTCCTATGGAACAGTCCATAATGGTCTTATCGTGTCGTGCTTTCCAACACGTGCCGCTTTGCCACTGAGTAACACATCCTTCTTCAGTGACAGCTTCCATGTCACCAGTATGTATCTTTGGTATCTTCTCCTTTCCGGTGTCTTCAGGACGGATGCAGTACAGGCAAGGGGTGTCCATTCATTCACCATTCACCAGTACACATTCAGAGCAACATATCAAACAGCTCTCAAATACTGATCTATTATTTAGATAAATCTCGAGGAGGGCCTTATTCACCCACATTAATAACCTACAATACTCATAGGTCACACTATACCATAATATAACTCGACTTATTACCATACTATATACATATATATGTGTCCCGTCCATTTACGCACCCCGCTCCCAACCCTATAACCCTTTACTGTACATATGGGTCGGGATTAGGCAGGCTTGCTCACAGCGGTATTGCAGGGCTCTGACTTGGCAGCAAGGTCTCTAATTTGTACACAGAGACTCTACTGTCAATTCGTCCCTCAACTTGCATAGCCAAATGGGAGACCCTTCTATATAAATATTGAGTCTAATCACACATATAAATTTGCAAAAATTACAAAACCACACAATTCCATCCCTGTGCCTGGATTTCAGAGACCATGCCCAGGGTATACCATGCACCTCTACCTATGGTTAGGTTCAAGGAACCTTCCAGTTTTAACATTACATCGGCATTCTTTAGGACAAAGAAACAAACTTGTCTATGTCCCAAATGACACCCAGGTGCTTCCTCCCCAGCAATGATCCCTGAAATAACTTCCCAACATTTTTACGTTCACCACCATGATGTATTGACCTGGCATACAAAGGACATCATGGTCAGGCTTCCGACCGAGGGAAGTATCAACCTGCTTCCATCTCCTCTGATCACATGTGGGTGATTTAGCCTCAAATGCGACAAGATAGAATCCCCAATCAGTAAGCCCATTGATGCCACCAAACATACAGACCAAGTCCGCACTTCTATATATGGGATCATACAGCCTAACACCTTTCACCATCCAAACTGGTACAGCCCATCCAGGCATTCGACCACCATTTTGGATTAGTGTAGGCGACGTGTTTTGGCATAGTCTTACTGAGCGGTGATGCTAACTCATCAGGCCACTGCCCTTTATACAGAGATTGCGCAATCAGCTTGATGCTGGTTGACACTTCCGTCCGCCACTGCGTGTACGCCAGAGCCCATGACAGATTTCTATCCTGTACCCTCACACCCTCCACCAACCTCTCAACATGGTTCACCAAATCTGGAGACCCTGGGTATTTTGTGAATGTTATTAAGGATGCCACCAATCTCTCTGAGTAACAAAGTCCCGCTCAAGCTATTGCTGAGAGTTTGTTCCTTAGGATACCGATGTCTACTCCATTACCAACACCCATCCCAGCTCCTATTCCCCAATATAGTGCTGAATACATGCCTCCTCCTGTGGTTACTCCTCAGAGATAAGCATCCTGAATGAATGAATGATTTGTATAACGCTACAACTGCGAACTGAATCGCCTCAAGGCATGCACCTTATTCTGTGTCCGCACATCTCTGGGAGTAAGTCACTGGTACGATGACAGCACTTGATTCAGCATATACTCAGCACATATAGGGTAATAGGTTTATCAACCACTGTGAGATGTTGCAGTGCCATATGGTGAAGGCATACTGTACTCTGGTAGTCAGCGTTTGTTCCCTTTATCTATCGGAGCATGCTCCTGTGTGTATTCACTGGCATTCCCTGTGCAGGGTTTCAACTTCTCAGGTGAGACCTCAACCAGGCGCATCTCCCCATACAAGGAAATGTTCACCCCATTGATGTGTCACCTGACACCCTCTAGTCCGGCCAACAGACACCTTATTATGCATAAGTGCCCGCCTCCTGGGTACCTGCACCATATAAATTCCATTACGTCAATACATGTCATACATTACACAACTTTTCTTATTTCAACTCCTCCCTCCAACAAAAACATATATATTTTACATTTTCATGTTCTGATGGATTGGATGTGTTATGTTCCTTCCCCTAACCTCCAACCCATTGTACGTATATTAATAACACGTTTGCATTCATCAGGAGAGAGTCCAGCCAAAAAAAAAAAAAAAAAAAAATGTTTCAAGTCTTAATGATGGGCACAGTCTTTCAGATTCAGCACCAGATCGTCCATAGGAAAAGAAAAAGTGTTAACGTGAATCTTTTTGTTTGTCTCATCTCTCCTGATATTTAGTAGAATAAATTTGGGGCGTGGTAAGGCACAGACAAACTGCCAACCAGATGATCATCCGTCATCCATTTTCCAGAACCTTTCCAATCTCGCTCCACGAGGATTCTGGAATTGAAAAACAAGAGCAGAATCAAATTCTTATCCATAATATCTGCTTGCTTATTATATTTACTCCTATTTCCTTCCTTGGAACCCAGGAACTTAGTATTCCTGGCTTCTGCAATTTCACCAAACTATCAAAAACAACCATGACCTCTTTAGGCAGAACCCACTCTAAAATGGATCCCCACGGTATGGTCAAAACTTTAAAAAAACGAACGTCACTGTTGTTTCTCAAAAATTCTCAATTCAAAAACGCAAAAAGAAAAACAACCAATGTATTTTATCTTTATCTTACGATCTATGCACTAACTTTATCTTACGATCTATGCACTAATTCCCCTTTCAGGTGTATAAAGCCTAAACCTTTTGGAGCTTTTTACACCTGAACAAAACAACAATAAAATAGTTGACTAAGCCAATACCCAAAAACAAAAAAAAAAATATGTTTTTTTTTTTTTTTCCAAAAAAAACAAAAATTTAAAAAAGAATAAACATTAAAAGTCTGGCCATTATCACCCAAGAACAACATGACAAGACAACCACCATACAACAATGACAAACACTCAACTTTTAATTAAAGACATCCATGGATTTTCTCCTGAGAAGAGTACATGTTTCTTTTTTTTATCTGAAAGACAATAAGTTAATGGGGAAAAACAACACAAACAAAACAAACAAAACATTTGTAACTTCATCACAACATTTGCTACCTCATTTGTAACTCTTTAGTTTTGTCAGATTATTGTTTAAATATTTTCATTGTTTGCAAACAATTACTAATTAATGAGCTCATGGTACCATGTGATAATCGATTATGCATTTACAATAACCTAACCCCCGTGTTGGTCTCACTTTGACGGACCTGCAAACAAAACACAAATGTTTAGTATCCAAACCTGTTCTCTCCCTGGTTTCTGGAAAAGGAACACAAAGACAATGATTAAACACGATTATCATGACAATTGACTTTAAGTGCCCCAAGTCTCTTCTCATTAATTGTACTGCTAGGGGAACACCGAGTTGTAGTATAAACAACTAAACTAAAAAAATAAAAATTACAAACATTAAAACTAAAACAGAAATTAATAAAAAAAAAAAAATTGAAAAATGAAAATTGAAAAAAAAAATTAATAAAAAAAAAAAAATTGAAAAATGAAAATTGAAAAAAAAAATTAATAAAAAAAAAGAAAATATGAAAAAAAAAATAATTCATAATAAAAAAAAAAACATTAAAAATTAATAATAAAAGCATTCGACCGCCTCAGCTGGCCCTTCCTGTTCGCCACACTAAAACACATGGGATTCAGGGGACCCTTTCTACGGGCCATCCAACACCTATACACTAATCCAACATCCCAGGTCAAGACCCCGTTTGCACTGTCCCCTTCCTTCCCTATAACAAACGGGACCCGACAGGGATGCCCGCTCTCGCCGCTTCTTTTCGCACTATGTGTCGAGCCCCTGGCGGCATCCATCCGCAGAAACCCTGACATCCATGGCATACCAGTGCGCGACCGGGAATTCAAAATTGCACTTTTCGCGGACGACATCATACTCACACTAACACAACCCCGAATCTCACTCCCCAACCTACATGCTGAATTAGACCTGTATAAGTCCCTCTCCGGATATAAGATTAACGCAACCAAATCAGAAGCTCTCCCCATTAACATCCCGAGCGCAGAAGTACAACAGCTACAGAGCTGCTTCCCATACCGCTGGAGAACAGCCGCAATTAAGTACCTGGGGGTCCAGATAACTCAGTCCTATACCACCCTATACCGAACTAACTTCCTGCCTCTATACCGATCTATAAGAGACCTCCTACAGAAGTGGAAGCCCCACCATATCTCCCTTTTGGGGAGGGTGGCGTCCATTAAGATGACCATCCTCCCCAAACTATTGTATCTCTTTCAAACTGTACCTGTACCGATCCCCCATGCGGACCTGGGGAGGTTACAAGCCGACCTCCTCAGGTTCGTATGGAACTATAAGAGACATAGGGTCCCACGTTCGGTCCTGACAGCAGCTCGTACAGCCGGAGGACTGGCATTCCCAGACCTAACCAGATACTACCAGGCTGCCCAACTGCGCGCGCTGACCTCCTGGTTCCCCCAAAAAACCTATAACAGATGGGCCGAAATTGAAAAACTGTGGCTTGCCCCCACGCACCCGAACAGTCTGCTCTGGAATGCAAACGTGGAGGTAGAACCAAATAGGCTCTTAGGCCCCATGCTACACCTGAAAAAACTCTGGCGCAAGTTAGCCAAAACACATAACCTATGCTCTGAGAGGTCACTACTGACCTCCTTCCTGTTTAACCCCCAAATGCCTGCAGGTCTCACGCACCAGATGTCCTCACCATGGGCATCGCGTAACCTGTTCCACTTCGGTCACCTAGTACATCCCTGCACGCGGAGGCTCCACTCGTTTTCCGACCTCCAAAAGAAATTTGACCTACCCCGCCAAGTATTTTACGGATACTTACAGATCAGACACTATGCCCAGTCCATCACCCCGACCCTTCAGTTTTCAGCGCCAACGGTGTTCGAGACCATAATACTGGAGGGAGCTGCGAGACGAGGTCTCATATCAGATATTTATAAGGTACTAAATGAGTACTCCTTCTCTGACCGAGGGAAGCATGCATACATGCTTCGCTGGGAGAAGGCCATAGGCGAGGAATTACCAGAGGCCACTTGGCAAACGATTTGGTCGCAGGCGGCAAAAAGCTCCCTCTGCACACTCTACAAAGAAAACGCCTATAAAATACTATACTTCTGGTATCTAACACCAGATAAATTGCACGCTATATATCCCTCCAGCTCGGACAGATGTTGGCGCTGTCGGTCGGAAAAAGGCACACTGTACCACATCTACTGGACATGCCCCAAGATAACAGCTTTCTGGGGGGAAATACAACAGCTACTCTCAAACTTAGCGGGAACACAGATCCCCAACTCCCCGAAATCTTTCCTACTGGGACTAATGCCCCCACACATTCCCAAACACACCAAAAAACTGCTCAACCACATCCTAACAGCTGCACGGTGCCTGGTCGCTCTCTGCTGGAAACGGCAAAACCCACCCTCCCAATCAGAACTATACGCTAGAATAAAGGATGTAGAACTGATGGAAAAGATGACAGCCAGGATACAAGATAGACTTGAAATACATGACAGGATCTGGGAGGACTGGCGCAAATTTGAGAGTCCGCCCGGAGCCGATGATCGAGCCACACCACTACCCCCTTCCCCCTCCCCTCCCTTACCTTTTTCTTCTTCTTCTCCCCCACCAGCTGTGTCTTCTCACACCCTCTCTGCCCCCACTTAGACTGGGAAGAGAACCGAGTTATAAACATATGCCTTTTTGAAAGTTGACATATACTACTGAATAACGACACTAAGTTTGTTGATAAAAAAAAGAAAAATGTAACTTATCTGTATTACCGAACCCGATCGGGCACAAACGTTGCTGTATGGAAGATACTATAACGCTGTACTATTATTTCCATTCATTTGTTATTTTGAAAAACAATAAAAAGTTAATTGAAAAAAAAAAAAAAAAAATTAATAATAAAAAAAATTTGAAAAAATTAATGGAAAAAATAAAAAAACGAATAATAAAGAAAATTAAAAAAAAACCTAATAAAAATTCATTAAATTAATAAAACATTAAACCTTATAAAAAAAACTACAAAAATACTTAAAACCTTATTCATAGGAAGGAAACTTTGATCAGAGTATTTTTAACATACTTGCAGCTGACTAAGTGCTGCTAGCATTGCTTCCCCCAGTGCTATGTTTGAATAACCATTCGGCTACTTCCATTTTGATTTTATGCAACTGTCCTACATATTGCTTTTCAGTTTGTAGACTCCGTAATTGGGTCTTAACGGGGAATTGGGTTTGCTTACTATGGGCTCCATGCTTTGGATTGCTACCCCACCTGGCCGAATAACATTCATAACGCCTTGGGGTAGTTTTCAGGTATGATCTTTTTTTGATATCGTTATTCGCCCAACAATACTTTGCGATGTGACCTCCCCTTTTACACAAACAACATTTTAGCTCTGGCTTCCCTGCATAGGCCCTTTTTTCAACATCTTGTGCTGGAAATTCACATTGCTGGATAATATTACTGTGATTGGAATTAACAGACTTTACACTTCCATCGTCTGAGGAGTCATCAGAAGTTTCTATTTCAATTCCTGAATCAATTTCAAGCGCAGATACCACGCTTGTATTTACGTCTCCAACATCGATTCCCATCATCCGCCTTCCTGTATTTCTGCTTAATATGGATACACCTGCCTTTGACCCATATTCGCTATCACTGGACTCTTGACAAAAATCTCGCAGGATATTGACAAAATTTTGGTAGGACCTAGCATTCCTCAGAGCCATTCTAGTGGGATAGCTTACATAACACTTATTGGCCATCGAGTATATGAAACTTGCATCATCCTCCAATAAGTCAGGACAGTTGAAGACTCTCGTATACAATGCAAGATACTCACTGCAGAACAATATTGGGTCAACTCCTCTCCTAAATTTCATTCGTTGCAAATCACTCATACCATTATCACGACTGTCCACAAGGCGCTGCAATTCTTTCCTCCGCCCCTCTGCATCTGCTAAATTATCCTTAACCTGTGCCGATAACTGGCCTATCAAAGGTCCTGGTAGCCATGCTTTTAGAAGAGAGCATGCATCGTCATTCTTCAACTGGAATTTATTGATTAGAGCCTCAAACTTATTGGACAGCGTCACTGGCGACTCCAGGGCATTAAATTCACCCAGAATCTGGCATAACGTGAGTCTCTCTTGGATTGTAATCAAACTGTCATTCTGCTTTGACGCTATAGGCGCAATAGTAGACTGTGTTTCCTCACGGCTCTTTTCCTCACTGACTGTGCAGATATCGGCCAATTGGCATGTTGCTTTGTGCTCATTGAGCGATATTATACACTGTTCTTTAATAAGAAGTTGGGAGTGTGCATTTGCTACTTTCCTTTCTAAAGACATAACCAATTCTTCCATCTCTGATAACTTTATTCGCAATGACTCTACAAGTTTATTCTTCATGACGCAGTCCATGCTGCACCTCTGAAGCTGTTCTCGTAGGTCACCATTTTTTTCTGACAACTCGCCGGCTTTTGCCTGCAATTTGTCAATCTCACTACTGGAGGCTGTTGCAAGCCTTAGAAGTTTTCCACTGATTCCATCTATATCTTCCCCGAGATGTCTCCTTTCTGCTTCCCACTTCTCCCCCATGTGCTCAGATATAACTTTAATTCTGAGCAACACTGCAATCTCATTAGCCAATTTTTCCTTTTTCGCTTTCTTTTTTAGCTGCTTACCCAGTAATCTGCTATTCTGTTGCTGACACTGAGACACTAGTACATTACACTGGCTTTTAAGAGGTTCATCTGCACATGAATGATAACTGGCAGAGGCGTACTTCTTAACATATGTATACACAAGTTCCATTCTCACAAGCACACAATCCACACTTCTATTTGTACTAACGTTCCAACACTGCACTGAGTACTAAACCAAACCCAATTATCGTTAGCTCTTACAACTCACGGGAAACAAATAAAAATAAAAAAAATAATCGCTCCCATAGCATTCAAGATTCTTTATTCATTATCACTTTTACTTGATATCATTCTAAATAATACAACTTTTGCCTATCCATTGAAAAGACTAACCACATTTACTGTGGCATTATCAGCTGATGTTTGTTAACGAAACTTTCAATGACTTCCATTGATATGCTAATTAGCCTACCCACATTGAAGTTGCTCAACCAGTTGCTTACACAATGCAATACAGATAGACAACCAACAAAAAAAAAAAACAGATACACATCCGTTTAAACACAAATTTGTTACTTGTAGTTTTACAACAAGACACAAGGCACATTCTAAGACACAATGCCTTCCTGTTAGGGTAAAAATCCTGTTAGGCCTTCCTGCCACATGGGTAAAAATGCAAAAAAATAAAAACGTAAACAAAACTTGAAAATAACAATCTATTTCTCCCACTTTTCGTCAAAGATGTATGGTAATTCCTGTCAATCTTTAACCAAGGGTGATCAGCCCTCTTGACCAGCTACAAGTATTCTAACACTTTGCATTAGCAATACAACATTTAACATTTAACATATATATACATATACATATATCGCTAACTGATGAGTTTTTATGATCATCCAAGCGTGGTTTCAGAATTTGCGAGCCAGCGCCAATCTTGTCCACACGAGAGACGATTTTCAGTTCTGGGTGTCTTTGATTACCAGGACTCAAAACAAAAATACATTAGTCTGTGGATTCTGTGTAAAAATACATTCTACACGCCTTTGTGGGGTGCCATATGAAGTACTCGATATAATAATTATATCTAATATTATATCATCTACGTATAATTGTCTAGTCCCTATAATGTTGTTAGTCTGTTAAACCTATGAGCGCATGCTACTATTAGTATCACAATAATACGAGGTTAGCTATGAAACCAAACACAAACTACTGCTAGTAAATCACTATCTTATTTATTTCCCAAGAATCAGGAATGCTAACATAAAGTATTAAAAGACATTACAATATCACAAGGCTTACAATCAAATCATATAATACAAGAATATCAAAGATACTTATCACAGGGCCCTCCTTGTAGTCTCGAAAAATGGCCGCCAGACCATGAGGTGACTAGAGACATCTTCTCATGTCAGGGATTCCCAGCAAACAGAGAGAAGAGCTCTCTGCAAATTCCTTTTACCAAGCTCACTCATTCAAAACTCCCCCCCCCTCCCCTTGCCAATCCCACTTGCTTTTCATCCAATAGACATGTCCAAGAGAAAATCCTTTACACGTCACATTCTTCAGGAAGTATGCTGAATTGTCCACTAGGGACAGCGTTTGTCCATGGATTGCAATTCATCCGACTGGGGCCAAACCTTGGGTTCGAGCGCTTGCCTCAAGTCAATCAATTAGATAGACAGATTAGAATCAGCATTGTAACATATGTTGTTTAACTGGCTACATTCCGATCAGGGGAGTGTATCCTTTCCAAAAAGGCACTGTGAAGGAACCGATGTGAGACCACATGAGTTCATATTGAATCCAACAGGTATAAAACAATTTGGCATGTTTAACAGGTTTATTGTTAGACCGCAGCATGTTATTTCTCTTCCAAGTAGGCAGATACTCGACAAAACTATTGCGTACATAATTGGAATCTGTGACCAAAACTAATTTGGTGATATAATGCTCTATAGCAATTTGAACAAGCTTGTAAACGGCGGCTAATTTTGCCACCTGGCTACTCTAATCACCAATGCTAAATCCTACTGATACATTTGGTAATTCACTTGTCCACGTGATTCCAATATATCAGCCCCTAGTTTTCTCACATCCCCAATGAGGGTGTGATAAGCACAACCATCAATGTATACACAGGAGAGTAGAAGACAGTAATCCTCATCATATGCTTTGTAAGGGAAAGAGATTTGTTTCTCTAGGAAATCATCTAACAGCTCTTCTTTATGAGAAGGAGTCGCACAATCATGAAGTTCGGCAAGTCCTTGAGCTACTGGCAATTTTTTTATTTTGTTTATACCGGACTTCCAATGGCCATCTTTGTAGAGATAATGTCCAAGCAGTTATTCTACTATTTAACAAATTACCATCTCTTATTTTGTCACTTTGTAAATATTGTAGAGGTTGATGTGCGGTTTAAATTATGATTTTCTCACCCTGAATGAGAAATAACTTCTAATGTTTTGAAGGGCCTAGACTGTGGCGAGTAACGCTTTTTTCACAGTCACTAAATTTTACCTCTACAGGTGACAGGGACTTACTTGCATAGGCAATGACTAAGTTCAAATTGTCTTGTTTTTGACATAGTACCGCACTGATACTAAGGTCCAGATAGAAAGATTTACCCACCTCTGGATATATCAGACCTGGGGCTTGGGTGAGTTTTCTTTTGAAGTCATTCATGGCCTGCTCCTGATCCTCTCCCCACATCCATGGTACATCTTTCTGGAGTAATGTCAACAGTGGTTTCCTGATTTCTGCATAATTATCCATAAACTTGCGTGAATAGTTCATCATACCCAAGAATGATCTCAGTTCACTGATATTGTTTTTTGACTTCATCACAGCCTCCACTTACTTATTTTGGGGATTGAGGCCTTCAGAAGTAACCTCATGTTTTAAGAAATGGCACCATTGGGCTTTCTGTAATGACATTTTAACCTATGAAACGAGGCTACATTGAGGACCGTAAATGCTCGGCCTATCTATGGTCGGCCATAGATATTTAATGCAGCAGATGAAAGACACATCATGCTTACTTCCCTTTGATCGGAAAACGTCAAGCACTGCCATCAGCACAGACCTGCCGGAAACTAGTGGGACCCAGGTACACCGATATGCTATCAGGAGGTCTGGCCAGAAGTGGTCTTAATGGAAGAATTACTGTCAAAAAGCCATACCTCAGTGGTGGAACCAAGGCTAAGCAACTCATCTATGCATCTATGCATGAAAACATAGGGACTGGGGTGCAGAAAAATGGCAGCAGGTGCTCTGGACTGATGAGTCAAAATTTGAAATATTTTACTGTAGTGGGAAGCAGTTTGTTCGCTGAAGGGCTGAAGAACGGTACAATAATGAGTGTCTGCAGACAACAGTGAATCATGGTGGAGGTTCCTTGCAAGTTTGGGGCTGCATTTTTGCAATTACAGATTTGCCCAGGTTCAATGATGTCCTCAATGCTGAGAAATTCAGGCACATACTCATCCATCATGCCATGCCATCAGGGAAGCATGTGATTGGCACCAAATGTATTTTGCAGCAGGACAATGACCCCAAACATACAGCCAATGACATTAAGAACTATCTTCAGTGTAAAGAACAAGGAGTCCCACAATAAGTGATTGTTGATCCCACAGAGCTCTGATCTCAACATCACTGAGTCTGTCTGGGATTACATGAAAAGACAGAAGGATTTGAGGCAGCCTATAGCCACAGAAGATCTGTGGTTATTTCCTCAAGATGTTTGGGACAACCAACCTTCCAAGTTCCTGACCTGCCCTTCACTATGCAGTGGAGGGGGGCAGCTCTGTGGTGCCCGCGGGATGTCCCTTCGGCTAGAAGTTCACTTCCCGAGTCTATACCGTTGAGAAGGGAGGGGTCTCTGACCCGGGCAAGTCTGGGCTTCAGTGTACAAGCAGAGTGACTCTTTTGTACTGAATCTGGTGCCTGTCCGGGTCAGAAACTCCTCCCTTCACCACTGTATAGACTCGGGAAGTGGACTGCTAGCTAGAGGGACATCCCGTGGGCACCATAGAGGTGCGGATTGTGCCCCCCAGCCCCCCTCCACTGAATAGTGAACTGTAGCTGATGTGAACTAAGATGCAGGGGGAGATGCTGTGGGCACCACAGAGCTGCTGATCAATGTGCAGCTGAGTGGCCATGGGGTGACACTGCGTATGTGATGTGTGTTGGGAAAATGTGTGTGTGTGTGTGTGTGGGGGGGGGGGGGTTACAGAGATGTGCTGGGGGTTGGAGGTGCACATCAAGTGGGTACAGTACAAAGATGGGTTAGGCCCCTTTCACACTGGAAGACCGATCGGGTCTGCCTGTCTGTTTTTAAGGTGGAACTAATCGGTCAATCCATAGCTCTCTATTGAGCGGCGGGTGTAAATGGACATGTGTCCGAACACAGCGGGATGTGTCTGCTCTGCATCAGCGGAGTGGACATAGACCTGTCATCTGTTTGCTCAGTGGGGATCAGCGGACAAATCCCCCGCTGAGCAAGCAGATCCCACTGACGGGTTTGCTCCATGTGAAAGGGGCCTTAGGGGTGTGCGGAGTGTCGAGTTCACTTGCTGGGGTGTAAAATGGTGTGCTGGAGAGAAAAAGAGGTTGCTGGGAGGTGCAGAAATGTGTGTGGAGGGGTAGGGCTACGGAGATGTGGGGGGTGCAGAGATGTGCAGCAGAGTACATAGATGTGCTGGGGGGTGTTAAGGTGTGAGTTGCAGAGGTGTGTGTGTGTGTGTGTGGGGGGGGGGGGGGGGGTTACAAATGCTTACTGGCATATGAAGGCATACTGGGGGGATAAAGAGGATTCTAGGAGGTGCAGAGGTGTATAGATTAGGGGCCAGGAGCCTAGATTAGGGTGGCGGTACCCCTGTGCCCTGCATGAACAGCCATTGCCCATTTTAAATGGCCCACCCCTAATAACAATACGTTCTCCACCTACAATGGCTGGCTAAACACAATAGTTTCCCTGAAATTTTTTTGGAAAGGTTGGCAACTATGCAGGAAGGGGTCCTGCTACAGAACATATGAAAGGGCCCTGTTGTTGGACCGCAATAAAGGGCCCGGCGATGGGAGTAAAGGGCCCAGGATCAGTGGGAAGGGCCCCAAGGCAGGGTCAGGGGGGCCCTTCATGGTTTCTTGCACTGGGGCCCTGAAGGTTCTAGTTACGCCTCTGGCGTGTATGATACAAGCTTGTAGCACAGTCCAGAGAGTGTGAAGGGATTGTCTTGCTTTACCCAGCCTTTCTGGACATAGAAGTGTAATTTCATCTTGGAGTTTCTGGCTTACTTGCACCACCAGCATTGGTGTGAGGGGCTGTTTCTCAATGACTGTCAGGTTATGTTCCTTGTGATAACAGCATGTGGTAATCATTTTGGATTTGATTTTCTTAATTCTTTTAAAGTGTCTACGTATCTATGTTAGATTGCGTGCTTACCTTTGTTTTTTCTTTCTTTGTGTTTAAGCTTTGCGCATTCCTTTGTGCATAATCAACTTCAGAGGATCAAAGCATGTCACTTTTGATCCAAGATTGATTCTGGGATTGTTGGTGGTCTCTCTCTTAAAGGCATAGAGCCCAGATGCAGTGTCTGTTGATTCTATGTTTGTGGGATGAAGGGGGCAGACGGTGTTCTTTTGTCAGAAAAAGAAGGAGTGGCAATGCGAGTGTTAACCCGAAATCCACAATTACACCAGTCCATGCTTGACCATGCTAGACCTTTTAAGAGATTGTATAGTCCAATTAAACACTAAACCTAGTTATCTAGAAACTACTATGGAGAACACTGGCTGAAGGTATTGCCAGGTGTAGCTCTACCCCGGTAAGAGCCGCTGTACTTGGGGGTCTATTTCCCCCTCACAGCACCCACAGCCAGGCATAAGAAATTTTCCAAACTCTGGAGGCTCAAGAAACAGTCTAGGGTTTTGGCTCTTAGTGTTTTTTTTTTTTTTGGGAACGTAGAACTTGGATGGCATTTGGGGTACATGGGATGCCCAGAACTGAAGGAATGACAAAACTCCAAACAAGCGGTTAAGGAACTGCTAAATTCTCTGGCTGCTATAATCCAAACTGAACTGTGCTGCACGCCAGTGAGAGACTAGGTGCAGCTGTAACAGGGGATAAAAGTTCCAAAAAGTAATGCTGAAGACAAGGCACCTGGCTGCTGTAGACCCAAAGTTAGAGGTGTTAGTGTGCTCCTGGCTGTCTTTCACTGCACCTAAAGTGATTGTAAACCCCATTCGTGAAATCTGATCTAGGCACATACAGTATCTCACATTTTTCTAAATATTTTATTCTATCTTTTCATGTGACAACACTGAAGAAATTACACTTTGCTACAATGTAAAGTAGTGGGTGTACAGCTTGTATAACAGTGTCAATTTGCCGTCCCCTCAAAATAACTCAACACACAGCCATTAATGTCTAAACCGCTGGCAACAAAAAGTGAGTACACCCCTAAGTGAAAATGTCTAAATTGGGCCCAAAGTGTCAATATTTTGTTTGGCCAAAATTATTTTCCAGCACTAACTTAATCCTCTTGGGCATGGAGTTCACCAGAGCTTCACAGGTTGCCACTGGAGTCCTCTTCCACTCCTCCATGATGACATCACAGAGCTGGTGGATGTTAGAGACCTTGCGCTCCTCCACCTTCCGTTTGAGGATGCCCCACAGATGCTCAATACGGTTTAGTTCTGAAGACATGCTTGGCCATTCCATCAACTTTACCCTCAGATTCTTTAGCAAGGCAGTGGTCGTCTTGCAGGTGTGTTTAGGGTTGTTATCATGTTTGATTAGTGCCCTGCGGCCCAGTCTACGAAGGGAGGGGAACATGCTCTGCTTCAGTATGTCACAGTACATGTTGGCATTCATGGTTTCCTCAATGAACTGTAGCTCCCCAGTGTCGGCAGCACTCATGCAGCCCCAGACCATGAAACTCCCATCACCATGCTTGACTGTAGGGAAGACACACTTGTCTTTGTACTCCTCACACATGCTTGACACCATCTGAAACAAATAAGTTTTTCTTGGTCTCATCAGACCACAGGACATGGTTCCAGTAATCCATGTCCTTAGTCTGCTTGTCTTCAGCAAACCTGCTGAAGACAAAAAAAAAGCCTGTTTGCAGGCTTTCTTGTGCATAATCTTTAGAAGAGGCTTCCTTCTGGAATGACAGCCATGTAGACCAATTTGATGCAGTGTGCTGCATATGGTCTGGGCACTGGCAGGCTGACCCTTCAACCTCTGCAGCAATGCTGGCAGAACTCATGCGTCTATTTCCCAAAGACAACCTCTGGATATGACGCTGAGCACATGCACTCAACTTCTTTGGTCAACCATGGCAAGGACTGTTCTGAGTGAGTGGAACCTGTCCTGTTACTCACTACTTTACATTGTAGCAAAGTGTAATTTCTTCAGTGTTGTCACATGACAATATATAATTAAATATTTACAAAAATATGAGGGGTGTACGTACTCTTGTGAGACACTGTATATCTGTAGTGTTTACTTATCTCTCTCCAAAGCTCCAAATCCTGTGTCTTTCTGCTGCTCTGTTCCTCTGTTATCAGCATGATAACTTCTGACAAGTTCTCCAACACATGAGATAAAAGCAGCTGAAAATTTGTGTCAGGGAGGAAGCTTAGAGGAAGATAAGCAGAGAGCTGGTCTATTTACAGTAAAGCTCTGCAAGCTTCTTTGTTCCTCTGCCTATGTGGAGTGGGCGTGTGTGCCTTTCCTCCAATCAGCTCTCACACAGTGTAAGCTCAGACTTCATACCCACTGCTGAAACAGGAAGAAAGATTTGTAACACAATGTGAACTTTCTAAAGATTGTAGAAAGCTGAAGACAGCAGATATACATGTAAAACTTATGTAGGGAGATTTGTTTAATCTCTGTGTATCATCTGAGGCTATTCACTTCGCTGGGTATAGGAGAGGGTTTACATCCACTTTAACCGCTTCCCGACCGCCTCCTGCACATATACGAGAAAAGTTTTTTTTAGGGGAACCTGGTCCCCAAACCAAGTCCCTCTAAGAGGGGGAGCTGTCGGACTATCGCGGTACAGTATAATGCATTAACATAAACTCACTTGGCTGCATCAACATTCAGCAGCAGTATTTAGATCTTAGTATGGGGAGAAAAGATACATTATGGTAATGGATGTATCTTTTCTTCCCATACTAAGATCTAAATACTGCTGCTAAATGTTGATGCAGCCAAGTGAATTGATCATACCTGGTTACCAATTTAAATTTTTTCCTGCAGATGTAAACACTGTATTTCCTGATGAAGCTATCTTTATAGCGAAACTAGTCGAAATATGTTTTGTATGCATTTGTTTTTATGACTAAAAAGTTCTTCTTGTATAAATAAAAAACTTTGTATTTTATATACACTGGTTTATGAAATATGTTAATGCATTATACTGTACCGCGATAGTCCGACAGCTCCCCCTCTTAGAGGGACTTGGTTTGGGGACCAGGTTCCCCAAAAAACTTTTCTCATATTATACGGATGATGGTACCTTTTAACCTCTAAATCTTTGATCTATGTAGAAAGTGAGGCCAAAATATTCTCCTGCACATTGTGACAGTAGGAGATGCTGTCTAGGTGGAATTGACGGTTTGGGGGACACAGGGTATGCACATTTGCTTGGTGCAAGGCTACAGAGCATAAATGTGGACTGGAGAGAACTGCTTTTGCAGCTTTCTCCAGGTTTTGGTATTCGGTCATGGGGCTCTGTAGTTTGGAGATTCCAGAGTGTCTTGGGTGGGACGGAATCTCCAACCCTGTGTCCAGATTTTGTAAATTGCCAGCAGGGTGTGTGCTCAGGTGAGCACAGCACTTATAATGAGTGTATGGGAACACTTCATGGCTCCCAGTTGGAGACTGCTCCACACCCAGAGAGACAGCAGGTCTCCAGGAGTCAGAGAGGTTGCAGGAGGCAGCCAGAACGTGTGACTGCAAGAAGCAGTGCAACAGCCTGAGGACTAAGGCCAGAGCGAAGCTGTGGGCGCTAAAGAGAAGCCATCCACAGTGAGGAAATCCTGTGGTCTGTGTGACCAGGACAAAGCGCAGAGGTACTGCTAAAGAGCCAGGTGGGCTAGCATTTTCTGTGAGTGTTTATTTGCTGGAGAAGAACCCCTGTGTGGGAAACCTTTATGTCAAAGACTTTTATTTGCCTTTTAATAAAAATGGGCTACCATGCCCTTAAATATAGTTCCTGACTGGCTTGAATCACTAACAAACGCATCTACCACGAGAGCTAATGGTCCCCCATGTTACAAGTGGTTGTTGGATGCGGGCACAAGACGGTGGAATCCGGGTCCTTGCTCCACAGTGAGTTCAAGTCAGGAACTATTGGCTGTGTGTTGAAGTGCAGCCAGGCAAAAGGCATTGCGTGTTGCAGGTGGTGTACCTGTGAATGAAAAGTCAAAGTTTTTTTTTTTCTGCTATGAACTCTTTGTGTGCATGAGACAGCACAATCTGTGTGTACACTGTGCAGGTGAGGAAAGCTTGCATGAAGTGAAAAGCAACTTGCTTTAAAGTGACAGTGCTTCAATTTTTGCTGGAGGGCACAAAAGTGCAGTTGAGTGACTGTGAATATGGAGAGTCCACCAGTGTTTGAATCTGCAGTGGATTGGTGCAAGCGGCACCTAGCAGCACTGAACCCAGCTAAAGAGGAAAGCAAGCCAACCCTCAGTGCAAGGAGAGAGTGGGGGCATGTTGTCTCCAAGTGTCCTTTGTCTCAGTCTCCAATACAAGGTGACAAGGCCAGACAAAGGTCTGCAACAATGTTTAGGAAGCCTGATTTGAGTCCCAGGAGTGTCCAAAAGGCTGATCAGAAGTTCAAGAAGTATGTGGTTGCCCGTAGCAACCGTGGTGATGTCAAGTCTGCGGACTATGCAAGAAACATATGGCCGACTGAGGATCGTGGCAAGTTGAAAGCAACAATGTTTCAAGGAGCGCAAAGTCGCTGCATTTGGGAGAGTCAGCAAAGTACAGCTGGAAAAGTGCCATCTCCCTTAGCAACAAAAGATCGAGTGTTACCTGGAAGGAGGAGCTACAGTGAAAATGTGGAGCGGTGTCCCACTAAAGATATGTGCAGAAATGTACCATGCATGGAATGTGGTCAACTGGGGCATGGAATTTTTACTTGTCCCAGGTTATGGAACATGCCTGGAGATGTGGTTACTGGGCAGAAGTCTTTGTCTGCAAGCCCAGATTTTTGTGCAAGCATGTTTTCAGTCACCTCTGGCAACAGTGAGAAAGTACCTGTTGTGCCTGCAGGGGGTGCTAAGGAGTCAGAAGTGGCTGCTGCAGTTTCATCCTATGGCCACCAGGGAGAGTTGGCCAGTAAAAGTGCGATAAAGGATAGACAACGTACTCAAATGAAGCCAGAGTTAACTGCTACAGATTATGGTAAGACTGTTGCAGTTTGTGGGACTGATCCCAGTGAAGTGGGAGTATATCCAGCTGGGAGATCAGCAGAAGGTGTAAAAATGGACTTGCTGCAGTGTGCTACCCCGAGTAGTGGGGAGACACAGGTTAAAGCAAGGTTAAGAACTCAAAAAGACTGGACTCTGTATGTGCCCGGTGTAATCCACCAGAGTGTTGAAAGTGGTAACCTAGGGGTGACCAATACAGTTTGTGTGCCAGGTTCCCTAGTGACAGGTGCTACAGAGATGCCCAGGGAAACCTCCCAGGAGCCCACAGTGGTGAGGCACGTGGTTTCCTAGGACAACTGTGGAGCCACCCTAGTGGGCAAAAGAATGCCTTTGGAGAGGAAGGATGGTGTGCTGAGCGGCACACAGGGTGCTGTGTGTTCTGACCAAAAACAGCCTGTTAAAGCTTATAACACTGCTATGTCTATGAATGCTGAGGGTAAAGGTACTGCTGATGATACATGTACTTATGGTGATGTGTTCAAAAGTAATGAGGAAAGAGGGATGTCTCCCTTGGCAACCAGACGCAGAGCCTCAGGGTTGTCCATGGAAGTCTCAGGGACTCTCCATGCGCTTGAGCCAGAGATTTTCCAGGACAACACTGAATTTGCTCTGGTGGAACAGACTGGGTCTACACCATGCAGTGAAAGTTTATGTGAACAGTGCGTTTACCATATGTGTAACCCAGTTGGTAAGGGGTTAAGTCAGCTGGCCACAGCTGAAGGTACACAGCTGAGTGTGTTAGCGCCTCAGGAGCAAGGTGGTGAGGGTGTATTGCAGCCTGCCTTGTTTGAAGCATTCGAAAAGGGTAAAAGCATGTTGTCAAAATGTGATTTATATAGAACTGACAAAGGTACTGTTTGTGCTGCTGAATACCAGGTGCCTCCTAGAGCAGATGATGAGGTACTGCTGATCCCTCATAATAGAAGCACAATAAATTGGGACGGTTGGGCCAAACAATTACTAGCCATGTTAGACAAGGCTATGTTGAGTGACAGGGGTGTGAATACAACAACTGCTATACCAGATCAGGGCGCATGCATGGCAAATGTGGTGTTCACAGCCCAGCAGCTGAATGTCAAGTGTCAAGGTGACCTGCAGAGGCTTATTGGTGAGTTAGAGGGCATGAGTAGGAGACATGCATCTGACAGTGGTTCAGAGGAGCGTCAGGCTGTGATGGATACCTCCAGTGAGGTGGAGGCCCCTTTAAATTTCTCGGGCCCTCAAGCTGCAGTGAATGAGCCCCTCCATGTCCCCAAAAATGTTTTGCATATTGATGTGAAGTGTGTAGAAATTACAGATATGCTAGTGGAACTGCTTGAACTAGTGAAAGCTCATTCCTTGTATACCTGGGTGCCTCCATTACAGTCAGATGTGGTAGTGCTGCATGGTACCAAAGGGTGGAGCCAGGTAATGCAAGCTGTGCTGGGTAACATTAATCACCAGTGGAACTGGTTGGTACGGTGCTTATTAATAGTCTGGCAAGTGATCACACAGTTCCCTGTGAGGGTGCTTCCGGATAAGGTTCAGTACGGAAGGCGCTCTGGGGGGCTGCTGGAGACATCAGAGGTCTCTCCGCCTGATGCGTTGATGGACATGTCTGCTAGTGCGGTCCGAGGTGCGGCTGAGCAGGGTTTAGTAAATGGCGCGGATACTGCCTCAACCGCTAAACCTCCTAAGAAGGAAGGGCCAGATATGGACGCGGCAAAAGCAGACATTCTGTCTGTCACCTGCAGAGAGGTACAAGTTGGGGTACCCGGAGATGCTTTTAAATATAGTATGGCGAGGAACAAAAATTGTGACATGGAAAAATGTGAGCTGGCAAAGATTGGTTTTGCTAAAAATGGGTCATGTGTTGCTCAATGTCAATTGCTAGGGCAACTGCCCACAGAGATTTGGACAACAGGTGAAGGGAAGCCTTGTGAAGGTCCCATAGGGGGTAGCTGCTCACCTGTGTGTTGTCCCTCCTTGGGCCTGGCCCTACCAAACCCTGAACAAGAAAGAATTGACGGTATCGGTAATTGGAGAAATGGTGGTGTATTACTGAATGTTAATGTAAATAATGACCTTGATATGGCCATGAATAATTTCTTGGAAAATGAGCATGATACACAGATGTTGAGCTCTGGGGAGTTGGTAGTCAAAGGTAAAGGCAAAAGAGTTGGTAAACCCAAGAGACCTATTGTGATGGGTAAAACAGGTATTAGTGAGGGAAAAGGTGGTTCCTCATCAGGCGTAGTGTCTGGAGCAAGTTCCCTACAGAATCCGGAAACTGAGTTGGAAGGAAGTAGCAGGAAAGGCAGGATTCCACCAGAAAAGAAATGTGAGCTCAGGAACCCCAAGGATAGAGGGAGTAGGCTGAGGATACAAAACTGTAGGACCCCGTTGCGATCCAGAGTAGGGCGTGCCTGGAAACGCACCCGAAAAAAAATTGGGCCTACGCAGCGAACAGCTGGCGCAGAAGTGCCCCAATCAAGGATTCGGGCTGGTGTGTTCCGGCCCCTTCGGGTTCGAAACAAGGGGAGGGGATATGTGACAGTAGGAGATGCTGTCTAGGTGGAATTGACGGTTTGGGGGACACAGGGTATGCACATTTGCTTGGTGCAAGGCTACAGAGCATAAATGTGGACTGGAGAGAACTGCTTTTGCAGCTTTCTCCAGGTTTTGGTATTCAGTCATGGGGCTCTGTAGTTTGGAGATTCCAGAGTGTCTTGGGTGGGACGGAATCTCCAACCCTGTGTCCAGATTTTGTAAATTGCCAGCAGGGTGTGTGCTCAGGTGAGCACAGCACTTATAATGAGTGTATGGGAACACTTCATGGCTCCCAGTTGGAGACTGCTCCACACCCAGAGAGACAGCAGGTCTCCAGGAGTCAGAGAGGTTGCAGGAGGCAGCCAGAACGTGTGACTGCAAGAAGCAGTGCAACAGCCTGAGGACTAAGGCCAGAGCGAAGCTGTGGGCGCTAAAGAGAAGCCATCCACAGTGAGGAAATCCTGTGGTGTGACCAGGACAAAGCGCAGAGGTACTGCTAAAGAGCCAGGTGGGCTAGCATTTTCTGTGAGTGTTTATTTGCTGGAGAAGAACCCCTGTGTGGGAAACCTTTATGTCAAAGACTTTTATTTGCCTTTTAATAAAAATGGGCTACCATGCCCTTAAATATAGTTCCTGACTGGCTTGAATCACTAACAAACCCATCTACCACGAGAGCTAATGGTCCCCCATGTTACAACATACACGTCGGCAGAATGGCACGGCTAGGCAAAAGCACGTACAGGTACGTTGCCCTTTAATTGCCTAGCCGTGGGTCGCGCGCACGCCACCGCGGCGCGCTCGCGACCTGGTCGAGAGCTCCGTGACCACGGCCGCGGGACGAGCGGACCCGATCGCCGCTGGTGTCCCGCGATCGGGTCACAGAGCTGAAGAACGGGGAGAGGTCTGTGTAAACAAACCTCTCCCCGCGCTTCCTACTCTGCCTGTCATTGATCGGCTGTTCCCTGTCATCGGGAAAGCCGATCAATGACGTCAGACGTCAGCCCCGCCCCCTAATGTTAAAAAAACACACACGTCACAGCCCATAACCCCTCGTGGTTAACTCTTTCACTGCATGTGTCATTTATACAGGAATCAATGCATTTAAATAGCATTGATTACTGTATAAATGACAATGGTCCCAAAAATGTGTCAAAAATGTCCGATGTGTCCGCCATAATGTCGCAGTCACAATAAAAATCGCTGATCACCGCTATTACTAGTAAAAAAAAAATATTAATAAAAATGCTATAAAACTATCCCCTATTTTGTAGTTGCTGTAACTTTTGCGCAAACCAATCAATAATCGCTAATTGCGATTTTTTTTTTTTACCAAAAATATGTAGAAGAATACGTATCGGCCTAAACTGAGGAAAAAAAAAAAGTTTTTTTTATATATTTTTTGGGGATATTTTTTATAGCAAAAAGCAAAAAATATTGCATTTTTTTCAAAATTGTCGCTCTATTTTTGTTTAGAGCGCAAAAAATAAAATCCGCAGGGGCGATCAAATACCACCAAAAGAAAGCTCTATTTGTGGGAAAAAAGGACGCCAATTTTGTTTGAGAGCCACATCGCACGATCGTGCAATTGTCAGTTAAATCGATGCAGTGCCGAATCGCAAAAAGGGGCCTAGTCCTTTGGCTGCCAATTGGTCCGGGGCTGAAGTGGTTAAGGTAGCCCTGGTTCCAATTTGCAATTCACTACAGTACTCACACTGTAGGTAAAA
This sequence comes from Lithobates sylvaticus, assembly GCA_028564925.1. NCBI lineage: Eukaryota > Metazoa > Chordata > Amphibia > Anura > Ranidae > Lithobates > Lithobates sylvaticus. Next base: position 171,066,348 of record CM053028.1, read on the forward strand.
CTGCATCTGTATCCATACTTCAATAGGAATGTTTTCAAACAACAAGATGGCCGCCTATAATACGTGACGACATCACGTGACTAGGCTCCATCCAACGCGTTTTTCCATACACAGAAGTCATCAGGGGCATGATAACGTATGCATATTTTGCTATTTATATGGTAGAGGCCAGGAATTAGAACATTCTACGGCGGCTGCGCTCCGGGAACAGGAAGTGATCAAACACCCAGGAACCAGAAGTGATGCAGCTGCGTTATAAAGGTAGGAAGCAGCCAGACCCCCAAAAACGGAAGTAACGTAGGAACAGGCTATTGTAATCACCCTACTATGGATTCTGAAGCCTAAATTAAAAACAATACTCATTAAAAATGGGCTAGTTTTACCAACATCGCCCAAATGGCTTATATAAACTGCAAAAAGCTAGAAGACAAACAAAAAATAAAACAATTGTATGTGACGCCGTCATTATAGCTAGTGCTACCAGTTTTTCTTCATTGTAGTGAATCTAGTGGTTGGAAACACTTTTTACAATTTTACATTGAGACTACAATAATGCACTGTACTCTAGGACTAGAATTAATACTCCACATTATATACAGGCTGGTTTTAAATAAACATAAAAGGCTCTATACACACATTATACAAAGCAGGAGTATCCGCTATTATTATAAAGGTGTTTACATCCCACTCGATGTTTAAACCATGAGGCCTATAAGATCTTAACCAGTAGATCCAATTGGTTTCAAGCTTGGAGATTTACCTCCTGATATGACTGCCTCTCCAGTGAGGATTATATTGATCTATGGCCATAAAAGAAGTTCCTTTTTCAAATTTCTACCATGATGCAAATCAAAATGTTTAGAAAGACTGTGGTTGGGAAAACCCTTTTGAATGTTAGCAATATGTTCTTTTATGCTTGCCTGTAACCTATGTATAGTACAGCCAACATATTAAAGCCCACATGGGCAAGTAATGATGTATACCACGTTTTTAGATGAACAAGTTAAAAAATAATTTATCTTGTATAACTTGGATGTGGTATTAGACTGAAAGTGCATTTTCTATCCCTAAGACAACTGGTCTGGCAGACCATCCACTTTCTACAGGGATAGAATTCCTTCATATGGTGAAAAAAAAATGCATTTGGTAGGGGGTTCAATTATATTGGGGGCAATCTGTAACCTCAAAGGAGGGACGCCCCTAAAGGTGACAGCTAGAACCTCTGGCGATAATGTACCGAACACTCTATCATTCTTAAGGACATCCCAATGCTTTCTAAATATAGTTTTAATAATAAAATGCTGAGTATAGAGCCTTTTTATGTTTTTTTAAAACCAGCCTGTATATAATGTGGAGTATTCATTCCAGTCCTAGAGTACTGTGCATTATTCTAGTCTCAATGTAAAATTGTAAGCATATAGGATGTATTTTTATTATTTTCTTGCTGTGTAATAATTTTCGCCAACCACTAGATAGCGCTACCAGTTTTTCTTCATTGTAGTGTATCTATGACGGCACCACGTAATATTGTCTTTTATACAATTTTTTGTTTTTCTTCTAGTTTTTTTTAATTTATATACGCCATTTGGGTGATATTGGTAACACTAGCCCATTTTTAATGAGCCTTGTGTTTTAATTTAGGCTTCAGAATCCATAGTAGGATGTTTACAATGGTCTGTCCCTACCTTTGTAGTCTGGCTGCTTCCTACCTTTGAAACGCAGCTGCGTCACTTCAGGTTCCTGGGTTCTTCCTGGAGGGAAGCCGCCATAGACTGTTCTAATTTCAGGCCTCTGCCATATAAATAGAGACATGTACATATGTGACCACGCCCCTGATGACATCTGTGTATGGCAAAATGCATCTAGTGGAGCCTGTTCACGTGACGTTGCCACGTATGGTAGTCGGGCATCTTGTTGGTTGGAAACATTCCTGATGATGTATGGATATACATGTGGTTTTATCTTCACTGTTTGGGAGTACTTTTCATAAATAAATGTTATCAGTAATACTGCGCAATGAAGTGTCTTCTTGCCTGTTGCCACACCTTGCACGATCTGAGACCCTGTCCTTGAGGGAGTGTGCCAAAGCCTGAAAAATAGAGCTATCAGGAGGTCTTATGGATGTGGAGAGTTGGAGTTGATTACTACTGAGCGCTTTTGACTGCTTTTGGTTAAGTGGTCCATCATTTGGGGTAAGGGAGAGTGTGTATCTCTGCTACTGGTCACGGGTGTCTTCTAGCACCCTTTGTGTGGAATTGCATTCACTGGATCCTTATCCTTGAACTTTCCATCTCTTATGGATATGGAATATTTTCATACTTAATACATAAGCGCTGCATTTATATCTCATTGTTGTCATTGTTTTACACCAGGAATACTGTGCTAGCGGCTTTTGTTTGTATATTTTACTACATCACGAGCACAGGTGGATTGTGTTTTATTATTGCAATTCACTGTCCTTTGGGTGTATGACTGGATTGTACTCCACCCCATAAGTAGCTCCCAGAATCCAGAAGACTGCTGTACTGGCCTTTTGCTGAACAGGATGCTTCTGGCTTGGCTTAACCAGTATTTTTTACTTTTTGCTATAATAAATATCCCCAAAAAATATATAAAAAAACTTTTTTTTTCCCACAGTTTAGACCAATATATATTCTTCTACATATTTTTGGTAAAAAAAAAAAATCACAATAAGCGTATATTGATTGGTTTGCGCAAAGGTTATTGCGTCTACAAAATAGGGGATAGATTTATGGCATTTTTATATTATATATTTTTTTTTTTTAGTAGTAATGGCGGCGATCTGCAATTTTTATCATAACTGCGACATAGCGGTGGACAGAGCAGACACTTTTGACACTATTTTGGGTCCATTGGCATTTATACAGTGATCAGTACTATAAAAATGCACTGATTACTGTGTAAATGTCACTGGCAGGGAAGGGGTTAAACACTAGGGGGCAATCAAGGGGTTAACTGTGTTCTCTCGGCATGTTCTAACTGTAGGGGGGTGGGCTCACTAGAACATGACAAATCACTGCTCCCGATCACTGGTAGCAGTAAATCCCTGTTATGTTGCTAGGCAGAACAGGGAAATGCCTTGTTTACATAGGCATCTCCCCATTCTGCCTCTCCGTGCCACGATCGCTGGCAACAGGCAGCGCGCGTGCCCGCTAGCCGCAGATGATGCAGCAACCTACGGGTATGTTGTTTTGCGCACCGTGCCAGTCTGCTCTCAGACTGCCATTCTTCAGAATATTTATGGGCTACTTCCCCACCTTTTAGGCCCACCTTCCCAGGGATTGGTCGAAACTCCATAAATATTCAGATAGCAACCTCTGTCCCACCACCTACTTCTGTTCTGGAAAGACAGGGAGGTAACAGAGTCACAGCCTGTGAATCACTGCCCAGTCTCCTAAACATAATTAACCCATGCTCATCTGCCTACAGGGGAGCTAAACTAAATGTACTTACACTAGCAACTGTAAGGGTGCTACACAGGTTATATGAGATGAGTTATACAGTGGTGTGAAAAAGTGTTTGCCCCCTTCCTCATTTCCTGTTCCTTTGCATGTTTGTCACACTTAAGTGTTTCGGAACATCAAACCAATTTAAACAATAGTCAAGGACAACACAAGTAAACACAAAATGCAATTTGTAAATGAAGGTGTTTATTATTAAAGGTGAAAAAAAATCCAAACCATCATGGCCCTGTGTGAAAAAGTGATTGCCCCCCTTGTTAAAACATACTATAACTGTGGTTGTCCACACCTGAGTTCAATTCCTCTAGCCACACCCAGGCCTGATTATTGCCACACCTGTTCACAATCAAGGCATCACTTAAATAGGAGCTGCTTGACACAGTAAGGTCCACCAGAAGATCCTTAAAAGCTACACATCATGCCGAGACCCAAAGAAATTCAGGAACAATTGAGAAAGAAAGTAATTGAGATCTATCAGTCTGGAAAGGGTTATAAAGCCATTTCCAAAGCTTTGGGAATCCAGCGAACCACAGTGAGAGCCATTATCCACAAATGGCGAAGACATGGAACAGTGGTGAACCTTCCCAGGAGTGGCCGGCCGCCCAAAATTACCCCAAGAGTGCAGCGACGACTCATCCAAGAGGTCACAAAAGACCCCACAACAACGTCCAAGGAACTGCAGGCCTCACTTGCCTCAGTTAAGGTCAGCGTTCATGCCTCCACCATCAGGAAAAGACTGGGCAAAAATGGCCTGCATGGCAGAGTTCCAAGGAGAAAACCACTGCTGAGCAAAAAGAACATCAAAGCTCATCTCAATTTCTCCACAACACATCTTGATGATCCCCAAGACTTTTGGGACAACATTCTGTGGACCGATGAGACAAAAGTGGAACTCTTTGGAAGGTGTGTGTCCAAGTATATCTGGCGTAGAAGGAACACTGCATTTCAGAAAAAGAACATTATACCAACAGTAAAATATGGTGGTGGTAGTGTGATGGTCTGGGACTGTTTTGCTGCTTCAGGACCTGGAAGACTTGCCGTGATAAAAGGAACTATGAATTCTGCTGTCTACCAAGAGATCCTGAAGGAGAATGTCCGACCATCTGTTCGTGTACTCAAGCTGAAACGAACTTGGGTTCTGCAGCAGGACAATGATCCTAAACACACCAGCAAGTCCACCACCGAATGGCTGAAGAAAAACAAAATGAAGACTTTGGAGTGGCCTAGCCAAAGTCCTGACCTGAATCCTATTGAGATGTTGTGGTATGACCTTAAAAAGGCCGTTCATGCTCGAAAACCCTCTAATGTAACTGAATTAGGACAATTCTGCAAAGATGAGTGGGCCAAAATTCCTCCAGGACGCTGTAAAAGCCTCATTGCACGTTATCGCAAACGCTTGGTTGCAGTTGTTGCTGCTAAGGGTGGCCCAACCAGTTATTAGGTTTAGGGGGCAATCACTTTTTCACACAGGGCCATGATGGTTTGGATTTTTTTTCACCTTTAATAATAAACACCTTCATTTACAAATTGCATTTTGTGTTTACTTGTGTTGTCCTTGACTATTGTTTAAATTGGTTTGATGTTCCGAAACACTTAAGTGTGACAAACATGCAAAGGAACAGGAAATGAGGAAGGGGGCAAACACTTTTTCACACCACTGTATAACTAGATTAACCAGGTACCCAGAGAGGATGGTTCCAGATATGTGCTCTAAATTCTATGCTCTTTAGTCTTAGTGCTCCTTTACTGTCTTTTTTACTGAGATTAAAAGGCAACATTCACGTGGCCATTATCCTTTTAAACCAGTTGGGAGAGCTAGAGGAGACCTTAACAAAACATGTCAGGGAAGTAGATAAGGTTAAAGGGGTTGTAAAGTCTCAATATGTTTTACCTTAATGCATTCATTGCATGAAGCTGAAAACCTTCTGTGCTGCAACTGCCCCCCCAGAGTCCCCTATTTTTCTTACCTGAACCCAAATGTTCCAGCGACAAGCACAAGCCCAGCCGCTCCAGCTGCTGCCTCTGTCCTCATTGGATAGATTGATAGCAGCAGGAGCCATTGGCTACCGCTGCTCTCAATCAAATCCAGTGACAAGAGAGCAGTGGGCGGGGCAGAGTCCTGCTGTCTGTGTCAATGGACGCAGCAGCGGGACTCGTAAGCTTGCCCGCACAGGTACCCCCATGGAAAGCGTCTCTCCATGGGGGCACCCAATGAAGAGGAGGGGCCAGGAGCGCCACCGGGGCACCCCAGAAAAGGAGGATTGGGGCTGATCTGTGCAAAACCCTTACACAGAGCAGGTAAGTATAACATGTTTGTTATTAAAAAAAAAAAACTACCTTTACAGTCACTTTAAGGCCAAACAGGTAAAATATAAACAGAAAAGGTTAGAGAGAAAAAAGAAAAGACAGGGGGTGCAGTGAATACCAGGCTAGATATCAAGTTGAAACAGTGGGAAACCTGTCATGTGTAGAAGAGCCACTTCTTTACAGTTACGAACATTTCAAAATATAATTTCAGGGACACCTTTTTTTGTTGTGCCGTCCAGTAAGCCATTGTAAGCAGATTTATTAGGGATGGTACATTCATTTAAAATTGGTGTGGTTATAGAGGCATATCAATAACCTATTGTACAATTTAATTTTAAAATACTGTTTGTACAAAAGGATTTATCATAATAAGGACAAAAAGAAAGCTAAGAAGGTATTGTTTATTAGTAAAAATGAATTATGCATTTGTTAGCAAACTGGCCATACACAGCTCCTGCTGAATCAGTAGAAATTTTAGCTATGGGTAGCCCTGTTGGCACCATCCAGCTCAACAAATGCCGGCTTTAAAATTGAAGGGGCTGGGTGGAAAATTATGAACCAAAAAGTGACTGCATCCAATCAGTTTTCATTTTTTTGGTGGGAACATCTCTCACAAGATGTGCATGCACAGCTCAACTTACTGAATGACATCATCCCCCGCTGCCCAATGAAGAGGCCCAAAGAACAGCACTCAGAAGAACATGCCGGCACCAATGTAGGACTGTTGGAAAGGGTAAGTATGGAGACTTTAGTTCCACTTTAACAGTGCCATTTCTACTACTGGCCTTCCTCTACTTCATGAGACTGATCTATTCAAGCCCCATCTTGTGGTCAAGAATTAAACTGCAGCCCTTATGTATTATCTATAAATGTGTGATGCATAGCAAATGAATAAATAAATGTAAATACTTGCAAAATTCTCTCTGTATAAAACCCTATATACAGTCAGGTCCATAAATATTGGGACATTGACACAATTCTAATCTTTTTGGCTATATACACCACCACAATGGATTTGAAATGAAACAAACAAGATGTGCTTTAACTGCAGACTTTCAGCTTTAATTTGAGGGTATGTACATCCAAATCAGGTGAACGGTGTAGGAATTACAACAGTTTGTATATGTGCCTCACACTTTTCTGTCACGGTTCGGTGAGCAGGAGTAAGTTCTGTGTGACCTCCGCATAGATCTGTCCTTTCATTGTCAGCTGCATGGCTCTGCACACATCGAGATTTCTCCCTGTGCGTCCGCCTGGTGGACCCCCCCTCTCCCTCTCCAGCAAGCAGAGGCACAGACACACGGCCAGCACCACTGCAGCAGGTCAGTGTGTGAATATCCCCCCCCCCCATGTGTCAAACACTGATTATCTATATAGTGCTAAATACATGAAACTGACATACAAAAGTGAAGTCTAATATCAATGCCTAAATATATATTGGTGTGTTATAATCTGAAAATGAGTATGGTATTGCACTGGAGTTTTGGTTTCACCAACCAGTGGGAAGTTGTAAATAAAACAATATGTATTATGTATGAAATTTTGTTTATGCATGGACACTATATAGATGCTTATTTTCAAATTATTAACACGCCAAGATTTATTTAGGCATCAATATTCACTTTTCTTTGCCAGTAATTTTTGTTTTATGTTATTAAAACTATAGAATTAGGATTTGACACAGCAGCGCAGCACATATATTTATACTTATTTTTGGTGGGGAGCATACACTGGGTGTTTGCATCAGATGAATATTTTCAATCATGTTTATTTACGTGGCATACGTGCGCATACATTTTGTTTTGTTTTATTTGAATAGAGAGCAGTAGTAGGATTGTGACTCCCCTCCTCACTTTATCAGCCCCTTTTTTTTTTTCTCATCTAGCACAACCTCATCCAACTCCCCCCAAACCACCCCTTTACCTACTCTTTCTAGGTGATAGGTATCGGTAATCGGTATTGGCGAGTACTAAAAAAAAGTATCGGTACTCGGTGTCAAACCTATCTGTCAGTGCTCATCAGTGCCACCTAATCCTATCAGTGCTCATCAGTGCTGCATGTCAGTGCCACCTAATCTGTATTGTGCTTTGAAAACTGTCACATGACATTAAAAAAAAAGTATCGGTAATCGGTATCGGCGAGTACTTGAAAAAAAGTATCGGTACTTGTACTCGGTCTTAAAAAAGTGGTATCGGGACAACCCTAGTTTTAATAGATCCTCTTCAGTGTTCAGACACTATATCAATCACACAATACATCAGTTTGGCTGGGTCCCTATTGTAGGCAAAAGTGTTTAAGAAGGCTATGACACTTGGGATACACATTCCCCTCATCCACAAATATATTAAAATCTAGAAAATTGATAGTTTGCACATTGACAGTTTTTGAAAGCTCAATACCATATTCATTATTATTGATTAAAGTAAAATATACCCATAGGGATTCCATGTTTCCCTCCCAAACTATTAGCTTGGTGAAGCAGGCGAATGCTAAAGGAATCCTAGATAATAAGGAAGCCAAATATCTAGTTCAGTCGGCAATCGGTATGTATAATACCTACAATCTTCTACTTATGTAAGATACGCAAAAGTTTGGAAAAATACACTTTAAAAGAAGGAACATCTTCAATAGGGTACAGTAAGGAGTTTCTTTGGGACAGAGACGGCAGGGATGTCAACAGGAATAGGCCATATTTTTGCAAACTTTTTTCCACTAGATGCTCTAGGTGGAAGTGGTGTTCAAGTGTGTAACCAGTGGTGTGATGTACCATTTAAAAAATCTTAACAAAATTTTAATAGCCTGCACTTTCTATGTTTTCATGACCAGGATATGCTTTGGAAATTTTTATAGGACTTTTTCTGCTCAAGGGGGTGTGGCGAGATGGAGGAGAGTCATCAACCTGCACAATACCAAGGCTTTTGCGGACAGAGGCAATGAGCTTTTCAACATTGGCAAGCATGTTGTGTGAAGCTTCCTCTGCAATATAGTGACAATGTGTATTAGAGAAATCTTCTTCAGCTTTCTCAATCACTGCCTTCACATCCTCTTAATTCTCCTCTGACCCAGTGTCCCCCAGCCCCCCTAGTTTTGCTTACTTTGCCTCCCTCCAGTTGGAATGTCTGGGTAAAGTTCATTTTTACCTGGATGGAAGACTAATGGGTATCTACTTTATGCAATGACCTTCATTGTGCCTTATGTAAACTTTATTTTAATGGCTATTTTTCTAATCTAAATAAATACTACCAAAAAGGTTGAAATATCTAAGTTTATATTAAATTTTTGCTGGTTAAGGCACCCTCCAGCGCCGGTCACATGATGAACAGAGTAATCATTTGTTAATGCAATCTTTTATAATGAGGACAAAGCAGAAAAGGCAAAGAAATAAAAAAAAAAGTTACAGTTGTCACTGGAGCAGGTACATTTTCCCAATAGGGACACCTGTTTGCCCTCACTTCCTGTTGCATTAGTGGAACAGGAGAAAAGAAGGAACAGACAAAATAAAACATTTTACAGAGGTGCTAACTTTTCACCACTTTTGGCTGGAATACCATTTTAAATATTGCTTTAAATCCTGCATGCATTATTTCTGCTTCATAGTTATAAGATCACAACCTAAAAAGGAAAGAAAAAACAGACCCCCACGCATTTATATTGTGCAAAAACTTTTATTGCTTTTAGACAATGTCAGCATCATCTTTATAGTTTTAAAACAGAGATTTATTTAAACTAAAAAGTGTCTACAGAAATAACAATATATAAAGCAATATGTATTATTCTATGCCATTTAATATTCAACTAATGTTAAGTTTTATAACTGCTCATTTGGAGGACCTTGACCATTTTTGTTTTGCCACATTTGCATTCAAAAACAGTTAAAAACATTTTTGTTTACCAGTGTCTAACCTTCTTGTTTCCATATTACTCTCCTGAAAAATAGATTTGAACTATACCAGTAAAATGAGTATCAAAAACCAAAGATTGGCACCCTATGTGATATATTGAGCAATATAGTAGCTGCCCCTTAAGGAGTGAAAGGATTACCTAATATTAGTAGTGAAAAATGTAAAGGTAGTGGCGCTTAATGCTCATGCAAACAGTGTGAACCATATAATGAATACACCGTAATTATCCAAAATTATGAATACATAACAGCAATCATAAAATAAAGTTCAATAGCATAATGCAAACATTAAGTCCATATAAGGTAAATCCCAGCACCAAACGAATTGCTTCTATATGTAGATAGCTTATAGTTCTTTCAGCACAGATGCTCAATGGAAAGGTGGCAACTCACCAGAGGTGTTTTGACCCCTTTTTCCAGGATGGTCAAAATTTGGAAAACCAGATTGGTTCCACTGTTGGCACCACTCCACTCCAATGTTCCCTCAGGATAGAACTAGGATGTAAATATGACTCCACAGGAGACATATGAAAACTCTCATATTGTAGTCCTTTATTTATATTTGCATGATTTGGAACCATATCTTGAGAGGAACATCTTCCATAGTTACATAGTAGGTGAGGTTGAAAAAAGACACAAGTCCATCAAGTCCAACCTATGTGTGTGATTATATGTCAGTATTAAATTGTATATCCCTGTATTTTATGGTCGTTCAGGTGCCTATCTAATAGTTTTTTGAAACTATTGAAGCTCCCTGCTGAGACCACTGCCTGTGGAAGGGAATTCCACATCCTTGCCGCTCTTACAGAAAAGAACCCTCTACGCTGTTTAAGGCTCTTTTCTTCTAATTTAATGAGTGGCCACGTGTCTTGTTAAACACTCTTCCACAAAAAAGTTTTATCCCTATTGTGGGGTCCCCAGTATGGTATTTGTAAATTGAAATCATATCCCCTCTCAAGCGTCTCTTCTCCAGAGAGAATAAGTTCAGTGCTCGCAACCTTTTCTCATTACTAATATCCTCCAGACCCTTTATTAGCTTTGTTGCCCTTCTTTGTAATCACTCCATTTTCAACACATCCTTCCTGAAGACTGGTGCCCAGAACTAGACCGCATACTTTAGGTGTGGCCAGACCAGAGTCTTGTAGAGTGGGAGAATTATCACTTTATCCTTGGAGTTAATCCCTTTTTTAATGCATGCCAATATCCTGTTTGCTTTGTTAGCAGCAGCTTGGCATTGCATTCCATTGCTGAGCCTATCATCTACTAGGACCCCCAGGTAATTTTCCATCCTAGAGGTTGTCCCCCCTAGTGTATAGATTGCATTCATATTTTTGCCACCCAAATGCATTATTTTACATTTTTCTACATTAAACCTCATTTGCCATGTAGTTGCCCACCCCATTAATTTGTTCAGATCTTCTTGCAAGGTTTCCACATCATGCAGAGAAGTTATTGCCCTGCTTAGCTTAGTATCGTCCACAAATACAGAGATTGAACTGTTTACCCCATCCTCCAGGTCGTTTACGAACAAAATAAATAGGATTGGTCCCAGCACAGAACCCTGGGGGACCCCACTACCCACCCCTGACCATTCTGAGTATTCCCCATTTATCACCACCCTCTAAACCCGCTCTTGTAGCCAGTTTTCAATCCATGTACTCACCCTATGGTCCATGCCAACGGACTTTATTTTGTACAGTAAACATTTATGGGGAACTGTGTCAAATGCTTTTGCAAAATACAGATACACCACATCTACGAGCCTTCCTTTATCTAGATGGCAACTCACCTCCTCATAGAAGGTTAATAGATTGGTTTGGCAAGAACGATTCTTCATGAATCCGTGCTGATTACTGCTAATGATACCGTTTTCATTACTAAAATATTGTATATAGTCCCTTATCATCCCCTCCAAGAGCTTGCATACTATTTCTGTTAGGCTAACTGGTCTGTAATTCCCAGGGATGTATTTTAGGACCTTTTTAAATATTGGTGCTACATTGGCTTTTCTTCAATCCGCTGGTACCTTTCCAGTCAGTAGACTGTCAGTAAAAATTAGGAACAATGGTCTGGCAATTACTTGACTGAGTTCCTTAAGCACCCTCAGGTGCAAGCCATCTGGCCCTGGTGATTTATTGATGTTAAGTTTCCCAAGTCTAATTCTAATTCTGTTCTGTTAGCCATGAGGGTGCTTTCTGAGATGTGTCACAAGGATAAACACTGCAGTTTTTGTTACTGAAGCCCCCCGATTCCCTTGTGAAGACTGAGAAGAATCAATTCAATACCTTCTCCATCTCCCCATCCTTTGTAACCAGATGTCCTTCCTCATTCTTTAAGGGGCCAATGGTCAGTCCTCCCTTTTTTATTGTTTTCATACTTAAAGAATTTTTGGGGATTTTTTTTGCTGTCCTCAGCTATGTGTCTTTCGTGTTCTATCTTCGCCGCCCTAATTGCACCCTTACATTTCCTGTTGCATTCTTTATAAAGTTTGAATGCTGATGATGATCCCTCAACCTTGTATTTTTTTAAGGCCTTGTCTTTTGCTTTTATATGCATTTTTACATTGGCGTTAAGCCATCCAGGACTTTTGTTTGTTCTTTTAAATGTATTACCCAATGGGATGCACTGGCTAATACCCTTATATAATATGCTCTTAAAGCGAACACATTTCTCCTCTGTGTTCTTAGTTCCTTTGATTTTATCCCAATTTATATCTTCTAGCAAGGTTCGTAGTTTAGGGAAGTTGGCTCTTTTGAAATTGTGTCTTTGTATTTCTCTTATGTTTGCCATTTGTGTGATTTATACTGAAGCCAAAAATTTAAATAACACTCCTAAGGCCACATCCGTAAAGATTTAAATTTGGAGAAAAAGTGAAGAACCCAAAGGCTCTGGGTCGGACTTTACAGGCAAAATGGACGAGAGTATAATAATAAAATGTATACTTTATTAACAATGAATCATATCAGACAAGTCAAGTAGAAAAAAAAGTTAAAAAACATATAGTGAACACATAATGGTTAACAATGTATGGTGTAAACATAAAGTTGACACCAAATGGACGGCAGTGAGCCCCTGTGCGTCAACGCGTTTCGCTTTTTTAGGACGCACTTAGAGGTAGTTGAAAGGAACAGGTATCACTATCTTGTCAGGATAAGACTATCTCCATGTGGAGGTCTCCAAAATGATCAACAGAGAATCACCATGTAAAAAGGGAGGCAGATTCTATCGGTGCCAGAAATCATGCATTGAGCTGATGGCATGGGAATATGAATATAGATAACACCTCATACAATTCACCAGGGGGTAAGCCTTAGGGAAGCAAATCGATTGAGAAAGAGGAGAAGAAGGGAAAGGTAAAATAAAACCTTTCCACCAAGATTCAGCCCTCAATATTAGGGACTTGAAAATACATCCACATGGACAAACCAATGTCTCTTTAAGACTGGATTTATAAGCCTCTCATACATCCATCCACAATAAGTATAGCTCCCAAAAGACCACAGGTATACCTAGACAAACATAGGTAGCAACTGGTTCATTATACCCCGGGGAAGAGGTCAACCTTTTTTATTTTTACCTTTCCCTTCTTCTCCTCTTTCTCTATTGATTTGGGTCCCTACGGCTTACCCCCCCCGGTGAATTGTATGAGGTGTTATCAGCGAACAGTGAAATGCGTTTACGCACAGGGGCTCACTGCCGTCCATTTGGTGTCAACTTTCTGTTTACACCATACATTGTCAACCATTATGTGTTCACTATCTATTTTTTTACTTTTTTTCTACTTGACTTGTCTGATATGATTCATTGTTAATAAAGTATACATTTTATTATTGTACTCTCATCCTTTTTTTCTTTTTCAATAAAGATTTGATAATAAAAAAAAAAAAATTATACTCTCGTCCATCTTGCCTGTAAAGTCTGACCCAGAGCCTTTTGGTTCTTCACTTTTTCTCCAAATTTATACTGAAGCCAATTAACCTGTGATTTCTGTTTCCTAAATTGCCTCTTATTTCCACATCTGTGATCAGGTCTGTATTGTTGGTAACCAGTAGATCTAGTAACGCTTTATTTCTAGTTGGTGCTTCTACCATCTGACCCATGAAATTGTCCTGCAAGACATTTAGGACCTGGCGAGCCTTAGACGAATGCGTGGTTCCCTCCGCCCAGTCTATGTCTGGATAATTAAAATCTCCCCATTATGATAACACTTCCTATCCTTGCTGCTAATCCAAATTGTGATAGGAGGTCCGCCTCCCCCTCCTCCCTCAGGTTAGAGGGCCTATAGCATAATCCCAGTATTATATTCTCCTTAGCTTCATCCTTTTGGAGCCTTACCCATAAGGATTTCACCTCCTCGCTAGCTCCCTTAGTGATGTCATCTCTCACATTCACTTGTAAATTATTCTTGATATAGGCATATACAGGTATACATGAGGCATACATCTTACCTGGGAGGCCGCCTATTTGAGAGCTGTTATTGAGTAAAAATGTGATAAATACTGCGCTAAACCCAAATTCTAAACAAGCAGCTACACAAAAATGTGACAAACATATACAAGGAAAATGGTGAATGGTGTAGCACTAACTGGTCAACACAAATGTGAAAATAAATGATACAATACAGTGATAATGACATTAAAAATCAAAAGTCCATCTGTAAAGTAAAAGGTGTCACTAAGATGCACAAAACAATCTGACCAACTAAGGAATCTAAATCCAGTTGTAGGTGAAATGTGAATTCAAAATAGTGTCCAACATATGTAAAAAATGTATATAAAAAACATCCAACACCAGATAATGGGAAAAAACACAGGAGTGGGGATGAAACACCGTTCAGTGAAGAGACATCAAAGATGGTATATCATCAACAACAATGGGGAATGTGTATGCCCTTACCGGAACAGATGGACTTCAATGTCGGTGACATGGAGTCAAACAAGCAGAATGCCACAAATGGCAAATGTGTAGACCTCAGGGTGGTGGAATGAAATCCAAGAACACCAAACATGACCTCAAAGGGATCTCCAATCAGACAGACATTGAAGACTTGATCCTGGTGGTGGATTCATCCGGGTAGTGGAGCCACTTGCTTCCAGATGATATGTGGAGAAAGAAATGGCTTCCACATAGTGTAGGTCAAAATGGTATTTTATTTCTAAAAAAACAGCATGTAACAATAAAAAGTGATCACGAATAAAAATTGTCAGGCAATTGGGAGCTGATGAGCCTATCCCTACGCGTTTCGATCAAAGAGTCTTCAACAGGGGCATGCATTAACTTAACGCCACTGCCAATATATATAGACTACCTAAAAATCAAGAAGTTTCAGAGGTCTTGGATTGGACTTTGTCCAATCCACTTTGTCCAATCCAAGTCCTCTAAAATGTCTCCAAGCTGATTGGTCTTGTATTTGCATTCTTAAAGCGGAAGTAAACCCATCGATTTAACAGTCTAAAAAAAAAAGGTATGCCGTGAATGCTAACTGCACATTGGCTGTGCTCTCAACCAAACAGTCAAACCATCCAATGGCTGGTGTCATAACGGATCACATGTGCAGCACTGTGGCAGTTGAAGATTAAACAGAGGCAAAGATGGCAGCTTCCTTGGCTGAAAACGATAGGGGGGTTTACTTCCACTTTAATTTTTAGGTAGTCTATATCCCCTTCCCGCAGATATGCGTACTTGGCTTTTAGGGGTTATACCGGGATGATGCCTGCAGCTGCAGGCATCATCCCGATACTGTTGTTTAGAGTCGGTGATCGGCTTTCCGAGGATAACAACCGATGCGGCTAAAAGCCCCCCTCCCGCCACCTCCTGACTCTCTCTTCCCGGGCCTCTTGGTGACACGGGAGGGCCGAACGAACATCCGCTGCTTCCGACGGCTAGTGACAGACTTTTAGACCCCCGATCCCTCCATAAAGAGTACCCGTCGCCACCTATTACTGTCACAAGGGATGTTTACATTCCTTAGTGACAGCAATAAAAGTCATCACATTTTTTTTTTTTAAAACACAATTTCATAATATAAAAAAAAATAAGAAAAAAAAAGAAAAATTTTAAACCGCCCCCTTCATCGCGAGCTCGCACAGCAAAGAAAACGCATACGGAAGTCGCACCCGCATATGTAAAGGTTGTTCAAATCACACATGTGAGGTATCGATGCGATCGTCAGAGCGAGAGCAATAATTATAGCATTAGACCTCCTCTAACTCTAACCTGGTAACCGTAAAAAAAATTTAAGCTTTGCCTATGGAGATTTTTAGGTACCAAAGTTTGTCGCCATTTCACGAGTGCGTGCAATTATAAAGCGTGACATGTTTGGTATCTATTTACTTGGCATAACATCATCTTTCACATTATATAAAAAAAAATTGGGATAACTATACTGTTTTTTGTTTAAATTCATGAATGTGTCCCTTTTTCCAAAAAATTTTGTTTAAAACCCCACCGAACAAATACTGTGTGACATAAAATATTGCAACCACGTCCACTTTATTCTCTAGATGCTCTGCTAAAATATATATATATATATATATATATATATATATATATATATATATATAATGTTTGGGGGTTCTAATTAATTTTCTGGCAAAAAATAGGGATTTTAACTTGTAAACAGAAATAGGCTTAGTCATGAAAGGGATATATATTGGCAGTGGGGGTGAGTTGATGCATGCCCCTGTTGAAGATCATTTTGTTGAAACGCGTAGGGCTAGGCTCATCAGCTCCCCATTGCGTGACAATTTTTTATTCGTGAGTCATTCCACCACCCTGAGGTCTACACATTTGCCATTTGTGGCATTCTGCTTGTTTGTCTCCATGTCGCCGACATTGGGGTCCATCTGTTCCGGTAAAGGCATACACATTCCCCATTGTTGTTGATGATATACCATCTTTGATGTTTCATCTTCATCCCCACTCCTGCATATTTTCCCATTATCTGGTGTTGGACGTTTTTTTATATACATTTTTTACATATGTTGGACACTATTTTGAATTCACATTTCACCTACCACTGGATTTAGGTTCCTTGGTTGGTGTTGTGCATCTTAGTGAAACCTTTTACTTTACAGATGGACTTTTGATTTTTAATGTCATTATCACTGTATTGTATCATTTATTTTCACATTTATTTGTGTTGACCAGTTAGCGCTACACCATTCACCATTTTCCTGTTATTGAGTAACAGGTCGGAGCAGGAGGAGTAAGATCGGGTAAAGATAATTCTTGTTTGTTGAGGTTTGTTGAGGTGAGCAGGTTATAAGGGCTGGTGATGGTGTGCACAATTTAGCATTGTCTACAGAGAACGGCAAGAGCACAGCGGCGGATGATTTATTGGAAGGCCGGGTACCGGCCTGAAGTTATGGGAGGAGCCCGGAGGGTATTTAAGCAGCCCAAAGGCCGCCGGTCTTTGTCGGTTTCCTGTGCGTGATATCTGATACGTCAGACATCTAGGACCGACTCGTTCGAGACAAGCGCTGTTGGTGCCGGTTCGTGAGCTCCGTTTTCGTCTATCCGTCTCCTTTGTTGCAGTCCCGCGTTCGTAAGTCGTGTTGTCCCTTCGTGTCGCACTTGTGTCGCCGAGTCGCAGTTCCGTACAAAGAGTCTGGTTCGGCTGTCGCAGGTAGGGCTTCGGCTCCCATGTTTTACGTTCTCATGCACTGCTTATCATGTCACTAAACTGTGGTCTGCGTAGCTCACGAACCACGCACCGCTTGTCTCGAAAACCTAAACAGTTACACGCACGTTTTTGGTTGTACACGATCGGGAGCCACCTAGCGGCACGCACATTCAAGGCCGCCCGCCATAACACTCCGACCGATGCCGCATCCGGCACTCAAGGGTTCCCCTTACGCGGTCGTATTACGCAGTCTTTGAATCGTTCAAACTTGGCTCACGCGCGGGTGCCGTTCGCACTCACACGCATCGTTCATGTCCTGTCATATTATTCAAATCGGTTATGCCAGCAAGCGTGCCGAATCGCTATTTGCATTCCGAATCGCTGTTGGCATGTTAATTGTACGAATCACTTCGACCGTGTCGAAACATTTCATGTATTAGCATGGCAATCATTTCGTCATTTCAAACGTGGCTAACGTATCAGGCCATTCGGTCATGCTAAGTCATTTCGCATCAGTTAACAGGGTGTTCATGCCATCATTTCGATCCTGGCCGCACTCAGATTCAAGTCATGTCGCACGGATTTGTCTCGGGGTACCCAGGTTACGGCCGTATTACCATACATGTTTCAGAGATTGGCCCACCGCTCGTACGGATGCGGGCCCGAGTCCAGTCTTTGGCATGATATCGGTCATCGGCCACGTATCGGTCTGAATCCGGTCGCATCTGGGATGCATCGGTTCGCACTGATTCGCATAGCCGCTCGGCCTCATTTCTATACATGCTCCAGAGATTAGATTCGGTTACAAATTGCTCTGTTTGTTGTAATCTAGTCTTTGTCATGGTTTCGTTTCGGTCACCATACCTCTGGGTAGGTCCGGTCGCATCCATAGATGCTCCGGTCGGGGCGATCCAGACGCACGACTACCCGGCCTCATTTCGGTACATGTGCCAAGGGCGGAATCGCATCACAGGTTGCGTACATTCTTGATTCTTGCCCCTGTCATGGTATGTCATTTCTGTCACCTTACCACGCCCGGCATGAATACAGTCACTTCCCCGCACTAATTTCGTGTCGGCGTGCCCTAGGCCGGCCTCATTTCTATACATGCGCCAGGGACGGAATCGCAAAAAAAAAAAAAAAAAGAGAGACTTTGATTCTTGTCCTTGTCATGTTATATCATTTCTATGTCACCTTACCACGCCCCGGCGTTAATGCGTCACCTCCCTGTACGAATTCGCGCCGGCGTGCCCTAGGCCGGCCGCATTTCTACAAAAAAAAAAAAAAGAGAGAAAGGGCGTTCAGTCACTAGACAGTGGCATGATGATCGAGGTCACTGGCACACGTGTGCTTGCGTTCCAAAGCATGCCGTAGCACTTGGAGTCGGACACGGTGGCAACCAGCATGTCACAGTTCGGCCCCAGCGTACCCAGGCAGTTGGCCTCATTTCACGGTTGCCTCATTTCTGTACGTGCTCCAGAGTCCGGCTCACAGCCACCCCCATACGGTACGACCGGGCCGGGCCCTGTCACGGGATGTTCATTTCAGTTAAGGCAACATGTCATTTCAGTTATTTGTATTGTCGTCTGTCATTTGATTCCACAGCTGTCACGTCAGTCGACTTAAGTCACTATCGCCTCTTGTTATCGTCAACGTTGGGTACCGTCGCTCTGGACGGCAGCAGTTCAGACGGCGTCCCTGGAATCTATTTCAGCCGCCGTTGCTCAGCTACACACCCTCGTGTCTTCCCTGTCTTCCTCGATCGTTGAGGTCCAGGACAGGGTGTCTCGTCTAGAGGCCAGCCCGGCCGCCACGGTTCCGGACCCTGCGGTGGTCCCAGCCATCAGTGCACCGGCCGCAGGTAGTGAGCTTGCCACGACTACCATTAGTCCTTCGCACCTGGTACCACCCAGCGTAAGGAAGGACATTTTAGAGGGCAGAGACGTTAACCTGGCCTCACTCACGATCTCGGTCCATGACTTGGCCGAGAACAAGGCCTACACCTGGGGCGATGTCTCGGTGGTTTTGAAGGCAAAGGATCCGAGGCTCAACAGAAAGCTCACGGTGCCCGAGTTCACGCTCGCTTTCGGCATGTTCAGGGACGTACGGTGCTCAGCCTCCCCGGGCAGGCGGGAGGAACTGGACCTCTACCTCCATTTAATCGTAGACCTGGGTCACAAATACGGTGGCTCAGCCTTCTACGATTATCATCGGTCCTTCTCGGCCAAAGCCGCGGACAGATTCTTACAGTTCCATTGGACAACGGACTGGAGCGTAGTGGACACCGAGTTGTTCTGCTGCCACTTTGCGAGTCTACGGTCCCCGCTATGTGCTGTCTGTCAGTCAGCATCCCACACCGCGGTCTGGTGTGCCAACATAGCCTCTGTCCACCCGATAACTAGCACGGCCTCTACCAGCACGAGTCAGGCTCAGCAGGCCCCGGCGCAAGGGCAGAAGGTGGACAAGTGGGGTCGTCCGGGGCAGATGGTTGGGGGAGCCGCCATTTGCAACAACTTCAACTACGGCTCCTGCAATTTCAGCCAGTGCCGGCTCTTGCACGTTTGCACCCTATGCCAGAGGGCGCACCCCAGGGTCCCGTGTGAGGTCAAGCAGAAGAAACCGTGACTAAGCCAGGTCAATGTCCTTTGGCTCAATGTTTACTTGACCTCACACCCCACTCCGTCACTCGCCAGCTACCTCATCCGAGGTTTCACCGATGAGTTTCATACCGGGCTCATCACCCTGCCCCACACCACCCACGAATGTCCGAACCTGCGCTCAGCAGCAACAGATGAGCCAGCTATCGACATCCTTCTTCAGACGGAGTTGGATCGGGACTTTATGATAGGCCCGTTCAGTCAGTCTCCCTTTAGTATCTGGAGGGTTAGCCCTATCGGGCTTGTACAGGGAAAATTTTCAAAAAAAAAAAAAAAAACGTCTGGCGTATGATCTGTCAGCGCCTCATTCTTCCGTCGTTCCCAGTCTCAACTCACTCATTCCCTCCGAGGAGTTCTCACTGAAGTACGCTTCGGTAGATATGGCTACCCAGGCCATACTCAGGGCAGGGGTAGGTGCTTGGCTCTCGAAGGCGGACATATCTGACGCCTTCAAGCTACTGCCCATACATCCTTCCCTGTGGTGCTGGCACGGCATCAAGTGGAGGGAGCGATATTATTTCGCAACCAAATTGACCTTCGGGTTTAAGAGTAGTCCTTGGTTATTTGATAAGTTCGCGGAGACCCTGGCGTGGATCCTTCTCTACGAGGCACAGTGCCACGAGGTCGTCCATTATTTGGATGACTTCCTTCTGATAGAACCACCCAGGGCTCCCCCAGGGGACCTTGGAAAGTTGAGGACGGTTTTCGACAATCTGAACGTCCCCATAGCGGAACACAAGGTGGACGGCCCGGCGCACAAGATCACGTTCTTGGGCATCGACCTTGACACGCCTGCCATGCAGGCCAGCCTTCCCGCAGATAAGTTGGACCGTATCAGGACGGTTCTGCGAGAGTTCACCCGGGTGGGGGGATGTACTCAGAAGCAACTTCAGTCTCTCTTCGGGATGTTGAATTTTGCTATGAGGATCATCCCCCAGGGCCGCTCCTTCGTGTCCCGGTTGCCGGTCTTCCTGTCCTACACTCAGGACCCTAACCAGGTCATCAGGCTGGATTCAGCAGCCAGGGCAGATCTGGCCATGTGGGAACACTTTCTTAGTAATTGGAACGGTGTGTCCCTGTTCATCCCAGTCGTGTCCACGCAGTCACCTCAAGTGGTGACCGATGCGGCGGCATCCACAGGATGCGCCGCCATTTTTGGCCATTTGTGGTTCGCCGCCCCTTGGCCTCCTCAGGCACTAGCCACACCGGGCTTCACTACCACGTCAGCCCTCTTGAGCTGTTCCCCGTCGTAGCAGCCGCTCACCTATGGGGTCACCATTGGTCTGGACAGACGGTGGCTTTACGACAGACAATCAAGCCACAGCCGAGATCATCAGCAAGGGCAGGTCTAAATCCAGGCCCGTCATGTCCTTCCTCCGCGGACTGATCCAGCTATCCCTACAACATCAATTCAATGTTTACTGCTCATTCGTTCCAGGGAAGGTCAACTCAGCAGCGGACGCACTCTCCCGTTTAACTCTGTTCCTTTCTTTGAACAGATGCCAGGAGCCTACCATCTCTCAGCCTCTATCCCGGATTGGTCACAACTGGACTAGCTGGACTAGCCCCACATTTACAGTCAGCTACTAACTTCATCAACGCTTCGCTCGCCCGCAACACCCGTCGGGCCTGCCGGACGGCCTGGGGGCGTTTAATAAGTTCCTGCCCCAACGCCCCGTGAATCTTCCAGCGTCAAGCAGGTTCTGGCGTTTATCGCTTATTGCCATTCTCACCTAGCACTGTCACACAGCACGATACGCCAGTATGTGGCCGGGGTGCAGCACTACTTGTCACTTCAAGACCCCGCGAGGCCTTCGGTGTTCTCCTGCCACGCAGTGAGAGCTCTACTGCGTGGAGTTCAGAAGCTCCAGCCGCCAGTCAGCCCGAAGCGGCTGCCTATCACTGGGGAGATCTTTAAGGGGATGTCTGACATCCTTAATAGGTCCCCCTTTGGTCTCCTCCTCAGCACCGTCCTGCAGGCTGCGATACACATGGCGTTTTATGGGTTTCTACGGCCCAGCGAGTTCACTCGCAGCCACCCAGCCGGTCCAGTCTTGCATAAAAGTAATCTCTGCCGCCACCAGGATCACTACGTTCTTCACTTGGCGACGTCTAAAACTCAGCAGCAGCGGTGTTATATTCACCGTACAGGACACACAACAACTGGTGCCCAGTTGCCGTGTTAAACCGCTCGACGGCACTGCTATCCGACCGCCCAGGGTCCAGTCCGCTTTACCCTTTCCAGTTAAACCCCTCAAACTCGTCGCAGTTCGTGGTACATGTCCGGGTCCTTCTCGGCAATCTTCAATTGGACCCCAGCCAGTACTCCGGGCATTCATTCCGGATCGGGGCGGCCACGTCGGCCTCAAGACAGGGGGTTCCGGACCATGTGATCAAGAAACTAGGTCGGTGGAAGTCGGCCTGCTTCTCTCACTACATACCTAACCCACAGTTGGAGAGGGCTCAGGCCTTTGCCCAACTACTCAGTGACATTTACCATTAATAAATAATTATCCCCTACCTGAAGGTTTTTGCCCCCTTATTTTGGTGTACCATACGGTAGACCAAGGCACACTTTCAGGTCTATTTCATGTTGGTGAGTTTTGTGTTGTTCCTATGTGTCATCCTTACTCATGTCGTCCGTAGGGCTCTAGACCATAAATTGGAAGGCCGGGTACCGGCCTGAAGTTATGGGAGGAGCCCGGAGGGTATTTAAGCAGCCCAAAGGCCGCTGGTCTTTGTCGGTTTCCTGTGCGTGATACCCACCCACCCTCCCCTTTTAAAAGCCTCTTCCAAGTATTCTTACCCCAGACTGAATACTCATTCCACATTATTCCATAACTACTTCTTATCATTCCTTATCTAGGGTATGCCCCCTTATTTTGGTGTACCATACGGTAGACCAAGGCACACTTTCAGGTCTATTTCATGTTGGTGAGTTTTGTGTTGTTCCTATGTGTCATCGTTACTCATGTCGTCCGTAGGGCTCTAGACCATAAATTTACTAGAGTTTACAACAATCAAGAAATCACAGAAGCAGTTTAGCAATTATTCACATATATGAACTTTATTTTTGATTATACTTTTTGCACTGTGTTGATATCAATTTTTATATATTTATTAGATTTTTTTTTCACAAAAGATAGCAGCGCTACACTATGTATAAATAATCATAGTGTAGTACGTTTATTAATTGATATAAAAGCAGCAAGGTATGTAATGCACTAATATGTAGAAGTGACTATATCCCGGCACTAGGTGTATACAGCATGTGCAGATCTGACTGTTTCCTTCCGACTCTAGAATGCGATGCAAGCCTCGCTCTAGATGGTAAATCCAATAGGGTATCTCACAGGACCCCAGAAATCCAGAGGGAACATTGGAGTGGATCGGTGTCAGCAGTGGAATCAATCTGGTTTTCCAAATGCGTTTTTTGGACCATCCAGTAAAAAGGGGTCAAACACCTCTGGTGAGTTGCCACCTTTCCATTGAGCACCTGTGGTGAAAGAACTATAAGCTATCTACATATAGAAGCAATTTGTTTTTGGTGTTGGGATCTACCACATATGGACTTTATGTTTGCATATTATGCTATTGAACTTTATTTTATGATTACTGTTGGGTATTCATAATTTTGGATAATTACGGTGTATTCATTATATGGTTCACACTATTTGCGTGAGCACTAAGCACCACTACCTTTATATAAATAAAATGCCAATGGTTTCTATTGAGTCTTTCAATTTAGATTGGCTTATACTCTGAATATTTCGATCTTTGTGCTTTAGTAATGTTTATTAAAAAGTTTGTTTCTTGAATGCCTGTGCTGAGAGAAATTGGTAAACTGCCATCGCTGACTCCTGTCCCTAAAAAGCTAGCTACTTGGTTGTCCTTTTAATCCAGGTGGCTTCAATACAGCTGGCCATACACCAGTAGAATCAAACTTCACAATGTTATTTTCCAGAATGTTTGTTCGATTTTTTAATGGAGAGCGTAATATTGTAATGAAACCTGTTTAATACATTTGGAAATCCATTCAAATAGCAGATCTGGACACAATATTTAAGGGCTTGCAAATTAAATTAGTTGACTTAATGATGGCAAGAAAGAATATCTTGGTGAACATTAACTCTGGGTGACCAGCTCAATAATAATGGCAGTCAGATAACTAGGATTTTGAGAAGATGGTGTTAGCAATGTAAAGTTACCAATTGCTCTCAGCACGGGTTTTAAAGTGGTTTTAAAGGTTCAAGGTTTTTTACCTTTTATGCATTTCATACATGAAAGTAAAAAACCTTCTGTGTGCAGCAGCCCCCCTAATACTTAAGCCCCATCTCGATCAAGCGATGTGCATGAGACCCTTGGCTCTCCAGGGTCCAGGGAGAACAGGGGTGGGGCTGAGCCCTGGTCTGTGTCTGAATGGACACTCAGGAGCAAGCCTGCTCGGGTGCCCCCATAGCAAGCTGCTTGTTATGGGGGCACTCAGCAAGAGGGAAGGGCCAGGAGCACCGGTGGGGGACCCGAGAAGAGGAGGATCAGGGCTGCTCTGTGCAAAACCACTGCACAGAGCAGGTAAGTATAACTATGTTTTTTATGGCACTGCATTATTTTCACTGACATTTGCGCGGTCATGCAATACTGTACCCAAATAAAACATATGTCCTTTTTTTCCCACAAATAGAGCTTTCTTTTGGTGGTATTTGATCACCTCTGCGGTTTTATTTTTTGCGCTATGAACAAATAACGACCGACAATTTTGATGTATTCTGTTACATATTTTTG
The DNA here is from genome assembly GCA_028564925.1 of Lithobates sylvaticus. Classification (NCBI taxonomy): domain Eukaryota; kingdom Metazoa; phylum Chordata; class Amphibia; order Anura; family Ranidae; genus Lithobates; species Lithobates sylvaticus. The sequence continues at coordinate 171,091,101 of CM053028.1, forward strand.
GTAAAAAAAAATCCCAATAAGCGTATTTTGATTGGTTTGCGCATAAGTTATAGCGTCTACAAACTATGGCATATTTTCTATCATTTTGTCAATGAATGATTGCTCTCTTTTCTCTAAAAGATCTTTTGGTGCAATGACTACTTTCAGTAATCAGGCACCTCTACATGGCCTGATTGTCTTAAAAGATATTTAAAGTGAAATATTTTTGTTGTAGTTATTATATGTTCACGTTTTTTTAAATTGTGTTATCATTTTTTTAGTTTTTTTACTATTTATATAAAACCTGTATTTTACCTGCATTATCCTATATACACACAATAGGGCTGGGACAAGAGGTGGGGGCAGGAGGGGCAGCTGCCAGACCTGAGCCAAGCTCTAACAGCTGACTTGATGAGCTCTGTGTATGGCTGCTCACGTTTTTCTCATTTTTTTAGGTTTTTGGGGTAAGGTAACAAAAAGTAGCTCTAGTTGTGAGCTGTGATTCATGAGCCAGTCATGTCCTGTGTCCAGGTAAGTGTCTGTATGAGAGGGAAAGATCCTCTGCAGTTCTCGTCTCCCCCCAAGGTTCTGGCAGGCATTCTCAGGCTCTAATCCAAACACAATGCACTCATTTCCTGCAGCATGCTTTAAAGGGGGTGGGGAAATTTAATGGTATATTTATAAAATATTTCATTGTTTTAAGGTTTTAGACATGCATATGAATGTAAGGGAGCTCTAGTGTAAAACTCCAGTGTTGTCCCTTGCCCTCAGAGCCCTAGATTACAGTCAGCCATAGAAATGCATGGCGGTATGTGCTTGTTCTTGTGTAAACGCTGATACTCTTTCACATCTGTGTTGACCTGCTCATATGCATATGACATGTTACCTGAACGCAGATGTTTAGAGTTCAGGAAAATATGCCATATGCACAAGTGTGTGTAAGCACCAATGCACAAGACAAATACAAGCACATACAACCATCCACTTCTGTGGCTGGCTGACTGGCTGTACCTGCCACCTGTGCATCCTGTAGAACTTGAAAATGCCACCCCCCTTGTGCCTGCAAATGTTTGTATGCAGGTACTTGTACAGTAGCACAGCAATTTTCTGCTGTTTGGTTTCCACTGCTTTGTCCTTGATTGTTATGTCAACACTGCTGTTAAAGCATCACATGGACCTCATTCAAACTTGTGAACATTATTAGATTGTAAGCTCTTCTGAGCAGGGCCCCCTTAATCCTCTTGTATTTTATTGTATTATAACTGTATTGTCTCCCTTTTTATATTGTAAAGCGCTGTGTAAACTGTTGGCGCTATATAAATCCTGTAATAATAATAATAGGGCTGTTACTCTATTACCAGGAAACCCCCTAGTCTCCCATATGTAATCGTTAATGGCCCAATTTGCAAATGTGAATAGGGCCTAAAAGATAGTTTGATACATTTATAGCTGACTTATTGCACTAATCATTGTGCTGCTTTCTGTAATTGTCATTAAGAATAAACAATGAAATGTATATTGAAAAAATTATAGTGGGGCTGGTGTGAATGAGCCCTAAGGCAGGGATTGAATGTGGACAGGTTTTACTTGTGGGGCTGAACCAATTCACACTTGGGTATTGTGCAATGTGCGTTGCCAAAAGGCTTGCTGTAAGGCCCTTAGTGCTTGGTGATGTTACAGGCTGAGATGTTAGGCTATGTTGGCATTCAGGATAGTAGGGATGCCAGTGTAAGAAAAACTCATCCAGTGAGCAATGAACATAAGCATGAAACGGCCACTCACCATAGCCAATCCTAGTGTAGATGTATTTATTTGAAAGCTTCAGTCAAGGCCATTCTTTGGACCATGCCCATGATGATGTATAAATTCTGCTCTTACTCCCTACCCCTATGATTAAGCCCTGGTGGGTGGGGCAAAACATGTCAGAAGGGGATGGCCCGAGGAGCAGCAACACTAGAATCGGCTATGGTGAGCGGCAGTTTCATGCTTATATGCCAAAAACTTGCCAGTGCACTTGCTTCATATTCATTGTGAAATGCACTGTACGGTAGAGTGCAATACATAGCACACTTACCAGTTTTGCTTTTGTAAAAAGGGTCATTGTGCACTAGCAGCTCCTTTATAATTATGGCTGCTTTAATGCAATGTAAAGTGGGTAAAGAAAAGAATCACCCCCCCCCCCCTTTAAAATAATCACATTGTTTTGCTTTGCAACCCGCACCTAAGACAGACACAGTTTTTGTTTTCGTATAGCTGTATTTACTCAGTGCAACTTATAACATCCAAGTGAAAGATATAACACCAACATGTCAGAAAAAAAACAGTTGGAAAAAGGATCACCCACTTGTGTCAGTATTTTGTTGAAGCACATTTTGCTTTAATTACAGCCTTTAGTCTGTTGGGATATATCTCTACTAACGTAGCACATCTAGACTTTGCAATATTTGCCCACTCTTCTTTGTAGAACTGCTCAAGTTCAGTTAAATTTGATGGTGACTGTAATTTCACAGATTTTTAATGGGATTTAAATCTGGGCTTTATCCGATGCAACTGGATAAATAAAAAACTGTATCTGCCTTAGGCTGCAAAGCAACCAAAGGTGATTATCTTAAAGGGGGGTAATTCTTTTCTATACCCACTGTATGTAAATATACCCATACGCTTATGCACCACAATTTAGTGTGAATGGGCCCAGACACTTTCAAATTAATTGTACCAACTGTTGAATTATAATTTTAAAGCACTTTGGTTTATATAATAACAACTGTTAAAATGTGGGAGTGGGTTCTGATTTTGTCTTTATTAAATCTACTGTATTTTAAAAAGTATTTAATATTTTATCGTCTTGAAAAACACTGACAGTTTGGCATCTTCGCCTTGGGCACTGGATGACCTTGCCACAGCACTGAGTGCAACGGTAACTTTTCCTGACTTATCTATCTGTAATTGAAAGAAGAAGAGAGGGTATAACGGGTATATAAGTCATTCCTCTGATTCATCCTGCTGTGTGTGTAATCTGAGTGTCCCCTATTGGGCTACAAAAAACAGGCTTTTTTCAGCATACCATTTAGAGTTAACCTTGTAAACATGTAACTAGGAACCAAGAGCTCAACCTGCTGACTGGAAATTCTAAATATTTGTGTGCATTATTTGATATTTGACTAAAATTTTTTATTTTATTTTAGAAAGAATTGAAGAAAAAAAAATGTATGCAAAAAACATTAAAGGGGTTGTAAAACGGCAGGGGAAAAAAAAAACCTGTAAGGCAAAGGCATAACAAACTAGTATACTAGCTCATTATGAAATATTTACCTTAGAACGAGGCATCGGTATCTAATCCCAGTGCACGCCGAGGGAGCTGACATTTTGCACTTGGCGTGTCTTCCAGGTTCGTGGCTCCGTTGCTGTGAGTGGCCGGAGCTGCGATGATGACTCTCGCGCATCCAGGAAGGTCCGACAGCATCTGCGGACCTTCAGCCAGGCATTTCGCAGCGCATGCATGAATATCTCCTAAGCCATACAAGTTTAGGAGATATTCATTTTATCTACTGGTAAGCCTTATTATAGGCTTACCTGTAGGTAAAAATTAATAATTAGGGTATACAACCGCTTTAAATAATGCCAGTTCAATCAGTCATATACAAATGTTGTTATCAGGCCATGTACGACCAGCATTATGTTGGCCCTAAACAGCATAAGTGATCAATCATATATTCAGTCATTTCAAATAATTTTTTAAATGAAAATGATTGTCTGACACGTCAAATAACATAAATTCGGTCTAATTCTAATGGTTTTTCCAAGACTAAATTTCCTCTTTTTTTCAGAATGATTGCTCATAGTTCAAACTATTTAGTGCAATTGGTTTAAGAAAATAATAATACTTTATTCAAACAAAGTTTTAAAAAGTGACCATATCATTACATCCATATACAGCTGGCATTACTCAAGTTATTCATTAAAACAGCTTTGCCGCACCTGGTAATGGGAAACACATGCAGTGTTAGGCTGTATTTGCATGGGTGCTTAGCCATGCTGCCAATCCCAGCAGCAATCTACTGATTCCTCTGACTAGGATTGACAGTTGTGTGGGATATCTGCAGCCACAGAGCCAATACAGTGCAATGACAGGCTGTAGACAGCCGCAGCTATTCATGTTCACAGAGACGGGGATTACCTGTGGTAAAATTATTTCAGGAATATGGGAAGAATACAGAACAAAGTATCTATGCAGTAGATGGTTTTCTTACATGTGTTCACTACAGTAACTATACATACTACGATGCTTGAGAGGAGATACCAACGCTTAAGAGCAGATATCGATCCTTGAGACCAGATATTATAGCGATTTACAAATAACTCAATGGCGATCCCAGCATAGGAAAAAAACAATTCAGTCTCAAGGAGTGTAAGAGGACACGGGTCACACAATGAGATTGGAGGAGAAGCGGTTTAACCTTAAACTGGGCAGGGGGTCTTTCACTGTCAGGGCAATAAGGATGTGGAACTCTCTCCCACAATTGGCGGTGGCTGCGGGGAGTATTGATATTTTTAAGAGACTCTTGGATGTGCATCTTAAAGAACACAACATACAGGGATATGGGAAATAATTATAGACACTGACACGTGTGCACCTACACAGGTTGAACTGGATGGGATATTTATTAAAGGGGGCTCCCGGTTTCCGATAAGCCCCCCGCCCGCAGACCCGACAACCAACAGCCAGGGTTGTCGGGAAGAGGCCCTTGTCCTCATCAACATGGGGACAAGGTGCTTTGGGGTGGGGTGGCCACAGGGCCCCCCCTTTACCCAAAGCACCCCCATGTTGAGGGCACGTGGCCTGGTATGGCTCAGGAGGGGGGGGGGGGGCGCTTGCTCGTCCCCACCCCCTTTCCTGACCGGCCGGGCCGCGTGTTCGGATAAGGGTCTGATATGGATATGGGGGGACCCCCACGCCGTTTTTTCAGCGTAAGGATTCCCCTTTAAATCCATACCAGGTGACGGGGATAGCAAGGTGTCAATCTCGCCGATGGAGGTGGTGACATTGACTTCCTTCGCTAGTCCCGTCTACCTGGAGTCACGTTCTAAATGAATGGACTTTACTCCATGTGTGGGGTAAGTCCGTTCATTTCAAAAGTCCCGCAGACTAGCACACAGACGGCCGGATTGTTTTTGAGTCAAAACTTCTTTCTAAGTCTGCAGGACTTTTGGGAAGAAAAAGTCCACCGGAGCCCACACACGGTCGGATTGTGGGGGAGGAGAGTGGGAAAAACACTGCAGGTGTGCGGGATAGAAATGAAGAAAAGGAGGGGACATGGGACACCAGAGTCTGTCTACACAGGAGCATTTTACTGCCCGCTCCCCCCCCCATCCCCCCAGCGTTATGCTCTAAGGTGGCTGCTTATGCTGCCTTATGGTGGCTCTGGCTCTGGTCCCACTGTATGCAGGTATGTAGCCACCCTCCCTTGCTTGCTTCCAAGATAGTTTAGGAGCTGTGGACTATGAGATGTGTAGTGTGCATATAGTAATGCACATGACAACAACTAACATGCACTGCTCACTACAAACAAACGTAAGTGTGGGGCACAAAAGGAGTGGATCAGGAGCTCATGGAAAGCTTTTTTCAAGTTGAAATGAATCAGATTGGGGATCTGCTGCTGTATTTAATTCAAGCTATATGTAAAAGTAAAAAAAAAAAAAATGAATGACACATATAAAATATGTGATGCCAGATTATGTCACTGACCCTATCTTTGAACATTTTAACATAACATACAACTCAATCACATATTCCAAGCATGTAATTTAAAAGACTAGTGTTTTTCCTATATAGCTGTTGTGGGATGTATTCACTCTATTGGGCCTGCTATGTTTGCGTCTTCGTTGTGTATAGTATAGCTTAGCAGTCGTTTAAGACAAACTATTGGAGACAGTGTTTTTAGTTTCATATTTTGCATTTATATATTGACTACAACTTTATTTTTCTTACACAAGTGAATAAATCAGAGCAATGACCTCCTCAAACCATTCCCTTCAGTGGTACGGTGACCAGATGTTCCCTGCAATCTCTGTTGCGCAATACTAACCTCTGCTCTCTGCATTACATATTACTGACCTTTGAAGTCTGCATTACCTACTACCGACCCCTGCACTCTGCATTACTACCGACCCTTACACTTTGTGTTACTTACTAGGAACCTATGCACTTTGCATTACTTACTTTGATCCTTGCACTTTGTGTTACTCACTACTGACCTCTGCATTCTGTGTTTCTACTTACCCTGTGTTACATACTACTAACCTCTGCATGATTACTGCCCTCTGCACTGTATGTTACATGCTTCTGACCTTTGCATTACTTACTGCTGCCCCCTGCATCTAAATTACCACTGACCCATTCACTTTGCATTACTTACTACTCATCCTTGTACTTTACCTAATACTTACCTAATACTGACCACTGCACTCTGCATTACTACTGACCCCTGAACTCCGTGCTACTTACTACTGACCGCTGCATTTTACATTTCTTATTAATGCCTTTGCACTTTGCATTACATATTACTGACCTTTAAACTCAGCACTAATTACTACAGACCCCTGCACTCAAAGCTTGTTCTCATAACTGACCAGTCCAAGGTGAGCCTCCAGGGAGCCACAGTGGGTCATAACACCCCCAGTTTTCCCTCTGACTATTGTTATGATTGCCTGTTTGTTGCTCTTGTATTGTCATGGTTACCTATATATACAGCATCTCACAAAAGTGAGTACACCCCTCAAATATTTGTAAATATTTTATTATATCTTTTCATGTGACAACACTGAAGAAATTACACTTTGCTACAATGTAAAGTAGTGCGTGTACAGCTTATATAACAGTGTACATTTTCTGTCCCCTCAAAAGAACTCACACAGCCAATAATGTCTAAATCGCTGGCAACAATCGCTGGTGAGTACACCCCTAAGTCAAAATGTCCAAATTGGGCCCAATTAACCATTTTCCCTCCCCGGTGTCATGTGACTTGTTAGTGTTTCAAGGTCTTAGGTGTGAATGGGGAGCAGGAGTGTTAAATTTGGTGATGCGTGGGGAATGTTGCTGCGCCTCACTTGAAGTAAGCTGCCAACACTACTATCAGACTAATTGTGAAAAAATAAACATATAAAAAAGTGTAGCGCTCAAAATGTCTCTGTACAGTAACGGTACCACAGAATGGAGTTCAGTGTACACACGTTAGTGTTCAGAATTTGATCTTAAAAAATAAAATAAGATGAGGGGTATAAATAGAGAGACCAATCAGATCACCCAATAGAGGATGGTGCATCAATGTGAAAAAATGCATGGACATATAACAAAAATGTTAAGGTGAAACTCAATATGTTTTCAATAAAAGTGTAAAAAAGTGTAAAAAAAATCCCATTAAAAGGATTATATTTATTCAAGGAGTAGATACACTTCCATCAATAATTTTCATGAAAAAAGTTTCCCATAAAAAAAAAAATTTCTATAAAAAATCTTTAAAATATAAGATAAAAAAACGCAGTAAGGCAGTATGGCTGGAGTAATCACCCGGCGCGTTTCGTCTGCAAAGACTTCTGCTGGGGTATGCTTTTTTCATGAAAATTATTGATGGAAGTGTATCTACTCCTTGAATAAATATAATCCTTTTAATGGGATTTTTTTACACTATGAGGAGGTCCTCTTCTTTCTCTTCTCTCTGATCCATGCCGCCAATACATTGAGGATAACCGATAATTTACGATTGAATGACGTTGCCTATCAAGCTCTGTGATTAGAGTCTGCGTGAGCCCGGTGAGTACTGATTAAGGCGACAGTCCGGCTCTGTCCAGTCTTCAATACTTCTGATTGGTCCATCCTTCAGGCACCGTCAGGTGGCCTACTACGCCTGTTTGACCCCTCACCACCGGTCAGTGGGTCCACCCTACACGGTAAGCGTACCTGATTATTCCATATACCCTAGAGTTCAAGATGCCGTCCGAATGAGAGAGGACACAGCATTTGAATATTACTTGATCACATGCAGAGATTTGAGCATTTGTTCGATACATATGAACTGCCCGGATATTATGGACAGTCCCATCTCCTTAGCGAGATTATGATTTAATCACTTATTATAGCTTCTTGGATTGTTTCATAAACGCTATTTGGGTGTTTTATATATATTTGTTAAACATATTACGTTCCCTGATATGTATATGTAACATCTATATTTCCAACATAGGGATCTACATACATCTCCACTCTGAGAACATACATATGTTTTTTTTCATATGATCATTGGTTACCTCATGGCTACTCCTCCATAAGCTCACATATAAGTTTACACACACATGTTTTGTCACATGTTTTTATTGAAAACATATTGAGTTTCACCTTAACATTTTTGTTATATGTCCATGCATTTTTTCACATTGATGCACCATCCTCTATTGGGTGATCTGATTGGTCACTCTATTTATACCCCTCATCTTATTTTATTTTTTAAGATCAAATTCTGAACACTAACGTGTGTACACTGAACTCCATTCTGTGGTACCGTTACTGTACAGAGACATTTTGAGCGCTACACTTTTTTATAAGTTAAATTTGGTGTTATCACTCTCACTCTCTCATACTGGTCACTAGAAGTTCAACATGGCACCTCATGGCAAAGAACTCTCTGAGGATCTGAAAAAAAAAATTGTTGCTCTACATAAAGATGGCATAGGCTATAAGAAGATTTCCAAGACCCTGAAACTGAGCTGCAGCACAGTGGCCAAGACCATACAGTGGTTTAACAGGACAGCTTCCACTCAGAACAGGCCTCGCCATGATCGACCAAAGAAGTTGAGTGCACGTGCTCAGCGTCATATCCAGAGGTTGTCTTTGGGAAATAGACGTATGAGTGCTGCCAGCATTGCTCCAGAGGTTGAAGGGTCGGGGGTCAGCCTGTCAGTGCTCAGACCATACGCCACACACTGTATCAAATTGGTCTGCATGGCTGTTGTCCCAGAAGGAAGCCTCTTCTAAAGATGATGCACAAGGAAGCCCGCAAACAGTTTTCTGAAGAAAAGCAGACTAAGGACATGGATTACTGGAACCATTTCCTGTGGTCTGATGAGACCAAGAAACCTATTTGGTTCAGATGGTGTCAAGTGTGTGTGGCAGCAACAAGATGAGGAGTACAAAGACAAGTGTGTCTTGCCTACAGTCAAGCATGGCGGTGGGTGTGTCATGGTCTGGGGCTGCATGAGTGCTGCCAGCACTGGGAAGCTACAGTTCATTGAGGGAACCATGAATGCCAAAGTGTACTGTGACATACTGAAGCAGAGCATGATAACGAAACCAAACACACCTCCAAGATGACCACTGCCTTGCTAAAGAAACTGAGGGTAAAGGTGATGGACTGGCCAAGCATGTCTCTAGACCTAAACCCTATTGAGCATCTGTGGGGCATCCTCAAATGGAAGGTGGAGGAGCGCAAGGTCTCTAACATCCACCAGCTCCGTGATGTCGTCATGGAGGAGTGGAAGAGGACTCCAGTGGCACCCTGTGAAGCTCTGCTGAACTCCATGCTCAAGAGGGTTAAGGCAGTGCTGGAAAATAATGGTGGCCACACAAAATATTGACACTTTGGGCCCAATTTGGACATTTTCACTTAGGGGTGTACTCACTTTTGACAATTGCCGTTACATAATTAGGTTGAAAAAAGACACAAGTCCATCTAGTTCAACCATAAACATAAAAAATATCAAACAATCCCATATACCCAATCCTATACCCACAGTTGTATTGCTATATAAGTGACATAAAAAAAAACTGTGGACGCTTCTGGCATTGTGCAGATGCAATGCCATGGTCTGATGGTTCACTCTTTGCATTATGCACTCCTGACTCCTGCACTCTGTTCTATGCATTCCTGACCCCTACAGTCTATGCATTAGCACCACTGACCTTTGCACTCTATGCATTACACACTGAGGATACATTGATCACAGGATTTGTTATGTGGGGGAGGGGTGGATTTCTCACTTTTTATAATTACACAGGATGTGCCTCTTTTAGGCTAGTGCATGATATGTAAATCACCTGTCACTCACAGCAAGGGGGCGTTTTTGACAAAGATTTCAGCACTTTGTCAAGATCTTTCTAACTTAACAATAAAAGAGGATTTCTCAGGGCTCGAGTAAATCTGTGTGGCAAGACTGGGTTCAAATGAAAGGAAATCTTATTTTCTACATTATGACATCAAAAAAAAAAAGCCTTGAGGAATATTGTATCTACTTCTCATTTGCCCCTTTTAGAAAACAGATCCATACCAAAATCCTCCTTGCTTACAAAAATGGGACAGCTTACTTTCTCTGACGAGCAACAAAACAGAATACTCCTCTATGTCCATATGGTCTTGACTATCAATAAATTTCTCGATACAATTGTGACTAGGATCCCCAAAATGTATCCCCACATGAATACAAATGCTGATATCATACAAAAAAGGTACTTTGCTACTGATTTTCTGGGAATGCCCAATTCTAACCATATTATTGCAAGATGTTACCAACATTATACATCTACTGACAGGTACCAAAAACACAAAGCAATCTAACTGCCCCTTACCCCTCTGTTCAAGAAAAGATACAAAACAACATCTCTGTTGATCCATGAAATTGAAGGCTCTAGAACATTGAATAAGTGATGCTTTAGTCATGAATTGTTTTCTTTTTATTTTATTTTATTTCAGCTAACATTTCTGAGTATATTTTAAAATCATATCATATCGAAATTTATAAACCATAGTCTGAGTCCATAGAAGTAGATGTCATAGTTTCTTAAGCCCTAATAAAGGGGGCCCCTGAAACACATTGGTTTTTCCATTTAATATATGTTTTGGATTAAAACCTTACTTTGGACTCTAATATTTTGCTGTGGTGCTTAGATTTATATATATATATATATATATATATATATATATATATATATATATATACACATGTAGATCCCTGGGGTTTAGTCGGGGGGCTCCTCACCAAATTCCTTGTCATGGTTGGCTGCCATAGTTAAATTGTTAGAGATCCAGTGATCCAATAGCCTTTGCCAGGGACCACAGTGAGTAACTGAAGCAAGTACCGGAACCATATTCTCATGAAGGGCACGGTGGAGAATCGTGAAACTTAAGGCGGTGATCAATTCAGGGACCCAACCAGTGGAGTAGACGCTTGCAGAACAGCCTTGTGTGTCAAGCCAGGGACAAAGCCGGTTAGCAGGGGTGAAGCTTGAGGAGTATATGGAGTGCCAAGCTAGGGACCCAGTAGAGGAGCTGGGGTGACGCTTGAGGGGATACCACCGCCAGCCTTGGAGGAGCTCAAGGGATTCATAGTCAGTGAATCAGTGGGTCTAGTGAGAGACCAGGAGCTCAGTATTGAAGAACTACAAGGAGCAGTTGTAGTGGAGCTGAAAGAACTGATATGTTGAGTTAGGAACTGTTAAAGGACTGTTACCATAGGAGACAGCAATCCTGCATGTGCAGGAGTGGTGCCTTGCTGGGGCTTTTCCTTGTACGGCTGTTCTATTGGAGTCTGCCAATTGAGTTTGCAACTATCTAAGGGTGTCCTGGCCCCAACCCTCTTTCCCTCAAAATATATAAAAAGGACTGTCAAATGAAATAAAACCTCTTTTACATCCAAGAAGTGTCTGGCGCCAAATGACTTTCACCATCTTTGCACCCACTATGCCTCACAACCCACCACCTATTTAAGGATGTCAGCTGTCTTTGGCCTTGGAGGTTTTCATTAGACCAAAAGAGGTAAAAGACCTTGCTACATAATATCTACAGTGTTTGGCAGCCAAATCATGTATCCTATTAACTAGATACTGCCAAAGCCCAGACTGTGGTGCAATGGTTTATGAGGATGAATCATGAAATGTTGATGAAAACTTCACAGCTGACCTAGTTTAATCAGGACACAATGTCAACAGACTATGCACTCAACATAGTGAGCTCCTCAACACAGTAACTAACAGAACACAGCTTGATCTTTATACAAAATTATCCTCATTCACCTCACCTTGTACAGTCACTTACCCCCCCCCCCCCTTTTATATTTTTCCTTCCCTCTTCCTCTCTCTCTGTCATCTCCTTCACCCCACTTCTCTCACTTCCTCAGCGTCTACACTTTCCTAACTCTCGTTGCTATCAAAGGAGAAAGCTCTCCTGCATGTTCACTTTTTTTATTTCAAAGCTAGCACACGTACAACGGAAAAAAAAAACAGGCCCATAAGCTGACTGCTCTTGTAAATTGTCTTTACAAATGTATTATAATTTCAATATTGTTTTGTGATGTATTTTTACAGACTTGACTGTTAATGTTGACTGGATATTGTGGCTATATATTAAAGGTCGACCGATATATCGACCGATTTTGGTCATTTTTTTATTAATCGGCATCGGCCGATAGTGCTGATAAATAAGGCCGATTTAAAACTTCAGCGTGACTTGCAAATGACTTCTAAAATAGAAGTCAATGCAAGCTGCCTGAAGTCTTCCTGTGGAGACTTGTCTCTCCTATCTGGGCAGCCTGCCAAGTCTGAGAAAAGAAGCAAAGAGATACAATGTTTATACTTATCAATGGACTGAACTGGTGTGTAGGAGTTTTCAGTTTAACCATTTAAAGACTAAATCTTTTCTGCCACTTGTTGCTTACAAGTAAAAATACAGTATTTTCTGCTAGAAAATCATTTAGAACCCCCAAACATTATATATTTTTTTTTAGCAGAGATCCTAGGAAATAAAATAGTGGTTGTTGCAATATTTTATGTCACACGGTATTTGCGCAGCGGTCTTTCAAACGCAATTTTTGGGGAAAAAATACACTTTAATGAATAAAAAAAAAAAAAAACGAGTTAGTCCATTTTTTTTCGTACAAAAGTTTTGATTACCTGTTTTTGTGTATTTAATATTTAAAATATAGTTTTTTAAAAAAATCTAAATTATACATACAAGTGAACTGATTTTAGATTTGTTTTGTTTATTAAATGTTTAAATGTAAAATTTTCTGTATCACTTAATACTTAAGGCTGCTTTCACACTGGAGCAGGCAGGCGTTAATGGTAAAACGCTGCTAGTTTTAGCAGCGCTTTACCGTCATTTAAGCTGCGCTATTCGGCCACTAGTGGGGAGCTTATAACCTAGCTATCAGCCGATGAAGGGGTTAAATGCACCCATGTAGCGCTGCTCCCGAAGCGCTTTGCAGGTGGTTCGGCAGTGGTGCCCATTCATTTCAATGGGCAGGAGTGGTGGAGGAGCGGTATACACCGTTCCAAAGATGCTGCTTGCAGGACTTTTTACATCCTGCCAGCACATCCCCTCAGTGTCAAAGCACTCGGGCTTTCACACAGACTACAGGGGAGCTGTTTTGCAGGCACTTTACAGGCGCTATTTTTAGCCCAAAAGCCCCTGAAAAATGCCCCAGTGTGAAAGGGGTCTAACTGTTAGATTTTATGAGATGAAGGGGGAAAAAAAAAAATCGGCATCATATATCGGCCGCTGCGATTTCTAAATATCAGCATCGGCCAGAGAAAAACCCATATTGGTCAACCTCTAATAAATATATATATATATATATATATATATATATATATATATATATATATACACACACATATATACATACACACACTGCTCAAAAAAATTAAAGGAACACTTTGAAAAAAACATCAGATCTCAAATGGGAAAAGTATCATGCTGGATATCTATGCTGATATGGACTGGGTAATGTGTTAGGAACGAAAATGATGCCAAATGGATGATGGAAATGAAAATGATCAACCTACAGAGGGCTGAATTTAAAGATACCTGGAAAATCAAAGTAAAACAATGATGCAGCAGCCTAGTCCATTTTGTTAAAATTTCATTGCAGCAACTGAAAATGGTACTCAGTAGTTTGTATGGCCTCCATGTGCTTGTATGCATGCCTGACAACGTCTAATAATTGTCATGGTTATGCAGTAATCTTTCCCTGTTTGCTTACCTCTCCTCATGTGTTCAGACTAAGAGGCCAGCCACTCTCACCTGGTGGTTTTTATAACCTCTCCTCTAAGCATGGCTCCACCCCAGGCCCTATCAGGGAACCCTATTTTAACCTGTGCACTGCAAGCCAGTGGTGCTGATCAACCATTGTGTATCCATGGTGTGTTCGGCTTCCTGGTTCCTGCTTGTTCTATGTTTGTCTCTGTTACCAACCTTGGCGTGTTCTCAACGATTCCAGTCTGCTTGTGACCTTGACCCTTTGGCATGTCCCCGACCATCCCTGTCTGCCTGTGACCCTGAACCTTTGGCGTGTACTCTGTTGTTCCTGTCTGCTAGTTGCCCTGACCTCTGCCTTATCCCCTTACTATCCTTGTCGTTCCAGCCTGCTGCTTCCTTCTCCTGTAGTCTACTGTGAGCGCGAGCTGTGAGACCCTGGGGGCCGCGACCTGGAGCCAGACTGCAGCGAAGTCCATCCTCACCACTAGAGCCTCTGGCGAACACCTGCTGGCTCTTAGATTCCGCGCCCTGGGGAATCTATGCTCTTGCTCCCACAGGGATCTGTGTTAGTGATCCAGTATACATGTGTCCTGTATCTCCCTGGGTACAATCCGCAGCAGTCAGTCCTAAGGTCTACTACCTAGCGGTGCACTTCCGACTCCTACTGAGTGCACCTGTCACCTGGTCTCAGGTGACCTGACAGTTTGATCAGCCAAGAACCCAGCTGATGTGCCGCTACCCGCAGATGATCCATTGCAGGGCTTAGTTCGCAGACTTGAGACTCAAGAATCGCATCAGACCCAGGTGATGCGATTCCTTCAAGAATTGGCTTCCCGCTTCGAGCAGCTACAAGCTTCTTTGGGAGCCCCGAACCTGCAGCCTCAAGTACAGCCAGCAGTTGCACCTATCGCACCAGTAGCATCCACGCATTCATATTTACTGCCAGCTCCGTCCCGTTTCTCTGGGGACTCCAAGGCTTGCAGGGGGTTCCTTAGCCAGTGCACAAATTATTTTGAACTTCAGCCCCAAAACTTCCTGTCCAATCGGGCGAAAGTAGCATATATTATATCCCTCCTGTCAGGCGAGGCGCTAGCTTGGGCTGCCCCCCTGTGGGAACTGAATGATCCAGTGGTTTCTAGCCTGTCTGATTTCTTGAAACTTTTTCTGAATATCTTCGAGGAACTGGGTCGTGTCTCCTCATCGGCTAGCGCTCTTTTACGGCTCCGTCAAGAGTCCGCTTCTGTGGGACAGTATGCTCTTCAGTTCCGTATCCTCACAGCTGAATTGAGCTGGAATAATGAGGCCCTAGTTGCAACCTTTTTACATGGCCTCTCTGATAGAGTGAAGGATGAATTAGCAGGAAGATCCCTTCCTGTTGATCTGGACAGTGTCATCACCTTGTGTAACCAGATCGATATTCGCTTTCAGGAGAGGGCCCTGGAAAAAAGACTCCAGCACTCCCAGTTCTTTAGTCAGCCTGAGCTCCCAGTCCCCTCTCTTCGATGAGCACCCCCTGCCTGCTGAGGAACCTATGCAGTTGAGCTGGACCAAGTTATCTCCCGAAGAACACGCTAGGTGCAGAACTCTGGGCCTATGCCTCTATTGTGGGGCCAAAGGTCATTTCCGTGACACTTGTTCTCTTCGTCTGGAAAAACGCTCAGGGCTAATACATCTGGAAGGTGGAGTATTAGACCCTGAAATATCACCTTCACCTTCTCGTGTTGCTTCATGTCGGCACTTCCTCTCGTTCGGTCCCAGCACATCTGGATTCCGGAGCCGCTGCCAATTTCATGGATTGGGAAACTGCATCCTCCATGAGACTTACCCTTTTGCCCCTTACAACGCCATTGGTGGTCTTGGCGATTGATGGCACTGTTCTCCCAGGGGGCCCTATCCGCTTCCAGACCCTTTCTGTTAAGATGTCAGTAGGGACACTCCACCAGGAGTGGATATCCTTCCTTGTCTTACCTAAGGCTTCATCTCCTATCATATTAGGTCTTCCTTGGTTACAGCTCCATTCCCCACACGTTGACTGGACTGCTGGACAGATCCTGGCTTGGGGTTCCTCCTTTTCCTCTTCCTGCCTACTCAAGGTTACCCCAAAAGAGAAACTTCCGGTTGCCATAATCCCAGTAGTTTCTGCTCGTCCTGCTGTATATAATGATCTCTGGGATGTGTCCTGCAATAGTCAGACTGATGCAATTGAGATGGCCACTACACCTGACAATACTATTCAGTCGGCCTTCACACTAGTTATGCCAGTCCAGCCCATGCCCAGTGAGCTTTCTGCTTCTTGTTCAGGACCTTCTGTAACCTGGCCTCACCCTACTGCTACTATGCCCTTAACCACTCCTAAAAAGCCTTTAGTCCTCTACAAGTCCTCTCGTCCTCTCCCTACCTCGGTTTCGGTCTCCGAGGATGGTCTAAAATACGAGGTTAGTCAAGTTTTGGATTCCCCGCTCCGTAAAGGCATTCTTCAGTACATCGTACATTGAAACCCTTTCCAGAGGAGAGGTCTTGGATCACTGCATCTGAGGTTGAGCTCTGTTGAGGAGGTTCCATCTGGAGTTTCCCTTTAAGCCTGGACCCAGGTGGGGGATGGGGAGGCCTCATAAGAGGGGGGTACTGTCATGGTTATGCAGTAATCTTTCCCTGTTTGCTTACCTCTCCTCATGTGTTCAGACTAAGAGGCCAGCCAGTCTCACCTGGTGGTTTTTATAACCTCTCCTCTAAGCATGGCTCCACTCCAGGCCCTATCAGGGAACCCTATATTAACCTGTGCACTGCAAGCCAGTGGTGCCGATTAACCATTGTGTATCCATGGTGTGTTCGGCTTCCTGGTTCCTGCTTGTTCTATGTTTGGCTCGGTTACCGACCTTGGCGTGTTCTCAACGATTCCTGTCTGCTTGTGACCTTGACCCTTTGGCATGTCCCCGACCATCCCTGTCTGCCTGTGACCCTAAACCTTTGGCGTGTACTCTGTTGTTCCTGTCTGCTAGTTGCCCTGACCTCTGCCTTATCCCCTTACTATCCTTGTCGTTCCAGCCTGCTGCTTCCTTCTCCTGTAGTCTACTGTGAGTGTGAGCTGTGAGACCATAGGGGCCGCGACCTGGAGCCAGACTGCAGTGAAGTCCATCCTTACCACTAGAGGCTCTGGCGAACACCTGCTGGCTCTTAGACTCCGCGCCCTGGGGAATCTATGCTCTAGCTCCCATTGGGATCTGTGTTAGTGATCCAGTAGACCTGTGTCCTGAATCTCCCTGGGTACAATCCGCAGCAGTCAGTCCTAAGGTCCACTACCTAGCGGTGCACTTACGACTCCTACTGAGTGCACCTGTCACCTGGTCTCAGGTGACCTGACAATAATGAGACGATGGATGGTGTCCTAGGGTATTTTGTCTCAGATCTGGACCAGGGCATCACTGAGCTCCTGAACAGACTGAGGTGCAACCTGGCAGCGGCGAATGGTTCGAAAAATAATGTCCCAGAGGTGTTTTATTGGATTTAGCTCAAGCGAGCATGTAGGACAGTCCATGGTATCAATTCCTTTGACCTCCTGGAACTGGCTGCATACTCTTGCCACATGAAGCCTGGCATTGTTGTGCACCAGGATGAACCCAGGACCCACTGCACCAGCGTAGGGTCTGACAATGGGTTCAAGGATTTCATCCCGATACCTAATAGCAGTCATGATGCCACTGTCTAGCCTGTAGGGGTCTGTGTGTCCCTCTATAGATATGCCTTTCCAGACCATCACTGACTCACCACCAAACTGGTCATGCTGAACGATGTTACAGGCAGCATAAATTTCTCTATGGCTTCTCCAGACCCTTTCACGTATGTCACATGTGCTCAGGGTGAACATGCTCTCATCTGTGAAAAGCACAGGGTGCCAGTGGTGGACCTGCCAATTCTGGTGTTTAATGGCAATCGAGTTCCACAGTGCCAGGAAGTGAGCACAGTGCCCACTAGAGGACGTCAGGCAGCAATCCCCCCTGCTGTGCTATTGTGTTCTGTGTCCTCCCACCAGAGCACTCTGGTCAGCGCTCTCAGTCATTGGCTGAAAGCGCTGATCGGAAGCCGATCGGCAGACCTTTTTTGGTCATGCCCCTTCAACAGCCAGCTTCTGTCAGACCGACTCCAGTACACACAATGCCGTCCAACATGGGGGGGGGGGGGTGTAGTAGGCTTTAGAGAGCCCAAGCTCCCAACATTTGGCAAGGTTGACTCAGGCAGCTCTAAGCTAAGGCACTGTATCAGTAAGTATTGAAATGCCATCCTCAAATTTTGTCAGCATTCTGATTCTCTTTAAGTCCTTAGAACCTGGCAAAGAACCATTCCCATTGTTCACATCTGAACACAGCTGCTGCGAAAGATCAGAGACCAAAGCTGGGGGAGCATCAATGGATAGAGAGTGCCTGCATGTGCCTCCTGTGTAATGAGTACTCTAACAAGGCCGAAAACTGACCTATAAATTCTGACATGGTAGGAGGGCAGCAACTTAGGCTGGGGGGGGGGGGGGGGGGGTCAGCAGTCTGAAACAAGATCATCAGGGACCTCAGGAAGTGCTGCAGACACCCTCTGCATTGTTAACTAAACATCAATCGGAAATACCCCAAGGGCTGCCTCCCTTGCACCTATGATCCGCTATGGAAAAGGTGTGAGAGAACTACCCTAGGGGTACACGCAATACAGGGCAAAAGGCAGCAGGGAGCCCAGAAGACATGTCCCAAGGGATCTCTGGTGATGGAGAAGGCAGAAGATGTTGAGACATGACATGTCTACGCATGTGTACTTCGTCCTGTAATGTACAACTCCGAAAACGTTTTTTTGTCAAACAAGCTACCTCCTAATGATTATTATCCTAGGTCTGGATCGCTGTTGTGTACTGTAATTCATAGCTTAATCAATGAAAAAAAATAAAGCCAGCGTACATACGGCACTGCAGCTGAGAGCATCGACTGTCATACAATAAAGGGTCCAGTAGTTTTCCTCTAGCCTTGTCTATTCACAGAATGCCTTGTATTCTGTTCACATAATACAAGGCATTGTGTGAATGGACAAGCAGAGATCCTGTCAGTTAACAGTCTTTCCTCTCCCATTGTCCATTCACAGAATGCTTTGTATAATGTGAACAGAATAAAAGGCATTTTATGAATGGATAAAGGGAAAGAAAGGGACAGGTAAATGAAAGGATCTTTTCACTGAATGAGAGCAACAGCTCTCATAGCTCCCATACCCGCAGTGTTGAAACAACAGCATTCACTGTACTTCCTGGCATGAATTATATAGTTAAGTCCATCAAGTCCAACCTATGTGTGTGATTATATGTCAGTATTACATTGTATATCCCTGTATGTTGCGGTCGTTCAGGTGCTTATCTAATAGTTTCTTGAAACTATCAATGCCCCCCCCCGCTGAGACCACCGCCTGTGGAAGGGAATTCCACATCCTTGCCGCTCTTACAATAAAGAACCCTCTAAGTAGTTTAAGGTTAAACCTCTTTTCTTATTTTAATGAGTGGCAAAAAAGTTTTATCCCTATTGTGGGGTCACCAGTACGGTATTTGTAAATTGAAATCATATCCCCTCTCAAGCGTCTCTTCTCCAGAGAGAATAAGTTTAGTGCTCGCAACCTTTCCTCATAACTAATATCCTCCAGACCCTTTATTAGAATTAGAGTAAGATTTTTATAATACACAGCAGCAATCCAGACCTAGGGTAATTATAAGGGGGCTACTTATAATGATATACCATTTTAATAGTGATTGAAATTAATATGCTTAAACTTTCAGAGTAACAGCTTTTGAACAAAGCTGTTATAAGTGTATACTGCATACTATGTAACAAACTGACAAGTGTTGACATATCAGGACGCATCTGTTTTGTGGTTTTTATCTTTGTACTTCACCAGAGGATATGAAACTAGCTAGCAGTGACTTAGGAGTTTTGCGGTCAAGTTAGCAGATGTGTACAGATAACGAGAACTAACTGTCATACACTAACCTTTGCCCTATATTCCATATTGCAAATTAACAACCATCACATGACTAGAAATTGCTGATGTATGCTTCTGTGTAAAGCACACATAAAAGACGATGTACTCCTCAATAAACTTTGTAATCATTCTTCACGTACCATTGAGTGTATGTGTGTGTTGATTATCCACCGGTGATTTGGGACCTCCGTTTTACCATTCCTGGCCTAGGCATTTAGAACACAAGGAGAAAGACGTGTACCTTACAGTAATCATCATTGGACTTAACATGCTTGACATGTGGTATGTACAAAAAAACTTTCTCCCTGAAGTTTAAAGTGTCATTAAACCCATATTACCAACTACACATGGATCCTTATGGACTTATGGATAGTTTAATCAAGAATACAGTATATAAGTGCCACAAATACCATTTTGCCTATTTTACATGACATGTGACGGTTCACACTATTGCGATGCGAGAACCCTGCAAATCAACTGCGGGTTCCCGCATCGCACCCGACAGGTGCGGCAGTTGACACTGCCATATGCAAACTGCTGGGGAGTGTCATTATATATTAACGACACCCCCATTTCAGCTCGCATATCGCACTGCGAACTGACAGTTCGGACATGAATCAATTCGCATATGTGTTAACACACATGCGATCTGATTCTGGTCCCAACAGAAAAAAGGGTCCTGTGCGTGTTTGCACTGAATGCGGTGCGATATCAGCCATAATATCTGTATAGCTGATATCGAACCGCACAGACATCGCATGTAATGTGAACAGCAGTGGCGCTGCGGATTACATGCAATGTCTGCCATCGCAGTAGTGTGAACCGTCACTTAGTCCTTGCCTCGCTGTATGATCTGGGGGAGAAGTAAGCAAGAACCCTCTGATGAAGCTGCATATTTATATAATCACACATAGGTTGGACTTGATGGTCTTTTTTCAACCTCACCTACTGTGTAACTATGTATATATGTCACTCCCACAAGTGTAATGTGTTTTCCCGTGCTCAGACAAAGCTGATTGGCTAGGAGGGAAGACACCCCATTAATCCTCCCTGATAGAGCCGCCTGCAAGCATACACAAAGCTCATATGGGGTGGAGGGGGGGGGATAGGGAAGACATGTCCTATGAGGAGACCTTCCGCGGAAAAAAAAGTGAACCACTTTCTCTCAGTAAATTTGCAGAGCATGTGCACTGAGAATGGCAACACAGCAGCCACAAGACTGGGTGCTATTGCATTGCCACTAATAATAAGGAAATAAACATAAATGGCATGATCAACCAGGTATTTATTAATCTGGACACCTTGAATGGCAGAATGCTTCTATAATCAGGTATAGAATGGACTTTTAAATATTAAATATTTTTTTTGTCTTTAATTACACTTTTTAATTCCTTGGCAAACTCCTGTAAAATTGTGAATTCATGTTATTCTAGTAAAACTCTGAAAACCTGTATTTAGACAACCTAGAGGCCAGTATTTTAAAACTCGGCAAAGGAGGTGAATGTGGTAGTCAGATTTCACCTCACAATTTTCCAGGGCAAGTTTCAAGGCAAGAATTAAAGTGGTTGTATAGTCACAATTGTAACCTTTACCTACAGGTAAGCCTAAAATATTTCCTAAACCTGTACGATAATCCCCCTGCAATGAGCCGCTGACTGCAGCAGCGCATGCGCACAGGGGATTCTCGGCTGAAAGCCCGGCAGGTGCTGGACCATGCCGGAAAGAAGTCTCCCGCGTGCACTCTCAGCGCTGGAGCCGCGATACCCGGGAGACACGCCGAGGCAAAATGTCAGCTACCTCGGCGTGGACCATGTGAGATACCGACGCCTCGTTCTAAGGTAAGTATTTCATAATGAGCTAGTATGCGGTGCATACTAGCCCATTATGCCTTTTGCCTTACAGGTGTAGAAAAAAAAAATAAAGTGTCAGCGGGTTTACTACCACTTTAACTGCCCACTATTGTGCACAACTTCAATGAGCCCTACAATATTCTGCATACAACATCCAATAATGTATAGAATATGAGCATATGGATATAATTAACCCTATTTTCTCCATAAGAATGGTCCAATTAGTACACATATATAAAAGTAAGAATCAGCTACAGACAATAGGGTTGATTTAATAAAACTAGAGAGTGCAAAATCTGGTGCAGCTGTGCATAGAAACCAATCAGCTTCCAGATTTTTTTTTTTTTGTCAAAGATTAAAGCGTAACTCCACTTATGTTGCAAAAAAAAACATTCCCCTCTGGGTGATCTATGTACATTGCAAGGATTTTAATAAAAACTTTGTTGAAGATTCCTACCTTTTGTTATTCTGAAGAAATCACTATTTGTTCTTCAGTGCCCATGTGCCGAGTGAGTCTAATGGGAGTGCTTTCATAATTATAAACTAGCTGTGCAGCTGCAAGGGCACTAATGAGGAAAGCAGCCGGGCACTAATGAGGAAAGCAGCCGGGCACTAATGAGGAAAGCAGCCGGGCCTGCATCTCTTCAGATGTGTTCCTATTTGGAGTATCTCACCAAAAATGACATTTTTGTTGCAGGGGATGCCTGAATTATGATTTGCATCGTTAGTGCAGACTGCTGGGAAACTCAGTGAGCCAATCACACAAGCAGGAAATTACATATCTGGGGGGCATGCTGTAAACTTTCTGTGTGTACAATTGGATATGATATATTATTTTTTCTATTTGCTATTTGCTATGTTTTTCCCCACGAAAGTGGAGTTACCCTTTGATTGAACACGCTGAAGTTAGAAGCTGATTGGCTACGATGCACAACTGCACCAGATTTTGCAATCGTCAGTTATAATAAATCAACCCCAGTTTGTCTAAATTTAATACCAAAGCTTGGGATCCAAATCCCTATCCATTTGCAGTGCCTGGGTTCTGTAATTTTTACATTAATTTAAACATATTTGTCAGAATACACTTTGGAAGAGCTAATACATGTAGGCTTGCATTGGCCACATGGACTGTTTGCCCTAAAAATCGTAAAATCAAAACTTTATGGCTCTTGAAAAGAGGTCGACCGATATATATCGGCTGATTTTTGGCATTTTTTAATTAATTGGCATCGGCCGATTGTGCTGATAAAAAAAGCCGATTTAAAACTTCAGTGCGACTTGCAAATGACTTCTGTAATAGAAGTCAATGCAAGCTGCCTGAAGTCTTCCGGTGGAGACTTGTGTCTCCTATCTGGGCAGCCTGCCAAGTCTGAGAAAAGAAGCAAAGAGATACAATATTTATACTTATCAATGGACTGAACTGGTGTGTAGGAGTTTTCAGTTTAACCATTTAACCGCTTCCCGACCGCCCACTGTATATATACGTCCTCAGAAGGGCACGGGCAGGCAAAAGGTTGTGTATATACGTCCCCTTTAATTGCCTAACCGTGGGGCGCGCGCCTGGTCGGGAGCTCCGTGACCACGGCCGCGGGACCAGCGGACCCGATCGCCGCTGGTGTCCCGCGATCGGGTCACGGAGCTGAAGAACGGGGAGAGGTCTTTGTAAACACACCTCTCCCCACCTCTCCCCACGCTTCCTACTCTGCCTGTCATTGATCGGCTGTTCCCTGTCATAGGGAAAGCCAATCAATGATGTCAGACGTCAGCCCCGCCCCCTAATAGTAAAAAAAATACACACGTCACAGCCCATAACCCCTCCCCTCCCCCTAGTGGTTAACTCTTTCACTGCAAGTGTCATTTATACAGGAATCAATGCATTTAAATAGCATTGATTACTGTATAAATGACAATGGTCCCAAAAATGTGTCAAAAATGTCCGATGTGTCTGCCATAATGTCGCAGTCACAATAAAAATCGCTGATTGCCGCCATTACTAGTAAAAAAAAAAAATATTAATAAAAATGCTATAAAACTATCCCTTATTTTGTAAACGCTATAACTTTTGCGCAAACCAATCAATAATCGCTAATTGTGATTTTTTTTACCAAAAATATGTAGAAGAATACGTATTGGCCTAAACTGAGGAAAAAAAATGTTTTTTTAAATATTGTTTGGGGATATTTATTATAGCAAAAAGTAAAAAATATTGCATTTTTTTCAAAATTGTCGCTCTATTTTTGTTTATAGCGCAAAAAATAAAAACCGCAGGGGCGATCAAATACCACCAAAAGAAAGCTCTATTTGTGGGAAAAAAAGGACGCCAATTTTGTTTGGGAGCCACGTCGCACGACCGCGCAATTGTCAGTTAAAGCGACGCAGTGCCGAATCGCAAAAAGGGGCCTGGTCCTTTGGCTGCCAATTGGTCCGGGGCTGAAGTGGTTAAAGACTAAATCTTTTCTGGCACTTGTTGCTTACAAGTAAAAATCCTGTATTTTCTGCTAGAAAATCACTTAGAACCCCCAAACATTATATATATATTTTTTTAGCAGAGATTCTAGGGAATAAAATAGTGGTTATTGCAATATTTTATGTCACATGGTATTTGCGCAACGGCCTTTCAAACGCAATTTTTTTGAAAAAATCCACTTTAATGAATTAAAAAAAAAACTAAACAGTAAAGTTAGTCCATTTTTTTCGTCCAAAAGTTTTGATTACCTGTTTTTGTGTATTTAATAAGATATTGTTTTTTTTTTTTTAATCTAAATTATACATACAAGTGAACTGACTGGAGGTTTGTTTTGTTTAATAAATGTTTAAATGTAAGACATTTTCTGTATCACTTATTACTTAAGGCTGCTTTCACACTGGAGCGGGCAGGCGTTGACGGTAAAACGCTGCTAGTTTTTAGCGGCACTCTGCCGCCATTTTATCAGCGCTATTCGGCCTCTAGCAGGGTGCTTATAACCCAGCTATTGGCCGATGAAGGGGTTAAATGCACCCGTGTAGCGCTGCTGCCGAAGTGCTTTGCAGGCGATTCGGCAGCGGTGCCCATTCATTTCAATGGGCAGGAGTGGTGGAGGAGCGGTATACACCGTTCCAAAGATGCTGCCTGCAGGACTTTTAACATCCTGCCAGGGCATCTCCTCAGTGTGAAAGCACTCAGGTTTTCACACAGACTTTCACACAGACAGACCGTTTTGCAGGCACTTTACAGGTGCTATTTTTGGCCCAAAAGCATTTGAAAAATGCCCCAGTGTAAAATGGGTCTAACTGTTAGATTTTATGAGATGAATAGGGAAATAAAAAAATCGGCCTAACATATCGGCCCAAAAAAATCTGTATCATATATCGGCCATCGGCCGCCGCGATTTCTAAATATCGGCATCGGCCAGAGAAAAACCCATATCGGTCGACCTCTATTCTTGAATTCTTTACAACTATATTGAAACAAATTATAATTACCAGTAATTGTGTTACATTCAAAAGATGTAGCTGTAAACCCTTACAGAGTGTTACAAGTTGCTTAATACTAAAGGTAATTCTATATAATACTTTACACGTCCTAACTGTTTTTGTGTGAATGTGGTAAAAGTGTTTTTGAACTAGATTATTCAGCAGCTTTGTTTTCCAAATACAGGGAGTGACAAGCTACCATAAATCTTTTTGGCTCTGTATATTTTCACAGATTCTTACTATACAGCTGTTCCACGGTCAAGCTCATTGATAAGAGCAGAGTGAACTCTGAAGATCTCCTGCCTTGTTGGAGACTGGTCTATAGATGATTTCTCACTTGTCTTCTCCTTGCCGTCTACTCCACAGTACCTAAAATCTCAGAGCACAGCAAGGAATACTGGTTATTTTTTTACTCATTGTCTTATATCTTAGTTCATCAAGAATTTCTTTTCACTTTAAAGTGGTTTTAAACCTTTGAAATAAAAAATTAACAAAGAATATCCTTCTATAGTGTGTGCTTGCCTCAATCCAAAGCACTAAGTGTGTTTTTGCCCAATGTCTCCTTCCTCTGCTACCTGCATGAGTCACTTCTGACAGGTTGTGCTTACTCTAAAGGGATCCAGGTGGATGGGGAAATGTGATCCAGCACACAACATGTAATCAACAGGTTCAGCTGTCTATATTCCCCTATGAGACTGTTTAGCGTTTCCTATCCCTTCACTCAGGTCTCAAATTACACTCAGCTCTCTGATCTATGCTGTGCATCGTGTGACATCAGATCCCTGCCTCCTGCCTTCCGCCGATCAGAAATGCTGGATAAACGGTATACTTTTAATATTTGTGAACAAGAGATAGCTTTAGATAAACAGGAACAACTTATGTGGGTAGATTAGTTTCATCTCTGTGTATCATTTAAGGCCAGTCACTTCACTGGGTATATATGTAAAGGTTTACAAACACTTTAAGGCTCATGTCACACTTGTCATCCTGTTGCCAGTAACATAATTGATTAAGAGGGAAAAAAATACCATGGTATCATTTCCTCAATGGCTAAACTGCTATATACTGTGACCCACAGAAGATTGGTGTGCTGCTCAGGCTCATGTGCTGATTAGGGGAGCAATGTGGATGGTGTATATGTCCGCTGCTGCGGGAATGCTGGCGAGGTAGTGGAGCTCGTCCCAGCTCCTGTGATCACTGGAGAAAGAAAGGAAGGGATCCCCGATGCTGCACATCCACTCGCGTGGATGTGCGGCATCAGGGATCCCTTCCTTTCCAAACTGCTATATAATTTGACTAACGACTTTGCCCAGAGAGAAAGTAACACTGTAAGAACAGGTCAATTGAATGTTTTTTTTCTTGCCTTCTACATTGACCTTGTCGCTTGTGAGTTGTTACTGGGTCAGCACTGGACTAATCAGCATTATCAAACGGGGAATCAATAGCCTTGTGTAAGCTTGTAAGCTATTATTCCTATGACTTGTAGCTTACACAAGTTTTTACTTTCACTCCTGGCAACTAAACCGAGCAGCAAGTGAGCAAACAGAAGTGGGGTAATAAATTGAACCTGTTGCTTTTCCATGCACAGGCAAACCACATGTTCACCAAAGGTTTATGTAATAAACAGCAAGGCATAAGCTGCAAGCATCACTAAACATGGTAGACCTAGAGCAAAGTGACGTAAAGAGCAAAGCGACAAAATGTTTGAAATTAAAGAGCACATCTGTCAATGACTATTACCTGTACTGTTTAAATGATGCATATCTGCTAACATGCATAGTTAAAACAGATCACCTAAGCACTTCACTCCATTTTGATGTATTGGAGAGCCACCCCCCCCCCCCCCAAAGATCTCTGACATTCCAGTAGGCAGATGTCTTTCCTGCAACCCATGCAGGGCATTGACAGTTGTAGGATAAGCACACTTCTTGATAAGCATCAGTCTTGATTCTCAATATATTTCTATGGAGAACCCATTAGCAGGCAGGAGACACCAATTCCCAGTGAATTCTCAGTAGGACTATACTGAGAATCCACTTTAGAAAATACTCATGATCCATCATGGCTGTACAGGTGATGGTGGAATTAGGTTTACATATCGACATACACTAATGGAATCCACCAACACCTCAATAATTCACTTTGGGTGGAGCTCTGATTTCAAATCTAGCCATATGAGTGTCTTGACAAATCCTTAAAAGATCAGATACAGCCACCCAAACATCAAGCCAATTTGTTACATCTGCAGATCTATATGTTTTTTAGGCTGCTATGTCCTTGTTTTCTTGGAATACAAAACACATTATAGAAAGTTATAGATATCAAGCCTACATAGTAGTGAACTCTTTCAGAAAATTGGCTCTTTTTCAACTCACTTCTTTTTAAATAGCTTACGGAAGGAGCTTCGGAAACCTCCTTTTTGATCCGACCTGGGATGATGATCACTGAATGATGTTTGCTCAGTTTCATCTTTTTGGTAGAATTTTGCATTTCCATCCATGTGGATTTCCTATAACAAGAGCAATAATAATAATACATAAAAGAAAGCCATTCTCATTTGAACAAGCTTTTCATCTCACTTTATATAGCAGTTAAACATGCACGCACAATCTACCCTTCAGAAGATCCTATGAAAGTGGTTGTGCATGTTTAGGGCTATGAAAGAGGAAATAGGTGACACCATCTAGAGATTCTAGACACTCCCAGCTCCAACGTAGTGTAGGAGGAAACATAGTTACATAGTTAGTCTGGTTGAAAAAAGACACAAGTCCATCTAGTTCAACCAAAAAACAAATAGTAAATAGAAACAAATAGTAACTGGACAGAAAAATCCCAGCAAACTGATGCTTCCTCCAATAAGTTTGAGCCAGGGGTGTCTGGCAAGGTAAAGGGGCTTAAAGGTAAAGAAAATGGAAAATTGTATACTCACTTTTCCATAATTTTCCTTTCCTGGTGCATCTTTTGGCAGCACACACTGGGTTGTGACTTTGCCCCTAAAACCTGATAGGACTGGTTGGCTATACGTTTTGAAGAGAGGCCCACCACAGCAGTCTCCGCATCTATCACCTTAAATAGGTGGGAATCTGTGTGCTGCTGTGAGAAAATTACGGAAAGGTGAGTATACAATTTTCCGTTTTCCTGTTGCATCATGACAGCACACACTGGTAAATAACTCACTATACGGATGGGTGCTTAGAAAGTATTAATTTATTCACAAGATACAGAAGAATATGTTTGAACAACTTCTCTTCCGAATTCAACAGTTGTCAATTGCGCAGGATCCACTCTGTAATGTGACATGAATGTTGTTCTTGAACAACATTATGTTGCCGCTTTGCATATTATTTCTGGAGCTACCCTGCAATATGCTGCATATGATGTTGCCACTGCCCTAGTAGAATGCCCACGGTCGAATTTTCCGACCAAAATCTCTCATCGGTCTTTTGCTGGCCGAATTTCCGATCGTGTGTACGCGGCATTAGAACCACTCTATCTGGGTAGAAGATCAAATGAGGTTCTTTCATCAGTAAGTCTTGGAACTCGGATAAGGCTTGCCTGAGTCTGGCAATAAGGAAGGTTATTTCTGCCCCCAGCTACATCACTGACCTAGTCTCAAAATACCAACCTAATCGTTCTCTTCGTTCTTCTCAAGACCTCCTGCTCTCTAGCTCTCTCATCACCTCCTCCCATGCTCGTCTCCAGGACTTTTCCAGAGCCTCTCCAAGCCTATGGAACTCCTTACCCCAATCGGTCCGTCTATCCCCTATTCTATTAGCTTTTAGACGATCCCTGAAAACTCTCCTCTTCAGGGAAGCCTATCCTACCCACACCTAACAACTGTATTTTCATTTTGTCCATCTGATTATCCCCCACAGTTAATACCGTTTGTTTCCACTTGACCTTCCCTTCTAGATTGTAAGCTCTAATGAGCAGGGTCCTCTGATCCCTCCTGTATTGAATTGTATTGTAATTGTACTGTATTCCCTGATGTTGTAAAGTGCTGCGCAAACTGCTGGTGCTATATAAATCCTGTATAATAATAATAAGAAGAAGAAGTGTTAAATCCCAAAGGGATGCTGCCTCCATGGGATAAAAGGGAGAACTTGACAGTGCTTCTAACAGTGTGGAGAGATTCCAAACAGGAAAAGTTGGTTTCCTCTGTGTTTTTATCTTTAAGCATGCCCTTAGAAATTGAATGTTAAGGGGATCTAAAGCCTATTTGATTCCCATTATAGCAGATAAGGCAGGGACTTGTACCCTTAGCGTAATAGAACTTAGGCCTTTGTCTAGGCCCGATTGAAGGAATTCTATAATTTGTGGCACTGTGGGTGCCAACAGATCCCAGGATTGCCCAGGTTCCCAGGTAAAGTTGATCCAGGGAAAATCGGATTGCCTCTCGGGGGATCAGGAAGGAATTTTTTCCCCTGCTGTTGTAAATTGGATCATGCTTTGCTGGGGTTTTTCGCCTTCCTCTGGATCAACTGTGGGTGAAGGATTGTGTATATGATTTATTTATTTTTTGGGTTGAACTAGATGGACTTGTGTCTTTTTTCAATCTGACTAACTATATAACTATGCTGCTGCTTTCTTGTATGTGTTATTAGTTGAATTCTTCCTGGCTTGCTGCAAGATATTTACCGCCTTAAGTGAGCATCCTTGGCTAAGCAGCCTATCCCTTTCAATTTCCAAGCCATCAGGTATAGTTTTTCCAGCACTGGGTGTAGGAATTGCCCTTGTGAGAGCAGATCCGGTGAAATGGGTCCTCTATACTCAGTTGTAGAGTGGTTGTGAACCATGGTCTTCTTGGCCAAAAGGGTATTACTGCTATCACTGTGGATGTTGATCTTCTGAGTCTGCATAGAAATCTTGCTATTAACGGTATTGGATGAAAAATATATCTCAGCTGGAAGTTCCAGGGTTGGTGTAGGGAGTCTACCCCTGCCCGCTGTTGGATATGCCACTCTCGCTAGAAATTTTGGACACTTGGCATTCATTGGGGTTGCTGCCAGATCGATGTTGGGAACACCCCAGGTCTGCATCAAAAGAGAGAAGGCTTGGGAGCTCAGAGACCATTCGTTGTTTGAAACGAAGAACGTAGGTCTGCGAGTGCACGTAGTTCTGCGAGTGGTCTGTGAGTGGTCTGCGAGTGCACGTAGTTCTGCCAGTGCATGTAGTTCTGCCAGTGCACGTAGGTCTGCGAGTGCATGTAGGTCTGCGAGTGCCTATTTATTGTCTTGTTGAGTACCTGTGTATTGCCTTGTTGAGTACCTATGTATTGTCTTGTTAAGTATTAGTGTCAGGAATTTAGTTGTTAAGTAATTTGGACAGGGTATAATCCCCAATCCTCATTAAATTTAATAGGTACGATGCCCGGCAGGTGTGGAGAGGCGACTCGTTGTACATCTTGCGGCATGTATGCGTTCCTTTATCATCCGATCGAGGGTGAATACTGCTGTGCAAAATGTAAGCGCATTGTTTCCCTGGAAGCCCAGGTTCTGAATCTGGGGAAGCAACTGTCAGCACTGAGAAGTCCCTCCATACTAAAGGAGAGCCAGGAACGTACGCGGCAGGTGTCGGCAGGGGCCAGCACAGAGGTGGGTGGAGACAAAGAGGTGCAGGCACTAGCAAAGAGTAGATGGGTGACAGTCAGGAAGGGTAGAGGGGGAAGTGCTAGGGAGGCCGATCCAGGGCTGGAGCATCCCAATAAGTACACTCCATTGAGTTACATTGGTGAAACCAGTCAGGGACCAGCACTGCTGGAGCTGAGGGACTCTCATAGCTGCTGGGAAAGAACTCCTCCAGTGAGAATGGGGGGGAAGCAAAGGGAAAGGAAAGACAGATTCTGGTGGTAGGGGACTCAATTCTTAGAATGACAGAGAGAGAAATCTGTAACAAAGACCTGAAGCGCCGAACAGTATGTTGTCTACCGGGCGCTCGGGTTCGGCACATCACGGATCTGGTGGACAGATTACTGGGAGGGGCTGTAGAAGACCCAGCTGTCATTGGCACCAATGACAATGTCAGAGGCAGATGGAATTTCCTAAAGAACGATTTTAGGGACTTAGGAGCTAAATTGAGGAAAAGGACCTCCAAGGTAGTATTCTCAGGAATACTACTGGTACATCGAGCCACACCAGAAAGGCAGAGGGAGATTAGGGAAGTAAACAAGTGGCTGAAGAGCTGGTGTAGTAAGGAGGGGTTTGGGTTCCTGGAGGACTGGGCCGACTTCTCAGTCAATAACCGGTACTATAGAAGGAACGGACTGCACCTAAATGAGGAGGGTGCAGATCAGCTGGAAATGAAGATGGCCAAAAAGTTGGAGGGGTTGGTGAACATGGTAAACCAAACCATGTTCACCAATGCCAGGAGCCTGGCAGACAAGATGGGTGAACTAGAGATACTGTTGTACGAGGAGGATTTGCATTTTGTGGGAATTTCAGAGACCTGGTTCAACAGCTCTCACGATTGGCTGGAAAACATTCAAGGGTATACCCTTTATCGCAAGGATAGAGAGGGTAAAAAAGGGGGGGGGGGTATGCCTATATATCAAGAATAATGTACAAGTGAATGTGAGAGATGACATCACTAAGGGAGCTAGGGAGGAGGTGGAATCCTTATGGGTAGAGCTCCAAAAGGATGAAGCTAAGGGGAAAATAATACTGGGAGTATGCTATAGACCCCCTAACCTGAGGGAGGAAGGGGAGACAGATCTCCTATCACAATTTGGATTAGCAGCAAGGATGGGAAGTGTTATCATAATGGGGGATTTTTAACTATCCAGATATACACTGGGCGGAGGGAACAGCGCATTCATCTAAGGCTCGCCAGTTCCTAAATGTCTTGCAGGACAATTTTATGGGTCAGATGGTAGAGGCACCAACTAGAAATAAAGCGTTACTGGATCTACTGATTACCAACAATACAGACCTGATCACGGATGTAGAAATACGGGGCAATTTAGGTAACAGCGATCACAGGTCAATTGGCTTCAGTATAAATAACAAAAATAGGAAACATAAGGGGAATACAAAGACACTGAATTTCAAAAGAGCCAACTTCTCTAAACCGAACCTTGCTAGAAGGCATAAATTGGGATAAAATATTAGGAACAAAGAACACGGAGGAGATATAGGTTTGCTTTAAGAGCATATTAAATAAGGGAATTAGCCAATGCATCCCATTGGGTAATACATTTAAAAGAGCGAACAAAAGTCCTGGATGGCTTAACTCCACTGTAAAAATGCATATAAAAGCAAAGGAGAAGGCCTTCAAAAAAACAAGGTTGAGGGATCATCATCAGCATTCAGACTTTATAAAGAATGCAACAAGAAATGTAAGGGTGCAATAAGGACGGCTAAGATAGAACATGAAAGACACATAGCGGAGGAGAGCAAAAAACATCCCAAGAAATTCTTTCAGTATGTAAACAGTAAAAAAGGGAGGACAGACTATATTGGCCCCATAAAGAATGAGGAAGGATATCTGGTTACAAAGGATAGGGAGATGGCAAAGGTATTGGATTTATTCTTCTCCCAGTCTTCACAAGGGAATCGGGGGGGGGCCTCAGTAACCAAAACTGCAGTGTTTATCCTCATGACACATCACAGGAAGCACCTCCATGGTTAACAGAGGACAGAATTAAAATTAGACTTGGCAAACTTAACATTAATAAATCACCGGGACCAGATGGCTTGCACCCGAGGGTACTTAGGGAACTCAGTCAAGTAATTGCCAGACCATTGTTCCTAATTCTTTACTGACTGGAATGGTACCAGCTGATTGGAAAAAAGCCAATGTAGCATCAATATTTAAAAAGGGCACAAAAAACATCCCTGGGAATTACAGACCAGTTAGCCTAACATCAATAGTATGTAAACTCTTGGAGGGGATGATAAGGGACTATATACAATATTTTAGTAATGAGAGCGGTATCATTAGCAGTAATCCGTATGGATTCATGAAGAATCGTTCTTGCCAAACCAATCTATTAACCTTCTATGAGGAGATAAATCTAGATAAAGGAAGGCCCGTAGACATGGTGTGTCTGGATTTTGCAAAAGCATTTGACAGTTCCCCATAAACGTTTACTGTACAAAATAAGGTCCGTTGGCATGTGGACCATAGGGTAAGTACATGGATTGAAAACTGGCTACAAGGGCGAGTTCAGAGGGTGGTGATAAATGGGGAGTACTCGGAATGGTCAGGGGTGGGTAATGGGGTCCCCCCTTGCAAAAAGCTATTGAACAAATTAATGGGGTGGGCAACTACATGACAAATGAGGTTCAATGTAGAAAAATTTTAAATAATGCATTTGGGTGGCAAAAATATGAATGCAATCTATACACTGGGGGGAGAACCTCTGGTGGAATCTAGGATGGAAAAGGACCTGGGGGTCCTAGTAGATGATAGGCTCAGCAATGGCATGCAATGCCAAGCTTCTCCTAACAAAGCAAACTGAATATTGGCATGCATTAAAAAGGGGATCAACTCCAGAGATAAAACGATAATTCTCCTGCTTTACAAGACTCTTGTCCGCCCACACCTAGAGTATGCTGTCCAAATCTGGGCACCAGTCCTCAGGGAGGATGTACTGGAAATGGAGCAAGTACAAAGAAGGGCAACAAAGCTAATAAAGGGTCTGGAGGATATTAGTTATGAGGAAAGGTTGCGAGCACTAAACTTATTCTCTCTGGAGAAGAGGCGCTTGAGAGGGAATATGATTTCAATATACAAATACCATACTGGTGACCCCACAATAGGGATAAAACTTTTTTGCAGAAGGGAGTTTAACAAGACTCGTGGCCACTCATTAAAATTAGAAGAAAAGAGGTTTAACCTTAAACTACGTAGAGGGTTCTTTACTGTAAGAGCGGCAAGGATGTGGAATTCCCTTCCACAGGCGGTGGTCTCAGCGGGGGGGCATTGATAGTTTCAAGAAACTATTAGATAAGCACCTGAACGACCGCATTATACAGGGATATACAATGTAATATTGACATATAATCACACACATAGATTGGACTTGATGGTCTTTTTTCAACCTCACCAACTATGTAACTATGCTCAGATCATTGGCCAATTGGTTCTGGGCTGCTGGGATGTATTTGGCTTTCAGATCCGTCAAAAATAGGGCATACCTCCTTCATGAGTGTGAAACTTCCGGTCCCTCCTTGCCTCTGTATGTAGGCTACTGCTACTTTGTTGTCTGCTCTTTCTAACTCTAAGCCCACTAGCTAACAAACCCCCCAGGATACTGAAGCATGTCCCTTCATACAAATCGTATTCTCATATTACCTCCCTTACTCCTCTGCTTCTCCTAACCACTGGAGATATTTCCCCAAATCCTGGGCCTCCCTTATTTAACTGTACCCAACACACCCATCACCATCACCCTATACCTTCTACGCAATTTACTCTACATTCCTCTTCTTCCCAAACGCCAGCCTCCTCTTCTCCTGTGCCCTCTTGAACGCCCGCTCTGTCTGCAACAAACTCACCGCTGTTCATGACCTCTTTGTCACAAATTCAGTTAATCTACTTGCTGTCACTGAAACCTGGCTCCACAAATCTGACACCCCTTCTCCGGCTTCCCTCTTCCAGGCTGGCCTTCACTGGACTCACTCCCCTAGGCCTAATGGATGCCAGGGAGGTGGAGTGGGATTTCTCCTATCCTCCCAGAGCACCTACCAGGTTATTCACTCTCCTCCCTCTCTTTCCCTCTCATAATTTGAAGCTCACTGTATACATCTATTCTCTCCAACTTCCCTAAGATTTGCTGTGATCTACCGGCCCCCTGGACCATTATCGACTTTCCTTGATGAGTTTTCTGCCTGGCTACCCTACTTTCTCTCTTCGGAAATTCCCACAATCCTTCTCAGTGATTTCAA
Organism: Lithobates sylvaticus; assembly: GCA_028564925.1. Classification (NCBI taxonomy): domain Eukaryota; kingdom Metazoa; phylum Chordata; class Amphibia; order Anura; family Ranidae; genus Lithobates; species Lithobates sylvaticus. The sequence continues at coordinate 171,126,288 of CM053028.1, forward strand.
CATCCCTGCTAATACAAACACTTCTGCTACTTCTAAACTTCTTAATCTAACCTTCATTTGACCTGAAACAATGGGTACAGGCTTCTACTCACTCTGATGGCAACACCCTTGACCTTGTATTCTCCTACCTATGCACTCCATGCAACTTCTCAAACAATCCTTTTCCTCTCTCCGACCACCACCTTATTCGTTTCTCTCTCACTCTGTCTTCCACCACCTTTCCCTCCAATCGCCTAACCATCACCCTCAGAAACTTTCGCCAATTCTTCAACTCTTCTCTCCTCTATTCTGCTACTGACCACCTCTATGACACAATCTCTCCCCTGTCCAGCCCCAACCAAGCCACTTCGAACTACAATAAATCCCTGTCCTCCACCCTGGACAAGCTTGCTCCCCTCACTACATGCAGAATCAGGCCTCGACCCCTACAACCCTGGCAAACAGATGACACTATAATTCTCAAAAAACGTAGTGATGCTCTTGAGCGTCTGTGGCACAAGACTAAGTCTCTCAAAGACTTCAACCAATACAAATCTGCCCTCCAAAAATACTATTCTTTCCTCCACACTGCCAAGCAGACCTATTTTACAACTCTTATTAACACCTTCTCATCCAGTCCCCGTAAACTCTTCTCTAGCTTCAACTCTCTACTTCGTTCTCCACCGCCTCCACCCACTGACTCACTGCCCAGGAAATTTCTAATCACTTCAAAAACAAGATTGATACAATCCGTGATGAACTCTCCACTCTACAGGTATCTCGTCCAGTTAAGACCCCCTGTCAACAGGTACAACTGACACTCCCCTTATTCAAATCTGCTACTACAGACGAAGTTGCTAAACTTCTTTCTAACGCCCACCTAACCACCTGTTCCCCTGGACCCTATTCCCTCTCAAATACTACGGTCGCCCTCTGACTCTATCATACACTCTCTAACCCACATCTTCAATCTCTCCCTCACCTCTGGCATTTTCCCCAATGCTCTAAATAATGCACTGGTCACCCCCATACTTAAAAAGCCGTCCTTGGACCCTACCAATCTTAACAACCTACGCCCTATCTCCTTGCTCCCCTTTTCCTCTAAACTCCTTGAATGCCTGGTTTACAACCAAGTGAGTGACCACCTCATTAACAATAACTTTCTTGATCCCCTTCAATCTGGATTTCACCCTCAACACTCCACAGAAACTGCTCTTTTAAAACTCACAAATGACCTACTAACTGCAAAAACCAACGGACACTATTCTGTACTCCTACTTCTGGACCTTTCAGCTACCTTTGACACGGTTGACCACCCCCTCCTCCTCAAAAAACGTTATTCCCTCGGTCTCCGTGACTGTGCTCTTCAGTGGCTCTCATCCTACCTATCCCAACTAATCATCACTTACAATTCTACTTCCTCCACTCCTTCCCTTCTGTTCTTGGACCTCTTTTATTTTCAATCTACACCTCTTCCCTGGGTCAGCTGATAGCCTCTCACTGCTTTCAATATAATTTCTACGCTGACGACACACAAATCTATCTCTCCACCCCTCAACTCACTCCATCAGTCTCCTCACGCATCACTAACTTACTAACAGACATATCTGTATGGATGTCACACCACTTCCTCAAACTCAACTTGTCCAAAACCAAGCTTATAATATTTCCTCCCCCACGTGCTTTTTCCCCTGACTTCTCTGTCAAGAGCAATGGCACAACCACCCACCCTTCCCCACATGTCAGCGTGCTAGGTGTTATCCTGGACTCGGAACTCTCCTTTCGGCCCCACAAAGCTCCTGATTCACTCACTGGTTATCTCTCGCCTCGACTACTGCAACTCCCTCTTCATTGGCTTACCTTTAAATAGACTATCCCTCTTCAGTCCATCATGAATGCTGCTGCCAGACTCATCCACCTTACAAACCGCTCAGTGGCTGCTACCCCTCTCTGCCAATCCCTCCATTGGCTGCCATTCGCCCAACAAATTAAATTCTAAATACTAGCAATAAGTTACAAAGCCATCCACAACTCTGCCCCCAGCTACATCACTAGCCTAGTCTCAAAATACCAACCTAATTGCCCTCTTTGTTCCTCCCAAGACCTCCTGCTCTCTAACTCCCTTATCGTCTTCTCCCATATCCGCCTCCAGGACTTCTCCAGAGCCTCGCCCATCCTCTGGATTTCGCTACCTAAATCTGTCAAAATGTATCCACTTTTAGGCGATCCCTGAAAACCTTTCTCTTCAGAGAAGCCTATCCTGCCTCCATCTAACAACTGCACTATTTTCTCCATTAGCTCATCCCCCACAGCTATTACTCTTTTGTATAACTTGACCCTCTCTCCTAGATTGTAAGCTCTAACGATCAGGGCTCTGATTCCCCCTGTATCAAATTGTATTGTAATTGTACTGTCTGCCCTAATTCAGTAAAGCACTGCGTAAACTGTCGGCGCTATATAAATCCTATATAATAATATACGTAGCAGAACACTTTTCCCCCTGAGAAGTGGACTGAATGCTAGGAGAGCTTGAAAGGTGGCTCTCAGCTCCAAAATATTCAAGACTACACCTCGTGGCCTGAAATGCCCAATCCCACTGCATCAAAAACTAATTTTGAAATGTTCCCACTGGACCACCATACTGACTGTTTCACTGTCTCATGGATATAGATCGGCTGAAGCATTGATGCTCAATCCCACTGCATCAAAAACTAATTTTGAAATGTTCCCACTGGACCATTGGGAAGGTGGCTGACATGGATCCCAGAATACTCATGCATGCTCTTGCTGGTAGGTAAACTGCTGCCACCATTTTTTTTTATCCTGTGAATTAAGAGTTCTATTTTATCTTGGGGAAGTTCCACTCTGTTGGACCCTCTATTCAATTCTGCTCCCAAAAAGACCACCTTTTGTGTCGGTTGCAAGTTTTCTTCCAATTATCCATCTGGGGCGGCACAGTGGTGTAGTGGTTAGCACTCTCACCTAGCAGTAAGAAGGGTCGCTGGTTCAAATCCCAACCATGACACTACCTGCCTGGAGTTTGCATGTTCTCCCTGTGCCTGCGTGGGTTTCCTCCCACAGTCCAAAGACATGCAGGTAGGTTAATTGGCTTCTGTCCAAAAAATTGGCCCTAGTATATGAATGGGGACCTTGGATTGTGGGCTCCTTGAGGGTAGGGACTGATGTGAGTGTGCAATGTACAGGGATAGGGACAATTGTAGACACTCACTCAGGTTGAACTGGATGGACTGATGTCTTTATTCAACCTTACTAACTATGAAACTATCTGAATTGCTATAGTGTGGATATCAGTTTCCCCAATGGTGAAGGAGAGACTGCTGGCTGTCGGCTAAGAGAAGGATATCGTCGAGATAATGGTGGACTCTCAATCCTTTCTCTCTCAAGTACGCTATCACTGGCAATAGGATCTTTGCAAAGGTTCTGGGGGCAGTCGATATCCTGAATGGTAGACTTGAAGGATTCGACTAGAATATTTCTGTTGAGTCTTTTTAGACCTAAGAATTGGCGCAGGCCTCCGGTTTTCTTTCTTACGAGGAAAAGTGGAGAATATAAATCTCTTCCTTTCTGTAGCAACTCCATCACATACTTGATCAATACTTTTCTCTGTTGTAGAGAGGACAGAAGTCTTGTAGTTTGAAAATGATCCCTGGGAGATCTGTTCTTGAATCTCCATTTGTGACTGAAGTGGATAGTGGATATTGTCCATGGATCTGGCTCCTACTATTGCAGGCTGGACTGGTTCACCTTCAAAAGTATTTCTGTTGATCCCCTGTGCTAGCAGGTTTTGACTTTTGTAACCTCAGAAAAGAAGTTTGGGTATTTCTCCAATTTCGCTTGAATTCTTTCCCCGGTCTATATTACCTCGCCTCTCTATATCTCTCTGGGAGATTGCGTCTATATGGTGCAGTTTTTTGTTGCTTTGGCCTTCTGTTGGACGGAACGAGTCCCGATTTACCGCCTGTGACCTTTAAGATGGCCAAGTCTAGTTTTTCACTGAACAAATTTGTTCCAGTTTGTTTTGGAAGCTGGATCCGCAACCCATGGATTTAACCATTTGACATTACCGAGGCCAGCGTGGCTCTTGCCGAAGATATGTTCACTGAGGCTTTGGCCACTAGACTGAGCTCTTGGAACAGTGGTTACTATTTTTTCTTGTTTGGCTCCTTCCAGGAGTAGCTTTTCGACACTGGGAGTCCAGCTAGCGATTTCTCTTCCTACCGCTGCCAGTGCAATCGCTGGTCCACCGGCACCCCCTGCTGCTGAGTAAGATCTTTTAAGATCAAGGTCAATTTTGTGATCAAGTGCATCTCTGAAAGTTACTGCGTCTTCAATAGGCAAGGTCATATGCCTGGCCAGGCGCATTAAGCATGTGTCAATGACTGGTGCTGAGATGAGTGTGTTAACATTTGGCTCTTTTAATGGACATAGCTTTGCTAGCCTGTTAAGGCTATTTTTTTTTTCCAGTTTTTGCCACTTATCTTTTATCAGGTCTTCCAATTCATCTATAAATGGGAAGGTCTCTGGTTCATTTTTTAAATTTGGGAAATATTTTCAAATCTTTTGTGGTGCTTCATTTGATTCTTCCCAACCGATTGCTTCTTTTGCTGATTTTGCAAAATCAAAGCCTGTGGAATGTTCAAATCCTTAATTGTCAGAGGAGTCGTCCGACTTTGGAGGTATACATAAAGCGGCTGTTGATGTGCTCTGAGCTGGTCTATCTGGTTCTGGAGCTGACACTTGTAGTATCGATTCTCTTACCGATTCTCAGATAATATCGGTTACCTCCCTTGCATCCATTTCTTTTTCTCTCGTTACTTCTTCCAGGCATGTTTGGCATGTTAGCTTGCCAGGAAGAGCCGGAGCAACTCATACCCAGCAGGCATTGGCCATAGGGCGCGTGCGATGATGGCTATGTGTTTGATGGGTTGAAGATGGCTTTCTTTGGTGCGAATGATGGTGATAGGAGGAAGATCTTGACCAGCTTCTTCTACAACATCTATTTCCTGAAGAGGAATTATGTGTTGAACTTTCTTTGTGCCTGGAGTGAGAGGATCTTGATGACCTGACAGGGCTATCCAGATAAGGCGGTATTAGTGGCAGTGCTCTCTTTTTCCACATCTTCGCTACTTACCAAAACACCACTTACCTTACCTTACAGACTGTAGATGGTCTGCTTGGGCAGCGGCCTTCATGAGCGGAGCAAAGTACAGGGACCCCTAAAGTATTTTAAAAAGAATTAGCAAGATTAGGCTGGTGCAATGAGATAAAATATAAAACATCCCTTACCAGAGGTGGTAGCAGGTGAGGTAGGGAAGGAACTGGCAGAGGCAGCAGGAGGGTGTGCATCCAAGATGAGAGGGAACAATCTGTAATTTTTCAAATGGAAATGCAGGGTTTTTTAATTTGCCGCCGTCGCCGTGGAAGTGATGTCATCTCCGCACATGCTCAGACGCAATCCATGGCACCCGGTGCCATCTTGGAGACTGGCAGAATGGGTCACCGTGTGCATCACTTCTGCTCGCGCATGCGCAGAGTCAGCCGCGGCCGCCAACTTGGAAGGGCAAGGAGAATGAGGGACTAGAGAGCCCAGCCAGTGTAGAATGAAAAAAGGAAAAATTGCAAAAAGCAAGAGAAAAGGGAGAGGAATAAAAAGGTCTGTGCATGTGAAGGTAAGAATAGTGGCGGTCGCTGCAAGCATTTTAAGCCTATTTAAGGCTTGTATGGCACCAGAATGAATAGACCCCTGAGACCATAAGAGTGGGGTCCCCTTCATTTAGCTAATTTAGAGACTGTACAGACAGAGACTTCCACCCAGGAGAGGCTGAACCTGGCTGGGGCGGTGTGGTAAGGGGTTCGCAGCTATCCACCCAGTCCTGAACAGGTGAGGAAAAAAAGAATGCTCTGGTGGGCATCTCTTCAAAACCTATAGCTAACCAGTCCTATCAGATTGTGGGGGCAGAGTCACAACTCAGTGTGTGCTGCCATGATGCGGCAGGAAATATGGTTGTTGCCCCATCATAACGAGGTGGATAGGCAAATTTTACATTATGCATGCACGTCTTATAGATTTATCCAGCAACTACAGCTTAAATGCACATTTCACATCAATTTATAAATGAAATGGGGTCTATTTATTAGGCATACATTGAGACGTTTGCCCAGGGAATCATATACTAGAATTCATCCAAGTGAGATTCAATGGCATCACCTGGCATTCCACTAACAAATAACCCTATTTATCCTAGAAATATGCCCGAGGCAAATGCAGTAGCTGGTAAAGAGCTGTTCAATCTCATGTGTTCAATAAATGCAAACAAAAGCTTTTAACTTGCAAATCTGCCCAAAGGAGATCCCCATGGTGATAATAGTCATACAGTTTCAACACCAAAAGAGCAATATATATATTTACAGTTCCTTGAAAAAAGTATTCATACTACTTGACATTTTACACATTTTGTCATGTTACACCCAAAAACGTAAATTTATTTTATTGGGATTTTGTGTGAAAGACCAACCAACACAAAGTGGCACATAATTGTAAAGTGGAAGGAAAATGATAAATGATTTTCTATTTTTTTTTACAAATAAATATCTGCAAAGTGTGGCGTGCATTTGTTTTCAGTCCACCCAGGGTAAAAAAAGTGGAACCAACTTTCGCTGCAATTACAGCTGCAAGTCTTTTTGGTGATATCTTTACCAGCTTTTCACATCTAGAGAGTGATGTTTTTGCCCATTCCTCTTTGCAAAATAGCTCAAGCTCTGATTGCGTAGAGAGCGTCTGTGAACAGCAATTTTCAAGTCTTGCCACAGATTCTCAATTGGATGTAGGTCTGGGCTATGACTGGGCCATTCTAACACATTCTATTGTAGCTCTGGCTGTATGTTTAGGGTTGTTGTCCTGCTGGAAGATGAATCTCTGCCCCAGTCTCAAGTCCACCTATCAGTGCCACCCATAAGTGCCCATCAGTGCCACCAATGAGTGCCCATCAGTGCTGCATACCAGTGCCACCTATCAGTGCCGCCTATCAGTGCCCATCAGTGCCACCTCATTGTTGCCACCTCATCGGTGCCCATCAGTGCCGCCTTATCAGTGCCCGTCATTGAAGAAGAAAACTTACTTATTTACAAAAAAAATTAACAGAAACAAAGAAAAACTTTTTTTTGTTGCGCAAAAAATAAAAATCGCAGAGGTGATCAAATACCACCAAAAGAAAGCTCTATTTGTGGAAACAAAATTATAAAAAATTTGTTTGAGTACAGTGTTGTATGACCGCACAATTGTCATTCAAAGTGTGACAGCGCTGAAAGCTGAAAATGTGTGTGTGTATATATATATATATATATATATATATATATATATATATATATATATATATATATATATATATATATATATATTGTAAGATTGGGGTTATCAGACTCAAATGGTAGGTGCATTTTCCAGTGAGTACGCCAGTCCAAAACTGTATTTTTAAGGGCCTGGTAGCCCACTTTTATTTAAAAGCATGGAAAAGTTCACAAAGACATCAGTCCCCACGCTTGGGGGGTCCTGCTATTACTGTATCTTGCACACTTAATACTTTAGCCTCCTCGCTTACATTCTTCCCATACGGCTAATTCAAGCCTTTAGCGTAGGCCTTAGGTCTGCTCCTCAGACCCAAAAGAGTTTCCTAGAGTTAAGCTCTCTCCTAGCTCACTCCTGATCAGCACCTTGCTGCTCTGTCACCAAGTACGTCTGCCTCCTGCAGACATGCATACTCTGGCTGCCCCTTGCAGCCACTGACTCCTCTCAGAGGAATGGGAGTCCACCTGACTCCCATGCACAGACTTCCTGTCTGTTGGGTGGGGCCCTGAGCCATAGCTAGGTCAAAACTAAATAGCCCAGCACACAGCTGTGCAATCAGCGTGTCTTTCTCTCCAAAATCTGGCATAAACCAGCAATCCTCCAGGTAGCACAGGGTCCTACCGCCACTATATATATATATATATATATATATATATATATATATATATATATATATATAAAATGTGTATAAAGACATGCAAAAAAGCATGTATACATATACACATGCACATTTAAAACTAACCTATATAATGAGACAGAGACAGTATTTCTCTGTACATAAGTACAAAATATTTCCGTATGTCTAAAGTGGATAGGGGTGACTAGGGATGGATGAACGGTTTGGCCCGAGCATAAGTTTGTCTGTGCGTTATTGCAAGTTTAACGCCAATAAACTTCTGTGTGCGTTACTGCAAGTTTAATGCCATAACGTTCTGTGTGTCACTGTACGTTTGGCACATTATATTGCAGTATATTATAGTGTATCCGAGTGTGTCAGCACTGTTAGATAAATTGGCATTCATGTTTCCCCAGCCGCAGCGTATTGCCAAGTTGTCTCCAGTGGTAATGATGATGATGGAGGAGATGGAGATGATGATGTCACTGATGCGACTTGGGTGCCAGAGAGAGCAGAGGAGGAAACTAAAGGTGAGGGGTCACAACCCCAAGGAGGCCAACATTAAGAAAGAGTAGAGAGCAGCCACCCTATTCCATCGCATTCTGCAGGTGTTATCTCCCGGCCCACTCCCCAAAGCTCAGCTGTCTGGGCCTTTTTCAGCACATCTGCAGCAGATGTTCTGGAATCGTTGGGCAAGGCAGTCAGCCATAAAATCCACCTTACTGGTGACACGTGGTCCAGCAAGCATGGGCAGAGACAATATATTTAGCACACTGGGTAACGCTGCTTGCAACTCGAAAGGATGCAGGGTGGGGCTCAGTGCTGCAGCTTGTTGGATGCAGGACGGGGCTCGGTGCTGCAGCTGGTTGTGCCCCCATGTCTTCATACAGCTGGTGGTGATGATGCCAGACCTGTGAGCTCTACCCCCTCCTCCTTCTCCTCCGCCACCTCCATGCCCTCCTCTGCAGAATTGTCCTATGAACATCAGGTACCCCCTAAGCCTTCAAAGGTCTATTCATGATGAGCCGTGACAGTGAATGCATCAGTGACACAATCCCTGTTGTGTTTCTGCTGGAGCAGACTCTGCGTGGCATTATGGACAGGGCACTGGAGGCAGAGCAGCAGGAGGAAGAAGAAGACTTCCTTTCCACTTAAGACCCACTTTATCCAGACACCATCATTCCTATGTCACAGAACACACAGAAGGAGACAGGGGAGAAGGATGAGGAGGAGGATTCAGGCACTTTAGGCTTTGAAGAAGAGGAAGACATTCGTCAATCTGTAAGCGATAGCTTTCCAACCCCAGGACCCTTCGGAGTAGTATGTGGCTGGGAGGAGGAAGTTCCAGATGCTGTCAACCTGAGTGACCCCAAGGAGTCTGCTTCTCAAGCATCTGCAAATTTGAGGTGCATTTGCAACCTCATGCTTCAAACCCTGCGACAGGACCCAAGAATACGTGGCATAAAGGTGAAGGATGATTAATGGTTGACAACCCTCCTTGACCACCGTTATAGGGGGAAGGTCTCAGAACTAATCCCATCCCCACAGAGAGTGCAGAAGATAAAATCTCTTGAGGACATGTTAAAGAGGATTTTATTGAATGTTTTTCCTGACTCCAGTAGGTTACAGTGTCACGGAAAATGTAGTTTTAAATCTTTTGTTGGTCAAGAGAGGAGCATTGGAGAAGGCGTCCGCCTAAGTGAGGAATTTCAGAATTTTTTTAGTCCTCGCCGCCCAGGGCTGTCAGCTTCCACATCCCATCGGCAGTGTCTGCATCACATGGTGGACAATTACCTCGGGCCAAAACAGAGATGGAGAACTTTCCAGCTGACGATCCACTGACTTACTGGGTCATGAGAATAGACCACTGGCCAGAACTTGCCCAGTAATGCTATTACGTTTTTGGGCTGCCCTGCATCCAGCGTGCTTTCAGAACGGGCATTCAGTGCTGCAGGAGGTTTCGTTACTGATTATAAAACGCGTCTGTCCACAGATTCCATGGATGTTTGACTTTTATAAAAATTGATCAGTTCTGGATTACCAGCTATGAAGCCCCTGATGCATATGTCACTGATTAAGTCTTTTTGGGATGTGGAATATCTGAAAGACTTTGAGGCTGCCTAGCTTTGAGGGTGTTCAATCATTTAATTTGGAAGAATGTTTTTGGCATAAGTTTCATGGGCACAATTAACACCCAAAGACCAATTTTTCAGCACCTGTTTGACAGGTGCATATTATTGCAATTTTTTTGCCTTCATCAAGAGCACCTCTATAGGGTTATGGTGGGAAGGCGCCCCTGACACCCAAAGAGTAATTTTTTCTGCACCTGTTTGACACGTGCATATAATTGCATTTTTTTTACAGCAAGGCCAATTCTTGCTTTCATCAAGAGTACCTCTATAGGGTTACGGTGGGAAGGTGCCACCGACACCCAAAGACCAATTTTTCTGCACCTGTTTGACAGGTGCATATCATTTTTTCTTGCTTTCATCAAGATTACCGCTATAGGGTTACCCAAAGACCAATTTTTACGCACCTGTTACTTCTATACAAAGTCAAAGTGACACCAGAATGTATCCAAAAAATCTCTAATCTTGTTCCCAGTGCACTACATTATTGCCTCGTCATACACACTGGTTCCCCAGCTGTTACTGAGCAAAATAAAGGCATCTTGCAGGGAAAATTTCATTTTTTTGGGGCTTTATAAATGCAATTATTGCTATAGCAGATTCTAAACATGGTACAGATCTGCCACTTTACAGGTACACATGATCGGAAATTCCGCCAGCAAAAGTTAGATGAGAGCTTTTGGCTTGAAAATGCGACCGTGTGTATGTTTTGAATGGAAATTCTGATCGTCTCTACCAATTCCGAAGCGTAAAATTCCTACGCGTCCTCAGAAACAATCCGACGCATGCTCTGAAGCATTGAACTTAATTTTCTCGGCTCATCGTAGTGTTGTACGTCACCACGTTCTTGACGGTCGAAAATCCAGCGAACTTTTGTGTGACCGTGTGTATGCAAGCCAAGCTTGAGCGGAATTCCGTCAGGAAAAACCATCCAACCAAATTTTTCCGACGGAAAATCCGCTCGTGTGTATGCGTCATAAGGGGCCCCCCCAGGCACTAAATTTAGAAGGATTTTTTCATTTTTATGCTTTCACTTAAAAAATCACTGCTCATTTAAAAATGAAGTTTTTCACAAACTGCCCCCCAGGGCAGGACCCAGACCCCTATAACCATCGTATGCCCAATTACTTGCATATAAGCCTTCAAAATGGGCACTTTTGATTTTTGACATTTGGGTCCCATTGACTTTAATGGGGTTCGTTATTTGGGTCTGAACTCTCACGGTGTTCGAAAGTTCTGGTGTGAACTGAACAAGGGTCCGCTCGGCCCATCCCTAGGGGTGACTCCCCCCCCCCCCCCCCCCCCCCCCCCCCCCCCCCCCCCCCCCCCCCCCCCCCCCCCCCCCCCCCCCCCCCCAAAGAGTGAGATACATCTCAGCTTATGTAGAACCCTTACATTGTTATGTGGGATACCATGCAATTCATATGAACAAAATCAGTAAAAAGCTGGCAGCACAATAACACCCAGAACATAATTGATACATAGCACATGTGAAGCTAAAGATGAAATATATAAGACAAATGGAAACTAACGACCAACATATATATACAGTATATAGTTATTCAAAAGTTCATGCCAGCTGGTTTCCTGGTATTGAAATAAAAATAAAAAATCTCTCTTATATAGCCTCCTAAATTTGTCCCCGCCCCTAATTGGCAGAACAATTTTTTCTACTGCCTGAATAACTAGACTGGATACATTTTTCTGATGTCTATCACTCCAATGCCTAGCAACATTAGTGTTGTGATTTTTCTCTATATCGTGTAGATGGTCATGAAGGCGATCCCTTAACCTGCGAGTTGTCTGACCAATATTCTGAATTCAGTGGCGGTGCATCCATTAAGGGCGCACGGGTGCTGCCCTGGCCTCTGTCTCGCCTCCCCCTCTGTCTCGCCACCCCCTCTCTCTCGCCACCCCCTCTGTTTAGAATGGATAGATTCATGCATAGCATGAATCTATACATGGGCACTGTAGCCACCCCCTATTCAGGCATACAGCCTCTTTTTCGACGACGGCGGCCTATATTACTGCGGCTGAGTTATTTTTTGAAGCACTTGATTAGAGTCGTAGGCTCTAATAGGCTTCAAAAAGGGTGGACTTGGAGCGCAAAGCATTGCGCTTGCAGTCCACCCAGGTGTGTTAGCAAAGCAAATTAATATTGGCTTTTCTAAAACTGAACCACCTCTCAGCCAATCAGGAGGCGTGGATCTAATACCCGTCACCTGATTGGCTGAAGGCACAGGCGCTACGATTGGACGCCTAACTTAACAGAAGAAGAGACGCACGGAGGACAGAGAAACATGGAGGACACAGGAGCCATCACCTGACCCACTGCATGTCCCACAACCCGCCGTCGTCACCCGCCACCAGGATGGGGTAAGTGTGTGCCAGTCAGACGGCGATGGGGGGGTCCCAGAGGCTGCAAATGATGGGCACAGGTTGCATATGATGGGCACATAGGCTACATATGATAGGCATAGACTGCATATGATGGGCACAGAGGCTACATATGGGCACAGAGGCTACATATGGTGGGCACAGACTGCATATGATGGGCACAGAGGCTGTATGATGGGCACAGGCTGCAAATGATGGGCACAGTGGCTGCATATGGTGGGCACAGTGGCTGCATATGGTGGGCACAGAGGCTGCATATGATGGGCATAGAGGCTGCATATGATGGGCACAGAGGCTGTATGATGGGCACAGGCGCTGCATATGATGGGCACAGGCGCTGCATATGATTGGCACAGGCGCTGCATATGATGGTCACAGGCGCTGCATTTTATGGGCCCAGTGGCTGCAATTGATGGCACAGTGAGGCTGCAATTGGTTTTTTTTTTCAGTATTTTTTTGAATTTTTCAGTCTGTTTGCGCCCCCCCCCAAAAAAAAAAATATATTTATTTAAGCACCTGCCGCCACTATGTACAAGTGATAATATAGACCAAGTACCTGGTGTTGCAATTGATGAAAGATTACATTTTTGGTTGCTTATCAGTAGTGGTGGAGCGGATAGTGTCCCCCCCTAAGAATATGAGGACAGCATGTGCATCCATTCAGACCACACCAAAAGGTGCCTTTGAATTGTAACCAATGGGGACAAACTTTTTTCTGGTGTAAAAACTAGGAGACAGTGTTCTGCCTAAGGTGGGGGCTCTACAAGGTACAATCTTAATCCCTTTTAATTGAATCTGGGCATATACAGAATCATTAAACAGCACTGGTAAGTACTTAAAAATTATATTTCTGATCTTGCCAAAGTCTGTACTGATTGGGGTAGAAAATACGGGAATGTTAGTGTGTTGAAAAATGTTGCTATTATTTTTATTTCTATTTTTATACTGCAATAATTTCTCTTGTCTGTTTTTGTAAGCAATGCTAATGGCTCTATGCAGAGCCTATTTAAGACAGCCCTTGTCTTCAAAACGTTGGGTCATGTCAGATACCTCTCATTTAGAGTCCTTACTGCAGATACGTTTTAATCTCAGGAACTGCCCTACTGGAATACCTCTCAAGGTGTGTTTGGGGTGACTGGAGTCCGCTCTCAAGAGGGCACTGCCTGCTGAGGGTTTCCTAAAGAGACTTGATGTCATCCTATTGTCTTCACCCCTCAACTATACATCAAGGAAATCAATGGATTTGGGATCCCAATGTACCATGAACAGCAGCTTTAGGTCATTGTCGTTCATATAGAACAACCAACATCCTTGGAGACAATGAAAAGCTGATTGTCTATATAGCGACAGTAAAATAGTGTGTCTGAACGGCGGGGACTGTCAGTCCCAAAGATGCGGGACCTCTCCCACCATCTTATGTAAAGATTGGCTAGGGAGGGGGGAAACTTGGCTCCCATAGAGGCCCTGCATCTCTGTAAGTAACAGCCCCCATGGAACATAAAATAATTGTGAGTAAATATTCTAAACTCAATAAAATGAACTCCTGATGGAAAAGGGAATAACCACTATACCTGGTCAAAAAGAAGGAGACTGCTTGTAAGCCTAGAGAATGAGGAATAGAGAAATATAAACTTGTAACATCACAAGTAACCCACTTTAACCGGTGTCCCACGATTGTGTCACAGAGCGGCAGAACAGGGAAATGGGAGATGTAAACAAGGCATTTCCCTGTTCTGCCTAGCAACATGACAGAGATCTACTGCTCCCTGTCATCAGGAGCAATGATCTCTATCATATTGTAGTGAGCCCACCCCCCCCCCCCCCACACACAGTTAGAATCAAAATAGTGTCAAAAGTGTCTGATGTGTCCACCGCAATGTCACAGTCATGATAAAAATCGCAGGTCGCCGCCATTACTAATAAAAAAAAATGAATAATAAAAATGCTTTAAATCTATCCCCTATTTCGTAGACGCTATAACTTTTGTGCAAGCCAATCAATATACGCTTATTGCGATTTTTTTACCAAAAATCTGTAGATGAATACATATCAGCCTTAACTGAAGAAAAAAAAATGTTTTATTTTTTTTGGGGGGTATATTTATTATAGCAAAAAGTAAAAAATATTGCTTTTATTTTCAAAATTGTTGCACTTTTTTTGTTTATAGCGCAAAAAATAAAAACCAGAGGTGATCAAATACCACCAAAAGAAAGCTCTATTTGTGGGAAAAAAACGGACATCAATTTTGTTTTGGTGTTACGTTGCACGGCCACACAATTGTCAGTTAAACCGACGCAGTGCCAAATCGCAAAAAGTGCTCTGGTCAGGAAGGGGGTAGATCCTTCCGGGGCTGAAGTGGTTAAACCATCATTCCACTCAAAATCTTATAATTTGACAAGTAGTTGTTTAGTGTCCCTAAGGCAGAGGTGCCCAACCTTTTGAAGAGTGAGGGCAACTTAAGCGACTTGGTAACCGGTCTTGGGCCACAATGAGCAGAGCAGGCGGATGACAGGTCCGTGCAGAGCGGACACGGACACAGCCCACTCTACTCTATGGGTCCTCTGATCTGATCTGCCCAGACGGAAGGGGTCTGATCCCCTTCTGTTTTTTTTTTAGCAAATCAGATTGGAAGTAGGTTGGTGTAAATGGATACAAATCTGTTTACAGCTGCCGTTTCAAAGAGGTGAATGGAGGGTCCGATTGGGTCGGACCAATTGTGTGAAAGGGGCCTTTCACACTAATGCTGTGCAGTGCACCTGTGTCTTTCCTGCGGGTTAGCTACACTTTGCCATAGACTTCTATTATATCATGCAGGTGTGGTGCACTTTCTGAAAGCACACCAAACCCATAGGTAATAATAGAAGTCTATGCCTCAGTGCAGGTAACCTGAAGGTGCACTGCACCTGCAGATCAGTTTGAAAGCAGCCCAGTAACCACTGCGCAGATATGCCCATACATACACTGCAATTTTAGTAATAAACTGACCTTTAATAACAGTCTTCCATTCAGGTATCGCCTGCTGTTGCTGTTCCAGGCAGAGTGCATTTGGTATCACTCCGCCTGTGGCAGGAGATGGCGCTATACAGGAAGCATCAGCTTATACAGCTCTTCTCCACAGCTGCTTGCTTTGCCGGCTTCATTAACAACACAGATGCTCTGGGATGGCAGGTCTGTAACCCATGATCTGGGCTTGCCAATCCGCCATCCGACAGAAGGAGGTCGCGGGCCACATCAGAGGGCTCCGCGGGCCACATGTGCCCCCCGGGCCACTGGTTGGGCACCCCTGCCCTAAGGTAACCAGGTAAGTTAACCACTAATGCCGCGTACACACGATCAGAATTCTCGTCGAAAAAACTCTGACGGTTTTTCCGACGGAATTCCGCTCAAGCTGTGTTGCCTACACACGATCACACCAAATTCCGACGGTCAATAACACAGCGGCATAAAACACGTTTGACAGCACTATAAAAGGGAAGTTTAATGCTTCCGAGCATGCGTCGAATTGTTTCCGAGCATGCGTCGGAATTTTGCGTGTCGGAATTGCATACACACGATCGGAAAATCCGATAGAAAGGTTTTCCTCCGGAAAAAAACAGGTTCTCAATTTAAAGTCCGCCGGAAATTCAGACAGAAAAAGACCGTTGGGCATACACACGGTCGGAAAATCCGATGAAAAGCTCCCATCGGACTGTTTCCATCGGAAATTCCGACCGTGTGTACGCCGCATTAGGCTTGTAACTGGTGGTCCACCCATGGCCCAGGCTCTCGTTAAGAGAGCCAATGCCCGACACAATGGGCCTCCCTCTTAGGGGGTCACATCCCTTAAAGATTTTAGGGAGATGGTGGAAGATGGACATTATAGGGCATTCTGGAATAAACATGTACTTTTCTTTTGATGTAAATATGCCTACTGTTACTCCCCCCCCCCCCCCATCTAATAGTGAAGATAATTATTTTATTTTTTTAAAGACTGTGTGGTGTCACTTTTAAGAGGCAAATCGGTTTCAGGATCAGATAATTGATGTATGGCTTTAGTTCCATAGACCTCTGAGTCCAAAACCACCACTGAGCCCCCCTTATCGGCATTTCTGATAACAATACTATCATCCTCGCTAAGATTTCTGAGCGGCAATTTTTCAGGACCTGTAAGATTTTTAAACATGGACTTAGCAGGAGATTTACAGCAAGGAAAAGAAGATCCATGTCCTTGCCCCGTGACTCCAACTGGCTAGAAATCGGATTTGAGTTTAAAAGGTATACCAACCGATTCACATTCCGCTTCTACAGGGCAAGGATCAGATTCGAAAGCTAAATCAACCAAATCGTTCAAAATACATGCTTTAGAAAACAATTGGGGAGAGGGAGGAATCTCACCCATCACAGACTCATCATTGGAGGAAGCCAGGGGCGGAGCAAGGTGAGTGCTTGGGTGTGCTAAAGCACCCGCAAACATTCTTTAAGCATCCTCATAGCATCCCCAAAAATTACACACCTGAATTACCAATATAATGTCACACGATTTTTTAAAGAATATTTTACCTGCATGCACTGTGTGAAAAAAAAGGTCTAGGAACTCTTTTATTTAGAGGAGGGATATCGCAGCTCAGCCGTATAAGCCGCTGATCTTCAGTGAGTCCTGGCAGGGGCTGGGTTAGTGCACTCATATCAGTGGTAGGGATGGGCCCGGTGCTCGATTCGAACCCACGTTCGCATCGAGCACCGGGCGTTCGCTCGCTCGGCGAGCCCAGAACTATTTGGGCCGTTCGCATCACATTCGTGTGATGCATTGCGGCCGGCGCGGCCGGCGCAGTGCATTGCTGGCTGATGATTGGCCAAGCATGCACTGTGACCCCGCATGCTTGGCCAATCACAGCGCCGGAAACTCGGAGAGCAATAATTGGCTACAGGCAGGACGCCTGTAGCCAATTAAAGCTCAGGGGCTTTAGTACACGCCCCACCATTTAAAAGGCCGCCACGCCGTCGGCCCCGGTCACATGAGTTCCGGCTTTAGGAGAGATCAGTCTGCTGATTCTGTCTTTGCTTGATTCATTGCTACAGAAAGATTTGCTCTTCTTTGCTAAACCATTGGCTATTTCTTTGCTAAACCATTGCTACCTAAGTCATTGATCGTTCATTGCTGCTGATTGCAGTTAGTGTGTTATTAGCTGCTGCTGGGGATTAGTCTGGTGCGTGCTTACTGTTAGTACAGTATTGCAGTAGTACCAACCGCAGTGCTGTTAGCACAGCATTGCACCCCAACAGCACCCATAGGACTTCTAGTGTGTTAGTGGCAGCAAACAGAGCTCCTATATGTTTTCTTCTCAGCAGCACCCATAGGACTTCTAGTGTGTTAGTGGCATCACACAGAGCTCCTATATTTTCTTCCCAGAGAGCACCCATAGGACTTCTAGTGTCTTAGTGGCATCACACAGAGCTCCTATATTTTCTTCTCAGCAGCACCCATAGGACTTCTAGTGTGTTAGTGGCATCACACAGAGCTCCTATATTTTCTTCCCAGAAGCACCCATAGGCAGTAGCGAAACTACCAGGGTCGCAGCAGTCGCACTTGCGACTGGGCCCGGCATTCTGCCACTGTGGGAGGGGCCCCAACCAGACGGCAAGAAGGACAGCATGGACGCTGAGTGAAGAGCCCACCCTGGGCGCTCTTAATCTGTGAGGTGAGGAGGGGGGAGCGAGGGACGCACACAGAGCTTCTGAATCTTCTCCTGCCTGACAGCAGAGATTGTTATTCTCACTCGTTTGCACGATGTGCCGATTCCCCAACACTGCAGTTCCAGTCACTCGAACTGTGCCTTATCTTTCTTTCTTCCTGCAACTAGTAATCACTCCCCTCCAGCCCTCAGCATGTTCTCTTCCCGTGTCACTTTACCTTCTTCTTTGGTCCCATTTGATTCGCTCATCTTCTCCAGCAGTCTGCACCTATCTCTACCTTGTCTGCACAATCATGCAGTAAGTTAGCAGCGATCCTCCTGAACTTTTTTTCCTGCTACCTTTATCCCTTCTCTTCTCCTATCTGCTTAACCCCCCATAAATCTGCACTACACATCCCCGCAGCAGCCCCCCCCCCCTCCCCCACCAGCTCTGGACATTCCACACTCCCATATATCCCATATATCTGACACCCTTTCCATCTCAGTTTACTCCTCTAACTGTACTGTCCCTCCTATACTGTAGCCTTAGCACTTTCTCTGCCCTTCCTCATAAACACATACTCTTACTACTTACCTACCCCCACCTATTCACTATGTTCTTATCGCTAAGGCCCCTTTTCCACGGAGCGGGCTTCCCAGAAGTCCACCTGCTCAGCAGGTGATCTCTCCACTGATCCCGCCTGAGCATGCAGATGGATGGTCCGTGTCCAATCCGCTTATGCAGAGCGCCCACAGACACAGCCTTCTCACACCTTTGCATGTCAGGAATGTGCACACAATTGTGGCTTTCCTGACACACACAGAAACACACTGGTGTTTACTAGACATTAATTGTTATTGGCACCCCAACACATCTGCTAACCCATGCATTTTCACACGCACCAAACCACATGGAGCCACATGGTGTCTTTATCTTAAAAGTGAGCTATCAGGGGTCTGTTTAGAGCCCTGATGTTTCACCTAATGGCTGTTAAACATGTAAAAAAGTCAATAAAAAAATTTGGTTTAAAAAAATAAAAAAAAATAAGGGCTTGCTTTGGTCTCTGAATCCACATTCAGATTGCTCTTCATAGATCATTTGACAAGCAGTAAGGAGGTGTTGTATTGCCTCTGCACTGCCTGCTTTAACCCTTTAAATTTTGTACTAGCATGCCATAACCATGTGCATTGCATGCAGTTGTGGTGCACTTGCAGAGCAGCACCATTCACTTGAATGGGTCAAGTTCAGCAGGGATTAGTGGGAAGTGCCCTGGGACTGTAAAGAAAGGCCCCAGGACCGATGCAAAGGGTGGGGGAGGGCCCTTCATGGTTTCTTGCACCAGGGCCCTGAAGGTTCTAGTTACGCCTCTGCCCATAGGACTTCTAGTGTGTTAGTGGCATCACACAGAGCTCCTATATTTTCTTCCCAGAAGCACCCATAGGACTTCTAGTGTGTTAGTGGCATCACACAGAGCTCCTATATTTTCTTCCCAGAAGCACCCATAGGACTTCTAGTGTGTTAGTGGCATCACACAGAGCTCCTATATTTTCTTCCAGAAGCACCCATAGGACTTCTAGTGTGTTAGTGGCATCACACAGAGCTCCTATATTTTCTTCTCAGCAGCACCCATAGGACTTCTAGTGTGTTAGTGGCATCACACAGAGCTCCTATATTTTCTTCCCAGAAGCACCCATAGGACTTCTAGTGTGTTAGTGGCCTCACACAGAGCCCCTATATTTTCTTCTCAGCAGCACCCATAGGACTTCTAGTGTGTTAGTGGCATCACACAGAGCTCTTATATTTTCTTCCCAGAAGCACCCATAGGACTTCTAGTGTGTTAGTGGCATCACACAGAGCTCCTATATTTTCTTCTCAGCAGCACCCATAGGACTTCTAGTGTGTTAGTGGCATCACACAGAGCTCCTATATTTTCTTCCAAGAAGCACCCATAGGACTTCTAGTGTGTTAGTGGCATCACACAGAGCTCCTATATTTTCTTCTCAGCAGCACATATAGGACTTCTAGTGTGTTAGTGGCATCACACAGAGCTCCTATATTTTCTTCCCAGAAGCACCCATAGGACTTCTAGTGTGTTAGTGGCATCACACAGAGCTCCTATATTTTCTTCTCAGCAGCACCCATAGGACTTCTAGTGTGTTAGTGGCATCACACAGAGCTCCTATATTTTCTTCCCAGAAGCACCCATAGGACTTCTAGTGTGTTAGTGGCATCACACAGAGCTCCTATATTTTCTTCCCAGAAGCACCCATAGGACTTCTAGTGTGTTAGTGGCATCACACAGAGCTCCTATATTTTCTTCCCAGAAGCACCCATAGGACTTCTAGTGTGTAGTGGCATCACACAGAGCTCCTATATTTTCTTCTCAGCAGCACCCATAGGACTTCTAGTGTGTTAGTGGCATCACACAGAGCTCCTATATTTTTTTCCCAGAAGCACCCATAGGACTTCTAGTGTGTTAGTGGCATCACACAGAGCTCCTATATTTTCTTCTCAGCAGCACCCATAGGAATTCTAGTGTGTTAGTGGCATCACACACAGAGCTCCTATATTTTCTTCCCAGAAGCACCCATAGGACTTCTAGTGTGTTAGTGGCATCACACAGAGCTCCTATATTTTCTTCCCAGAAGCACCCATAGGACTTCTAGTGTGTTAGTGGCATCACACAGAGCTCCTATATTTTCTTCTCAGCAGCACCCATAGGACTTCTAGTGTGTTAGTGGCATCACACAGAGCTCCTATATTTTCTTCCCAGAAGCACCCATAGGACTTCTAGTGTGTTAGTGGCATCACACAGAGCTCCTATATTTTCTTCCCAGAAGCACCCATAGGACTTCTAGTGTGTTAGTGGCAGCAAACAGAGCTCCTATATTTTCTTGTCAGCAGCACACATAGTACCTATAGTGTGTTAGTGTCAGCACCCATAGGACCTACAGTGTGTTGTGAGCACACATAGGAGCTCTATTTTTTATACTATATACACTACCGACTACAATGGCTGGAAGACCGCCAAGGAGAGGCAGAGCGTGCAGAGGCAAGAACACAGGGCAGGCAGGCTCTGTTTCTAGAGACAACAGTGCTGGCCGTGGACGTGGTCGTGCATCGTCATCAGCACGTGGCCATGGGACACGCTTGTCTTTGTTTTCGGCAGCTGGACATGTGGAGCCGCATCATGCTGAAGGCTTGGTAGAATGGATGACCAAGACCTCCTCATCCTCCTCATCCTCCTCATCCTCTCTCACCCAGGCTCAGGGTACTGGCAGAGCAGCTGCCAACGCGTACTCAATGGCATCATCAGCCACCCCTTCCCTAGACCCACCATGTCCTCCTGAGGAGTCCCCCGATCTGTTTGAGCACAGTGTTGGGTACATGCTCCAGGAGGATGCCCAACGATTCGAAGGCTCGGATGATGATACCCAGCTTGAGGAAGTCAGTAGTGTGCGCGCAGAGAGAGGGGATGCTGAAGGACAGCAATCTGGCAGTACTGTTCCACCAGCTGCAGCTTACTGCCAGGTTTGCTCTAGTGGTGAAGAGGGAGGGGATGATGAGGTCACTGACTCCACGTGGGTGCCTGAAGGGAGAGAGGAGGAGGAGGAGGAGGATGCGGCGTCACATGTCCAACGAGGCAGGATGCCCCCTGAAGGCCAGCTAGAGGCCAGCACAGCAACTATACCACACCGCAGAGCTCCGCCTGTGCAGGGCGCTGCCTCTGCACGTTATCACAAAAGTTCTTTGGTGTGGGCCTTTTTTGAGACGAGTGCATCAGATCGCACCACTGCTATTTGCAATATTTGTCTCAAGCGTATCTCGCGTGGCCAAAACATCAGCCGCTTGGGCACCACAAGCATGAGCAGACATATGTCACCTGCCATGCAGCTCGTTGGCAAGCACACATAAAAGACCCACACCAAAGAACAAAGCGGACCTCTCCTTGCTCCTCATCAGCTGGGATCTCCATCCCCACTATATCTTCAGTCCTCTCTGAAAGCTGCTCTGAGAGGACTGAAGGTGTAGAATTAGGTGTGTCACAACCAAGTACTTGCAGTACACCGACGTCCAATTGTAGCAGGCAAATTTCCCTTCCCCAGCTGCTGGACCGTCGAAAGAAGTATACTCCCAGCCATCCACATGCCCGGCGGTTGAATGCTAGCTTGGCTAAATTGCTAGCACTTCAACTGCTGCCTTTTCAGTTGGTAGACTCGGCCCCCTTCCGTGAGTTTGTTCAATGTGCGGTTCCTCAGTGGCAGGTTCCCAAACGCCACTTTTTCTCACGGAAGGCGATTCCGTCTCTCTACCGGCATGTGGAAGGCAATGTCCATGCCTCGCTGGACAGGGCGGTCAGCGGTAAGGTGCATATTACCGCTGACTCATGGTCCAGCAGGCATGGACAGGGACGTTATCTTTTTTTCACGGCCCATTGGGTCACTCTATTGGCAGCTGGGAGGGATGCAGGACAAGGTGCAGTAGTGTTGGAGGTTGTTCCGCCACCACGCCTCCAAAATGCTACTACTGGTTGTGACACACCTCTCTCCTCCACCCCTCCTCTTCTTCTTCCTCCAGTGCTCTGTCCTCGGAACCAGCGGTGCTCCGTAGGCGTACAAGGGGCTACGCGAGTACGCAGGCAAAAAGATGCCATGCCGTGCTTGCGCTGGTGTGTTTGGGGGACAGGAGCCACACTGGGCCAGAGGTTCTGGCAGCTCTGCAGGGGCAGGCTGAGAGGTGGTTGACGCCACGCGAGCTTAAGCCAGGAATGGTCGTTTCTGACAATGGCACCAACCTCCTCTCCGCCCTGCGACAGGGGCAGCTCACCCATGTGCCCTGTATGGCTCACGTCCTCAACCTGGTGGTGCAGCAAGCCTGTGTGCATTTCCGCCGATCTTATAATGCCAGTGCTCGGCTGACTGAGCTGCAAAAGGAGCTGAACCTGCCCAAGAACCGCCTAATATGTGACATGCCCACCAGGTGGAACTCAACGTTGGCCATGCTGCAGCGACTGCACACGCAGCAGAGGGCCATCAATGAGTACCTTTGCGACTACGGCACGAGGACAGGGTCAGGGGAGCTTGGCTTTTTTTCCCCACGCCAGTGGAGCATGATCAGGGATGCATGCACTGTCCTCTCACCATTTGAGGAGGCCACGAGGATGGTGAGCAGTGACAGTGCATGCATCAGTGACACTGTACCTCTTGTCCACCTGTTGGAGCATACGCTGCGTGGGATAATGGACAGGGCACTTGAGGCAGAACAGAGGCAGGAAGAGGAGGGCTTCCTTGCCTCTCAAGGCCCCATTTATCCAGACAGTGTTCCTTCTGTCCCACCCATCACACAGGAAGAGGATGAGGAGGAGGAGGAGGATTGTGTGAGCATGGAGGTGGAGCCTGGCACTCAGCATCAGCAGCAGTAGTCTTTTAGGGATGATGTACAGTCCCAACAAACCAGTGGACTTGTACGTGGCTGGGAGGAGGTGGCTGGCGATCATGTCATCCTCAGTGACCCAGAAGACTCCGGACCGAATGCCTCAGCTAACCTACGCTGCATGGCCTCCCTGATCCTGCAAAGCCTGCGGAAGGATCCTCGTGTTCTTCGGATCAAGGAGAGGGACCATTACTGGCTGGCCACTCTCCTTGATCCACGGTACAAGGGTAAGGTTGCGGACCTTATCTTGCTGTCGCAGAGGGAGCAGAGGATGAGACATCTCAGGGAGGCCTTGCAGAAAGGTCTGTGCAACGCGTTCCCAGAAACTGGGAGGTTACAAACTCCTGGTCCTGGACGACGAGTTGCTGAGGCTTCGGTCAGTAGCAGAAGGAGCGGTGGGGAAGGTGGACGTCTGACCGATGCGTTCAGACAATTTTTTAGTCCGCAGCCCCAAGGTATGATCGGTTCCAGCAACCATCGCCAGCGTCTGATATACATGGTGCAGGAATACCTAGGGGCAAGGTCAGACTTGGACACCTTTCCCACCGAAAATCCTCTGGCTTACTGGGTCCTGAGGATGGATCACTGGCCAGAGCTTGCACAGTATGCAATTGAGCTACTGGCCTGTCCTGCATCCAGAGTTCTTTCCGAACGCACATTCAGTGCTGCTGGAGGATTTGTCACCGATCATAGGGTGCGCCTGTCACCCGACTCGGTTGATCGACTGACCTTCATAAAAATGAATCAGTCTTGGATCACCACCAGCTACCAGGCACCTGAAGCGGATATAACGGAATAATTTATAATGTCACATCCCTTCAAGACTGCCTATGCTGATGCTGAGTGACTGTCCTGTTATGTTCACTGACTATCCTCTTCCTCCTCCTCAATGATCCATGCCACACCAGTGCCTAAGGCACAATTTTTCAGCCCCTGTATAACAGGGGCGTGTACTTACAATTTTTTAAAAAAATGCTTCGCAACAGGTGTGACTGCTGTGCTCCAAGTACAGTATCTGTGAGGGGTTGCAGTGTTGTGGCACCAGCACCAGTGCCTAAGGCACAATTTTTCAGCCCCTGTTGGGGCGTGTAATTACAATTTTTAGGCAATGCTTTGCAACAGGTCTCATTGCTGTGCTAAGAGTACAGTATCTGTGAGGGGTTGCAGTGTTGTGGCACCAGCACCAATGCCTAAGGCACAATTTTTCAGCCCCTGTTTAACAGGGGCGTGTAATTACAAATCTTGATCTAATAGTTCACAGCAGGGCCCATTCCTGCGCCCACCAAGAGTAACTATGAGGGCCTACAGTCTTGTGGCAACACCGTCCACCACCGCCAAAGGCCCAATTTTTCTGCCCTGTTCAACAGGTGCATGCAATTACAAATCTTGATCTAATAACTCACAGCAGGGCCCATTCCTGCACCCACCAAGAGTAACTGTGAGGGCTTACAGTCTTGTGGCAACACCGTCCACCACCACCACCACCACCAAAGGCCCAATTTTTCTGCCCTGTTCAACAGGTGCATGCAATTACAAATCTTGATCTAATAACTCACAGCAGGGCCCATTCCTGCACCCACCAAGAGTAACTGTGAGGGCTTAGTCTTGTGGCAACACCGTCCACCACCACCACCACCACCACCAAAGGCCCAATTTTTCTGCACGGTTCAACAGGTGCATGCAAGTACAAATCTTGATCTATTAACTCACAGCAGGGCCCATTCCTGTGCCCACCAGTCTTGTGGCTACACCAACATCTAATAGGGCAAATTTCTGCAGAGTATATACGGCAGGCCCCTACTTTCAAACATCCAACTTACAAACGACTCCTACTTGCAAACGGAAAGAGAAAACAGGAAGTGAGAGGAAATCTACCCCTAGGAAGGAAAATTCTATCCTGTTAGATTTAATTTGGGAAAAAGGTATCTCCTCTCTACTGATGCTTTATCACCAATCCTTGTTTCAATTAAAACCCCACTTTTCCAAAAACATTTGTCATTGGGACGGAAAGTGAGGTGACATGTTCTGAACAGATGTGCAAAGACAGCAAATGTTACAGGGGTTATAACCCCTCCCTATGTTCTCCAAAAAGCTTAAAAATAGATTTTTTTGGGATGGAGCTACACTTCATAATGTACCTGTTCAGATTCTACTTAAGAACAAACCTACAGTCCGTGTCTTGTTTGCACCACCTATATACTGCTGTTCAGAGTATATAGGGTTGTAGGTATAGGGTTTTATTTTGGGTGCGGGGTCCCCCTTAATATCCATACAAGACCCAAAGGGGCTGGGGTGGGGGGGGGGGGGGGTGATGGGGTAGCCATGCCATTTTTCTCAAGGATTTTCAGCCATATGGCGGCCAGGACAAGACATGACATTAAAGCCGCAAGTGGTTTTAAATGGCTTCTTTTTTTCCTTTACAAATGTCATTTTGTGCAAGGACAGTTCTAAACACGGGAAACACATGCCACTTCACAGGCACCCCCCAGGTACCATATTTAAAGGAAAATTTCACTTATTTTTTTTCACTTTATGCATCATTAAAATGACTGCTCCCGAAAAAAACATTAGTTTTTAAAAGTTCTTTTTGCATTGATATATGTCCCCTGGGGCAGGACCCGGGACCCCAAACCTGTTTTATGACATTAACATGCATATTGGCCGTTGTAATTAGCAATTTTGATTTCGAACGTTCGCGTCCATTATAACGAATAGGGTTCGAAAATTTGCGCGAACTTTTGGTCCGTTCGAAGGTTCTGGTGCGAACCGAACCCGGGGGTGTTCGGCTCATCCCTAATCAGTGGCAGAGTGATCCCTTCCCAGACCCAGTGCTATGCAGAGGCACTAGATTTTAAAAGCACTGGGACCGTAATCCAGATTTCCCACCCGGGATGGATTTACGATTATATTTACCCTCTGACCAACAAGTACCCCTCTTGATAACACATTGTGTTGATGCTAATAAGCTAAAATCCTTTGCATCTCTGATGCAAGATTTAAGCCCCCACAATAATTTTTCATACTGGACTTATCGCCAAATACATAACTACATTCACACCTCTCCGGCCAACAGCTACTTAGACACGCCACCCGCTTTGAACAGGTCTGCCTCTCCAGAACCCCGGTGGCCAGGTCTACCTCTTTGATGTACTCTTGGCTTCAGGGGAACAGAGGTGGGGAGACCCATGGAGCACGAGCATAGTGGGAAAAAGCTCTTGAAGCAAACTTTACAGATAAACAATGGCGACAAGCTTCAATTTTCGCACACAAATGTTTCATTGGTACAAGATTGCAAGAAATGTCTCATAAGCTATTAACGCATTGGTACGCCACTCTGGTTAAGGTCAAAAAATGGTACCCACTGTGCTCGGACTCTTGTTGGAGATGTGAGCAAGCTCAGGGCACATTATTACACATCTGGTGGGACTGTCCCCTACTGAGGCCCTTTTGGCATGAGGTATGTGAACTGACTAAACTCATCACAGACACAAAAATCCCCCTCACACCCATTGCTAGGGAATCCTTTGAGAAATTTCACGAACTATGGTCTCCCTGGGTGGCGTTCAGGTATTCTGACCAATACTTACAACTTGATACTGGTTAAAACCATTACTGTAACTAGGATCACTACTCTTTACCACCTCTAGTAGTTTGGAACACTGATTGTAAGTCCACAACAGTGGAAGACTGATGTTATTGTTTCTTGTATGGGCACTAGGGATCACTCCGCCACTGTTATGAGTGCACTAACCCAGCCCCTGCCAGGACTCACTGAAGATCATTGGCTTATGCGGCTGAACTGCGATATCCCTAAATAAAAGAGTTCCCAGACCTTTTTTGTGTATGGGCACTAATGATTTTCATATTCACTCTATGGCCAAATCTGTCTTTAGAT
This sequence comes from Lithobates sylvaticus, assembly GCA_028564925.1. Classification (NCBI taxonomy): domain Eukaryota; kingdom Metazoa; phylum Chordata; class Amphibia; order Anura; family Ranidae; genus Lithobates; species Lithobates sylvaticus. Next base: position 171,153,755 of record CM053028.1, read on the forward strand.
TTTTCTACCAAGGACCTTTATCAATGACCCCCCCCCCCCTCCCTTTTTTTTTTTTCCTTCCCATTCCCCCCTTATGTATATATAGCTCATCGTTCTGGCCTAGGGACCAGAAAAGCCAACAAGTATAAAGTATTGGGTGGCTTATCTTGCTATGATCCAAGGCCTGGGTTCGGCTAGAGACTAGCTACCATTTCACTCTATATGCTTATGTTTCCTTTTATTGTTTTATTTTACTTTTTTGTTTTGAAAGCTCATGACTGTTCATGCTCAATATGCCGATTTATTGTACTTATGTTCACTTTGAGCTCTGTAAACCATCTTTTCCTTGGGACATGTGTAGCCTCTGCACTTGCCAGCTGCACTATGGAGGATGGAGAAGCTTGCAGCTCAGCCCTTGGAGGAAGGAATTTGTCTCTCTCTCTGCATTAAAGCCACACCCACCCCTCCTCCTAGTCACCACCAGGCATACAGGAGCTATGTGTGCTTCTATGGAGTTGCTGTGGGCTGAGCCAGGATTAGGACAAGAGGAGAGTTTCCTGTCCCTGCCCCAGAGGAGGAAGGATTACTTCTGAAAATGCAGGTAGGCTGCACCCACCCCCTCACCATCCCCTGCCTGGCCCTGATTCTTATTATGGAGCTGCTGTCTGCTGAGGGGGGAGGGACAGTGACTCCAGTCCTTATCAATTGAGGAAGGATAAGAATTGTGACTCCAGTCCTTATCAGTGGAGGAAGGATAAGAATTGTGACTCCAGTCCTTATCAGTGGAGGAAGGATAAGAATTGTGACTCCAGTCCTTATCAATGGAGGAAGGATAAGAATTGTGACTCCAGTCCTTATCAATGGAGGAAGGATAAGAATTGTGACTCCAGTCCTTATCAATGGAGGAAGGATAAGAATTGTGACTCCAGTCCTTATCAATGGAGGAAGGATAAGAATTGTGACTCCAGTCCTTATCAATGGAGGAAGGATAAGAATTGTGACTCTAGTCCTTATCAATGGAGGAAGGATAAGAATTGTGACTCCAGTCCTTATCAATGGAGGAAGGATAAGAATTGTGACTCCAGTCCTTATCAATGGAGGAAGGATAAGAATTGTGACTTTAGTCCTTATCAATGGAGGAAGGATAAGAATTGTGACTCCAGTCCTTCTCTATAGTTGTGGCAGGCATTGATCTGAATAAGAGGAATCCTGTGATCTAGGCACACTAATGGGCTATTCTCCTGCTCTGGGCACACTTAGGTAGGTAGACTGCACCCACCCCCTCACCATCCCCTGCCTGGCCCTGATTCTTATTATGGAGCTGCTGTCTGCTGAGGGGGGAGGGACAGTGACTCCAGTCCTTATCAATGGAGGAAGGATACGAATTGTGACTCCAGTCCTCCTCTATAGTTGTGGCAGGCATTGATCTGAATAAGAGGAATCCTGTGATCTAGGCACACAAGGGGTTATTCTCCTGCTCTGGGCACACTTAGGGGGCACTCTCCTGCTCTGGGCACACTAAGGGGGCACTCTTCTGCTCTGGACACACTAAGGGGGCACTCTTCTGCTCTGGACACACTAAGGGGGCACTCTTCTGCTCTGGGCACACTAAGGAGTTCTTCTCCTGCTCTGGGCACACTAAGGGGGCACTGGTCTGCTCTGGGCACACTAAGGAGTTATTCTCCTGCTCTGGGCACACTAAGGGGGCACACTCCTGCTCTGGGCACACTTAAGGGGCACACTCCTGCTCTGGGCACTCTTAGGGGGTACTCTTCTCCTCTGGGCACATTTAGGGGGCACTCTTCTGCTCTGGGCACACTAAGGGGGCACTCTTCTGTTCTGGGCACACTAATGGGCTATTCTCCTGCTCTGAGCACACTAAGGGGGCACTCTTTTGCTCTGGGCACACTGAGGAGTTATTCTCCTGCTCTGGGCACACTAAGGGGGTACTCTTCTCCTCTGGGCACACTAAGGGAGCACTCTTCTGCTTTGGGCACACTAAGGGAGCAGTCTTCTGCTCTGGGCACACTAAGGGGTTATTATCCTGCTCTGGGCACACTTAGTGGGCACTCTTCTGCTCTGGGCACACTAAGGGGTTATTCTCCTGCTCTGGGCACAATAACAGGGCACTCTTTTGCTCTGGGAAAACTAATGAGGGAGTCTTTTGCTCTGAGCACACTAAGGGGGTACTCTTTTGCTCTGGGCACACTAAGGGGGTACTTGTCTGTTCTGGGCACACTAAGGGGGTACTTGTCTGCTCTGGGCACACTAAGGGAGCACTCTTCTGCTCTGGGCACACTAAGGGGCTATTCTCCTGCTCTGGGCACACTAAGGGGTTATTCTTCTGCTCTGGGCACACTTATGGGGCACTCTTCTGCTCTTGGCACACTAAGGGGTTATTCTCCTGCTCTGGGCACACTAACAGGGCACTCTTTTGCTCTGGGAAAACTAATGAGGGAGTCTTTTGCTCTGGGCACACTAAGGGGGTACTATTTTGCTCTGGGCACACTAAGGGGGTACTTGTCTGCTCTAGGCACACTAAGGGGGTACTCTTCTGCTCTGGGCACACTAAGGGGGCACTCTTTTGCTCTGGACACATTAAGGGGTTATTCTCCTGCTCTGGGCACACTTAGGGGGCACTCTTCTGCTCTGGGCACACTAAGGGGTTATTCTCCTGCTCTGGGCACACTAACAGGGCACTCTTTTGCTCTGGGAAAACTAAGGGGGTACTCTTTTTCTCTGGGCACACTAAGGGGGTACTCTTTTGCTCTATAAAATTCAAATGTACAGTAATTAGCCAAAAAGTTCTGTATATATATATATATATATATATATATATATATATATATATATATATATATATATATTCATAATCATTAAAGTATGTTGTTACTTTAATGATTATGAAATAATGGTATATATATATATATATATATATATATATGGAACTTTTTGGCTAATTACTGTACATTTGAATTTTATAGATAGTTCTTCCCTGCAAATTACCCCTTATGAAGGAGAATGTTATATCTCCGAAACGTTGTTGGGTACAGGAAACTGTACTCTGTCTAGGTTCACTTTCTTTGTCTATATTATGATGCATCCGTGTTCTTGTATATTATGACTTTTTTCTATGTATTTCTATATTATGAATAATACAATTTTATAAAATATATGTCTTTTGGTTACATGTGTCTTGGTAGGGCCATGAAAGTCCCACTCCTAGGGGGTCTTTATTGTTATTTCAATTTTGGGATGCGGCACACCTAGTTTTCAACAATCCATATCAGAATCCTATTTCATGGGCACACTAATGCCGCGTACACACGTGCGGACTTTTGCCGGCGGACCTAGTCCAGCGGACAATCCCGCGGGACTTTCCAGCGGGGTCCGCTGGACTTTCCGAGCGTGTGGACTTGCCCACACACGCACGGACTTCTCCAGCGGATAATCCGCCGGCCAAAAGTCCGCGGGACTTTTGAAAATGAACGGACTTGCCCACACACGGAGCAGTCCGTTCATTTCGAACGTAACTTCAGGTTACGTAGCTAGCGTAGGCAGTAAATGCCGCCGCGCTAGCTCCGCAAGCTGGCATGGATTTAAAGGGAATCCCCACGCCGAAAAAACGGCGTGGGGGTTCCCCCCAAATCCATGTCAGACCCTCATCCGAGCACGCAGCCTGGCAGGCCAGGAAAGGGGTGGGGACGAACGAGCGCCCCCCCTCCTGAGCCGTACCAGGCCGCGTGCCCTCAACATGGGGGGTGCTCTGGGGAAAGGGGGGCCGTGCGGCCCCCCCACCCCAAAGCACCTTGTCCCCATGTTGATGAGGACAAGGGCCTCTTCCCGACAACCCTGGCCGTTGGTTGTCGGGGTCTGCGGGCGGGGGGCTTATCGGAATCTGGGAGCTCTGCGCTCGGACTTATATAGGGACATGGGGGACAGGGTCACATGCACATGTCACATGGTGACCCCGCCCCCTTGTGTTGTCACAGTCCCGGAGGATGCTGGGACTGTGACATCGCAAGGGGGCGGGGTCACCATGTGACATGAACATGTGACCCTGTCCCCCATGTCCCTATATAAGTCCGAGCGCAGAGCGGCACAGGCATTCCGGGCAGAGAGAGCGTCGGGTCAACATCGGAAGAAGAAGAAGAACAAGAAGGACAAGAAGAAGGACAAGAAGAAGAAGGCGCCGGCGGCGCGGAAGACGACGACCGCCGCAAGAACAGAAGAGACCCCCGGAAGACCCCCGAAGGCGGATCGAGACCCCCAGACGACGGCGGCGACGACGAAGAAGGTAGCCGGACTCCTCCCCTCGTGAAAGAGCTAGGTAAAAGAGCAGAAGAGAGCGGAGGAGTCCGGCGAGAAGACCCCCAAGACGGAAGAAGACCCCGAAGGCGGATCGAGACCCCAGACGGCGGCGACGACGAAGAAGGTAGCCGGACTTCCCCCGCTCGGTAAAAGAGCTTGGTAAATGGCGGGGGAGTCCGGCGAGAAGACCCCCAAGACGGAAGAAGACCCCCGGAGCAGTGCAATAAACTATTTTTTCAAAAGTGTGGGTGTTTTTTTTTACTTTACATTTTACACCTTAGGTGAATGGGTAGGGGTACATCGTACCCCATACTCATTCACATAGGGTGGGGGGCCGGGATCTGGGGGCCCCCTTATTAAAGGGGGTTCCCAGATTCCGATAAGCCCCCGCCCGCAGACCCCGACAACCAACGGCCAGGGTTGTCGGGAAGAGGCCCTTGTCCTCATCAACATGGGGACAAGGTGCTTTGGGGTGGGGGGGCCGCACGGCCCCCCTTTCCCCAGGGCACCCCCCATGTTGAGGGCACGCGGCCTGATACGGCTCAGGAGGGGGGGGCGCTCGTTCGTCCCCACCCCTTTCCTGGCCTGCCAGGCTGCGTGCTCGGATGAGGGTCTGACATGGATTTGGGGGGAACCCCCACGCCGTTTTTTCGGCGTGGGGAGTCCCTTTAAATCCATGCCAGGTCACGGAGCTAGCGCGGCGGCAGTAACTGCCTACGCTAGCTACGTAACCTGAAGTCACGTGCTAAATGAACGGACTTGCCGATGAGCGGCAAGTCCCTTCATTTCAAAAGTCCCGCGGACTTGCCCACTAACGGCGGGATTGTCCGCTGGCCTTCCAAGTCCAGCGGATAATTTGAAAACAAAACTTCAAACTTTAGTCCGCCGTACTTTGGCGCCAAAAGTCCGCCGGCGCCCACACACGAGGGGATTATCCGCTGGACTTCAGTCCAGAGGATAATCCCGCGGGATTGTCCCTTCGTGTGTACGCGGCATAAGGGGCACTCTTCTGTTCTGGACACACTAAGGGGGTTTTCTCCTGCTCTGGGCACACTAAGAGGGCACTCATCTGCTCTGCACACTAAGGGGGCACTCATCTGCTCTGGGCACACTAGGGGGGCACTCATCTGCTCTGGGCACACTAGGGGGTTATTCTCCTGCTCCAAGCACACTAAGGGGTTATTATCCTGCTTTGAGCACACTAAGGGGGCACTCATCTGCTCTGGGCACACTGAGAGGGAACTATTCTGCTCTGGGCACACTGAGGGCACACTCTTCTGCTCTGTGTAGTTTGAGGGGGCAATCTTCTGCTCTAGGCAGTTTGAGGGGGTACTGTTCTGCCTTGGGCAGTTTGAGGGGGCACACTCCTGCTCTGGGCTCTCTGAGGAGGCACACTCCTGCTCTGGGCTCTCTGAGAGGGCACTCCTAATTTGGGGAGTCTAAGGGGTCACTGCTGCTCTGGGCATTGTAAAAGGTCACTCTTGCTCTGGACACTCTCTCGTGGGTCACTCCTGCTCTGGTCTCTCTGGGGCATTCTCCTGCTCTAAGTACTCTCAGGGGGAAGGCTGGTCTATATGGGCATTGATCTGGGGGGACACTCCTGCTCTGAGCACTCTGAGGGGGCATTCCTAATTAGGTCACTCTAAGGAGTCACTGCTGATTTGGGCACACCTAATTTTGGCACATTTAAGGGGGAAGCCTGTTTTTTAGGGCCACTGATATAAGGGGTCACTCCTAATCTGGGTACCCTAAAGGGGAACTACTAATTTTGTCACTTTAAGGGGAAGCCTGGTCTATATGGGCACTAATCAAAGGGATCACTCCTTCTGTGGGAACTCTGAGGGGACACTCCTGTGTTGGGCACTTTAAGTGGGCATTCTCCTGCTCTGGGCACTCTGAGGGGACACTTTTTTGGCTCTGGGCACACTGAGGGGGGCACTCCTGCTCTGGGCATTCTAAGGAGAAACTCTGATCTATATGGGCAGTGTGATCTAAAGGGTCACTTATGCTCTGGGCTCTCCTAATCTGGGCACTCTAAGGGGTCAATCCTGATCTTGCCACTCTTAAGGGGTCATCCCTAATCTGGGCAATATAAAGGGTCATTCCTGACCCCCTCCCCTAGTTATTTGCTGCTCACTGCCCACCCACTGAATTCTGCTCACTATCCACCCACTGAATTCTGCTCACTGACCCCCCCCCCACTGTATGCATTGCACAGGGGGCACACTGGCCACCATTCTGGTGACCACACACACAGTGCTGACCTCTTCCATGTATATTCTCTGTTGTATGTTTCACAATGAAAGGGGCCCACTGACTATTATAATCCTGAAGGTTAATTATTGTACAGTTCTGGGGGTTAATTATTGCGTAGTTCTGGTAGTTAATAGTGCACATTCCTGCAGCCTATTACTGTGCTGTGGTTCATTATTGTGCCATGCTTGGATTTAATTGTTCTGTCATGCTTGCAATTATTGTGCAATGCTGGAGGTTTATTATTGTGCCATGCTTGCTGTTCATTATTGTGCCATGCTGGTAATTAATTGTTCCATGCTAAGGGGTTAATTTGTGTGCCATGCTTGTGGTTTAATATTGGGCCATGCTTGTGGTTTAATATTGTGCCATGCTTTGTGGTTCATTATTGTGCCATGCTTTGTGGTTCATTATTGTGCCATGCTTGTGCTGCACTGGGGGATTATTTTTGTTCTGAGCCAAGGGTTAGTTGTTATGCTGTGCTGGGTGTTATGGCTGGCCCTGACATGTACTGGGGAATATATGGCCCTTATACTTGCTGGGAGCTAATGCTGAACCTGACACTTGCTGGGGATTATTATTGCTAGTCCCATTTGGGCTTGTTTTACTCAAACAATCAATTCTGTGTGCCCCAAGGCCCTATTTTTGTCTATATAAAGGGAAAAGACTGTGAAGAAACACCCACTTTTCAGTCACGCTTACCTTTGACGACTTTTGGCCATGCCACGGGAACGCAGTGCCACTTTTGGCCACGGGATTGCGGTGCACTGAGGGCGCCAAATGAGCCCCCCCCCCCACTTTTTCTCCCAGCACCCACACAGCACCCCCAAAAATAATTGTCTGGAGCCGCCCTTGGAGGAAGCCTCTTCATCCATATGTTCACCAAAATAATGTTTCCTTAAGGTTAATGAGCGGACAAATTTGTTAACATCCAATATTGTACCAAAAAAATGTGTCTGGTTGAACAAAAATTGTGTCTGGTTGAACAAAAATTGAGTCCTTTCGACAGTAGAGATACTTCTGCCTCATTCAAAGTCCGTTGGGAAAAATTGAGGACATTGGTGGTTACTGTTGGGAGTGACGCTGGAGCTGATATCAGCTTCGGTTGACACCGAAGCATTCCAGTTTAAAGTCTGTGAATTCACAGCAAGATTACTGCCGCTTGGCTGACCGGTGGTCTCAGGTGAGGAATCGGATGCAGTGACTGCTAAGGTGTCATTGGCAGATTTATTTTCAAGATCTGAGAAACTGACCCGTTTCTTGGTTGAATTATTACACGGACGACCAGAGAAAAAGGGTTTCTTCCAGGTGTAGACGTTATTACTCATATAATCAATACGATCTCTTGTCATCTTATCTTTTTTCCCGGCGATGACATCTCTCTCCAGCTTATTCAGTTTACTATTCACACAGTTATCCAACTCAGAGAACATACTGTGGCTTTGTAGTCCTGATCATTTGCAGACTCTAACAGGTTTTCTTCTAATGCCGCGTACACACGGTCGGAATTCTCGTCGGAAAAAACTCTGACGGTTTTTCCAACGGAATTCCGCTCAAGCTGTGTTGCCTACACACGATCACACCAAATTCCGACGGTCAATAACACAGCGGCATAAAACACGTTCAACAGCACTATAAAAGGGACGTTTAATGCTTCCGAGCATGCGTCGAATTGTTTCCGAGCATGCGTCGGAATTTTGCGTGTCGGAATTGCATACACACGATCGGAAAATCCGATAGAAAGGTTTTCCGTCGGAAAAATTGAGAACAGGTTCTCAATTCGAAGTCCGTCGGAAATTCCGACAGAAAAAGACCGTTGGGCATACACACGGTCGGAAAATCCGATGAAAAGCTCCCATCGGACTGTTTCCATCGGAAATTCCGACCGTGTGTACGCCACATAAGACTGCCCTGCCCTGCCGGGGCTGCGGGGGGAAGGAAAAGCCAAGGACAGACTCAAGCCACAACACACACCTCACAGATACCATCAGTGGAAGGGGGTGAGTCAGGTGGGCAGCTCCAGGCCCAGGAAGTGGAGGATACCCCGTCATCGAGGAGAGGGCTCGATAAGGTAGAGGGGTCTGACCCAACATTGAAGGAAGTATTGGAGGCTATTAATTCTTGCAGAGCATCCCTGAACGAGATGAACTGTCAGCTGAAAACAATTCATGAGGAACTTTCTTCTATCAGAAATGAGTTACAAAAAGTCCAGGAGAGGACTACAATCCTTGAGGATAGGCTAAGTTTAGTGGAGGACGACTTGGCACCTTTAAAACGAGAAATTAGTGAACTTAAAGATTTCCTGAACAAACAAGCAAATAAAATGGATGAGATCGAGAATAGGATGAGACGGAAAAACATTCGTATAAAAGGTCTCCCAGAGCATTCTGAGGGTTCAGACCCTGCCGCTTTCTTAGAAAAGTGGCTTAGTGAGATTTTTGGTCAGGATTCTTTTTCATCGTTTCTTGCAGTGGAGAGAGCCCATAGGGTCCCCTCTAGACTTTCTAACCCCGGGGCCCCTCCAAGACCTTTTTTGGCAAAATTATTATTTTTTAAAGATAAAGTAACGATAGTTCGGAAAGCAAGGGAAATGGGTAATATTCTCTATAATGGCACGAGGGTATCCATTTACCCTGATTACTCGCCAGATCTCCAAAAAAAGAGAGCTAAATTCGGGGAGGTGAAACGTAAACTACGCCAAGTTAACATTACATATGCCCTGCTCTACCCTGCAAAACTGAGAGTGGCGGCTCCCGAGGGGACTTTATTCTTCGATTCCCCAGAAGGGGTGGAGGACTGGATAAAAAAAATGTAAAGAACGACTCTCAGATGATGTGGACTAACTTGGGGTGCTGACAGCGTTATTAGGGGGGTGGGCGGTAATTATACTTTGTACTGAGTTTTGGGGGGGGGAGCGGGCGGCGACACACTGGGGTTTTTTTTTTTTCTCTTTCTTGCCGTGTTGTCGCCTCTCTCTCCCCCCTTCCTTTTCTCTTCTTTTTTTTTGGGGGGGGGGGGGGGGGTGATGGGGACGCTTTGTAGGGAGGGAGGAGGGCAAAGGGTATTGTATTCCCAGATTATGGGGGTGCAACAGGATGTTCTCTTTGAGTCTATGTTTAGCTTGTTTTTGTGGGACGGGTTCTATGAGTTGATGTTTTGTTTGATTTTTGTGGGGAATGTTTTATTTGCTTGGGGGGAGGGGGAAGAATGGTCTGTTGGGGTGAAAGGGAGGGTTAGGGATGGGGATGACTTATTGGTATGGACACTAAGTTGTTTTTTCAAAAGGTGTGTATGGTTAGGTCACAGTAGAAGGCCCCCGGCCAAACCCAGGGTGGTAATGATAGACGGATGTAAGAAGAGTGTTAGATTTGATGGATGGGAATGTATGGGTGGGGGGGAGAGGTATAATAAGGTCGTATGGTGTATGGACGAGTGGGAAAACTACTTTCTGGTAATTAATCACGTTTACATAATATGTTTGATTAGCAAAACTTCACAAGTACTAATTAGAATAAAAAAAAAAAAAAATGGTATGTCATAATGAGCAAGGGATTAATGAATAATGCTCTCGTAGAATTTATAGAAACTCACAGTCACTAATGATTAATGATGCACAGGTTAGTAGGAAGAAGGTCACTATTTGTTCATGGAATATTAGGGGATTGGGTGTTATGGGGAAAAAAGCTGCAGCACTGTCTATGATTAGATCCTATGGGGCTTCCATCCTTTGCCTCCAGGAGACCCATCTCACTAATGTTTCCATACCTAGGTTAGGGTGGAGAGAGTTTGCTACACAGTTTCACTCGGTCCATTCATCCTTTTCTAGAGGAGTTAGTATTTTTATTAATTCAGGGCTTACATTTAACTGTATTCAAAGTAAGATTGACAATCAGGGACGGTACATTTTCCTACACTGCAAGATTGAAAATAAAGTTGTTCTGCTGGCTAATGTGTATATCCCCCTGCCTTTCGATATCGAGGTTTTACTCGATTTGCTGGAGTTTGCGTTGGATAGGCCAGGTCTCCCGCTATTGGTTACTGGAGACTTTAACATGGTCCTCTACCCGACAATAGACAGACTTCCCCAGGGGGTCCAGCGGGGAGGGTTTGTGGATAGCCGTCTGCCGTGTTTTTTGGATGAATTGGGCTTGAAAGACTTTTGGCGATTGAGGAACCCCGGGATCAGGTGCTACTCTTGTTTTTCTAGCACACACTCCACGTTGTCGAGGATCGATATGATGCTTGGTAATGATGAATCGATCACCATGGTAGACAATATTAGGTACATGCCAAGAGGTCTCTCCGACCACTCTCCAATGATAGCTTCATTGGACGTGGGGGTAAGAAGCACTTATCGGGAATGGAGAATTAATCCCTCCTGGTTGGAGCTTATGGGAGAGCCCCAGGAGGTTTTAACTGCATTGAGGGAATGCGTAGACTTGAATAAAGGATCGGCCCCTCAGGGGATAATTTGGGATACAGTCAAGGCCTTCCTCCGAGAGTACTAATTCAGCAGATCTCAAAAATAAAAAAACAGTCAAAGGAAGGGGAAGAAACGGCAGCGACTAAAGTATCATCTGCAGAAATAAAATATATAAATAATCCTACATCTGTAAATCTCAGGGCTTTGACAGAATCACAACAGGACTACCGCTCAATACTATTGGGGAAGGCAGAGCAAAAGTATATCTTTCAGATACAAGTGGCTTTTGGGGAGGGTGAAGGAATAAGTAGGATGCTTGCCCATCTAATTAGAACTAACTCACCATCATCAATGGTGTCGGCGATCTATACTGGTGTGGGTAGGACATCCACATATACGCCAGAGATCGCCAATACTTTTCGATTATACTATGAGAATTTATACCACTCTAAGCAGGAGGACATGATCGAGGAAATGGATAAATTCTTTCAGAGGGTTGCGGTCCCCTGTCTCTCTGAGGAGGACAGGGCTGCCCTCGACAGCCCTGTCAGCCTGGAGGAGATACAGCGGACCGTCCGAGAAATGGCAGGCCAGAAGTCCCCAGGTCCGGATGGCCTCCCCATCGAAATATATCGTCGCTATGGGGAGGTGCTTCTCCCCGAACTGCTGAAGGTATTTAATTCCTCGGCAGCGAAGGGAGAGCTCCCCTCCTGAATGATGGAGTCGGCCATAATAGTGATCTTTAAGGATAATAGGAACTCACTTTCCCCCTCCTCATATAGACCGATAGCATTACTGAATTCAGATATGAAGGTCTTAGCAAAGGTCTTGGCAGCTAGACTAAACAAAGTCATCCAGAAACTGGTTCATTCTGACCAATCGGGTTTCATCCCGGGAAGGTCTACCAGTACAAATATTAGACGGCTTTTTCTGAACCTTCAAATCCCTACGGAAGAAAGGGGCAGTAGGGCCGTCCTCTCTTTAGATGCTGCCAAGGCCTTTGATACCTTAGAGTGGAAGTACTTGTGGAGAACTTTAACAGAATTTCAGATTGGACCGACCTTTATTAACTGGGTGAGATTATTATATGGCTCCCCCGTGGCAAGAGTAAAGGTTAACAATGAATACTCTACCAGGTTTCGATTGCTGAGGGGGACGAGGCAGGGGTGCCTGCCCACTGTCCCCCCTCCTCTTCGCCCTCGCACTCGAACCCTTGGCTCTCTCTCTCAGATCATCTCATGAAATAAAAGGTTTCAAACGAGGTGATTTAGAAGAAAAAGTGATACTATATGCAGATGATCTCCTTTTATTACTCAACGATACACAGGACTCGCTACGTGAGACTATGTGCAGAATTAAAAACTTTGGACTTCTATCTGGACTGAGGATAAACTGGGAAAAATCAAACTTATTACCTATTGACCCACTGGATAGTCCCCTGCCTCAGGAGGCAGCGCAGCTCCAAGTAGTCCACCATATAAAGTATTTGGGTATTAATATCTCGAGAGATCCTAAACAATTTATTACTGATAACTTGGTGCCACTCCTAAATAAATTCAAAAGTAAAATCCAATCTTGGAAAAAACTCCCCCTGTCAGCTGCAGACCGCTGTAACTTAATTAAAATGGTACTTATGCCACAATTGTTATATGTACTCCATAATTCTCCAATATGGATCTATAAAAAATGGTTTAACAGGGTGGATACAATATTCAGAGAGTTAATTTGGAAAGGGGGTACATCTCGTATTGGCCTTAGTACTCTGCAACTCCCAAATAAAGTGGGAGGAGTCGCTCTCCCACATCCTTTTAGCTACTTTGTGGCGGCCCAGCTCCAACACTTGGGTGGATGCGAGGCCACGGAAGAAGGGCGAGAGTGGAAGATTCTCCTTTATAAAATGGCACATAACTCCCTGACTGAAGTGCTAGAGGCAGGGACTTTTGAGAAGGGCTCTCCCACGCAGGACCTAATGGCAAGAGTCTGGAGTTCGGCAAAAAAAATACTAGGCTATAGAGGATTTACAGAATACTCCCCTTTGTGGGAAAATAATAATCTATGCGAGGTACAAAAGATGGGGTTTGTTAGAGAATGGGAGAGACTGGGCTTAAAGTATATTGCCCAATTTTATCATGAGGGAAACATGAGAAGTTTCCAGGACCTAAGAGAACAATTTGCGCTTCCCAAGAAGTCTTTTTTTAGGTACTTGCAGGTAAGGCATGCCCTCTCTGTACAGTTCAAAGGGATGTCATTAGAATGGACCAATATGCCGACACTACAGTGCGTAGTTAAGGCCGAGATACGAAAGGGGCTGATATCCAAACTGTACTCACACATACATAAGGGGATCTGGGTAGGGCTTCAAAGTAGACCACATAAAGCAAAGTGGGAAAGAGATGTAGGAAGTCTATCTGTCACACAATGGGAAAGGATCCTTGAGCTTGCCCCATGGGTTTCTCTCTCCCCACCTCAGAAGATGTCACATCTTTTTTTATTATACAGAGCTTATTATACCCCAGTAAAAATGTTTAGGTTTGGACGTAGACAAGATGACACTTGCCCTAGATGTGGGAGACTGGGCGCAGATCTTATCCACATGTTCTGGAGATGTCCTAAACTATACCGCTATTGGAAAGAGGTGGTGAACAGGATTGCCCAGGTATTCAAAACCCACTTGGAACTGGATCCTATATTGTGTGTTCTGGGGGGGCTTGGGGGAGAGGGCAGGCCTGGAGAGGTTCAATTAGCGATTTTGCGATGCCTCTTTCAGGCCAGGAAACTTATTGCCCAGAGGTGGCAGTCTGTTGCTCCACCATCCTTTATCGAGTGGGAACAAAATATGGAGAGGGTGATTTGTAAGGAAAGAACAACATACATTAGACAAGGGAACCTGGTTAAATTTCATCAGATATGGAGACTCTGGAATGAGAGAGAGAGAGCAATATGAATATCTAAAATAACGTAAAGTATAGATATATCGGTGAAGTAGAAGAAAGAGAAATATATGGGAACATTGTACTAGAGTGAGAGCAAGGAGGTGGTCGTAGGGAGTAGTGGGGGAGAGAATGGTGGAGTAGTAAGGGTAGCGAGAGAGGAAAGACACTTATTATTAGACTAGCACTTTTTACTGATTTATGTGATTAAGATGTATGTGTATGTGTATATTATGTAATTGTGAAAAATGAAATAAAGATATAAAGTTAAAAAAAAAGACTGCCCTGCCAACTCTGACCAGCTTTACTGTTCCTGCTGATGAAAAGCATTCCCAAAACATGATGTTGCCACCACCATGTTTCACGGTGGGGATGGTGTGTTTAGGGAGATGTACGTTGTTAGTTTTCTGCCACACATACTGTAGCTTTTGCTTTTAGGCCAAAAAGCTCAATTTTGGTCTCATCTGACCAGAGCACCTTCTTTTCACGTTTGCTGTGTCTCCCACATGGCTTCTCGAGAACTGCAAACAGGACTTCTTATGGCTTTCAACAATGGTTTTCTTCTTGCCACTCTTCCATAAAGGCCACATTTGTGGAGGGTATGACTAATAGTTGTCCTGTGGACAGATTCTCCCACCTGAGGTGTGGATCTCTGCAGTTCCTCCAGAGTTACCATATGCTTCTCTGATTAATGCTTTCCTTGCCCGTGCTGTCCGTTTAGGTGAACGGCCATGTCTTGGTAGGTTTGTAGTTGTGCCAAACTCTTTCCATTTTCAGATGATGGATTGAACAGTGCTCTGTGAGATGTTCAAAGCTTGGGATATTTTTATATAACCTAATCCTGGTTTAAACTTCTCCAAGTTATCCCTGATCTGTTTGGTGTGTTCCTTGCCCTTTATGATGCGGTTTGTTCACTAAGGTTCTCTAACAAACTTCTGAGGGCGTCACAGAACAGCTGTATTTATACTAAGATTAAATTACAGACAGGTGGACTCTATTAACTAATTAGGTGACTTCTGAAGGCAATTGGTTCCACTAGATTTTAGTTAAGGTTATCAGAGTAAGGGCTCTTTCACACAGACGGACCGTATGTCCGTTTTTCATCCTTCCGTTTTCGGATGCAAAACGGACATACATGTATCCCTATGGGATAGCGGGTGTCAGCGGATGAACATCCGCTGACACCCGATCTCGTCTGTGCCCGCTATGGTCCGTTTGTGCAGATGGAGGAAAACCCTATTTTTCCATCCGTCTGCAGAGCGGATCGGATGACGACGGACTCTATGGTCCGTCGTCACCCAATCTACCATAGGGGAGAGCGGCACTGTGACAGGTCCGTCCCTGCACAGTGTGCAGAGACGGACCTGTCATCTTCCTGCTCAGCGGAGATCGCTCCGGCGATCCCCGCTGAGCAAGCGGATATCCACGGGGCGGATCTGCACTGATCTGCCCCATGTGAAAGAGCCCTAAGGCCCCTTTCACACTTGTGCGACTTCAAAGTCGCATGATTTTACCGCAATTTTTGCCGCTATTTCAAGGAATGCCTGTGTAAGTGGCATCAAAATCGTACCAAAGTAGTGCAGTTACTACTTTGAAGTCGGAACAACTTGAAGTTGTACTAATATGAATGGCTGTCATTGGAAATCATGGGGAACGACTTGTCATGCTACTTTGCAGTCCCAAATCGTGGGACAAGTCGTATAAGTGTGAAAGGGGCCTAAAGGGGGCTGAATACAAATGCGCCACACTTTTCACATATTCTTTGTAAAAAAATTTGAAAAACGTTTATCATTTTCCTTCCACTTCACAATTATGTGCCACTTTGTGTTGGTCTATCACATAAAATCCCAATAACATTTACGTTTTTTTGGTTGTAACATGATAAAATGTGGAAAATTTCAAGGGATATGGATGTTTATTCAAGGCACTGTACATTTTATTTTTACATAAACAAAAAAAAAATGCATATTTCCCCCTCCCCACAGCTAATCAGCTTGGCATTCCAAGCCATATGGTATCCCTATAGAAAAGGAGTGACAAATAAGCTGATACCAGCTTGCATGCCCGTGCTGATGGGTGCTTACATACAACCTACCTGCCACCCATGGGAGTCAATTAGGTGGTTATTCCCTTCCTTGTGAACTTGTATGTGTGGTAAGAAGTTTTAAGAAAATAAACACAACCGACCGTTTAAAAAAAAAAAAATCGAATTTTACTTATATTTGCAGATTCTGGTGATGTCCAAAGATTTCCCATGCGTCTTATCAAGTGCTGAATGAAGGACACGGGTCCCCAGTTCTCACTGCAGAAACTCATGTTTGAACACTGAGAAATTTCCCGGCACTGGCATGGCTTTAAGTGCACAGGAAGTTCTGAGGAAGGAATTTCCAATCACTTAACCCCTTGCCACCCTCTTCCTTCTAGGCAAAACCCATTAGGATAAGACACTGGTGTTTGGGAGGGAGTCCACTGTTTTTTGGGGGAACCCCTCTTAAAGCCCTACTAAATACAGAAGGGTATGGGTGCTGTTATCAGCATAGCAGGGTGGCTGCATTTTCTCTTTCTTGGTATGGTATGGACACACATGTCTGATATTACAGGTTCTGGGAAAGATAAAGTTCTAGTGTGACTGCTTCAGTTAAGATTTTTCCCTATTGAAGAATAGATGTCACCAAGTGTCAGGTAAAGCTATTTTCACTGGGCAAATTATTGTTCAATTTCCGCTAATTTGGTTGATACATAGGGTGAATGTTAGCCAAAGAGTTTGGGACAAATGTTGGCTCAATTGCCCATCAAATGTTTGATAAATATACCCCAATATCTTTCAAAAAATATACATTGTTATAAAGTTATATTCAGGTATATTATATTACTATCAACATTCCATACTTGCAGCAGTTTTGCTTGAGTAACCCTCTGATAGGATAGTATGCTAAAAATAGGTAACTAGAATAATACACTTTCTTTTCATTTTTAATCCACAAAAACATATTTCAAAAATATGATATACTATAATCTGTGATGCGTATTCACATTCTATAGCAGTTCATTTTTTACTTCTTACCTCCAACAGGGATCTACTGTCTACATGAGGCTTCTGTGGATTATAAAAGTGTCTGTGGGAGATGTGGGATGAGGCTAATAGAGGATGGTACTGGGTGCTTCGATCCTGCTTAAACTGCATCCTATTAGCATTGGTGCTTCTAGTGCTGTACAACCTGGTAGCCATGGCCTCTTGATTGCGAGGGAACTCCTTAAGAGATCGACTCAAAGGTTTGTTTTTCCCATGGATTCCTTCATGTCGGTAGCTACTGTTACTCACAGGGGAAATGCAACTTCTTGCCAAGGGCTGCTGAGAACGATCAGTTTTGTTGGATTCAAGTGTGAAGTTGATGGGCTTCAAAAAGCAAATATCAAGACTAGATTCAGATGAACCTGCAGAACATGACTCAAAGAGAGGTCTGTTATGAAATGTCTCTTCTTCATATGGAGTGGACACACCTATAATCTCATCACCATACTCAAATTGCTCATAGTTGGTTGCAAAAGTACCATCAGGTAGAATGTTTGATGAAGTTCTTATGGATCTTTCTATATCAAGCACTGAAGGATTACTTTCATATTCCATCTCTGGAATAGATTGTAGTGGGGCCACTAGTGAACTAACTTCTTGGTCTGCTCTGCTGAAGGAAGCTGGAACTGATAGGTTCTCTGACCTGTCATGTTTCTTTCCTTCAGCTTCCCATTCTGATGTCTTTAATGGCTGTATAGCTTCTACTGGAGTTTGTCTGCTCTTTTTCACATGTGGAACCAGATGCCTTGAAAATAATTTATAGGAAAGAACATGGTTAATCCATTAACTGTACTTATGCTTACTTACAGAGACTATTTAATATGCAACCCCAGCCAAAACTTGTTTTTCTAGCTTTAGATAGAATGGGGTTCCTTTTAATGTCTTTTGTTCCACTGGGGAGATTTCTGCTCACTTCCTGTCCTGGAGATAGTGTTATCACTATACGGTATGAGATAAATATAGGATTCTTAAACCGGTAATATGGAATGGAAGTTGTTTTTATCCCTATTCGAAACTAAAACAAAAAAAGTTTTGCTTGGAGTTCCACTTTAAGAGAATACAGTCAACTCCCTAGGGACTACATAAAAAGTTACAAGTGCTTAGGAAACTGACAGAAAAAAAAAATATATTAGGCAGGCCAACAAACTTTATTTAGCAATTAAATCTAGCTATATACACTTTTTGTACAGTTTAAAGAAAATGCATAGCTAGCATTGCTAGTACGAAGTAAAAGGGTCATCTTTTGGTTAATATGAGTTAAAAAAAAAATTGTAGACTCCTACAGAAAAGTATCCTTGCTTCTTAGGTCTGACATACAAAGAAGTGTCACTTTTCTATTAAACCAAAAGAACCTATTTGATTATGTGACCTCAAGCTTTGCAAAATGTTCCCAAATAGCCGTGCCAGGGTGGATTCCTGTGCAATTGAGGGACTTTTTTACCATGTAGCATTCAAGTTTTGTTTATCCAAAGTTTATTACTGACTGTTAAGAAATACTCTAGGATGGCGTTGTGGATGTTTTAAAGCTTTGTACATATTTATGACAATGCTAGACATTTTGCTGCACAGCAGTGGTGGAACTTTCACGGTCGCAGCAGTCGCACTTGCGACTGGACCCTGATTTTTTGTCGCTGGGGGGGGGGGGCAAGACTCGGTATCTCCCCCTGCACCTCTCGCTGTCAGTTTAGTATGCAGTGAGGGGAGGTGGGAGGGGGCGATTGGCAGCTCTATGGTGCCCGCAGGCCGTGGGATCTCCCTGGGGCTATGTATCCGCTTCACTCTTCAGTGTACAAGTGAGTCGCTCTGCTTGCACACTCTTGCTGATACATGCTTGGGTCAGAGGCCCCTCCCCTCTCCACTGTATACACTCGGGAAGAGAACTACAAGCCCCAGGGAGATCCTGCGGTCCTAGGGCACCATAGAGCTGTCGGTCGCCCCCTCCCACCTCCCCCCAGGTGGGGGGTACAGAGATGTGCTGGGGGTCAGAGGTGCACAGCGGAGACCAGCCAGGTACACGCAGAACCTCTGGAAGGGGGGCGGCTTTCTGGGGAAGCTGATGTAAGGAGGGACTCTCTGGGGACCCTGATGTAATAAGGGGGACTCTCTGGGGACCCTGATGTAAGGAGGGTCTCTCTGGGGACCCTGATCTAGTAAGGGTGGCTCTCTGAGGACCCTGATGTAAAGAGGGGCTTTTGGGGGACCCTGATGTAAGGGGAGGGGGTCTCTCTGGGGACCCTGATGTAAGGAAGGGGCCCTCTGGGGACACTAATATAAGGGGGGCTCTCTGATGACACTGATGTAAGGGGGGCCTCTCTGGGGACACTGATGTAAGGGGGGCCTCTCTGGGGACCACTAATGTAAGGGGGCCCCTTCTGGGGACCACTAATGTAAGAAGGGGGCTCTCTGGGGGCACTGATGTAAGGGGAGGGGCTCTCTGGGGACACTGATGTAATAAGGGGGGCTCTCTGGGGACCCTAATGTAAGGAGCGGCTCTCTGGGGACCCTGATGTAATAAGGGGGGCTCTCTGGGGACCCTGATGTAATAAGGGGGGCTCTCTGGGGACCCTGATGTAAGAAGGTGCTTTCTGGGGATCCTGATGTAAGGGGAGGGGGTCTCTCTGGGGACCCTGATGTTGAGAGGCTCTCTGGGGACCCTGATGTAAGGAAGGGGCCCTCTGGGAACACTAATATAAGGGGGGCTCTCTGGGGACACTGATGTAAGGGGGGCTCTCTGGGGACATTAATGTAAGGGGGCTCTCTGGGGACACTGACATAAGGGGGGGCCTCTCTGGGGCCCCTTATGTAAGGGAGGCTCTCTGGGGACACTGATGTAAGGGGGGCTCTCTGGGGACACAATGTAATAGGGGGGCTCTCTTGGGACCCTGATGTAAGGGGGGGGGGGCTCTCTGGTGACACTAATGTAAGGGGGGCTCTCTGGGGACACTGATGTAGGGGGGCTCTCTGGGGACCCTAATAAGGGGAGGGGCTCTCTGGGGACATTGATGTAAGGGGGGGCTTTCTGGGGACACTGATGTAAGGGGAGGCTCTCTGGGGACCCAGATGTAAGGGGAAGCCCACTGGGGGCACTGATGTAAGGGGGCCCTCTGGGGACACTAAAGTAAGGAAGGGCTCTCTGGGGACACTAATGTAAGGGAGGGCTCTCTGGGGACTCTAATGTAAGGGGGGCGCTCTCTGGGGACACTGATGTAAGGAGGGGCTCTCTGGGGACACTGATGTAAGGAGGGGGCTCTCTGGGGACACTAATGTAAGGGGAGGCTCTCTGGGGGCACTGATGTAAGGGGGGCTCTCTGGGGGCACTGATGTAAGGGGGGCCCTCTGGGGACACTGATGTATGCGGGGCTCTCTGGGGACCCTAATAAGGGGGGGGGGCTCTCTGGGGACACTGATGTAAGGGGGGGGGGCTTTCTGGGGACACTGATGTAAGGGGAGGCTCTCTGGGGACCCAGATGTAGGGGGGAGCCCACTGGGGGCACTGATGTAAGGGGGCCCTCTGGGGACCCTAATAAGGGGAGGGGCTCTCTGGGGACATTGATGTAAGGGGGGGCTTTCTGGGGACACTGATGTAAGGGGAGGCTCTCTGGGGGACCCAGATGTAAGGGGGAGCCCACTGGGGGCACTGATGTAAGGGGGCCTTCTGGGGACACTAAAGTAAGGAACGGCTCTCTGGGGACACTAATGTAAGGGAGGGCTCTCTGGGGACTCTAATGTAAGGGGGGCGCTCTCTGGGGACACTGATGTAAGGAGGGGGCTCTCTGGGGACACTGATGTAAGGAGGGGGCTCTCTGGGGACACTAATGTAAGGGGAGGCTCTCTGGGGGCACTGATGTAAGGGGGGCTCTCTGGGGGCACTGATGTAAGGGGGGCCCTCTGGGGACACTGATGTATGCGGGGCTCTCTGGGGACCCTAATAAGGGGGGGGGCTCTCTGGGGACACTGATGTAAGGGGGGGGGGCTTTCTGGGGACACTGATGTAAGGGGAGGCTCTCTGGGGACCCAGATGTAGGGGGGAGCCCACTGGGGGCACTGATGTAAGGGGGCCCTCTGGGGACACTAAAGTAAGGAAGGGCTCTCTGGGGACACTAATGTAAGGGAGGGCTCTCTGGGGACTTTAATGTAAGGGGGGGCGCTCTCTGGGGACACTGATGTAAGGAGGAGGCTCTCTGGGGACACTGATGCAAGGGGGGCTCTCTGGGGACACTGATGTAAGGGGGGCTCTCTGGGGATACTAATGTAAGGGGGGGCTCTCTGGCGGCACTGATGTAAGGGGGGCCCTCTGGGGACACTAAAGTAAGGAAGGGCTCTCTGGGGACACTAAAGTAAGGAAGGGCTCTCTGGGGACACTAATGTAAGGGAGGGCTCTCTGGGGACACTAATGTAAGGGAGGGCTCTCTGGGGACACTAATGTAAGGGGGGCTCTCTGGGGACTCTAATGTAAGGGGGGCGCTCTCTGGGGACACTGATGTAAGGAGGGGGCTCTCTGGGGACACTGATGCAAGGGGGGCTCTCTGGGGACACTGATGTCGAGCATGTGTGCCACATATGGATGTGATCTCTTATAACCAAGTTGTGATTGTATGTTTACCATTATCATGATTTATTTCACAGCAAATACAACTCATAACTTTTTGTTTTAACTAATATTTATCTTTGTTTCATGAGTTTGCACTTTTAGATACATTTATGCCACGTACACACGGCCGGACTTTCCATCGGACTAAACTCTGTCGGCATTTCCGACGTAAAAATTTAAAACATGCTCTATATCCAAGTCCGTCGGAAATGCCGACAGAAAAAGTCAGATGGGGCATACACACGGTCGGAATATCCGATGTAAAGCTCCCATCTGACTTTTTCTGACGGAAAGTCTGACCGCGTGTACG
The DNA here is from genome assembly GCA_028564925.1 of Lithobates sylvaticus. Lineage (NCBI taxonomy): Eukaryota > Metazoa > Chordata > Amphibia > Anura > Ranidae > Lithobates > Lithobates sylvaticus. Next base: position 171,175,625 of record CM053028.1, read on the forward strand.
CAGCATTTTAGGTTATGTCTTTTGTGTAGCTAATAGGAAGCAATTTGTGTCCATTCATGCATTTAATAAACCATCTGAACCATTTTTCTCTATTTTTGAAAAGTAGCATTTGAACATAACTATTCAATAAGCTTCCTGGAATTGAGTATTATATTTCTTCAGGTAGCTTACATGACTGATGTGTTGGAGTCTGGTGCCGATGCATAAGTCTGTAGTGTCTCATTAGACTGGGCTGGATTTTCCTTAACATTTGTAGAATTAGTCAAACCATGTGGAACTTCTTGGCTTGTGGTAGTGCAGTGAGATGCCAGACCTTTGTACAGTTTAATCAGTGACGACCTATAAAAGCAGAGCAGCATTTAGTAAAATGTTGCAGGCAGCAATATTTCTAGAAAGGAATAGCAAAACTCTGCCTAAGCACTGTGACTACAACGTACTGGAGTCCTTGGTTTGATGCACACATGTCTTTATGCCTCCATGTGCTTTGATTTCCTCCAACAATAGAAAAAAACATACTGCTAAGCTATTTGTTGTGCAAAATGTGTTTATACACACACACACAATACATGCTGATATTTGGGACACATGAAAAAAGACAATAAAAGTGTGGTTATGCGTTCAAGCAAATGAATACTTCCAGAGGAGGCAAGGTTTTAATAACACTCTTTATAATAAAGCTCGAACTGATCCCATCAATAGAAAGGGCCTTCCCTTATTAAAGAAATAAAAAATAAAAAAATCTGTATATGTATACAACCTTCATTGGGTAAAGGGCGGGGGGATTCCAAATCTGACAGATATACAGTCCTTGCTGCATCTATTTACTACTAGGCTAAGCAAAAGGCACAGCCCAGAGGGGTTGGGGGCGGTTTGATGGAGGCCATTGGCCCCCCCCCCCTGCCCCCTTGGCTAGATTCTATGCTCTCCATGCCCTCCTCATCCCCACAATCCTCTTACTATTATATTGTTGCCCCCCCCCCCTCTCTGGCCCACTATAATCTCCCCATACCCAGGACTTCTTTTTCTTTGTGTATGTCTCTGGGGTGATTGTCCAGGATTTGGCGGTCATGCTGTACAGGTAGGGGTATAGCCACTAGATGGGGCTGTGACTTTTTTTTGTATAATCAGTATTTATTTTCAAAACAACATATAACAAGACATGCTCAACAATTTGTAGAGACATAAAACCAGCGACTACGCAGGGTCGTGTAGGTGACAATTATTAGTGAATAGGTTGACTATAATTGCAAGGCACCACTGTACATTGTCAGTCGGGCTGTAACAAAACACAAGTCAATTTATTTTAACCAATAATTGAGTTCCTTCATGTGGGGTGTCGCAGATGAGGCAGCTTAAGTTAGCACTGCTTGTCTTTCCGACGAGCTTCTGTTATCCCTCACTAATGTGCGCTGATGTGGTTGCACTGATGGGCACTGATGTGACGGCACTGATGAGGCTATACTGATGGGCAATGATGAGGCAGCACTGATGGGAACTGATGGGGAGTCACTAATGAGGCTGCACTGATATGTGGCACTGATGGGCATTGTCATGCTGTGACGGTCTGTGATTAGACACAGCTGATCACATGGTGAAGGGCCACTATGATTGGCCCTTTACCCCAATCTATGATCAGCTGTGTCCAAGAGGGGAGCGCAGGGGCGTGGCTCTGGGTAACAATAACACTTTGGTATTCCAGAGGGGTTGGCTCCTATGGATTCGACTCTGATGGCCTGTTTGAGCCTCTGGGCAGTGCCCTGACACAGAGCTTGCACTCCTTCAGATGTCACAAAGGTCCAGACTTCCAACTCTCTGACTGATCTGTAAGACCTCTGGGACAAAGCATCAGCGTCTCTGTTTCCTGCTCCGGGTCAATACTTTAGACTGAACTGAAATCCAGACAAGGCCGCCAGCCATTGATGCCCGGTGGCATCCAGTTACCCCCACTTGGGTCAGTTCTAACTACTAGAACGGACCCATGAAGGATTATTATCCGTCTTCACCAGGAAAGCAGCCCTGTCAATCTCCCAACTTGTCCACTTAAGCCCACGAGCCAGAAACTCTAGCTTGTGCACTGGATAGTTCTCATAGTTCATAGTTCACATAGGCTATGGGCCTAAGCCCACCATCCTGTTCCTGATACAAAACATCACCTACCCCCCCCCCCCTCGGCTGCCATCCACATGGAGTTCATACGGCTTGGCTGGGTCTGCATAGGCCAGTAGGCCAGTACTAATGCTTCTGTGAGGCTTCTCTTAAGGTGCTGAAAAGCTCTCTCTCATCGAGGGGTCCACTGCTCTTGCTTAGACTGCCTCGGCTTTCAAGCCCCATGTCTCTCCTGGCTTAACTTACAGCCTTTACCCCTCACCTCAGTCTGAAGCAACTCGATCAGTGGGCAGATAATCTTCGCAAAGTTCACCACAAACCTTAGATAATAGGAGCAGAGTCAAAGGAAAGATCTCAGCCCCATTACAGTCCTCGGTCGGGGCCAAGTAGTGATCACTTCTTGCTTCCTCGGGTCAGTAGCGATGCCTTTTTCAGAGGCGACATGCTTGAGGTAGGTGACAGAAGTTTGATAGAACTGGCAGTTTTCTAATGACAACTTCAACCCCTTCTCTGTATGAAGCCTCTCAAAGACTTTCACAAGCCTTGCTTCATGCACATCTAAAGTCCTCCTGAAGACAATAATCTCATCCAAGTACACCAAGACCTTGATCAAGTTCATGTTGCCAACAGTATTCTCCATCAATTACTGGAATGTGGCTGGGGCTCCCAACAATCACTGAGGCATCCTATTGAACTTGTAAAACCCCAATGGGCAAATAAATGCCATCTTCTCTTTATCGTCAGAGTGCATAGGGATCTGGTCCAACACACTAAACCACTTCACCCCGGACAGACACTGAAGGGCGTCTTTAATATGAGGGTGTCAGAAACCATGAAATCAGACCGAGACAGAAGTACAGTTAAATCACACTTGTTTAATAATAAAAGTAAAAAGAACAAACGTAGTCAAAACATAGCCAAAGTTCAGTAACCGGAATGGATCGTCAGCCAAGCCAGGAGTAAGGGATCAAAGTAGTGAAACAGCAAGCAGGGTCTGTTAAAGACTGCATAGCCAGTCTTTAAACAGGAATGCAGGAGATAGTTTCTTGTGATGTGAACGAGGCGAAGGCAGAGCTCCTTTGGACTGGACGGCTTAAGTAGGCAGGACTGACGAGCAGGATCAACAACAGCTGGGTGACTGTGGAGAGAGATGGGAGCTGGCAATTAGTCGACAGCTGAGCGGACAGCTTAGAGAAGGAAGGGCTGAGCCCAGCCCTGACAGCACCCCCTCCTCAATGACCCCTCCCCCTCGGAGGACCACCAGGCTTGAGGGGAAAACATCTATGGAAATCACGGAGGAGGACAGGGGCATGTACGTCAAAGGATGAGACCCAAGATCGTTACTCCGTACCATACCCTTTCCAAGGCACAAGGAGACATGAAATACATTCGAAATACGCATATTAGAAGGAAGGTCTAATGCGTAAGCCACTGGGTTAATCCTGCGACGAATACGGAAAGGCCCAATAAACCGAGGTGCGAACTTCAGTGAGGGAACACAAAGTTGGAGGTTGCGAGATGACAGCCAGGCCCAGTCCCCAACCTGGTAGGAAGGCGCAGCCAGCCGTCTGCAGTCAGCATGGAGTCTGTACCTATCATTAGCAAGATGCAAAGCCTCCTGGACTTGTGCCAAAGTGGAACGAAGACAACGAAGATGCTCCTCTAATGCAGGAATACTCTGCGGAACAAACAAGTCAGGCAACATGGAAGGTTGGAAACCATAATTTGCCATAAACAGGGACAATCGGGAAGCAGAATTTAAGGCACTGTTGTTGTGAGCAAACTCTGCCCAATGTAAAAGGTCTGACCAGTTGTTATGATGGTCAGAAATATAGCAACGTAGGAATTGCTCGAAGGACTGATTGGCTCGTTCTGCGGCCCCATTAGACTGAGGGTGATACACAGAGGAGAAAGCAAGTTGAATTCCCAACTATGTACACAAGGCTTGCCAGAACTGGGACACGAACTGACCCCTGTCTGAGACAATCACCTTGGGTAGCCCATGTAAGCGAAAGATCTCCCGAGCAAAAATGGAAGCCAGTTTCTTAGAAGTGGGCAACTTCTTAAGTGGAATGCAATCTTTGAGAACCAGTCAACCACCATAAGGATAACATTATTGCCTTGAGAGTTGGGTAAGTCTACAATGAAATCCATAGACAAGTGGGTCCAGGGCCTCTCTCCATTGGGTATGGGTTGTAGGAGGCCCACTGGAAGGTGTCGTGGAGTCTTACTCTGAGCACACACGGAACAAGCAGCTACGAAGGCAGTTACATCAGCACGTAGAGCAGGCCACCAGAATTGTTGGGAAATGGCCCAAACGAGTTGATTCTTCCCAGGGTGGCCAGCTGTCTTGGGAGAATGGCAAGTCTGGAGCATGGCAGTACGGAGACTCTCTGGGACAAAGCAGCGGTCACAAGGTTTCTCAGAAGGAGCATGGACCTGAGCAGCAAGAATTTTGTCACCCAAAGGAGAAGTGAGACTGGTGCGAACCATAGCCAGAATGCGATCAGGAGGAATCACAGGAACCGGAACCGACTCCAACTTGGAAGTGGAGGAAAATTGTTGTGACGAGGCGTCAGCCCTTACATTCTTAGTACCGGGTAAGAAGGAGACAAAGTAATTGAAACTTGACAACAAAAGAGCCCATCGAGCCCTTCTGGGAGAGAGGCGTTTAGCCTCAGGCAAGAATGTGAGATTCTTATGGTCAGTAAGAATGAGAACTGGCACAGTGGTACCTTTGAGGAGATGTCTCCATTCTTTCAGGGCTGAAATGATCACCAACAGCTCTCTGTCACCAATCTCGTAATTGCACTCCGCAGGTGACAATTTCTTGGAAAAGTAGCCACAAGGATGCATATCGCTCTCAGAGGTAGGACGTTGAGACAGAAGGGCACCAACACCAGTCTCAGAAGCATCAACCTCAAGGATAAAAGGTAACGTAGGATCAGGATGTGCCAACACAGGAGCAGAAACAAAGGCAGCCTTGAGACTCTCAAAGGCTTTAATGGACTCCGGAGACCAACTCTGTGGGTTACCGTCCTTTCTGGTCATATCAGTCAGGAGCTTGACCAGAGACAAGAAGTTACGAATAAACTTCCATTAATAGTTGGCAAAGCTCAGGAAACGCTGCAGATGATGTAAACCCACGGGTCGGGCCACTGTAGGACTGACGAAAGTTTCTCTGGGTCCATCGAAAAACCAGCAGTGGAAATTACAAATCCCAGGAATTTAACCTGTTCACGATGGACCTCGCACTTCTCCAGTTTATAATAGAGATTGTTCTCTCTTAGTTTCTGAAGCACATGACAGACATCTGTGTGGTGGCTCTCCAGGGACTTGGAAAATATGAGGATAAAATTTAGATAAACCACCACACATAACTGCAACAAATCTCGGTGGACATCGTTAATAAATTCCTGGAAAACTGCCGGGGCGTTACAAAGGTCAAAAGGTATTACGAGGTACTCATAATGGCCTGTTCTGGTATTAAACGCAGTTTTCCACTTGTCACCCTCCTTAATCCTCATGAGATTGTATGCCCCTCTCAAATCAAGCTTTGTGAAAACCGTTGCTCCCTTGAGGCGGTCAAATAACTCTGTAATCAACGGAATCGGATAGGCATTCTTAATTGTGAAACGATTGAGACCCCTATAATCAATACAAGGTCTCAGTTCACCACTCTTATTGTTCACAAAGAAGAAACCAGCACCAGCAGGAGACAAAGATTTGTGGATGAAACCTCGAGAAAGTGCGTCTGCAACATACTCCTCCATGGCTTTATCCTCCAAGACTGACAAAGGGTAAACTCAGCCACGGGGGGGTATGGCACCAGGTTGAAGGTCAATTGCGCAATCATATGGCCGGTGTGGAGGCAAACTACCGGCTTGACCTTTGTCAAAGACCTTGCTAAAATTGTGGTACTCCTCCGGCAGGGAGGAGAGTAAAGAGGTGCACAGGACCTTGGCTACCTTCCGGAAGCATGTCTCACTGCATTGTGGTGACCAGGAGAGAACCTAAGCACTGAGCCAATCAAAAGAGGGGTTGTGCCTCTGTAACCAAGGATAACCAATAACCAGCGGAAACTTAGGTGAGGAAATAACTTGGAATTGGATTATCTCATGATGAAGAGCCCCTACAGCCATAGACAATCCCAACTACGACACTACCTGCCTGGAGTTTGCATGTTCTCCGTGTGCCTGCGTGGGTTTCCTCCGGGTACTCCGGTTTCCTCCCACAATCCAAAGACATGCAGGTAGGTTAATTGGCTTCTGTCCAAAAAAATTGGCCCTAGTATATGAATGGGGACCTTGGATTGTGGGCTCCTTGAGGGTAGGGACTGGTGTGAGTGTGCAATGTACAGGGATAGGGACAATTGTAGACACTCACTCAGGTTGAACTGGATGGACTGATGTCTTTATTCAACCTTACTAACTATGAAACTATGAAACAATGGAGCCGTCTTATGAATCACATGGGCAGGCTGTAGAGGTCTCCTGTCAAGAGCCTCAATGGCTAGTGGAGTGTCACGCAGCTGCAGCGGAATCGAGTGCTTCGATACAAAGGCAGCATCAATGAACAGGCCTACAGCCCCAGAGTCGATTAGAGCCTGTATCTCAATGAATGACTCAGCCCAAGAAAGGGTCACCAAAACCAGGGGCTTATCCTTCTGGATAACTGGGGACAAAACAACGCCACCTAAGGTCTGTCCATTACAGGACATTAAGGTTCGGGCGTTCCCTGGACGGGTAGGACAAGACTTAAAAAAGTGACCTGCCTGGCCCCAATAAAGGCACAATCTCTCCCTCTTCCTAAAGGCTCTCTCATCCGCAGAGAGACACGTGAAGCCCAAGTGCATGGGTTCAACTTCACTGACCGACTTAGTACCGGGAGGTGAGGGAGGCACGGGTGAGACAGCAAAGCTCGGAGGCAAACGTACAGGAGGCTTCGGTGGGCGCTCCTTAAAAGAGAGTCTTTCTCTGAGTCTGAAGTCAATGAGGATGGCAAACATGATCAACTTCTCCTACTCAGTGGGTATATCTCGGGCTGCTATCTCATCCTTGATGGAATCCGAGAGACCATGAGAAAAAGCAGCCACGAGGGCCTCATTGTTCCAAGCAACCTCTGCTGCCATAGTACAGAATTCAATGGCGTAGTAGGCAACAGTTCTCGTACTCTGATGGACATGAGGCACTTGGCAGCAGAAGCGGAGCGTGCGGGAACGTCAAATACCTTTTTAAAGGAGGCCACAAACTCAGGGTAACTCAAGAAAACAGGTTTTTGCGTCTTCCATAGAGGGTTTGCCCAGGCCAAGGCTCTCTCAGAAAGCAAAGATATCACAAAACCTACTTTGCTTCTGTCCGTGGAAACGCCTGGGGCAGCATCTCAAAGTATATCTCAACCTGGTTGAGAAACCCTCTGCATTGAACTGGATCACCCCCAAATTGCTGGGGAGGCAGAGCAGAACCAGACATACCTCTTATAGAGGTAATACTCGAGGTGGGTGCCTGCACAGAGACTGGCGCAGCAGCAGGGACAGCCTGCAACTCACGTTGTACCGGAGCAGCCACAGTGGGAGATTCCAGGTGAGCCGTGCGACTCACAGAGACTCAAAGACTCAGGAGAGTTTGTAACGATATGGTAAACTGATCCATGCAGTGATCTTGCTCAACCAATCTGGAAAAAATATTACCAACAAGTGGATTGACTGTATCTTCTGAATTCCTGGCCTTCGCCTACTGTCTGAAACCATAAAATCAGACCCAGACAGAAGTACAGTTAAATCACGCTTGTTTAATAACAAAAGTAAAAAGAACAAACGTAGTCAAAACATAGCCAAAGTTAAGTAACCGGAACGGATCGTCAGCCAAGCCAGGAGTCAGGGATCAAAGTAGTGGAACAGCAAGCAGGATCTGTAGCCTGAAGGGATGTCAGCAAAGCCAGTCTTTAAACAGGAATGCAGGATATAGTTTCTTGTGATGTGACCAAGGCAAAGGCAGAGCTCCTCTGGACTGGATGGCTTAAGTAGGCAGAACTGAAAGTTCCGTAATCGATGCACATCCACAGCGTCCCATTCTTCTTGCTCATCATCATGCTGGGATTCAGCAGGTTCTGTATCGGTGACAATAAGTGTCCTACTGTCACTCGGCCGACATGAAGCTGGCGATAATGGATCCATTCACACACACACCAGAGACTCTCCACGCCACCTGGGCTGTGGCTCGTATCCCTCCGACTGCCTGGGTCCCTGCTCGCAGCTGAAGTCCCAAGAGAACGGCTCCTTCCCAGACCCGGCAATATATGTCCTCACTCAGCATTCTGCTCTCTCTCCCAGCTGGCTGGAACTTTTAGTCTGCAGCAGTCTGGCCCCAGTGCAAATCCTGGCTCCTCAACCACATACCCCAAGATCCCTTGCTCTCAGCTGTGATCCCTGCTCACTCTGCATTCAGGAGATGATAACACAGTGTCTGTGCTATGCACTAGAGACCCACTGTAGCTGCAGACCCACTGTAGCTGATGCTAGAAAATGTCCCATGATGACACAGGCAGCGCTAGCCAGCACCTGGCTACATCAATAACCAGTATGGTGAGCCATGACACGGTGAGGATTAGTGATACAATCTCTCGCTACAATTTTCCTCCTGGAGCACACACTGTAAGGCCTGATAGACCAGGCACTGGAGGAACGGCAGCTGGAGGAAGAGACAGAATTTCTGCTGTCTCAGGACCAGCTGTAACCTTTGCCTACTGCCTCCATGTAAGACAGAGACAGCAGAAGGCAGACAAGGAATATGAGCAGGTTGAGAAGGTACAGGTTTGGGTGCTGGTGGAGAGGATGAGGAGGAAATTGGGTAGGCTTAATGGGGGGACATTTCTCCCCTCCCAAATTTTTGGAGTGAGGTTATTGAGGATAGTGTTGTCCTTAATGACACATAAAGGATTCAAAGTCCTCTGCTGCAGGGGCATTGTGGTGAATAGGGCCTATTATACTGAAATGTCTGTGCAAGGACCCAAGTATTTGTGTCATTAGATAGATGGATCATTATTGGGTGGCCACCCTATTAGATCCCAGATACAAAGGTGAAATGGCCGATTTACTGCCATTAACCCAGAGGGAGCCCAAAATGTGTCACTTTGAGGAGGTGCTTCATGAGAACCTCTTTACCTCATTTCCTGATCGTCAGATATCCTGTGATGACCAAAGTGCCTTGGATCTGGAAAGGAAGACCAGCTGCCTAAGTTCTGCTTTTCACAATTTGTTTAATCACAATTTTTTTAAACCTAGGTGACCAGGTCTGCCTGCTGGCAACCCTCACTCGCAATCCCTCCACAACTTGATTGTTGACTTCCTCAGGTCCAGGGCTGATGCAGACACTCTCAGAAGTGCTAAACTCTATTTGGAATAATGAGTGTTTGGGTTGGACCAATATCTGGAGCTTGCACAGCATGCATTGGAGCTTCTGGCTTGCCCTGCAGTGTGATGTCTGTGAGGGCCTGTAGGGCATCAAGGGGTTGTTTTATTTTACAGAGAGGCAAATCCAGCTGTCCCTTGACAGTGTGGACTGACTCACTTTCATTAAAATGAACCAGCAACAAAACCCTTTGCTGCTGATGCTATAGACTAGACCTTTAAGTGTCATCCGAACCCTCCCCCCCAAAAAATTGTATTTGATACCAGCCACTATTACCAGTTCCTTCCACCTTCCTGGGCCTATTCTGGTGTTTTGACCACAGCTTTCTTAGTTGCATAATTTATAATGTTTGCTGTAGGGTGAATCCTGCATTGTCTCTCAGACATTGTGGCATATTCTGGTGTTTCACAATTTTAAAGATGCCACACAATGTCTGCGAGGTTGAACTTTGCAGCCTATTCTGGTCGTCTGGCACTGTGAAGGTGCTTCATACCTGTAAAGGTTCTACACATGGTTTCCAAAACTTGACCTCTGCTGCAATATTTCCAGTGTTTGCTGCAGGATACATCCTGTAATGCATCTCAAAGTTTGCAGCCTGTTTCAGGGGTGGCCAGGCACTGTTAAGGTGCCGACAGTGTTTCCGCAGGTTGAACTCAGTTGCATAATATGCAGTGCATTCTGCAGGGTAAATCATTCAATGTGTCAAAACAATTTCAGCCTATTCTGGTGTTTCAACACTGTAAAAGTGTCACATAATGTTTCCACAGCTCGATTCCAGCTACAAAATCTCTAATGTTTGCTGAGGGTAAATCTTGCATAGCTCCTCATAATTTGCATCCTATTCTGATGCTCTGCCATATGTGTGGCTGTTGTGTCTCAGATAATGCACTCTAGCTTCTATTCAAGATAAAACCCACCTCATCTTTCCCTCCTTTATTGCAGTCTAACCAAGCTGTCCACATACTATCCAGCCACTGTACAATATTTTTGGCTTTTGTCTCTCAGATAATGCGCTGTAATTTGTTGCAGATAAAACCTGTGTTGTCTCTCAGCTATTTGCTGCCTATTCAAGTGCTTGTGTACTGTCCTGATGGTGGACAATTTTTTACCAAACATGTACAAGAAGATTAAATTGGTAATAATTGGGGCTTTGTGGGAAGGAGGGGGTTCGGGAATGTGGGGCTGTGATTTTGGAGTGTTTTTGTGCCCTCTGTTTTGCTAGACATTGCAGAGTGGTACTGCAAAAAATAAAACACACAAAATATACTGTTAACCTACTTTGCAACTAGCCAGTTTGCACAAAGTTTAAGGGCTTTAGTGTTTTTTTTTAAGAGGAAGACTTCCTATATATTTTAGATCTGTTGTGGCTATTACTTTGATAAATTCAGGCTTATTACAGTTTGATAAGAAAAATCAGATGTTGCAGCTAAACCAATGCAAAAAGGTTGTCCACTGATTGGCTAACATGCATATACTTCCGACTTGGCACTGAGGGGCTTGCACATATTCTGATCACAAACCACTTAGGTGATAATGCACATGGAGACTGATCATGTAAGGGTTAACACTCATACACTGGATATTGATCAATTAGGAATTATTGTACATTTGCTGAGGGATAATCACTGTGTGTTAATGTATATATGCTCAAGACTTGTCACTAAGGAAAAAAAGCACATACACCTCTGGTGTGAAAACGGACTGGTGAACTTTTTGCACTGGCATGGATACTGCCAAGTCAGGCCTATGTACTAGGGGAAGGATACAATGGAAAGATGGATAAGACTACTGGGTTTGGTGTTTTACTGTACAGTATACTCTGTTTGGCTAGGTTAAAGCCTGGAAGCACAATCTCCTAGTGATAATGCCAAATTGCTACTTAGGGTTCATTCACACTTGTGCAGACACCGGCATTTCTCTGCACTGGAAAAAAAGCTGGCCTCCACAAGGGCACACAGAAAATAACTTTTTTGAATGTGCCCTGTTCACACTAGAATGCAGGCAGCAGGTGTAGAGCATGCCTGTGTGTAAATTTGTAGCATGTCTGCATTTTTTCACACAGCACTGAATATTTCTGCCTATCTGTGTGTTTCTGTGCACTGAAGCTATGCAGTGGTATATAGAAATTATTATAAATTTGTTAAAATATAATAAAGTTAAGAAAAAAACGGTAAACAGTGTCCTGTATTGTACAAACACAAGACACCACCCCTAGCCTAGAGGCATACAACATGGTCACCAGCCCAAACAGGAAAACAGATCACTTTCTTGTGCTGGTAGAATGAATGAACCCAATGTGGCCTAATACTATAATATAGGATAAAGCATAAGACTAATGCCTCGTACACACGTAGGGACTTTTGCCGGCGGACCTAGTCCAGCGGACAATCCCGCGGGACTTTCCAGCTAGGTCCGCTGGACTTTCCGAGGGTGTGGACTTGCCCACACACGCACGGACTTCTCCAGCGGATAATCCGCCGGCCAAAAGTCCGCGGGACTTTTGAAAATGAACGGACTTGCCCACACACGGAGCAGTCCGTTCATTTCGAACGTAACTTCAGGTTACATAGCTAGCGTAGGCAGTAAATGCCGCCGCGCTAGCTCCGCAAGCTGGCATGGATTTAAAGGGAATCCCCACGCCGAAAAAACGGCGTGGGGGTTCCCCCCAAATCCAAGTCAGACCCTCATCCGAGCACGCAGCCTGGCAGGCCAGGAAAGGGGTGGGGACGAACGAGCGCCCCCCCCCCTCCTGAGCCGTACCAGGCCGCGTGCCCTCAACATGGGGGGTGCCCTGGGGAAAGGGGGGCCGTGCGGCCCCCCCACCCCAAAGCACCTTGTCCCCATGTTGATGAGGACAAGGGCCTCTTCCCGACAACCCTGGCCGTTGGTTGTCGGGGTCTGCGGGCGGGGGCTTATCGGAATCTGGGAGCCCCCTTTAATAAGGGGGCCCCCAGATCCCGGCCCCCCACCCTATGTGAATGAGTATGGGGTACGATGTACCCCTACCCATTCACCTAAGGTGTAAAATGTAAAGTACAAAAACACACACACTTTTGAAAAAATATTTTATTGCACTGCTCCGGGGGTCTTCTTCCGTCTTGGGGGTCTTCTCGCCGGACTCCTCCACTCTCTTCTGCTCTTTTACCTAGCTCTTTCACGAGCGGGGGAAGTCCGGCTACCTTCTTCGTCATCGCCGCCGTCGTCTGGGGGTCTCGATCCGCCTTCGGGGGTCTTCCGGGGGTCTCTTCTGTTCTTGCGGCGGTCGTCGTCTTCCGCGCCGCCGGCGCCTTCTCCTTCTTCTTGTCCTTCTTCTTGTTCTTCTTCTTCCGATGTTGACCCGTCGCTGTCTCTGCCCGGAATGCCTGTGCCGCTCTGCGCTGAGACTTATATAGGGACATGGGGGACAGGGTCACATGTTCATGTCACATGGTGACCCCGCCCCCTTGCGATGTCACAGTCCCAGCATCCTCCGGGACTGTGACAACACAAGGGGGCGGGGTCACCATGTGACATGTGCATGTGACCCTGTCCCCCATGTCCCTATATAAGTCTCAGCGCAGAGCGGCACAGGCATTCCGGGCAGAGAGAGCGTCGGGTCAACATCGGAAGAAGAAGAACAAGAAGAAGGACAAGAAGAAGGAGAAGGCGCCGGCGGAGCGGAAGACGACGACCGCCGCAAGAACAGAAGAGACCCCCGGAAGACCCCCGAAGGCGGATCGAGACCCCCAGACGGCGGCGACGACGAAGAAGGTAGCCGGACTTCCCCCGCTCGGTAAAAGAGCTTGGTAAATGGCGGGGGAGTCCGGCGAGAAGACCCCCAAGACGGAAGAAGACCCCCGAAGGCGGATCGAGACCCCCAGACGGCGGCGACGACGAAGAAGGTAGCCGGACTTCCCCCGCTCGTGAAAGAGCTAGGTAAAAGAGCAGAAGAGAGCGGAGGAGTCCGGCGAGAAGACCCCCAAGACGGAAGAAGACCCCCGGAGCAGTGCAATAAACTATTTTTTCAAAAGTGTGGGTGTGTTTTTTTTTACTTTACATTTTACACCTTAGGTGAATGGGTAGGGGTACATCGTACCCCATACTCATTCACATAGGGTGGGGGGCCGGGATCTGGGGGCCCCCTTATTAAAGGGGGTTCCCAGATTCCGATAAGCCCCCGCCCGCAGACCCCGACAACCAACGGCCAGGGTTGTCGGGAAGAGGCCCTTGTCCTCATCAACATGGGGACAAGGTGCTTTGGGGTGGGGGGGCCGCACGGCCCCCCTTTCCCCAGGGCACCCCCCATGTTGAGGGCACGCGGCCTGGTACGGCTCAGGAGGGGGGGGCGCTCGTTCGTCCCCACCCCTTTCCTGGCCTGCCAGGCTGCGTGCTCGGATGAGGGTCTGACATGGATTTGGGGGGAACCCCCACGCCGTTTTTTCGGCGTGGGGAGTCCCTTTAAATCCATGCCAGGTCACGGAGCTAGCGCGGCGGCAGTAACTGCCTACGCTAGCTACGTAACCTGAAGTCACGTGCTAAATGAACGGACTTGCCGATGAGCGGCAAGTCCCTTCATTTCAAAAGTCCCGCGGACTTGCCCACTAACGGCGGGATTGTCCGCTGGACTTCCAAGTCCAGCGGATAATTTGAAAACAAAACTTCAAACTTTAGTCCGCCGTACTTTGGCCAAAAAAAGTCCGCCGGCGCCCACACACGAGGGGATTATCCGCTGGACTTCGGTCCAGAGGATAATCCCGCGGGATTGTCCCTTCGTGTGTACGCGGCATTAGAATATCTTTAGTTTTACACAAATAAATGACATATTTTAGTGGTGATCATCATATTGTAATAAAGTTTAAGAACATACTTCTTCAGTTTTCTCCTCTTCTGTATAAGCAGGTCCTCATTATACTGGAACAGAACACTATAGTGAGAGATAAAAACACGCAGACGCTGGACACAGACCAACAGCAAGTAATAATCTGGGTGGTCCTTCTCTGTGTATTTTAGAATATTCTGCACAAAAGAGGAAACAAAATCATAATTTACTGTAAATATTTGACTGATACTCATAGCTTACATTTAAATGACATTTTATTCCATATATATGTGTAGCGCTGGTATTTTCAATACAAGCTATTATTTTTGTAAATTTAAGTTTTGTCTGAAGCTGCAGTTTGGCTCAGACTAATTATAACAAAGTTCTGTATTGTGTACCAGTTCAGCTGGGCTGTGCTAGTTTCCACTTGGCCGTGGGTGTCGCTGTCACCACCGGTAAGTTTTGGAAATGCAACAGGCTGAATGCATTGGGTACCTCTTTACTCAGAAACAGCCCGGTGGGAGTGGTCTACTCGCTGTGCATTCTGGGTAAGGGTATTTAAGGTACAGGCGCCATTTTTTGGGGTTCGTTATACTGACCTCATGGCCCTCCTGGCCTGAGGTGTGTGCTGCCTTTTTCTATGTCTCGGGCCGGCTGGCCCGAGGCTTCGCAACTGAAGGGTGGGCCCAGAAGTCCTGGGGCCTACTGATCCAGGGGTGGTCCTGTGCTGTCTTGCCTGTGGGGAGAAGCCAAGCGACTGGAGGATCCAGGGGAGGACCGAGCAACAAGGCTGGTATCTCTGGAAGAGCCTGGAGACTCAGTTGGAGGACGCATCCCGGGTCACCTACCACACAGTCCCGCCGGACCGGCTGAAAGAAACTGGTACTGTGTGACAGTTCTTTAATTTTACAACAAGTCGCTGGTTGTGTATTCTTGTGGCAGAGGATTGCACAACGATTCCGCTAAGTTGACAAGTCTGTGGCAGAGACTTTGACCAAGCATCTCATCGGCTGCTAGGTCAGTGAGAGGGGCATATCCGGTGGTTGCTAGATCCAGTCTGTGGAAGCTTGTTTGTCCTCTGGATCAAAGAAGTACCTCTAACCTGCAAAGATACCTGAATCCCCCTTAACCCTCTATCCCTCTATTGCAAATTTATGTTTTTCTCTAATAAATCTTTGGAAAAGGGACTAAGTGTCGGAGCCAATATTCTTTAGCCAACTCTTTAACGGGACCCCTAGGATGGACACAGTGAAAAGGTGAGGTAACGGTAAGCCCAACAAAAAAAGCAGCTCCTTTGGGGGTCAGTGCTACATATGGATTTAATCAGACACACATGCTCCAAGTTTTGTACGTAATATGTAAAGATTAGTTGTAGAGTAATATACTTTGTAAATCATTTTTAAACCTGAAAAAATACATAACAGACATGTGAGCATGCAGCCTGATAGGCAAGGAAAGGGGGGGCACTCCCCCTCCTAAATCATACCAAGCCCCATGCCCTCCATAAAAAGAGGGTACCTTGACAGAGGGACCCCCCCACAAAGCACCTTGTTCCCATGTTGATGAGGACAAGGCCCACTTGCCCACAACCCTGGTCCAGTGGTTGTGGGGGTCTAAGGTGGGGCCTTATCAGCACCGAAAAGACCCTTTAAAAATAAGGGGGCTCTAGATACATCCTACATGTGAAAGAATAGGATGCCTTGTGTGACTGTTTATTTATTTTGGTTTTTAAGGTCCCCATTAACTAGGATAGGGTTCTGGTATAGATGAAGGGAACCCCAAGCTGTTTATTTACAAACAGTAAGTAAACAGTAAAATGTATTTATTTTTCTTTATAAATGTAATTTTTGTATAGTACCACTTCACAGGCAGGCCATTATTGATTTTTGCAGCTCTAATTGACATGGGTAGGGGGGAGGTTGGATTTTTGGATTTGACATATGAACTTCAGTAAAGTTCACCAAAAACACCCCGAACCTAACCCAGGTACAGACGCATCACCAATTGCTAGTTAAACTGTAGATGCTTTGGAAATAGCCATTGTTTTCCAGGAAATGTCAAAGTTTTACTAGCGGCCATAGGGAACATTTTACAATGACCATACAACTGGCTTCAAAAATAATTTTATAGTCAACATCCAAATATACTACATACTTCACATAAAAAAAAAAAAACCTGATAGCTATGTTTAGGTGCAAAGTTTCCTGGATAATGCTCAATAAGCATTTGGCAAGTCAACCTACTGACTGTGCTTAAATTTATGAAGATAAGGGAGCCATGTGCTAATTACGTCCAAATAGATCTGCAAGTCGCCTCTCATTTGGCACTCCTCCCTGGTTCTCTTATGCGGCGTACACACGGTCGGAATTTCCGATGGAAACAGTCCGATGGGAGCTTTTCATCGGATTTTCCGACCGTGTGTATGCCCAACGGTCTTTTTCTGTCGGAATTTCCGACGGACTTTGAATTGAGAACCTGTTCTCAATTTTTCCGACGGAGAACCTTTCTATCGGATTTTCCGATCGTGTGTATGCAATTCCGACATGCAAAATTCTGACGCATGCTCGGAAACAGTTCGACGCATGCTCGGAAGCATTAAACTTCCCTTTTTATAGTGCCGTCGAACGTGTTTTATGCCGCTGTGTTATTGACCGTCGGAATTTGGTGTGACCGTGTGTAGGCAACACAGCTTGAGGGGAATTCCGATGGAAAAACCGTCAGAGTTTTGTACGTGGCATTAGGGTGATTTGACAAGGTACCAGCCTTCTCTGGGTTTTCTGCCCCTCTTCTCTCCTTTCTTTTTATTACTCTTTTCTCTCTCTTTGTCTTATCTCCATTTTCTAGCCTCTAGTTTCTCGTTGTTCTTCTTGTCGTTTGGGTCCCATAGTCTGATGTGTTGACTGGGTCCCCCTCTCTTTCTCCTGTTATTTTCTTTTCTTCCTTTTTCTTTTGTACTGGGGCTATATGCGCCTACCGTTGGGGTTATCCCCGTCTTCAACTTTATATACAGTGCCTTGAAAAAGTATTCATACCCCTTGACATTTTCCACATTTTGTTATGTTACAACCAAAAACATAAATGTATTTTATTGGGATTTTATGTGATAAACCAACACAAAGTGGCACATAATTGTGGAAGGAAAATGATAAATGGATTGCAACATTTTTTACAAATAAATATGTGACAAGTAGTGATGGCACTAACGCCGTTAAAGTAAACGGCGTTACGTAACGCCGTTACTTTAGAGGGTAACGAGTAATCTAACTGATTACTCTTCCCCTCGCGGTAACGCCGTTCCCATTACTGGGGCGGCGTTACCGCAATTACCCGCCGCGATCGCGGAGCCGTCCGCGGCCTCGGCCTTAGGAAAGGCCGCGGCTTCGGCCTAGCTCCGGAGCGGCGGCCGACGGGTGCACCAAGATGGCCGCCGCTCCGGCCTAGCTCCGGAGCGGCGGCCATCTTGGTGCACCCGTCGGCCGTTTACAATGTGATTGCTCCGTCAAATGACGGAGCGATCACTTTGTAAACAAACCGGCGTCAAGATGACGCTGGTCTCCCCTCTGTGTACAGATCTGTACAGTGGAGGGGAGAGATCGGATGGCAGCAGCCATCCCTCCATACCCTGCCACTACTCTGCAACACCCTGCTAATACTGCGCAATACTCTGCAACACCCTGCTAATACTGCGCAATACTCTGCAACACCCTGCCAATACTGCGCAATACTCTGCAACACCCTGCCAATACTGCGCAATACTCTGCAACACCCTGCCAATACTGCGCAATACTCTGCAACACCCTGCCAATACTGCGCAATACTCTGCAACACCCTGCCAATACTGCGCAATACTCTGCAACACCCTGCTAATACTGCGCAATACTCTGCAACACCCTGCCAATACTGCGCAATACTCTGCAACACCCTGCCAATACTGCGCAATACTCTGCAACACCCTGCTAATACTGCGCAATACTCTGCAACACCCTGCTAATACTGCGCAATACTCTGCAAACCCTGCCAATACTGCGCAATACTCTGCAACACCCTGCCAATACTGCGCAATACTCTGCAACACCCTGCCAATACTGCGCAATACTCTGCAACACCCTGCCAGTGCCACTACTGCGCAATACTCTGCAACACCCTGCCAATACTGCGCAATACTCTGCAACACCCTGCCAATACTGCGCAATACTCTGCAACACCCTGCCAATACTGCGCAATACTCTGCAACACCCTGCCAATACTGCGCAATACTCTGCAACACCCTGCCATACCCTGCAACACCCCGCCATACCCCGCAACACCTGGCCATACCCCGCCACACGCTGCAATACGCGGTAATACCCAGCCATACTCGGCGATACCCAGCCATACTCTGCGATACCCAGCCGTACCCAGCTATAGCCAGACAATATTACAGTGGGGGAGATTGTGGATATTACAGTGGGGGCTTTATGGTGGTGGAATTTTCAAAGGTTTTTGCAAATTCAATTATTATTTGCTGATCCGAAAAATGATCCGATCCGTGAGTTTGGGGGGGACAGATGTACAGGGGGGGAACAGATATATGTGTGTGGGGGGGGGGACAGACGTGTAGTGGGGTACAGAGGGGGAACAGATATATGTGTGTGGGGGGGGGGGGGGCAGACGTGTAGTGGGGTACAGAGGGGGAACAGATATATGTGTTGGGGGGGAAATAGACGTGCAGGGGGGAACGCGCCCCTTGCTTACAGTAATACTAGACCCGCCCCTAAGAATATTAAAAAAAAAAGTCAGTTACTTTGCTGAGTAACTAATTACTTTTCCAATGTAGTAACTGAGTTACTAACTCAATTACTTTTTTGGGAGAAGTAATTTGTAATGTAACTAATTACTTTTTTAAAGTAAGATGACCAACACTGGTGACAAGTGTGGCACGCATTTGTATTCAGCCCCCTTTACTCTGATAGCCCTAACTAAAGTCTAGTGGAACCAATTACCTTCAGACGTCACCTAATTAGTCAATAGAGTCTACTTGTGTGTAATTTAATCTCAGTATATTTCAGTATAAATACAGCTGTTCTGTGAAGCCCTTTGAGGTTTGTTAGAGAATCTTAGTGAGCAAACAGCATCATGAAGGCCAAGGAATACACCACACAGGTCAGAGATAAAGTTGTGCAGAAGTTTAAAGCAGGGTTAGGTTATAAAAAAATATCCCAAGCTTTGAACATCTCACAAAGCACTGTTCAATCCATCATCCCAAAATGTAAAGAGTATGGCACAACTGCAAACCTACCAAGACATGGACGTCCACCTAAACTGACAGGCCGGGCAAGGAGAGCATTAATAAGAGAAGATGGCTGCAGAGTGCCACAGCTCAGTTGGGAAAATCTGTCCACAGGACAATCGACAAGATGAAATCCATTATTGAAAGAAAGTCATAGGAAGTCCTGTTTGCAGTTTTCGAGAAGCCATGTGGGGGACACAGCAAACATGTGGAAGAGGGTGCTCTGGTTAGATGAGACCAAAAATGAACTTTTCAGCCTAAAAGGAAAACTAACACTGCACATCACCCTGAACACAGCATCTTTTCTTCAGCATGGACAGGGAACATGTTCAGAGTTGATGGGAAGATGGATGAAGCCAAATACAGGGAAATCTTAGAAGAAAACCTCTTATGCCGCGTACACACGGTCGGAATTCTCGTCGGAAAAAGCTCTGATGGTTTTCCCGTTGGAATTCCGACGGAATTTCGCTCAAACTGTCTTGCCTACACACGGTCACACCAAATTCCGACGGTCTGTAACACAGCGGCATAAAACATGTTCGACGGCACTATAGAAGGGAAGTTTAATGCTTCCGAGCATGCGTCAAATTGTTTCCGAGCATGCGTCTGAATTTTATGTGTCAGAATTGCATACACACGATCGGAAAATCCGATAGAAAGGTTTTCCGTCGCAAAAATTGAGAACAGGTTCTCAATCCAAAGTCCGTCAGAAATTCCGACAGAAAAAGACCGATGGGCATACACACGGTGGGAAAATCCGTTGAAAAGCTCCCATCGGACTGTTTCCATTGGAAATTCCGACCGTGTACGCCGCATTAGAGTCTGCAAAGACTTGAGACTTTCACCTTCCAGTAGAACAACCATAAACATACAGCAAGAGCTACAATGGAATGGTTTAGATCAAAGCATCTTCATGTGTTAGAATGGCTAAGTCAATCTGTGGCAAGACTTGAAAATTGTTGTTCGCAGACGCTCTCCATTGAATCTAAAAGAGCTTTGCAACGCCGAGCGATCCGGGTGTCCCATCCATCCCGGAGCGCTCACGGCGCCCTCTGTCCTGCAGCGCCCCGGTCAGCTCCTCTGACCGCAGGCGCTGCTCTGTCTCCGGGATGCGTTCCACGTGGCGGCCCCGGTCCGCCCGGGGATCGCATCCCGCTCCTCTCACCTGTCCCCGCCTGCTCCTTCCGGCGCGGGCGTCCCCGCTCCCCAGGCGCGCGCGTGCGACACTGCTGTTACTTAAAGGGCCAGCGCACAAGTGATTGGTGCCTGGTCCAATTACTGGTCCTTCTGTATCCCTTAAAAACCCACTTCCGTCCCTATCGCCCCTAAATTCTTCCTACTGGGACTAATGCCACTGAAAGCGCCAGCAACACAGAAGAAATTGGTCAGACACGTTCTTACGGCAGCACGCTGCCTGGTGGCATTACACTGGAAACGCCGCTCCCCTCCCCCTGAAGAAGCCCTATATTCTAGGATTAGGGACATAGAGTTAATGGAAAAAATGACAGCGAGAATCAGAGATCATCTGGACGCCCACGACCAGGTCTGGGACCTGTGGCACCGCCGGGAGGAACAAAGAAACCCGGATACTAGCGCGGGCTGACGACAAACTACCCAACCCCCCCCCCTTCTCCCCCCCTACTCTTCCCCCTCCTCTCTTCTCCCCTCCCACTCCCCCCTTTTTTTTTTTTCAATCTTCTTCCCCCCCCCTTTTGTTTTTTTTCTTTTTCTCCTCTCCTCAGGGGTGCTTACACTCCCACTCACTTTACAAGTTTCAAGTTAAAAAGTTTGTCTGATAGAAACAGGAATAACTTACCAAATAACCTGACTTATACCATGAAGAGCATAAATACCAGATGGAGAGTAACTATGGTATCAGGTAGTAACACAGTGGTGTAAGTTAAGAACATGTGTTTATAATGTACAACTTGAACGAATACTGTACTTAAAATGTATCTGGAATAATACCAAATAAAAACTGTTATTGAAAAAAAAAAAAAAAACCCACTTCCCCTTCCTGTCCTCGCCGGATCTCGTGTTGCCTTAGTGCCCAGTGAAAGCGTTTGTGTTTGCTCCTGCCTGTGTATCCAGATCTCTGCTGTTGCCCCTGACTACGAACCATTGCCGCCTGCCTTGACCTTTTGCTACGTTTGACCTTGCCTCTGCCTAATCCCTGTGTACCTCGCCTGTCTCAGCTGTCAGTGTGGTCGAGTTGCTATTGGAAGACACGACCTGGTTGCTACCGCCGCTGCAAGTCCATCCCGCCTTGCGGCGGGCTCTGGTGAAAACCAGTAGCAACATTAGAACCGGTCCTCCAATACAACCCGTGCTATCGCCTCACTGGCATAGGGGATTCACCTCCTGTTTCCCGCCATACCCCGGGTAGACAGTAGATCCGGCCATGGATCCTGCTGAGGTCCCGCTGTCAAGCCTCTCGCATCTGACCACGGTGGTCGCTCAACAGGGACAGCAATTGGCGCAGTTGACTGCTATGCTACAGCAGCTTCTGCCATCTCCACCGCCAGCTCCTGCATTTCCTCCACCACGAGTTGCTGCTGCTAGAGTCCGCCTGTCCCTTCCTGACAAGTTCAATGGGGACCCCAAGCTGTGCCGAGTGTTCCTATCCCAGTGTTCCCTCCATCTGGAGATGTTGTCGGACCAGTTCCCCACAGAACGGTCAAAGGTGGCGTTCGTGGTTAGCCTGCTATCTGATAAGGCCCTAGCCTGGGCTACACCGCTTTGGGACCGTGGCGATCCTGCCACAGCTTCAATTCCAGCCTTCTTTTCTGAAGTTCGCAGTGTCTTCGAGGAGCCAGCCCGGGCTTCCTCTGCCGAGACGGCTCTCCTGAACCTTGTCCAGGGGAATTCTTCAGTGGGCGATTACGCCATCCAGTTCCGCACCCTGGCATCTGAACTCTCTTGGAACAATGAGGCCCTCTGTGCGACCTTCAAAAAAGGCCTATCCAGTCACGTCAAAGATGTGCTGGCCGCACGAGAAATTCCTGCTACCCTGTCTGAACTCATCCAGCTGGCCACCCGCATTGACATGCGTTATTCCGAAAGACACCTAGAGCTACGCCAAGAAAAAGACTTTGTTCGCGTCAGGCGGTTTCCTCGCCTGGCACCTCTCTTCCAGTATCCTCTACAACCCGTTCCTCCCGCTGAGGAGGCTATGCAAGTGGATCGGTCACGCCTGACCACACAAGAGAGGACTCGCCGCCGAGACCATAATCTGTGCCTGTATTGCGGCAGCCCTGACCATTTCTTAAAGGATTGCTCTATCCGCCCTCAGCGTCAGGGAAACGCTCGCACCCAGCTAACGTGGGAGAAGCGTTGCTAGGTGTGGATTCTTCCTTTCCACGTCTGACGGTTCCAGTGAGGATTTATTTGCCCAAGAAGTCCTCTTTCTCCACTGTGGCCTTTCTGGACTCTGGGTCTGCAGGAAACTTCATTGAAGCCTCACTCATCAACAAATTTAATATTCCAGTCATCCGTCTTGTCAAGCCATTTTTCATCACCTCTGTAAATGGTCAAAATTTGAACTGTATCGTGCGTTATCGCACCGAACTTCTCCTCATGAAAATTGGAGTTCTCCATCATGAAAAGATTGACTTTTTTTGTGTTACCCAACTGTACCTCTGAGATCCTTTTGGGCCTACCCTGGCCCAGCTACATTCTCCTACCCTCGACTGGGCCTCGGGGGACATCAAAAGTTGGGGTCCTTCCTGCCACAGGCATTGCCTCAAAGCGGTGCCCACTAAACAAGTTTTCATCGCTACCTCTCGGCCTAGTCTCCCCAAGCCTTACAGGGACTTTGCTGATGTGTTTTGCAAAAAACAAGCTGAGGTCTTGCCGCCACATAGACCCTATGATTGCCCTATTGATCTTCTTCCTGGGACCACTTCACCTCGTGGCAGGATCTACCCTCTCTCCATCCCGGAGACACAAGCTATGACAGAGTACATCCAAGAGAACCTCAAAAGAGGGTTCATTCGCAAGTCTTCTTCCCTTGCTGGAGCAGGATTCTTCTTTGTCGCCAAAAAGGACGGGTCCTTACGTCCCTGCATTGACTATCGTAGTCTTAATAAGATCACTGTAAAAAATCGCTACCCGCTGCCTCTTATCTCTGAACTTTTTGACCGTTTGCGCGGAGCAAGAATTTTCTCCAAACTGGACCTCCGGGGCGCATATAATCTCATGCGTATCCGTAAAGGCGATGAGTGGAAAACCGCCTTTAACACACGTGACGGACATTTTGAATATCTTGTCATGCCCTTTGGTTTATGCAATGCTCCTGCGGTCTTCCAAGACTTTGTGAATGAGATTTTCAGAGATTTGCTGTACTCCTGTGTTGTTGTCTATCTGGATGATATCCTGATTTTCTCCCCTAGCTTGGAGGAGCACCGTCTTCATGTTCGTTAAGTGCTCCAACGGCTCCGCGATAACCATCTCTACGCCAAATTAGAGAAATGTCTCTTTGAACGTTGCAGTCTTCCCTTCCTGGGTTACTTAGTCTCTGGACAAGGTCTCCAAATGGACCCTGAGAAGCTTTCTGCCGTCCTGAACTGGCCACGTCCTACTGGACTACGGGCCATCCAGCGTTTCCTCGGATTCGCCAATTACTATCGCCAATTCATTCCTCACTTCTCCACCATTGTCGCGCCTATTGTGGCACTAACCAAAAAGGATGCGAATCCAAGGTCCTGGCCTCCTCAAGCTGATGAGGCATTTAACCACCTCAAGTCTGCCTTTGCCTCTGCACCCGTTTTGTCCAGGCCTAACCCTCTCAAACCGTTTCTCCTGGAAGTCGACGCCTCCTCTGTGGGAGCTGGAGCTGTGCTCCTTCAGAAAGACTCTAAGGGCAAGAACATCACCTGTGGGGTTTTTTCTAAGACCTTTTCCCCCCCTGAAAAGAACTACTCCATCGGAATTACTGGCCATTAAGCTAGCTCTTGAGGAATGGAGACATCTCCTTGAGGGATCCGTTCACCCCATCATGATCTTCACAGATCACAAAAATCTCTCTTATCTCCAGTCTGCCCAGCGATTAAACCCACGCCAAGCTAGGTGGTCTGAGTCCGAGTCTCCTGTACAACACATTATACCTCCTGAGTGTCTAATCTCTTCTGCTCCTGCCTCCTTGGTGCAAGTCCCTCCTGGGAAGACCTTGGTCCCTCCACGTCTTCGTCTTCAGATCCTCAAATGGGGCCACTCCTGGCTGGTCATCCTGGAGTCAAGAAGTCCTCCCAACTGATTTCCAGGTATTATTGGTGGCCCTCCTTAAAAAGGATGTGACGGACTTCGTACAGGCCTGTACTATATGTGCTCGAGACAAGACCCCTCACCAAAAGCCTGCTGGTCTCCTTCATCCTCTGCCTGTGCCTGAACTACCTTGGGCCCACATTGCCATGGACTTCATCACAGACCTTCCTCCTTCCCACGGCCATACAGCCATATGGGTGGTCGTTGATCGTTTCTCCAAAATGGCACATTTTGTCCCGCTTCCAGGTCTCCCTTCTGCACCTATACATGCTAAACATTTCTTCCTCCAGATTTTTCGTCTTCATGGACTTCCATCTCACATCGTCTCGGATAGAGGCGTTCAGTTCGTGTCTAAGTTCTGGAGAGCTCTCTGCAGTCGATTAAAAGTCAAACTGGACTTCTCCTCTGCCTACCATCCACAGTCCAATGGACAAGTGGAGAGAGTCAACCAAATCCTTGGGGCCTACCTGCGACACTCTCTGCTCGTCAAGACGACTGGGTTGACCTCCTGCCCTGGGCCGAATTTTCTTACAACCTGAAAGAGTCTGAGTCCTCCTCTAAATCTCCCTTCTTTGTAGTATACGGCCATCATCCTCTTCCCCCCCTACCCATCCCCACTTCTTCCGGAGTCCCTGCTGTAGACGAAGTCACCCAAGAGCTGTCGTCCATCTGGAAAGAGACCCAAAAGGCGCTTGCCCTGGCCTCTTCCCGCATGAAGAAACATGCTGACAGTAAAAGAAGACCTCCTCCCGTCTTCTCCCCTGGTGATAGGGTGTGGCTCTTCTCCAGGTACATCAGGTTCCGCATCCCCAGTTACAAGTTGGGTCCCCGCTACCTCGGTCCATTCAAGGTCAAGGCTCGGATCAATTCCGTGTCCTACAAACTGCATCTTCCCCCTTCCCTCCGCATCCCCAATTCCTTCCATGTTTCCCTCCTCAAACCCTTTATCCTTAATCACTTTTCCCCCAAGGTCACCGCTCCTGCTCCTGTCACCGGTTCCTCCGACATCTTCTCCGTTAAAGAGATCCTCGCCTCTAGAATCGTCCGAGGTAAGTGGTTCTATCTTGTTGATTGGGAGAATTGTGGTCCTGAGGAGAGGTCCTGGGAACCTGAGGGTAACATCATTGACAAGGATCTCATCCTTAGGTTCTTGGGCTCCAGGAGGAGGGGGAGACCCAAGAAGAGGGGGAGACCCAAGGGGGGGGTACTGTAACGCCGAGCGCTCCGGGTGTCCCATCCATCCCGGAGCGCTCAGTCCTGCAGCGCCCCGGTCAGCTCCTCTGACCGCAGGCGCTGCTCTGTCTCCGGGATGCGTTCCACGCGGCGGCCCCGGTCCACCCGGGGATCGCATCCCGCTCCTCTCACCTGTCCCCGCCTGCTCCTTCCGGCGCGCGTCCCCGCTCCCCAGGCGCGCGCGCGCGACACTGCTGTTACTTAAAGGGCCAGCGCACAAGTGATTGGTGCCTGGTCCAATTACTGGTCCTTCTGTATCCCTTAAAAACCCACTTTCCCTTCCTGTCCTCGCCGGATCTCGTGTTGCCTTAGTGCCCAGTGAAAGCGTTTGTGTTTGCTCCTGCCTGTGTATCCAGATCTCTGCTGTTGCCCCTGACTACGAACCATTGCTGCCTGCCTTGACCTTTTGCTACGTTTGACCTCGCCTCTGCCTAATCCCTGTGTACCTCGCCTGTCTCAGCTGTCAGTGTGGTCGAGTTGCTATTGGAAGACACGACCTGGTTGCTACCGCCGCTGCGAGTCCATCCCGCCTTGCGGCGGGCTCTGGTGAAAACCAGTAGCAACATTAGAACGGGTCCTCCAATACAACCCGTGCTATTGCCTCACTGGCATAGGGGATTCACCTCCTGTTTCCCGCCATACCCCGGGTTGACAAGCTTGAGCTATTTTGCAGAGGAGAATGTGCAAAAATGTCACTCTCTACATGTGCAAAGCTAGTAGATACATCCCCAAAAAGACTTGCAGCTGTAATTGCAACAAAATGTGGTTCTACAAAGTATTGACTCAAAGGGGGCTGAATACAAATGCACGCTACACTTCTAACATATTTATTAGTAAAAAAAAAATTGAAAACCATTTATCATTTTCCTTCCACTTCACAATTAAGTGGCACTTTGTGTTGGTCTATCACATAAAATACCAATAACATACAATTACGTTTTTGGTTGTAACATGACAAAATGTGGAAAATTTCAAGGGGTATGAATACTATTTCAAGACACTGTAATTATATGGTCATTTGGGTGAGATATCCTCACCCCCTTTTCTCTTTTTACTTTTGGTCACTCTGAATGTTATTAGTGTCCATATGTTTATGTGTTCTGCGAGTGCCCATGTTCTTGGGGTGTTTTTTATTGTATCTGTAAGGATGCTGTTACTGCACCTTCATTGCTTTGCTGTATACCTAGTGGAACTTTAGTCAGAAGATTAAGTCATGCTAGATCACTTCAGGCTCCTTTTGCAGGTATAATGTAAAACATTAAAATAAGTGCCTATACTGTTTAAAATCCAGTAATACACCATCTCAATATGCTCTACACAATCTCTATTGCTCTCTATTTTTAGACACAGTGCCAAATTTGTTGAGGCTGACCTGCTGGCAGCCTAAAGAATAATGTTCTTTAGCAAGGAACATACATTCCACATTAATAATTATGCTACCAAAATTAGTGTGTGCTGTAAATTGCCTCCAATGTAAATTGCATTGCTCCTGTTGCTTCTTGCTGGAGGCTGCCATTTTGCTGAAGCCCAGAGGCCCAGGGCAGCAGTAAATCCTTAGGTTGTCAGCAGATCGACCTCTACATTTTCAGCACGGTGCCTAAAAATAGAGAGCAACTGAGCATGTGCATAGCAGGGTGAGACAATGCATTACTGAATTTTAAAAAGTATAGGCACTTATTTTTAGTGTTTTACATAGTTATACTTGCAAAAGGGGCCAGCCTGAAGTGATCTAGCAAGACTTAATTTTCTGACTAAAGTTCCAAGTAGCATACATTTAGATTGACTAACTAGTTGTAAAAGAAATATGTAGGCTGCTGTGCTAAATTCCTACTACAAATGCCACTTGCCTTTGCATGTCTGTTATGCTGATCCTTTGGCTTCAA
This sequence comes from Lithobates sylvaticus, assembly GCA_028564925.1. Classification (NCBI taxonomy): domain Eukaryota; kingdom Metazoa; phylum Chordata; class Amphibia; order Anura; family Ranidae; genus Lithobates; species Lithobates sylvaticus. The sequence continues at coordinate 171,203,585 of CM053028.1, forward strand.
TAGTTTCTGTTTTATGGACCTGGAACAAGTTTGGGGCAAATGAAGCCAGTCTAGCATCAGAAACCCTTATCTGCAGAAGTATTCAGTAACTCATTACCAGTGCCTTAGAAAGCTATTATATTAGACAGGCAAGTAGCATTTTTAAAAGCAGGTCAGCAATGTTAGACACATTTTTCTCTTATCACAACGATTCTTTAATTTAATTTTGTGAACACATGTGTAGGTTATTTAAATATTAACATTATTATTTTTACTGCATAATTGTATTGCAAATTAAAGATTAATTAGTCTTACCTGCAGGAGAATAAGATATTCTGGGATGCGCTGGACAACATGAAAAAGAAGAATATACAGATCTGACTTCATGTCTTCTTCAGCCTAAACAGTAAAAGATCATTTAAAATGCATTTTTGTTGGTGAACAAAATGTATACTGTTTAACATAAGTAAAAAAAAAAAAAGAGACGCGCTATTTCATTTTGATCTGATCATTAAAAACCAATCTGACTATATTGGGGCCATGTTGTCCAAGACTCACCTAGGCAAGATTAGGCCATTCTCTAGACTCGAGGACAATTTCTCAGATAAACAATCATGCACAAACAGTAATATCAAAACACTGATAAAATTCCAGATCTACAGATCTGGTAACACTTGTCTGAAAAACATAATTCATATGAACGTTTATACTGAATTTCAGGTTGGCCACATACATTGAACCATGCAGTCTGAGTGCCATGTCCTTTATGTTTACCAGCAACTTTTTAAAAGCAGGATACTGTATGTATGTGTGGGAACAGTCATTCAATTTATTATTAATATACAGGATTTATACAGCGCCAACAGTTTACGCAGTGATTTACAAAATAAGTGACACAGAACAGTTGCAATACAATTCAATGCAAGAGGGTTTGGAAGGGATCTGTTCTTGGAAGCTTACAATCTGAGAGTCCATTCACACAGGGGCAACTTTGGATCCGACTTGAAGTTGCCTCAAGTCGCGCGACATGATAAAATCAATGTAAGTGAATGAGAGCCGTCTTAATGCACACTACTGAAGTTGCTCCGACTTCAGAAAAGGTTCCTGTATTACTTCAATCTGACTTCTAGGCAACTTGTACCCATTGATTTCAATGGAAGTTGCCTCCAAGTCGGATCCTCTGTCTTAACTGAAGCAACTTTCCAGGAAGTAAAACATTTTTTCTAGGCAAACCCCTCCCTCCCTCCCACAGAGCTGATTATTATGTGATTGGCCACTGGCAAAGTCCCCTGTCCTGGAGGCAACTTCAAGTTGCCTTGTAAGTTGCCTCAAGTCGTGCTGCGATTCATACTCAAGTCGTGTCCAAGTTGACTCCCAAAGTCATGCTGGAAGTCGTGTTGCCCCTATGTGAATGGACTCTAAAGGGAGAGGTAAATGGGGGGGGGGGGGGTATTGCGTTGATGGATAAAGTAAAGTTCCAGTTATTAGGTAGAAGTGGCTTCCATTAAGAGACATGTTTTCAACAAATGCCTGAAGGCAAATAGAGTGAGAGATAAGCAGATGGACTAGGGTATGGTGTTTCACAGTAAAAGAGAGGCTCTGCATAAATCTGTAAGACGACCACGAGAAGACGTGACGAGGGGACTAACGAGCAGGAGGTATTGGAAGGAGCGACAAGTGTGGTTTGGGTGATATTTTTGAGATGAGACTGGCAATGTAACTTGGGCCAGAGTTTTAGATGGATGTGCTTTATATGCATATAATTTATAACTAATGAAGTAGGCTCTCCTTCTACACATATGTTCATATACCTAAACAAGATTGTAATCATAGAGTTAAGTGTGTGCCAAATGTCAGATATCTTTTTTGCATGGGTAGTCCAAGGGTCAGCAAACTTTTGTTCAGATGCTAAATGGCTGATGTAATTTGCAAAACTAATTTAGAAAAGGTATATGGAAGTGGATAATACTAGAAAACCTTAAATTTTTCACACACCACCAGATCAAAAGTATTCTATAAACAATCTGTTCTTAAAGAAATGTGTATTCACCTGATGTGAAGATAAGAATAACAAACAAACAAACTTTTGTTCTGTCTTCTCTGACTATAACTGGTTATTGCTAGGTGCGCTATGCATTGATATAAATATTGACTAAAGTGAGTTACAGTAACATTGCATTTACTAAGTGAGAAGCAACCAAACAGTTCTACTTGTAAAGCAAGAAAAGAAGATGCAATACATTTACTGCATGATAATCATCAAGTCGTATTGGCCTGTATGTAACTCAAAGTTTGCTCAATTTTGTTAAAGGCCAAATCAACTCAAAATGTATAATTTCAGTTATGGGTAGATGTCAGCAGATTCAATTATTATCACTCTTCCAGTTCTACCTATAACAGAAACTTCAATTTTGGTGGACTGAATTAACAAGAATTATTCTTTAAAAAGATTTTTCTAACAACTTTGATGTTCAACAAATAATTTATGATGAAGAATAATAATGGCTTTAATTTTGCCTAGGGTTAATTCACTAAAAATGATATATGGTATACCAGACCTAACATAACAAAAATCCCCTTTCAAAAAATGAACTATTTATAGGGGGTTATATAGAAGAATATTTATACCATATATGTATTTTCATTGGGCTTACCTCTTTAAGAACCACAATATGTATCACAGAAATACTTTCTGGCAGGTCTTTCAAGCAAGAAACATAATAATCCAAGAAGTTGTTCTTAAAAGAAAAAAAAAATATTTACCAGCATATTTGTTATTGGATAAAATGATTTTGAGGAATAACTGTAAGTAGGACATTAATATGCAGCTGTCTCTTGTATACAGTCAAAGCAGGACTTTAATACTATTTAACCATCAGCTTCCCACAATTGTATTACCATCGTATTCGATGGGAACCAGTTCCTAATTAACTATTTTCTGGAATAGCCATTTCCAGTTGTGCTCAAATTTAAAAAAATCTGTAGCAGATGTAAGTGAAATCACTACTAATAGGCCACAGAATATAAATATTTGTGATCCACTATGAAGGCATGTCTACTTGGAATTCTGTGAACTAGTAGATTTCTGACTGCTAAGACTGTGGCTACAGCTACATTCTACATTCACTAACTACATTCCAGCCGCATCAAAATAAAAAGGTGCAAAATCAGTCACAGTCTAGATAGAAAACTCTTTTTCCTGGCCCACCTCATGCCAAAACACAATGGGTCAACACCTCCTTTGTAGCCCCATATGACCACCTGTTCCAAGCTGAATAAAAGACAGCCCCTCCCCCAACTAAGATGTTCTCTTTTTGGTCATGCTCCATGCCACATGTTGATTGCAGTTGGTAAGTAATTTGCTGCACCCCCCCCCCCCCCCTGCCGAACCTACCCCTCCATATTCAGCCTCTCATGGAGTTGGAAGACCCTGAATGCTCTGAAATAAATCCTTCTAAAAACTGGATGCCCTTTGTGCCAGGGCCACGGGCAAAATTATGCTTAAACAGCACTGATATTGTACAGGTATGGTATTATAAAAGCTCTGCAATGTCATCATTTCCTTTCCCTTTGGGTTTTTTCCTGTCTCTTTATATGCAGCTTGCCGCACTGCTCTCCTGGCTTTATTGTCAGTCTGAGAGCAGGTGTGAATGATGTGACAGGGGGCAGGGAGATGAGCAGCACAGGATGGAAACCACCAGATGCCATGCAATGGTCCTGCCAGGTAAAGGACTTACCTCAGATTCTGAGTGAGTCCCCTGTCTGCCTCTGGATGTGCTGTCCTGGCTCCCATGCTATGCTGTATATGTCTGTTGGTTTGACAGTCTGATTGTTTTTTGTCTCAGACTCTGACTGTGTCTGCTGTCTGCCTTTGGAAGTGCTGCCTGAGCTTACCTGCGGCTGCTTCTGAAGTGAGTGGATGAAGGCAGATGGCTCTTAAAGAGACAGGGTACCCGTTTTTTGGTGAGAGGTAATATGATTTTCTCCATATATCTTTTGCAAATATGAGCTTGCCACACCTGTTAGTGGCACAGAAGATTAGCAAAGGTAGGAGGGGGCAACGTGGGACATGGTTTTTAAAAGAGTGATCAAGGAAATTATGCAATTTAAGGTGTTTTGCATTATTTTAGGAGCAGAAACCCTGAACGCAAACGCTCCAAAAAACATAAGACCCGCCAACGATCATCTGATCCTGACCAGGATGATGACACCTAAAAGGTTGTCACATTCATTAAGCATGTGGTCAATACGCGCTAAAGGAGTTTCCACTTACCCAGTGAAGGGACAGGATCCAGGAAATTGGCACATGCTTTTATGCCAGCATGATAGAAAATGCCTCGCCCAGCTCAAGGTGCATTTTGAGCCTGCATTCAGTCTTCAGTGGCAGAGAAATAAAATTGTGCAGGTTGCCTCACAAGGATGTGTTTTGTGTAAAATTCTAAGCCCTATTAAGGTGGCTATAGCAGAAAGTATGCTGCAAATATCCACGCCACAAGCAACACCCATAATGATACAGCGAACAGCGCTCATTTATGAAGGATGTTTTTTTCCCACAGTGATAGAGCATAAAGCGCTCGTTGATAAGGGATGGTCTTTTCCCTTAATGATAGAGCGTAAAGCGCTCGTTGATGGAGGATAGTCTTTTCCCACAATGATAGAGCGTAAAGCACTCGTTGATGGAGGATGGTCTTTTCCCACAATGATAGAGCTTAAAGCGCTCGTTGATGAAGGATGGTCTTTTCCCACAAAGATAGAGCGCAAAGTGCTCATTGATGAAGGATGGTCTTTTCCCACAATGATAGAGCATAAATCGCTTGTTGATGAAGGATGACAGAGACCTTGTCAGAAAACCAATTAACATTAACAGGTTCTCTAAGCTTTATCCATTTAAGATGGCTGATGTATATTTATGCACTGCACTTCCAGGGGTGGATGCTGCCGCCTAGTGTCTGGTGCAGCAAGTGTCTTTGCATTTTTATAACTCGGTTGCCTTCAGAGATCCTATGGATGAGAAAAAGGACTTGTTCGCACCAGATGCAGTCCAGTGGGTTTTTATTCTGCATCAAGAACACATGGACAGTGTTTACCTTTGATTCTAATTATTTAGATTACACCAGTACAGTGCAGTCAATAAAAGTATAATGTTGCATTGTTTCTGTATGGAACACATCTGGAAAGTGGCAAAACGCATTGAGAATGCATCAAAAACACTCATGTAGAAACACATTTGGAACGCAGAAATTGTGGTGATCTGGCCATGATCTGGCCATCAGGCTTGCATAGAATTTATATAGTGACAGATTTTGCCTGCCAAGCATTAGCGTTAACTTTGAAATATAAACTTTATAAATGGCATCACATTCAACACAAGATTTGGCACAGTTTCGGAAAGAGTGGAACCTGGCAACTGATTTTTGGTTGATTCTTTTGATAGATCTAGTACAAGCGCTGGCGCACTCAGTCACTGCTATGAAAGCATTGTGGTTACGCCACTGAAGGGCAGGCGGAACTTCTACACAAGCCTTCAACATTTCCTATAATGGGAGGTTATTTTTTGGCCAAACACTGAACAATGCAATTAAGCGAATGACAGAAGGAAAAGTCTGGACTGTGGCCACAGAGTAGTAAGAGTAGTAAGAGGAAGCCGCCATTCTTCACTCAAGCCTACTGAACTTCAGAAGGTGCAGGAGGCCAAATCTTATAGGACAGGCTGCAGATTTAACAGATCACTAATGCTAAGATGGCTAGAAAGTCTTTTTGAAGGTGCGTCCAACTAGTCTCTTCCAGTTGGGGCCACTGAGTGAATTTTTTCATGTTGATTGTAGCCTTCTGGAGGGTTTGGACGACAATCATCAAAGACCAGTCGGTCCAGAAGTACAATAGAGAATTCCAACGTTGACCACTGAATCCGACAAGAAGTTCCTGGATGGCCGCACGTCAGAGAAATGGCATCTTTATTGGTCGATAAAATCCAAATGCAGTCACATATCAAATATGGAAAAACAGGATAAATTATCCTGTTTTTCCATATTTGATATGTGACTGCATTTGGATTTTATCGACCAATAAAGTTGCCATTTCTCTGACGTGCAGCCATCCAGGAACTTCTTTTCATTTTCTACACTGCGCAGAGCCAGCATTTGAGTGTCTCATTAGGGATATACATTTGTGGTGTGTCTGAGAGGCTGGAGTGGTAATCCCTTTTTGTTTGACCACTGAATCCATTCATTTATGTCCAACAGATCTCAGAAGAGAAAATGTTTGCAAGATTTTTATACTGCTACAAGGGCATCATGCCAGTGATGCCGAAAACATAGAATCATCTGGGGTTCTTTCTCCCCAGTTTTTCTAGTACCTAAGGCAGGAGCCTTCTGGCCTGTTTCAGTTTGAAGGAATCGAATGTGTTCATTCACACCAAAAGGTTCAAGATGGAGTCCATGCAGACAGTCACAGGGACAGTTCAGCAGGAGAACTAGTTGGTATCAATCGACCGGCCGACTCATGCTTCCATGTACCGATCAATGCCGAGCAGTAGTAGCCTACATTGCCTGACAAGGGGACACCTAAAGTCTTATCTTGTTACATCTTGCAAATAAACTTTTTGTGGGGCAGAGAACCGCTTACAGTCAGTTAAAGAGGAGGGCCCACAAAAAAAAAAATGTAAAAGTCAGCAGCTACAAATACGGCAGCTGCTGACTTTTAATAATCAGACACTTACCTGTCCCGGGGTCCAGCGATGCGGGGGAACAAGACTCCCCCTCGTTCCCCGCTCCGCTCGCGGCGCCGGCATTCTTAATGTGGGCACCCGGCTGTGGCTTCACAGCCGGGCACCCACTGTGCATGCGCGAGCGGCGCCGTGCGCCGTGATTCGACGCTCACTCATCTGGGACACATGACAGGTCCCAGATGACTGTGCGGCGCCTACGGGAAGTGATGTCATTGCCCGGGCAATGAAGGTGGCAGACTATGAGGGACCCCCTAGCAACAGGCATTTAGAGGTGTGTAAAAATTTATTTAAGGTTGGTCTTCTTGCCAGGGAAGCACAATGAATTATTGGTTCGGTTAGACAGAATATTTTTTCAACAAGGGCCTCATACCAATATTGGCCCTATGGGCGTTTCAGCATTAGTTCTCAGGGAGACTTCACTGAACATGCAGCTTCTGATATTTGCAACAGGATGCCAATGCAAAGACTCCATCATACAAGATAGGTTCATGGTGCCATGGAATTTTCTGTTTGATCTTTGCCTCTGGTCAAATGACATCTTATATGGCAAGGTCAGTAACAGCACTCCAATCCACTGAGGCTACTTTTAATAGCTTGGCTATGGAATAGGCTACACAGGTGCAGGGATTCTCATCTGAGGTTGTTCAGACCTTGGTGACCAGAAGATCATCCATGAACACTGCATATGAGAGGATATGAAAGAAGTTTGTTTTGTTTGCTCAGCAAAAGCTTTCTCTCCTGTGCTCCCTGCTCTAGCCAATATCCTTGACATTTTACTAGAGGTTGCTCTGGCATTCAACTCCAGTTAAGGTACAGATCTCTACTTTATCTTTTCACAGGCTGCAGATGGGTGCAAAAGCCAGTGACCAGATGCTCCTTCCAGATGACAATCTATATATAACCTTGAGGGAAATCCTTTTACCCTCTGTGGGACTTATGCCGCGTACACATGATCGGACAATCCAACGGACTTTGCAGCTGAGGTCTGCTGGACTTTCAAACAAACGGACTTGGCCACACACGATCACTCCAAAAGTCAGACGGATTCAAACGTGATGACGTACGACTAGACTAGAAAAAGGAAGTTCATAGCCAGTAGCCAATAGCTGCCATAGCGTCGGCTTTAGTCCATCGGACTAGCACACAGACGAACGGATTGTCCGCTAGAAAGCTGAGTCCGGCGGACAAATTTGAAGCCAGTCTTATTTCTAGGTCTGCCAGACTACTGGGAAGAAAAAGTCTGCTGGAGAACACACACGATCGAATTGTCCGACGGACTCTGGTCCGCCGGAAAGTCCGATCGTGTGTACGCGGCATATGGCCTAGATCTGAGAGCACCCTTTGCTCCAATAGGTTTCATTTCCATTGAAGTACCTCACGGTAAAACTAGTTCTCCTGACAGAAACTACTTCAGACAGAAGGATGTTGAAGATTGCAACACTTTCCTGCAAGGTCCCTTTGGTGTATTTTATTTATTTTTCCTTTTTTACCAGAGATAGGGATACCACGTCTATCTCCAAAGTTCAATTATAAAGTGGCATCCAGTTTCCAGAAAAACTGTGAAGAAGTCCCTCCAAGGTTTCACATGAGAGGCACTGAGTGCACAGCAGGTAGACTTCAGTTTTCTTTCACATGGTCGAGTTACTAACAGTGTACTTGGTCAAAAGAGCAAAGTGTACAATCTTTTCATTTAGCAATCAGGCCCTCAAGAGTCACCCACTCTTGGGTTACCAGGTTGATTAGATTGGCATAAAGGAAGTAGGCCTTTCTGCTCTGAAACAATTGCAAGCCTATTTGACTAGAGGGGTGGCAGCCTTTGGGGCAGTTATGCCAGGATTGCTTGGAAGATATAGGTAAGGGCTAGCCTTCATTCAACCTTACAAAATAAATATGCAGTCAGCAAGTTTGGGACAAGAGAGATCAATTCTTTCTGGCTTTAGCAGCTATTCTTTGATTGTCCTTGTCTCTTCACTTGTTCTCTCCCTGTCTTTTATTTCAGCTTGAAACAGGTGGTCATGTGGGGCTCCAAAGGAGGTGTTAACCCTTTGTGTGTGACGTGAGGATGGGCCAGGAAAGGAAAATTGGGGTAAGTATTTGATAACAATTTTCCGTTATCCTTGTAGCATGCCACAGAGTTGGACCCATGCTCTCTGTGGATAAGCAGTGATCTCCTTGCAGAGGTCCAACACGCCTCCTGCTGGCTGAGCTTCAGTTTTCCAATCAATGTGGAGCATGAGCTTTCTTGATTGCAGGTCTGAATCAGCAGGGGGTGTGTCAGACTATTGCAATAAGACCACTGATTTTCCCTATTCATTAACATGCCTTGTTCTTACAGTTATTCCTTAATAGGATCATGTTTCGTTATAGCGAACTCAAAATCTTGGCATTACTGCAGTCAACATTTCTTCTTATCCCAAACATATACAAAAGTAAAAAAAAAAGTATAGTTATGCATTCTAAATTAGGAAATGTTGAACCATATTATATGTGTTTAATCATGGAAATTGTAAAAAGAAATGAAAAGAAATACATTGATTTTTGATGGGGCAGGATAACCTAACTCCTGAAGAGAAATTAATTCTGTTGATGAGGGAACACAGTACAGTAATAATCATAGGCATGCGCAGCCTTTTGCATTAGGGTGTGCACCCCAAAGCTCAAACAAATATGCGTGTGTATATATATATATATATATATATATATATATATATATATATATATACACACACACACTATATTACTAAATGTATAGGGTTCAATTGAGTTGGCCCACCCTTTGCAGCTATAACAGCTTCAACTCTTCTGGGAAGGGTGTCCACAAGGTTTAGGAGTGTGTCTATGGGAATTGTTGACCATTCCTCCAGAAGCACATTTGTGAGGTCAGACACTGATGTTGGATGAGAAGGCCTGGCTCACAGTCTCCACTCTAATGTGAAGGCCAGTCAAGTTCCTCCACCCCAAACTCATCCATGTCTTTATGGACCTTGCTTTGTGCACTGGTCCAAATCATTTGGTGGAGGGGGGGAAATTGGTGGGGAGTTGTTTTTCAGGGGTTGGGCTTGGCCCCTTAGTTTCAGTGAAGGGAACTCCTAAGGCATCGGCATACCAGGACATTTTGGACAATTTCATGCTCCCAACTTTGTGGGAACAGTTTAGGGATGGCTCCTTCCTGTTCCAACATGACTGCACACCAATGCACAAAGCAAGGTCCAAGACATGGACTTAGCAAAGGTGGCCGAAATTTAACTTCAAGTGCAAAAATTCACATTATAATAATAACTAAAACATATAAAATTAAGTGTAACAATGGAAAAAAATAAAATTCCAAAGTGCTATAATGTTGTGAACCTCCCAACTAAAACGTTGTTGCACTTAAAGTTAATTTGTATTGCAATTATCTGTAGAGGGGTTTCCACCAACCTTGCTAAGTTTTAAAAAAATGTATGTCTTTTTCTCATTTTGATGTGTATTACATGTGAAATCACATACCACTGGAATTATTGTACTTGAAGTGAATCTGTATGGCAAATATCTATAGGAGGGGTTTCCACTATCCCTGCTAAATTTAATTTTGTATGTCTTTTTTTCAGTTTGATGTGCATTATATGTGACGTTACATACATTAGAGGATTCCACCATTATTGTTAAGTTGTTTATTAGTAATTTAGCTCTGCGCTTTTTTTTTTTTTTGTGGAGTGGGAACACATAACAGTGCTTAGCAGCAAGCCTTTTACGGACACTTTTTATTTTACATCCAGTAGGTTATTGTAAATAGTAGTGTGGTGATCACCTATTATACTAAAGATCGGCATTAACCCCTTCAGATCCGCGCTATAGCCGAATGACGGCTACAGCGTAGATCTGCTTTGCCAGGAGGTCGTCAATAGACGTCCTCCCCTTTGCACGCTCGCCACGGCCCCCCGAAGGGTGCGCGCGGCACGTGCTGTGATCACCCGAGTCAATGAGACTCGGGTGATCACAGATCGGAGTAAGGGGTCGATCCCGGCCCCTTACCACGTGATCAGCTGTCAGCCAATGACAGCTGATCATGTAATGTAAACAGAAGATCGGTAATTGATTTTTTTTCTTCGCACGCTGACAGCGTGAGAAGAAAAAAAAGCCAAACATAGGGGGTCATTTACGAAAGGCAAATCCACTTTGCACTGCATGAAAGTGCACTTGGAAGTGCAGTCGCTGTAAATCTGAGAGGAAGATCTGAAATGAGTGGAAGCTCTGCTGATTTTATCATCCAATCATGTGCAAGCTAAAATGCTGTTTTTTATTTTCCTTGCATGTCCCCCTCGGATCTACAGCGACTTTACTTTCAGTGCACTTTCAAGTGCACTTGCAGTGCAAAGTGGATTTTCCTTTAGTAAATAACCCCCATAGAGTAACAAAATAATTTTATCATTGATATGTTAAAAATTTGTGTAAATTAAAAAATTTGTTTTACATTTAATGGTAGGTTCTACTGACAATGGGAAGGCCACAATCATAGTTGATGACTATATCATAGTCATACTTCTTTTTATTCTATAGATCCTCTGCTGTCAGAAGAAAAAGGTTTCTGTACTTACTATAAAATCTTTTTCCTGGACTCAAATGAGGGACACAAGGATTTACTAATCCATAGATGTAGGGGTTATACGCAGATACTTTCAGTCGGTGGACACTAATGTAACAAGGTCCCAGGCAGAGCGATGACTCCTCCCCCTGCCAACAGATTGGTGCAAATGTTCTCTGGGAACTGTGGCGCCCGCCTTCTTCATGCTGCTGCGCACCAAAACTGTACTGGAGTCCATTTTTGAGTCTGTATTAACCCCCACAGCGCTAGTGGGAAGTGTCAAAAGACCAGGTTGATCCTCTCCCATGAGCAATTAGACTTGTTGGTTCTTCCCCACATTGGTAATACACACGACAACACAATCTATTAAAAGTATAGATGTTACTTGCCACCTTCCCATGGAGCTAGACAAAATCCTGATAAAGCTGAGGTTGGTTGCTAAGGGTGACTGTTGCAGAGATAATGCCTTAGCCCCACGTTGGGCGCCAAATGTAGCAAGGTCCCAGGCCTCCTTTGGTCTAATGAGAACCTCCAGGGCCAGAGATAGCCGACATACTTCTGTATATGGTGGGTTGTGAGGCATAGTGGGTGCAAGGTAGTTAAAGTAATTTTTATTTCTCTTAATAGAACTTTGGGAGAGAGGATTAGGGCCAGGAAACCCTTAGGTAGTTGCAAGATTAATTGTCAGACTCTGAGACTTCAATAGGAGGACAACCATGCAGGAAACGGCATCCAGCAAGACACCACATCTGCATGTGCAGGAATGCTGTCTCCTTTGGCAACAGTCTTTAAAAGTTCCTAACACAAAGCGTAACAGTTCCTTCACTTCCACACAATCACTTCTTGTGGTTCTTCAGCCCACTGAGCTCCCAGTCTCTCACTAGAGATGATACACTGACACTGAATCCCTTGAGCTCCTCCAATCTTCATGGTGGTGTCTTCCTCAAGCGTCACCCATGCTTCTCTGCTGGGTCCCTAGCTTGGCACTCAAGATACCTCTCAAGCTTCACCCCACTGGCCTGCTCGGTCCCTGGCTTGACACACAAGGCTGCTCTGCAAACGTCAACTCCACTGGCTGGCTCCCTGGCTTGATACCAACTGAAGTTTCCTCATTCTCCACCGTCCTCAATTGGTGAGAATGCTGCTCTGGTACTTTCTTCAGTTACTCTCTGTTGTTCCTGGTAATAAGGTGGTTGGTCCCTTAGTGGCAACAGCTTCCCTTCTACCTCCGACCATGGCAGGTTCTCCAGCTGGCAGAACCGTCACTTCTGGTTGTATTGCAAGCCGCAATCCCAACCCTGTGCTGCTCTCTTGCTTCCAGCCATCCAGGTGACACAGAACACCGATCACCTGACTCCACCCAAATATATAGGTTCTCCCAGCAGGCCAAGGAATTTAAGATAACCCCTGCCCATTGGCTGAGATACCCCATATACCCATAAACTGACCTTGCAGTGCCCTTCTCATATCTAATGACACCAGGTACCCACGCAAAAAGAGAGGAGTGCAGCAATTACAGACTTATGCCCTGTACACATGGTCGGATTTTCCGACAACAAATTCAGACCGTGTGTAGGCTCCATCGGACATTTTCCGTCGGAATTCCCGACAAACAAAATTTGAGATCTGGATCTCAAATTTTCCGACAACAAAATCCGTTCTTGTAAATTCCGATCGTGTGTACACAATTCCGACGCACAAAGTTCCACGCATGCTCTGAATCAATTATGTCACGGAAGCACTCAGTCTGGTAAAACTAGCGTTCGTAATGGAGATAGCACATTCGTCACGCTGCAAATTTTTTAATCTTTTAATGCAGCACATTCTCTTTTTCTTTAGAATGAAGTTGTTTTGCTGCTCATATTCACAACCTGATTTCTTTATTATTTCTCGTGATCTCATGAATAATTTTTTTTTTTTTTTTGCTCAAATCTCCATAATAATGTTTAGAATTTTTGGTTATAGTGTTTTTTTTTTTTTTTTAATCCAGATCTCCTATTTTTTTTTAGTTTTTTTTATAGTGATCTCCATAATTTTCTCTTTCGTTTTGTGTCAAGTTACCACAACACCATTGTTATCTTGTATTTTTTAACCTCAATGAGGTTGGTGTCCCTTGTTGATTTGACATTGTATTTTTGAAATGTACCTGCCTACTCATAAACAAACTGTCCTTTTTGAAGTTAAACACATAGGCAAGTATTTGTGAAAAATAAATAGCCATTTATTATGGGTCATAACAAAATAAAGAGGAAGGCAATGCTGGAGAAACTGGTGAGATTTGCAAAGCCTTTGTACCCCAGGGCACACATCAATTATTTTACAGTCAACATTGGTGGCCTGAGGAGTCCTTATAATAGTGAGCACAATCTGGTCTAGGACTACAAGGATCAGGAACAGCAGCAGATGACATATCTGTCCCCAGTCTGTGGTCTTACAACAGCCTGCGTCTTTTGTCAGACCACACCAAACCCAGGCCATCACTCTCTTGTCTTCCTTACATACTTGCTTCCAGGCTGTGGCTCTGGTGTTGTTGTTGTGTCAGGAGGTGGAGGAGGAGGAGGACCATGGTTGAACTCACAAACGTGGCTTTGGCTTGCGAGTTCGCCCCTCCACCCCTTATTTAGGGCTTGTAAGATAACTTCCTCACATAAGAGGCGTTGGCCCTCCTCCATTTCCTGCATTTGCAGGCTGCCATGTAGGCATAATCCTCTTGAATATTGGGGTTCTGAGGGCTGCAGTAGCCTTCCGAAATAGGCCAAGTGCTGCCTCCTCAAGGTTACTCCTCTTCCTGGGACTTTTTTGTGGAAGGCGGAGGGGAGGGACCTGGGATTCGGACAGGCTACTGGGCCCGGCCACCTCCTGGCTGCCACTTACCCCCGCCACCTCCTGGCTGCCACTTTCCATGGCCTCCTCCTGGCTGAGACTTTCCTGTGTATGAAAAAGGGACATAGTTTTAGTTTTTGGTTCATCAATCACACACAATTTCCACTCATGACTGTTGCAAATTGAATGTTACTAAATAGAAAAGACTATCATTCTGACCCCAGCATTTTTCATTCTTGTCCCAATCATTTGTGGCCACTACTGTCTATTGATATGTAAAACACTTTGTAAAATCAGAAATTACTGATCAATAATAACATCTAGTTAACATCATTAATTATTTGACTAGAAATATGTTGAACAATGCTATACCTGGCTCAAGCTGGGCTCCTCCACTTCTTCCTGGCTGGAAGGCCCAGGTTGGACGTCAGAAGCCTCAGCTGAGGTAGAAGGAAGCCTTGAAGGAAGATTGGAGAGTGCTGGCCTGGGTTCAGTCTGGCCTGCCAGAAAATGCAGGAAATAAGAATATGAGAGTATATTGAACTCAATTAGGAGGATGGAAAAAACCTCTATGCATGAGGATATTTGAAGAATGCTGGTGTGTTAGACCCTCAGCGCACTAGATGCTGGACCAATGTGATGATGTCCCACAGCTATCTGGTGTGCAAGAGTGATTTATTATCCCTCTATAGGTGTATTGTATGTTTTAATATTGAGTGATCCTTAATTGTGTGTTACACCCTCTGGATAAAAATGGTGCTAGTGAATGTAATTGAGGTATATGCTTGTGAGGTTAATTGAAACCTAATGGAGTGTGGTATACCCTCTGGTTATGATAGATTGTAAATTAAATGATTGACACTTAATCAGGTGCAGCAGCCAAATACTGCCAAATACAGTGCAACCATTCACTTCATAGAAAAAATGCAAAATGTGTAGCAGTCTTTGGGCGTTCTGGTCGATGTCTGATGACGAAACGCATAGAACACCATTGCGTCACTTCCGGTCAGGGCCGAAAATAGGATTCTGATGGCACAGCCTGGTCCATGTTTTTTTTGCTTGATATGTTTGTTTAAAATGTGAGTATATCTCCTACTTTTAATAAATTTAAATCAAATTTTAATACGGATTCACACTATGGGCATTCCATTTTCTTCTTATATGGTGAACAAATGACTTACTCATAACATAGCGCCACTCTAATACGGATCCAGGAGTCCAAAGACTGCTACACAGTGGCATGTACTGTGAACGTGCAGTACCCCTGGAGGGGTGAGGCTTTTTGGTGAGTGCATTTGTAATAGGAGCATGGATAAGAACCACCAGCACCAACTGTCACCTAAATGAGAAGAATTTTTTGAAAAGTTTTTGAAAAGTTTTTCAACATAAGCACTGGACACTTTCTTTTTGAGCACAAGTCACTTTATTTGGTCTGTATGAAAATATTACAGTCTTTGTTATGTACACAGTTTGCATTTTTTCTATGAAGTGAATGGTTGCACTGTATTCATAATTTAGGATAATTTATTTGGGGTTCACCAGCTTTGCAGGCTGCTGCACCTGATTAATTGTCAATCATTTAATTTACAATCTATCATAACCAGAGGGTATAACACACTCCATTAGGTTTTTTTCAATTAACCTCACGAGCATATACCTCAATTACATTCACTAGCACCATTTTTATCCAGAGGGTGTAACACACAAATAAGGCTCACTCAATATTAAACCATACAATACACCTATAGAGGTATAATAAATCACTCTTGCACACATAGAGCTCACCAGATAGCTGTGGGACAGCATCACATTGGTCCAGCGTATAACAGTTACAACAACTTACATTAAAATGCCCATCAATGCAGCTTTATCTGCAGCCTTGTCCATCTGCAGCCTTGTCCATCACTATAGCCTTGCCCAGTGTCCATCTGCAGCCTTGTCCAGTACCTTTGCAGCCTTGCCAGTCTCTTTGCAGCATTTGCCTGATTTAAATTTGGCGCCGATTTCCGGTGACTGTGAGCGGACACGGAGAGGAGCGAGCGGAGCCGAGATACAGAAAGCCGAGCGTACTTTACTAGGTTCTGCTCACAGTCTAATAAATTACATTTGCATTATTGAAGAAAATGGCCAAAAAGAAAAGCCCATTGGAGAACCTAGGAGACAGCTAAAAGAAACGCAAGCAGTAAATCTAAGTAAATCTTATTTCAGTTTAACAAAAAATTGTATTTTGAAAATTGTTTCTTAAACATTTTCTGGCATATCAATGCCCCCCTGTCTGCAAAGTACTCAACATACTTCTGTCTTACTTTGCGGGCGCTTTGGGGGGGCAAGCCAGGACGGCCAGCTTCAAGCACCATCAGGGTTTCTTCTTGAAGTCCGGCCCCAGGCCCAACTGAGGCAACATAGTTCATTAAATTACTCCTTAACTGCTTGCTGACCACCGGCTGTCTATTGACGGCCAGGCGGCGCAGCTCTCGTGGCGGGAGGGCGTCATATGACGCCCTCGCCTTTTCTGCCCACCATGGGACGCGCGCGCGCCCGCCGTGTTACTGGGGACTCGGCGCACGTGCTCGGCGGCCGCGATGACCGCCGGGCACCCGCGATTGCCTGGTAACACAGCAGGACCATGGATCTGTGTATGTAAACACACAGATCCACGGTCCTGTCAGAGGAGAGGAGACCGATGGTGTGTTCTCAATACAGAGAAACACTGATCGGTTTCCTCCCCTTGTCAATCCCCTCCCCCTACAGTTAGAATCACTCCCAGGGAACATGTTAACCCCTTCAGCGCCCCCTAGTGGTTAACCCCTTCCTGCCAGTCACATTTATACAGTAATCAATGCTGTTTCATTGCACGGATCGCTGTATAAATGTGAATGGGCCCAAAAATGTGTCAAAAGTGTCCGATATGTCTGCCGCAATATCGCAGTCACAATAAAAATTGCAGATCGCCGCCATTACTAGTAAAAAAAATAATAATAAAAATGCAATAAATCTATCCCCTATTTTGTAGGCACAATAATTTTTGCACAAACCAATCAATATATGCTTATTGCAATTTTTTTTACCAAAAATATGTAGAAAAATACGTATCGTCCTAAACTGAGAAAAAAATTAGCTTTAAAAAAAATTTAAAAAATGGATATTTATTATAGCAAAAAGTAAAAAATATTGTTTTTTATTTTCAAACTTGTTGTTCTTCTTTTGTTTATAGCGCAAAAAATAAAAACCGCTGAGGTGATCAAATACCACCAAAAGAAAGCTCTATTTGTGGGAAAAAAAAGGACGCAAATTTTATTTGGGAGCCACGTCGCACGACCACGCAACTGTCATTCAAACTGCGACAGCGCTGAAAGCTGAAAAATGGCTTGGTCAGGAAGGGGGTGAAAATGCCCTGTATTGAGATGGTTAAAGAGTTGTGGAGAATGCAGCATGCAAGGATTATATGGTTAAGTTTATATTCCGCCATGTTGATTGCCGTAAGGAATAGGCGGAACCGGCTGGCCATTATCCCAAAAGTGTTCTCCACCACTCCTCTGGCTCTGGCCAGCTGGTAGTTAGAAAAAACTCTGGTCTGGGGTGAGGGTCCTCATGGCTTCAAAACGGTCGGCTGGTCAGTCAGAACGAACTAACAAAAAGCACTGAAAAACAGAAAGGCCTGAGAGGAGCGAGCTGAAAATCAGAAACAAGCAGACAAGAACGCACTGCAAAATCAAATACGTACTATAAAATACGCACTGAAAAACAAATGCGAAATGACTACACGCACTGAAAACCAGATACGAACCCACAAACACAAACTGAAGAGCAGTAACGATCGGAAAAGCACGAGGATGAAAGGAGCGAATCGTCTCTTACCAAACTTCTACTAACACGAGATTAGCAGAAGGAGCCCAAAGGGTGGCACACTTGGTATTGAACTTCCCTTTTCTAGTGCCGTCGTACGTGTTGTACGTCACCGCGTTTTTGACGTTCAGAATTTCCGACAACATTTGTGTGACCGTGTGTATGCAAGACAAGTTTGAGCCAACATCCGTTGGAAAAAATCTATGGATTTTGTTGTCGGAATGTCGTGGCATTAAAGTGAAATCAATTGATCCTCAACAATTACCAAGGTAAATTTATGAGCAACCCTGCCTAAACAGCAGGGTGCTACACTAGGGATGGGCCCGGTGTTCAATTCGAACCCATGTTCGGATCGAACATCCGCCGTTCGTCCGCTCGTCGAGTTCAGAACTCTGAGGGCCGTTCGCATCAAATTCGTGTGATGCGAGCGGTCCACAATGCACTGCGCTAGTCGGAGTGCATTGCTGGCTGATGATTGGCCAAGCATGCACTGTGACCCCGCATGCTTGGCCAATCATAGAGCCAGCAGCGAGGAGAGCAATAGGATGCCTGTGGCCAATTATAGCTCAGGGGGTTTAGTACACGCCCCACACTATATAAGGCCGCCGCGCCGGCGGCCTTGTGTAGTGTGTTCCGGCGTTGAGGGATAGAGGATTGATAGGCAGGGACAGTCTAAACTATTTTCAATCATTCCTGAGTGGGGAAAGTGTAGGGAAAGAGGAAAAATAGGCAGGGATAGTGTGTTCTTCTCAGGCATTTGCGTGTGGGGAAAGTGTAGGGAAAGAGGAATAATAGGCAGGGCTAGTGTGTTCTTCTCAGGCATTTGCGTGTGGGGAAAGTGCTGTTCTCTACCAATACAGCCATCTGCAGGAGTTAGTGTGTGGGCTGTGTGAGTCTAGCACAGCACAGTATACAACCTGCACCTGTATCTGCCCTTCTGCCCTGTTGTCATCTAATACAGCCATCTGCAGGAGTTAGTAATTGTGTTGTGTGAGTGCAGCACAGCACAATATACAAGCTGCACCTGTATCTGCCCTTCTGCCCTGGTGTCATCTAATCCAGCCATCTGCAGGAGTTAGTGATTGTGTTGTGTGAGTGCAGCACAGTATACAACCTGCACCTGTATCTGCCCTTCTGCCCTGGTGTCATCTAATCCAGCCATCTGCAGGAGTTAGTAATTGTGTTGTGTGAGTGCAGCACAGCACAGTATACAACCTGCACCTGTATCTGCCCTTCTGCCCTGTTATCATCTAATCCAGCCATCTGCAGGAGTTATTGCGTGTGTTGTGTGAGTGCAGCACAGCACAGTATACAACCTGCACCTGTATCTGCCCTTCTGCCCTGTTGTCATCTAATCCAGCCATCTGCAGGAGTTAGTAATTATGTTGTGTGAGTGCAGCACAGCACAGTATACAACCTGAACCTGTATCTGCCCTTCTGCCCTGTTGTCATTTAATCCAGCCATCTGCAGGAGTTAGTAATTGTGTTGTGTGAGTTCAGCACAGTATACAACCTGCACCTGTATCTGCCCTTCTGGCCTGGTTTCATCTAATCCAGACATCTGCAGGAGTTACTAACTGTGAGGGCTTACAGTGCTGTGGCAACACCATCCACCACCACCAAAGGCCCTGTTCAACAGGTGCATGCAATTACAATTCTTGATCTAATAATTCACAGCAGGGCCCATTCCTGCGCCCACCAAGAGTAACTGTTAGGGCTTACAGTGTTGTGGCAACACCGTCCACCACCACAGGCCCAATTTTTCTGCCCCTGTTTAACAGGTGCATGCAATTACAATTCTTGATTTAATAATTCACAGCAGGGCCCATTCCTGTGCCCACCAAGTGTAACTGTGAGGGCTTACAGTGTTGTAGCACCAGCACCACCACCAAAGGCCCAATTTTTCCTAACACTGTTCCACAATGGCATGTAATTACAATTCCTGATATAATAGTTCACAGCAGGGCATTCCAGCGCCCACCAAGAGTAGCTGTGAGGGCTTACAGTGTTGTGGCAACACCAACATCTAATGGGGCAAATTTCTGCAGAGTATATACAGCAGGCCCCTACTTTCAAACATCCAACTTAGAAACGACTCCTACTTGCAAACGGAAGGAGAAAACGGGAAGTGAGAGGAAATCTACCTCTAGGAAGGGAAATTCTATCCTGTTAGATTTAATTTGGGAAAAAGGTATCTCCCCTCTACTGATGCTTTATCACCAATCCTTGTTTTAATAAAAAACCCACTTTTCCAAAAACATTTGTCATTGTGACGGAAAGTGAGGTAAAATGTTCTGAACAGGTGCACAGACAGCAAAACAAATGTTACAGGGGTGATAACCCTTCCCTATGTTCTCCAAAAAGCATAAAAATATATTTTTTTGGATGGAGCTACACTTAAAAATGTACCTGTTCAAAATTACAAACAGATTCTACTTAAGAACAAACCTACAGTCCCTGTCTTGTTTGCACCGCCTGTATACTGCTGTTCAGAGTATATAGGGTTTTATTTTGGGTGCGGGGTTCCCCTTAATATTCATACAAGACCCAAAGGGGCTGGGGTGGGGGGGGGTGGGGTGATGGGGTAGCCATGCCATTTTTCTCAAAGATTTTCATCCATATAGCCAGGACAAGACATGACATTAAAGCCGCAAGCGGTTTTAAATGGCTTCTTTTTTTTTTTCCTTTACAAATGTAATTTTGTGCAGGGACAGTTCTAAACACGGGAAACACATGCCACTTCACAGGCATACTTTAGACACCCCCCAGGTACCATATTTAAAGGAATATTTCATTTTTTTTTTTCACTTTATGCATCATTAAAATGACTTCTCCAGAAAAAACTTCCGTTTTTAAAACTTCTTTTTGCATTGATACATGTCCCCTGGGGCATGACCTGGGTCCCCTAACCTTTTTTATGACAATAACATGCATATTGGCCATTATAATTAGCACTTTAGATTTCGAACATTCGCGTCCATTGTAACTAATAGGGTTCTAACGTTCGTGCAAACTTCCGGTCCGTTCGCAGGTTCTGGTGCGAACCGAATCCGGGGGTGTTCGGCTCATTCCTATGCTACACTAACAAACAGAAAAGCCATTGAAGGGGCTACCCAATATAAACCTATCCCTAACTGGTATGCCTCAGTTTTGTGAGTAAGCAGTGCATGGGGTCAATAACACAGAGGGGTGAAACCTGTGTCCCTCAATGGGCCCCAAGAAAAAGCTTTTACATTAACTACAAAATTCCTATTTTTATGGTCACACAGGGATATAGTCAAGGAGGCAACTCTACCAGGATTGAGAACCAGGAGGACCTTCCTGGAGGAAGGAGCTAGAGAAAGGCTGGTGACTCTTTTGAGAGAATGCACAGAGGCCAGCTGGAGGTGGTATTTACAGTGTTGCCAGGGTCGACTTAAGAGCCCTGTGCACAGTTAAAACTGGATACGGATCTGGAGTCAATATGTTTTGCTCGGGGTATCTGCAGCTTTTATCTCTCTCTTCTTGTGAAATGAGAAATAACATCCCTTAAAAAGACATTTAAAGCGACTGGCACCAAATGTTTCTCAATTCCCCATTTTTAGGCATGGACTTAGCCCTGGGGTAAATGCTAGCCCACTTTGGCACTGGCAGTTTCTCACATGCCTCCAGGGGCTGGAGGGATATGCCCCTTAGTATAACAGAAAGTTCCGGAGACTAGTACACTGAAAAAAATCTCAGAATCTTTTAAGCATTCCACGATGGTAAGTAGGTACAGTATGTTTGGGAAGGTCCTATGTGTAGATATTGCATGGTTACATAGTTACATAGTTAATCAGGTTGAAAAAAGACTCAAGTCCATCTAGTTCAACCATAAAAATAAATAAATAAATAAAAAATAATATCATTTAATCCCATATACACAATCCTATACCCACAGTTGATCCAGAGGAAGGCGAAAAACCCCAGCACAGCATGATCCAATTTGCTACAGCAGGGGAAAAAAAATTCCTTCCTGATCCCAGGAAGGCAATCAGATTTTTCCTGGATCAACTTTAACTATAAATGTTAGTACCCGGTTATATTATATTATATTATATTTATATTATGTACATTTAGGAAAGTATCCAGGCTTTTCTTAAAGCAATCTACTGAGCTGGCCAGAACCACCTCTGAAGGGAGCCTATTCCACATTTTCACAGCTATTACTGTGAAGAAACCTTTCTGTAATTGGAGATGAAATCTCTTTTCCTCTAGGCGTAAAGAGTGCCCCCTTGTCCTCTGTGTTGACCGTAAAGTGAATAACTTAACACCAAGTTCACTATATGGACCCCTTATATATTTGTACATGTTGATCATATCCCCCTTATTCTCCTCTTCTCAAGAGTGAATAAATTCAGCTCCTCTAATCTTTCCTCATAGCTGAGCTCCTCCATGCCTCTTATCAGTTTGGTTGCCCTTCTCTGCACTTTCTCCAGTTCCCCGATATCCTTTTTGAGAACTGGTGCCCAAAACTGAAATGCATATTCCAGATGAGGTCTTACTAATGATTTGTACAGGGGCAAAATGATATCTCTCTCTCTGGAGTCCATACCTCTCTTAATACAAGAAAGGACTTTGCTCGCTTTGGAAACTGCAGCTTAGCATCTCCACTATAGATTCCCCAGTTGTACTCCCCTTAGTATGTATGATGCATGCATATTCTTAGCCTCCAAGTGCATAACTTTACATTTATCAACATTAAACCTCATAGTCGCCCAATTAGTAAGGACGTTATTCCACTGCATAGCTTGGTGTCATCTGCAAAGTCTGAAATGGTACTTTTATTCCCAGACCCAATATCATTTATAAAGATATTAAAAAGTATGGTTCCCAACACTGAACATTGGGGTACACCACTGATAACCTTAGACCATTCAGAATAAGAATCATTAAGCACTACTCTCTGAATTCTGTCTTTTAGACAGTTTTCTAACCATTTACAAACTGATATTTTCAAGCCTGTAGGCTTTACCTTACACATGCATGGAGAACTGTATCGAACACTTTTACTTACTTAAGGTTTTACTTACCTCCTCATAAAAAAAATAATCAGATTTGTTTGACAACTTCTGTCTTTCATGAATCCATGCTGTCTGTTGCTTAAAATATTTTTTTCCTGCAAGAACTCATCTATCTAATAAACTCTCCAGTATCTTCCCGACTATAGAAGTTAAACTAACAGGTCTATAGTTACTTGGTAAAAACTTTGTTCCCTTTTTAAATATGGGCACCACATTGGCCCTACGCCAATCCAGTGGTACTATCCCTGTCATTAATGAGTGCCTAAAAATTAGATACAATGGCTTTGAAATCAATGACAGAGTTCAATTCTTTTAGGATCCGTGGGTGGATACCATCTGGTCCAGTTGCTTTATCCACCTTTATTCTGTCTAAATATTTCTGAACCATATCACTTTTGAGTCATTGTGGATCCTTTGGGGCTGTGTCACTACCACCCACATTCTGGACATAAGCTCCCCCATGCTCCTTTGTATACACAGATGGTGGGATATTGGCCCGCTGTTGGCTGATGTCATGCAGCTGGTTCAGACTCTGAAAATATCTCAACTTTGTGTAAGTTCACCTTTACAAAAAAATCTGTACGGTGTACTTACACAGGTCCCTCTCCTCTCCCCCCCCCCGGCCCCGCTGACCTGTACCACAGCAATCTCCGGTTCTAAGCCCTGGTATATCCATGCCAGTTGTCCGGGGCTTAGAAACCCTCTCTGCAGCCACATGTCTTCTCCATAGCTGACAGGACAGGCTATGTGGCTGCTGATTGGTCGGCACCGCCCATGTGATGGGGCTGACCAATTAGAATGCTCCAAAACGTCCCTCCTGACGAGGGACGTTTTGGACATTCAGCTCAGGGGTTACTCCTGACACGGATATACCAGGGCCTAGAACCGGAGATTGCCGCGGTCCAGATGGGACCAGGGGGGCACCTGTGTAAGTTCACCTTACAGATTTTTCTGTAAAGGTGAACTTACCCTTTAAAGTCATCCCACTGGTAGACTGAGCCAGCGGCTCCCGCCCCCTCCACAGCCCAGAGTTCCAGTGAGCTCTGGAGGGGCAGAGCAGACAGAGCTCTCTGCTCACTGAAGACTGAGAACTGAGCAATTAGCAGTGTTTGATTGCTTAGTTCTCAGTCTTAGAAGCAGCGGGGAACAGATGCAGCATCGGACCGATTATGCATCCACATAGGTGAGTATAATTTTTTTTTTAAATAACCCAATATTTCTCATTTAAATAAATAGCACTCATATATATATTTTTTTTTTAAAAAGGATACAATATTCTTTCTATGTGTACTTGTATTTGATTGAGATAAACAATGGGTCTCCTGTTCAATAACTCCAAGATTCTGAGTTTCCCCATATAAAACAGTGGGCTCATGAAGCATTAAAGTGGTACTCCAAGCAGATATAAAATACACAATGCAGTCTTTTATTCATGCATACATGATTAGATGTATTTTTTGTGATGTAAGCAGTTTATGTACCTGAATTTGACTGTGTTTTAACGTCTTGTAGTCCCATGTACAGCAGAGCTCAGCCTGGAGAAAGGAGACTCAGCACAAATAACGAGTGAATTGTGCTTCAGTGAATAGGAAGAATATGATCTCATAACTCTAACGCTTCTCCTTTCACTGTCCAGTCACAGAGTAGGGGAAGGACAAGATATGCGTTACTTACCCCAAAAACACAAATGTATTATTTTGTATTATTTTGCAGTTTACTAGTTCTTAGATGTGGTGGCTGCATTTGTTTCCTTTTTAGGCTTTATTTCTTTCATTTTCACCTGGTGATCCTGCCAGTAAGTCTGTTATTT